>CM052648.1:11655491-11739816 GCA_028533165.1 Leontopithecus rosalia | reverse complement strand
GTTTACAATAGCAAAGACCTGGAATCAACCCAAATGCCCATTGATGATAGACTGGACTGGGAAAATGTGGCACATATACACCATGGAATATTATGCAGCAATCAAAAATGATGAGTTCGTGTCCTTTGTAGGGACATGGATGAATCTGGAGAACATCATTCTCAGCAAATGGACACAAGAACAGAAAAGGAAACACCGTATATACTCACTCATAGGCGGGTGATGAACAATGAGAACACATGGACACAGGGAAGGGAGCACGACACACTGAGGTCTGTTGGGGGAAATAGTGGGAGGACAGCGGGGGGGTGAGCGGGGGAGGGATGGCATGGGGAGAAATGCCAAATATGGGTGAAGGGGCAGAAGGCAGCAAAACACACTGCCATGTGTGTACGTATGCAACTACCTTGCATGTTCTGCACATGTACCCCAAAACCTAAAATGCAATAAAAATTAAAAAATAAATAAATAAATGTGCGTCCTGTTCTCATTCTTACACAATTCAGCACAGCAGTTATAGCATCCCCATTAGAGAGATGAAGAATTCAGGCAAGAATGTTGCTCATTCAAGGCAGCAGGGCCAACATTCAAATCCAGGCCTGACTCCAAACCGCAGGCATGTCTCAGCCTTCCCTCTCAACCTCTTCAATGCCTAAAATGATGCAAAATTTCCACCTTTCAGCATCATGTTATTAACCACCATAGCGACTCCTAATAAACCACACCTAGGACCAAAGACCCAGCTGGGCTACAACCTCCCATTAGCCAAAGAGGGGTGAGAAAGTTGGCTTCCGGGTTGGCAAAGATAATGCAGACTGAGCTGACTGCCATTTGCTTTGAATACCACCAGGAGACAAAGCACAGAAGACAGATGAGCAGTGTTCCTGGCAGCAGACGAAGAGTGAAAGCGAAATCTATCCTAAGCTGCCAACTCGCACCTCTCCCTCAGTATCACAAGTGTATTATTGTCGAATTTGCAGCTACAGACACACCAGTTATGGTTCAAAACCTTTTCCATTTTAGCCCCATCTCAGCCAGGCAGAACTGGCAGGGAAGGATTTGAAAAGAAAAAGAAAGAAAGAAAGAAAAGAAAGAAAGAAAAGAAAGGAAAGAAAAGAAAGAAAGAGAAAGAAAGAAAAGAAAGAAAGAAAGAAACAAAGAAAGAAAGAAAGAAAGAAAGAAAGAAAGAAAGAAAGAAAGAAAGAAAGAAAGAAAATAAAAAGACACTTTTTATCCATGGTTCTCCAAAGGGAATCTTAAATTATTCTGACTCAGCACAGTCTTCACTGACCCCTCTTCAGTCAGAAGGCTTCCCAGAGGTTTTCCTTAGGCCAGTGAAGGGGACATTTCACCTCATTCACTCCCTTGTCTTTAACAGGTTTCTTTTTCAAATACATTTTTCTTACTGCAATTGTTTAAAATTTCAAACACAAAACATCAAACAGGATACAGGGTCCTTACTGAGCCACAGGAAAATAGAAATGATTTGGACTCAGAAGCTTGCTCGCTGAAGAGATGCTACATTGAAACCTGCAGAATGGAGTCAGTAAACCCTAAGATTTATTACAAGGAATGGGAAAAGGAAGGGCCCCCTATCACTCCTCCATGTGCTAAAACATTTATATATGTTAACTCACTTAAATACCACACTCACTGGATTGAAAAAGTACCATTTTCATCATTCCCACTTTACAGAGGGGGAAACTGAGTCATTGAAAGGTTAGATTACCCAAAGTAATACACACACACACACATACACACACACAAATACACACACGTATATATATTACTTTGTGTCATACATATACATATGTATGAGACTCTAGTTGAACTCGAGCAGTTTGGAACAAGAGGCTGTGCTCTTAACCACAATACTCTTGGTGCTGACTCCACTTCCAGGTGACTAGTTGGAAGGGATATTCATAAATACAAGGGCCAAACTGAATGGAAGGAGAGCCTAAGGAAGCCACAGCAACGTGTTATGGGCACACACAGGAAAAAGCTGGATGAGGTAGGAAATTAGGGACCGCTTTACAGAATAAGGTAGATTTGGGAAAGGTTAAAAAGAAGAGCCTTCTAGATGGTTCCCATCTCTTGAAATCAGGTATGCTGCTTCCTGTTGTACCCCCAGCTTGGCCATTCACTGCCATTTCAACTCAAAAAACGGAACTCATCCTAACTTTTCTTTCTCTTCAAATCTGCAACTCCATACTCTGCTTCAGATGGTGGCTTCTCCCATCCACCCAACCACTCAACTTAGAAGTCGACCTTGATTTCACCCTGCCAATATCTAATCAATCCTTCCCATCACCAAAAGAAACGCAATTTAAGTGGAAGGCCTGGCCTACGGAACACACAGGAGAGTCTCTGCGGATACACTTATGGGAAATATTCCAAAGTCAGGGTGTAGAGTGGATGCAGGAACAATCCAAGAACTTGGTTTCCTACACTTGGCAATCGCTAGCTGCTGCAAGATGAACTCACCTTCCTGGGCCTCATATCCCTCCTCTGGAAAATGACAGAAGAAACAAGAATGATGAGAAATGAATGGACTAAATCATTTCTAAGTTCTTTCTTAGTTCAATACTCTCTCATTCTTTGCTTTCTGTCCTGTCATTTCCAGGTTTAAGCACCTGCAACAGATCCCTTTTTGTGGCTGTACCAATTAGCCCTCTTCCCATCCTTCAACAATTTTGAAGCCAGACGGTTTTAATGTACTGGAGAATTCTGTTCCTCAGAGGGTAGGAATCCTAGGAAATTGCCTCACTGTAATCTTTTGGGTCTCCATTCTAGTTATCACATTTAGTCCATCAGCTCCTTTATCCTAAAGAATGGGCCTAAGTGGCCTTGACAAAGCTTCCTTTTTTTCTTTTTTCTGAGATGGATTCTCACTTTGATGCTCAGGCTGGAGCACAGTGGTGCAATCTTAACTCACTGCAACCTCTGCCTCCATAGATTTAAGCAATTCCCCTGCCTCTGACTCTTGAGTAACTGGGATTACAGGCACCCACCACTATTCCCAGCTAATTTTCCTTTCTTTCTTTTTTTTTGTATTTTAGTAGAGATGGAGTTTCACCATGTTGGCCAGGATGGTCTTGATTTCCTGACCTTGTGATCCAACTGCCTCAACCTCCCAAAGTGCTGGGATTACAGGTGTGAGCCACCATGCTCCACCTCCAGAGCTTCCTTTTCTATGAATCATGCTCTGGTTCCTGCCTGGGAGTGAGTGCTTCTCCCAAGCAGAGGCATCCACTGACTTAACAGCTAAACACATTAGAAAGAAAAAAAAACCCAGATGACAGAGCGAAGTGCAAGACAGAACAAGGCAATAAATCCCATAAAACTCCTAAATTAGCAGCAAGAAATCCCCAAAGGAAAAAGCAATCAGGTAAGATGATGATTTTTTTCCCTACCGTAATTATGCACAAACACACACAACCCATGCAAATACACACATGCACATATGCAACCCATGCAAACATACATGCACACACACAACCCAAGGTCACAGCTCAAGACTGTGTCTCTAATAGAGAACTCCCCTTCAGAGTCAAATGAGGCAGGGGAAACCTTGAATTCCTCTTAGAAGACAAATAGTGTCCCTCTCACACAGTCTGCCAGATAAACAGTAGGTACACGATCAATATCTGTCAAATGAAGAATACATTAACATTGTAATGTTCTTCTCAACCATATTTTTAATAACAAAATCCAATTCAAGCCACCATAAATATTTGACCAAATAAAGATTTTTTTCTCTCACTAACCACTTAGCCTTTGAGTGTTTCTTTTAGAAACTTGTCTAATTAAAGCAAACTGTTATTATTGTATTTATTTTAATGATGAAGAAACCGAGGTTCAGAGAGTCTAGGTACTGTTTTCTGAGTCACAGAGTTCTAAGTGAAGCCAGGATTCAAATCTACTTGTTTTTTTCGTTTTTTGAGATGGAGTCTCACTCTGTCACTCAGGTCAGAGTGGCACG
This sequence comes from Leontopithecus rosalia, assembly GCA_028533165.1. Taxonomy (NCBI): domain Eukaryota; kingdom Metazoa; phylum Chordata; class Mammalia; order Primates; family Cebidae; genus Leontopithecus; species Leontopithecus rosalia. Next base: position 11,735,834 of record CM052648.1, on the reverse strand, counting down.
ATCTTGGCTCACTGCAACCTCCATCTCCTGGGTTCAAGCGATTCTCCTGCCTCAGCCTCCTGAGTAGGTTGGGCTACAGGTCCCCATCACCATGCCCAGCTAATTTTTGTACTTTTAGTAGAAATGGGATTTCACCGTATTGGCCTTGCTGGGCTCGAATTCTTGACCTTGTGATCTGCCCACCTTGGTCTCCCAAAGTGCTGGGATTACAGGCGTGAGCCACTGCACCCGGCACAAATCCACTTTTATGTAACTTCTAAGCTGGTACTTGTCCACCTCCCTGGGCACTGACGGGGAGAAATAGGAGCAAACTTCAAGATAAATAGGTTCAAGTTTTATTACCTGCTTAGCCTCAAACTTGTGGAAAACTTAGAACTTTACCTTCCTCTTTGCCTGGTCAATTTATGCCTCTTAGAAACTGTGTCAGGAGGGACATCATGTTTCTTTAAAGAGTATTCCTTTTCCATTTCTAGAAGTGATGACTTTACTGCAAGACTAATATTGCATTACTATGGCTTTTTAACTTAATTAAAATTAATGAGTTTTTCCAGTCGTACTTCACCCTCCTAAGAATCCTTCTTCCATGGCTAAAGTACTATCAGGTGTATTTGGTTATTATCTTTCAATTCAGAAAGAAAATTAAGGACAAAACAGCTTTTTTTTTTCTTTCCAGGAGTACAGAGTTGGAGGGTAGAGAGGATACCTTCCTTTTTTTCTTACCCATTACTGTCACCCAATCTATTCCCTTTGCGGTTTAACTGTGAGTTTTCTAGCTCTGTTGATTCTTACAGTGTACACCGGTCTTTCTAAGAAACCTCTGCCCCAAACACAAAGCCTTTAAGTGGGACACTTGGAGATGTCTAGATAAGCCAGCTAAAGTTGACATTAGCCAAACTGAATGTCAAATGAGGCTAAATCTTGGAGAGAAGAAGAAAAAGTATGACAGACCCATACACTTATAGTTTTAAGAGCTTTTGTTATTTAGAGATAATTTCTATAATGGGGTTCTAATTTCTATAAATTGTCAAGGAAAAATATTAGTAAAATTATTGCTTAGATTGTGGCAGTGTTAGGAATTTTGATGTAGGTATACATTCACATGCCGTTGCCCATATGCAAATACACACAAACACACACACACACGCCTCCGCCCTGTTCACTTTATATTTGCTAGAGAAGAAGTTTTATTCCTATAACCTAGAATTTCCTCAAGTATGAGCTGGTGTCTGTGATTCCCTGTGTCTCGCCGATGCCCACCTCACGCTTCCTCTGGATGCAGGGGTAGTGCATGCTCTGATAGTAACTTTGAGACGGGGAACTGGGTATGCATGGTTCAGCCTCTTCCAGCTCTGCTATCTCTTTGGGACTAGGTTGCTCTCAGCCATGTGCTAAGTTTATCTGTAAAGCCCCCTGTTCTGCTGGGGAGCCCATTCCCGCCCCTGCCTGTGTGTAGGTGGTTAACTGTCTCACTCTGACATTCAGTATCAGGAAGCCCATGGTCACAACTCATCCAGCCCACATTTGCTCATCTACCTTTAACAGCCCCAGTAGCTTGCACCCCATTCACTGGATTCCTTTTTCTCTCTCAGCTGGTTCTGAACACAGGCACGGGAGAGGGGAATTCGCTATTTACCCCAACAACCTTCAACAATGACAACTTCTTCTGTTTTCTAACCTCTGAACAGACACTGGCTAAAGGAAGAAAGCACACAAAGGACGTCTGATAGAATGCAAAAGATATCCCTAGGTGTCTGCTATCAAATATGTCTTCCTTTTAATCTTGGGAGTAGAAAGGGAACCTGGCTTCCTTTCTGGACGTAACCATGAACCCAGCACCATCACATCACTCCTATACAGAAGCTAAGACCCTTTCACACAATCCTTGTCACCACAACCATGCTCTACTGACCCATTTTCACAGATTAGACACCTCTTTGGACTTCACTTCCCCCACCCATGCAGTGGGGATAAGGATAACAGAATTATCCTCCTCCTAAGGTTACCAGGAGGGTTAAGTGAAGCAACAGATGGAAAGGTGGCTGGTACTGGCGCCGTCTCAGTAAAATTTACCTACAAGTGTGACTTCTGTGTTTCTGTTTTTATTTCATGTTGCCATTTTTGTTGCTGTAATAAGAATGAAAATGAAGTCCAGTGAGGTTGTGCTCCTTAGACAAACACTCATTTCACAGTTTGGCATCTGTTTGCTTTGACGCCATGCCCATCTTTCATCTGATTGTTAGTGCAATGCTAAATTAGCGTCGGTGGACAGGTCTCTCCTATAGGTGCATGTTGTTAGAATCCTGATCATATTTTCTAAGTGATCACCTTTAATCAAGAGAGACAGGACCTCTGTGTACCAAGAGGAGTTCTCACTCAGTTCTGCATTGATTGGTAAAGGTATTAATGGCACCAGCCCATAATTAATTATATAAGTCCTCAAAGGTCAGCATTTCCATTATCTCCAGCTCCATCACTCATGCATCTAAAGTGAGGAAAGAAAGGAGCAATGTGCCCTTCAAGGCAGTTATAGTCCTTAGAGGCCACTGGGAGCCAGCGTGTGGTAAGAGCAAATCAGGGCAGGAGGAGGGCAGGTGATTCTAAGAAAATGGTAACTCAGAATAGGAGGCTGTTGGTCTTGAAGTCAGGAATTCTGCTTCAAGTCACCTATCTGCCACTAACTTATTGAATGAACCCTGAAAACAGAAGGGAGCCAGCATTATTCTGCCAGATCCCTAAGTCCACGATTTCATTTCACCTTTTCAACGTTACCATATGGGAGATGTTATTCCTCTCCAATTCACAAGAAGTGAAAATTAATCTCAGGCTAGTGAACTAACTTACACAAGGGCACACAGCTGGTGGGTTGCAAATATAGGATTTAAACCCTGGAAACTGACTTATTTCACTGTATCCTGCAGTTTCTGAAATATTATCCTCATCTCCAAGGTAAGGGGTTGCCTACAAGATCAAAAAATCTCAAAAGCTAGCAGAAGACAAGAACTAACTAAGATCAGAGCAGAACTGAAGGAGACAGAGACACAAAAAACCCTTCAAAAAAAATCAATAAATCCAGGAGCTGTTTTTTTTTTAAAAAAAGATCAACAAAATAGATTGCTAGCCAGATTAATAAAAAAAGAAAAGAGAAGAATCAAATAAGGGCCATATTTTTCATATTCTTGTACTTTTGTTGCTGATTTCACCATATAAATGACCCCCAACAATAGTGCTGAAGTGCTGTCTCATGTGTCTAAACCCAAGAAGGCTGTGATGTACCTTATGGAGAAAATAGGCTACACAGTTAAGATTCATTTAGGCATGAGTTTTAATGCTATTGGCAATGAGTTCAATGTTAATAAATAAATATTTCTGTTAAATAAGGGGTCAGCAGAAATACACACAAAAGACAAGGCTATATACTGATTGGTTCATGAAAATATTGTGACCAGGGACTTGCAGGAACCTAACTGTATTTCCATTAGAAGCATTGGTTCAGTGTTTGCTAATTCAGTGTTCATTATTACTTGATAAAACAAAATGCCTGCAAAAGAGAGACTTAATTGTGTGTATATATACTATATATTGTGTGTATCTATATACGTATGTATATATATAGAGAGAAGATAATTACTGAGAATGAGAACCAATTATGTTCTCATTATTATATATACAGGTATATATATACACAGACAGTTGATCATATTTTTAGTAGTGATCGTCTGTCTGTATATACCTACACATATATGTAAATATATACAAAGACCACATAACTACTGTGAATATGTGTATATATTCACAGATATACATAAACACGTGTATGTGTGTATAAATGCGTGTATTTGTGTAGAGAGGGAGGAGATTTACCATATTTTTCAACAGTCATTGGGAAGTGAGCACTTGGGATTCACTTGGCTGTGAATTTCTTAGACATTTTGACCTCTTCCCTCACAATCCCTGCTTTCCTCTGAATACCAGAAAATAAATGTCTGCTAAGTTAAAGATGTTGATTATCTGACCTGCCTGATCAGATGCCGATTATCAGGCACCCACTATCTGTCAGCATAGAACTTAATGTCACGGCTTATCTGCAGTGACTGTGAGAAGCAGTAACCATCCTGCCTGGAAGGAGAGCAGCTTATCCTAGCATTGCCCTTGTTAGGGCACCCTGATTGAACATGTGTAGATTCCAGTCTCTACACCCAATCCTAAACCTGGGGATTAACCTCAAGAGAACGACGTGAAGTAGAGAACACAGATCTGGGCCAAATACCTAAGCTCAGTTCTTACCTGTACACTCCTTAACTGTGGGCATTACTTGTCACTTAATATCCACGTACTCCCTGAAAAGTTCCCTTTGCCCCAAGAAGGCACTACAGACTCTTCCTTGTCCAGAAACTGGGTTTGAGCTGTCCCTGCAGTCACACAGGCATTGGGCTGACACTGGAGAGCACCACACCCTCAGTCCCTCCCCAGTTATCCATTCATACAATAAGGTGAGAAGGTTCTGCATAAGGCCACACAGCACAGCTACACAAAATGGTTTAGAGAGTACTTGAGCCTACAGTTGGGTACCCAAGCCAGCAGAAGTAACTAGCCAGAGACAAAACTACAGATGCTAGCAGGGATGAAAGGAAGTAGAGTAATTTAAAGTCCCCATGAGGATTCTGTAATAAGGGGAAAGGTGAATGGGAGCATGGTGGGCAAAAGCTATCCAGTGGCCACTTTCAAAAGAAGGGAACAGGCAGACAACTCCCTGGAATATCTTTAATGATCTGGGGAACCAGTCCTCCGTGACTGAGTCTCTAGCACATGAATGGAAGCTGCCCACTAGTCACATTCATTATATAGAAGAGGATAACTGCTCATCTGTAGGTCTAAACATTTCCTTGTTGGCAAAGCACTTTCTTTATATTGTCTTACATTTGATTCTGTCAAATACCCTAAAAAGGAGGTGGTTGGAATTAAACTGGAAAGGAAGTCAAGGCAACAAAAGTTAGGTAAATTGCACAAAGTCACATGGGTGGTGAGAGGGGAAGCTAGGGCTAGGACTCAGGTCATTTCATACTAAACCCAGATGTTTTTCTACCTGCTGTCACTGTCCCCAGGAGACCTGAGAACACTAAGCCCTGTTGGAAGCATCTTCTAAGCTCTTTCATTGGAGACTAGCAATGATAAGCTTCACTATCCTACAAAGAGCAAAGAAACAAGTTAACTGCCAAGGAACAAATATCAAGCTTGACTCAAAAATCTTCTCATGGGACAGCAGAATATGCTTTTAAATGTTCCCCAGATGATTTTGATACACTGCCAGGGTTGAGAATCACTGGACTAGAGTAGTACTTCTCATTAGTATACACCAGAATTACCTGGACTGCTTATTAAAAGACAGCTTGCGGCTGGGCGCAGTGGCTCACGCCTGTAATCCCATCACTTTGGGAGGCCAGTGTGGACAGATCACCTGAGGTCAGGAGTTTGAGACCAGTGTGGCCAACATAGTGAAACCCCATCTCTACTAAAAATAAAAAATTAGATGGATGTGGTGGCATGCACCTGTAGTCCCAGCTACTCAGAAGGCTGAGGCAGGAGAATCTCTTGAACCCGGGAGGTGGAGGTTGCAAGTGGGCCAAGATCATACCACTGCATTCCTGTCTGAGTGACAGAGTGAGATGCCACTCAAAAAAAATAAAAATAAGTAGTAAAATAATAAAAGAAAGTTTGCAGCCGGGCATGGTGGCTCAAGCCTGTAATCCCAGCACTTTGGGAGGCCGAGGTGGGTGGATCACGAGGTCAAGAGATTGAGACCATCCTGGTCAACATGGTGAAACCCCGTCTCTACTAAAAATACAAAAACTTAGCTGGGCATGGTGGCTCGTGCCTGTAATCCCAGCTACTCAGGAAGCTAAGTAGAATTGCCTGAACCCAGGAGGCGGAGGTTGCGGTGAGCTGAGATCGCACCATGGCACTCCAGCCTGGGTAACGAGAGCGAAACTGCGTTTCAAAATAAAAATAATAATAAAATAAGATGCTGCTGGTCCATGATCCACACTAGAGAACCACTGAGCTGGAGCATGCAGGGCTCAGTCCTCGCCTTGTTCTCTTCTTGAGATCTAATGGCCTGCACAGCATTTCTTCCTAGTCAGCTCCCATCTCAGTGGCACACTCTGTGGATCAGGCTTTTACTCCTCTGTAGTGAAGTATGCAATTTTTAAAAAAGAAAATCCCAGAAAAAGCTTAGGTCAGAATCATATTTCCCAGCCCAGCTATGCTTGAAATAAAGCTAATATTTCTGACTCCTGGTACAATTTTTCAATAGATTCTGTACTCAAAAGAGGAAGACAGGGCATTATTCTTCTGCACAACACCACTAAAGAAGAAGCATATACTAGGAAGCCATCCCTCTCTGATACGAGTCCCAAGAAGAGATATGTGGGACAGAGCTGATCTGACCTGAAGCCCCAAGCAGAGCCACCCCAGCCACTATGCGGACATGTGAGTGAGAAATGCATGTTTGTTACTAAATGTTGCTGCATTTTGGGGTAGATGGTTATGCAGCATTAGCATATAATCAATGACTAATTAGAGAGATAATAGAAATCCAGAATGAGATTTAAAAAGAAACGCAAGTAGAAATATTCCTAATAGAAATTATGAGTGTAGTAGGTTCTCCAGAGAAACAGAAACATTTGGAGATAACCTCTTTAGATCTATAGCTAAATCATCAAGAGATTTCTTACAAGGAATTGGTTCACACAATTATGGAGGCTCACAATTTTCAAAATTTACAGTCAGCAAGTGGGAGAACCAGGAGAGCCCATGGTATAGTTCCAGTTCATAGGTCATCAGGATTGAGACTCAGGAAGAGACCGTGTTTGAGCTGGAGGCAGAAAATGGGAAGAAAAGAAACAGTTCTAGTTTGAAGGCCATCAAGTAGTGGGAATTCGCTCTTACTCGAGGGATAATCAGTCTTTTTGGCTCTTCAGGTCTTCAACTGACTGGATGAGGCCCACCCACATTGAAGAGCACCATCTGCCTCACTCATGCTACTGACAGAAATGTTAATTTCAGCCTAGAAGACCCTCATAGGCATTTGATCAAATGTCTGGGCACCCCATGGCCCAGTCAAGTTAACAGATCAATTAACCATCACAATAAGCAAGAATGCCCCAAAGTAAAGTAGTGTTAAGACTGGATATTGAAGAATTTCAGACTCTAAGATAGCACAGAAAAGAAAAGCTCTCAACTAGACATACGTAGTGAGCTTGAAGCTCTTAAAAGACAAGAAAAAATTAAATACAGAGAGAAATAGCAGGTCAAGTGCATACAAATAAAAATTGGGCTTTAAAATGGTGGTATAGTGGTCAGTCTCTAACCCTTGTCTGGGTCAAATCCAGCTGAGTCAATTTCCAGCAATATACCATTAGGCAAGTCACTGAAATCTGTTCTCAACTTCCTTTTTAATAAAAAACAGCTAATGTTAGCTATAATACTAACATTTATGAGGAGTGAATGAATCAATACTCACCAAGTACCTAGAATAATACTTGCACATGGGAAGTGATATGCAAGTGTTCACTGCTATTATTTATATTAGGCTTTTAGCATTAGCACCAAATGCTAGCAGACATTGACAAAACACTGTTAGTGTTGTAGGATGAAAATATTGAACTTAGAGTGTACGTTCCACTAAACTATAATTTAAAATTCATACAAAATATATTCTTGGATGTTTAAGACCTCACAGTGTTTACCTTTAAAAGGCGCTTTATGAAAATATTCCTAAAAGCAAAAACAGAGAAAGAAAGGAGCCCAAGAAATGTGGGACTAATGGTAAGTAACTCAGTAAAAGTCAAGGTTGTTTAAATAAACAGTGACCAAAAATATTTCAAAAAACAAAAGGAAAAGCTTATCTGCAGCAGCACAGAGGTAAAATTCTTGATGACATCAGTATCATTGGGGTGAATGGATGGGTAGATGAGGCTATAAAACAGGGTCAGAGAATACCAAGGTTTTCCCTTTTTCAGAGGGGAGACATTGATATTCATTTAAGGACAACAACTATTGTATTCCTGGTATGCAACATGCATTATTCTAGATAGCAGAGATACGTCCTCGGTGAACCAGGGGAAGATCTCTGCTCTTGCGGAACTTACCTTCTAGAATGTGTGGTACAGGGGGAGGAGACCGGAGGCAAATAGCTAACCACAAACATGTCAGTAAATCTTTGGCACTTAAAAAAGTTAAATAAACTTTCAGGCTTGGCTCCAAAATGCAAAGATCCTGGAAAGTGCCATTCCCCTCCTTACAACACTAAAGGTGCCAGACAAATCAAAAAACAATTCATCACTATTATCAGACCCATCAAAGGACTGAATTTCTAAGGCAAACCATCACCCTGAAGAGACTGACAAATCCAGCGAGTCACAGCCAAGATTTACTCCCCTAGAGCAGAAGTTACTGAAGCCAGGAGGTGGTAGGACACTTAAATGGTCACTTTGATGAACTGCTGGAGGCTGAGAGTGGACTAGCCCCAGAACGTGAGACTCCTGGGTACCCAGTCTTAGGGAGATGCCAGGCTAAGAGAGACCTGACACAGTCATGTATTTTGCCTCCAGGAATCTCTTCTCATGGTAAAGAACTGACAAGATTACCTGCTGGCAGTGGCATGGGGAAGGAAAGAGTAATCCTTATGAAATACCTCCCAGCCTTCTTCATAACAAAGACTTTCTCTAGAGAAAAAGACCTTGCCAGAGCTTTGTCTCAGAGTCCCGGGGGAAGGGCATTCCTGTCACTTCAACTCCCTCTCTCCTTCATATCTCCCCATAAGCGGGGAAGCTATACAAGAAGAAAAACACTTGTGAAAGGCAGAAGCCATAGACAGCCCCCCTTGGCTGACGGTTGGCTACTGTAGCTCCCAGGGTACAGGGCCTACAGTATGATTTACATGTCATTCCTCGGGTATTTAATACATGGCCTCCGCAATTGACCGTTCATAGGGAAACAGCCAGGGAAGAGACTCTCCTCCTATGGCCTATTATGAGCTCCCCAGTGACTTTGGTACAGATACAGGACCCAAAGGAATCACGGGGAGCTGAGAAGGTGTGGTATCATCACCCAGGGCAGAAGGCCTTGGTGGCTGCATTGTTATCCAGAGATGAAAGACTGGCTTGTATTTTGCCTGAGGGGTGTGATTTACTTTGTTAGCACCTGTGCCTGCTTTATTGCTTTCACTGTAGGATGACATGCTCCACATTCCATGCATTGCGAAATGGGCCCACACCTATGCTTTCGTGGCCAGTGTTTTTAACTGCTTGATCTGCACCACCCTTCCAGCAACAGCTGCAGACAGCTTACCCTGGCACATATATCCAACTTCCATGGAAAACTAGACACGGTTAGAGACTTGGGGCCCCATGCCTGATGTATGGAACAGGACAAGGTAAGCTTTGGATGGGGTGGCACCACAAAACCCATGGTATGTCCACCTCCTGGCTGACCTGAAGCATCTATGATGGATGGAGCTGGTTACTGGGAGAATACATGGTGTCCCCACCACAGGTATTGTGATGTATAGAGCAGCATTGAAATCGCATCACCATGGGGTGGTTGCCCATCATAGCCTGCACAAATGTCACCACACCAAAGGTATGGTAGAACAGGTGACCTCATTGTGGCCAGACCCCAGTGGTCTTTGTGGCCTCTGGGTGTTTATGGGTCTGTGGAGACATGGGATGGTCATATTTGCCAGCCAACTTAACTGACCACTGTACCTGGGGGTGGCCTTATGTGACTGCCACTGTTATTTCCACATTGTCTAGATGCCCACATAATAGGGAAGCATGACATTACTGGTTTTTCCAAGTGTGATGAGACCTCTGGTGTCTCTACCCCTTAGCATTAAGCATCCCTGGAGCAGGTGTCATAACTGCAGAAATGCAAGTTATGGACCTTGTGGAGCACACCACTCAAGCCTTGAATTACACCCAAGTTGCCCTCATTCTGTTGACAGATGAGGTTGATCAGACCACGAAGGTGGTACTGCAGAACCAGATGGCTCTAGACATATTAACTGCTGCCCAAGATGGTACCTGTGCACTTTTTGGGAATGCAATGTTGTACCTTCATCCATGACAATCAACAAAATGTAACAGCAGCTTTACAAGGAGTTTCCCAGGAAATCAAGGCAGTTGAGAGACTTACTGATGACCCCCGGCAGACATGGTGGGTGTCTCTGAGCTCTGACTCATGCTGGACCTTAATAATTACAGACAGCATAGCAGGAATATTAGTAGTGAGTTATTGCTCCCTGTATTACTGCTGTGGCCTCTTCCATGGTTCCACCCTGTGGGCACATCTCCCCACTAGGAGAACTCCTTTAGCCCAGGGGGTAGCATGTAAGGAAAATGGCTATGCTTCAGTCAGGAGTAAGCCAAGGCAGACATCTGGTACAGCATGATGCAGTGGGTTTGGAGCACAGGCACACAATCCCATGCTCTATGTAATCACACTTGCAGCCATTTAATGTAACCTGTTTGTGTGAGCTAATATCTGACTTTGAGCCACTGTTGTCTGTGAAAAATATAACTGTACTGCTGACTCTGTAAGGGAGAGGGGAGAGAATAGGGCCATGTTGCAGTTGCCTATGGTCCCTCAAGTGTTCTTTCAGCTACCCACCACCTGTCCACCAGCTCTCCTCAGACCCCAGCTCCAGTTGTAAACTGACAGAGCATCAACAGCAGACTTTATAGAGGAGAAGGAAGAATCTGTGAACCCCCAAAGACAGGTTATCTAAAAATATACAGTCAGAGGAGAGAAAAATATACAGTCAGAAAAAAATGAAAAGAAATTTTAAAAGGTTACAGGATTTACGGGACAAATTTAAAAGACCAAATGTATGACCCATAAAAGTTCAAGAAAAAGAAGAGAAAAATAAAGGGTTAGAAAGCTTACTTAAAGAATAATATCAGAAAGCTTTTCAAATAAGAAAATAGATATAAATAATCAGATATATGAAGGTGAAAGGCTCAGATCAAATTTAATCCAAATAAAAGACTATCCCAAGATAGTATAATTAAAACTGTCAAATATCAAAGACAAAGAGAGAGTCCTGAAAGCAGCAAGAAAAAACAAGCAAATAACATATAAGAGAGTTCCAATACACCTAGCAGCAGACTTCTGAGAAGAAACCTTATAGACCATGAGAGAATGGGATAACATAGTCAAAGTGCTGAAAGAAAAAAGAAGAAAAAAAAAACCTGTCAACTAAGAATATTGTACCCAGCAAATCCCTTCTTCAGAAACAAAGAAATACTTTCCCAGACAAACCAAACCTGAGGGAGTTGACCACCACCAGATCTGTCTTACCAGAAATGCTTGAGAGAGATCTTAAGTTGAAATTATAAAACTCACTAGTAAAAGCAAATATATAGTCACATTTAGAATGCTCTAATACTGTAATGATGGATAAATTACATGTGTAATTTAACATGAAGATTAAAAGACAAAACTATTAAAAATGATAATTACTATAATTTGTTAAGGTATATACAATATAAAATCATGTAAATTGTGATATCAAAAATTCAGAAATGTGACAAGTTTAGTGTAGAGCTGGAGTTGTTATCCATTTAAAATAGCCTGTTTTAACTATAAGGGGTTTTTCTGGGAATGGCTGGGAGTTGTTTTGAAGACAAGGTCTTGCTCTGTTACCCAGGCTGAAGTGCAGTGGCATGATCATAGCTTATTGTAGCCTCCAACTCCTGGGCTCAAGGGATCCTCTCACTTCAGCCTCCACAGTAGTGAGCTCTTCAGGCATGTACCAACATGGCCAGCTAATATTTTGAATCTTCTTTGCAGAGATTGAATCTCACTATATTGCCCAGCCTTGTCTTGAACTCCTGCTCTCAAGCAATTCTTTTACCTTGACCTCCTGAAGTTCTGGTATTAAAGGCGTAAACCATCACATCCATTTTTTTGGTAAGCATCACTATAACTATCAACAAAAACCATTAGAAGGTACACAAAAAATTACGGGCCAGGTGCGGTGGCTCACACCTGTAATCCAAGCACTTTGGGAGGCCGAGGCTGGTGGATCACGAGGTCAAGAGATCGAGACCATCCTGGTCAACAAGGTGAAACCCCATCTCTACTAAAAATACAAAAATTAGCTGGGCATGGTGGCATGTGCCTGTAATCCCAGCTACTCAGGAGGCTGAGGCAGGAGAATTGCCTGAACTCAGGAGGCGGAGGTTGTGGTGAGCTGAGATCATGCCATTGCACTCCAGTCTGGGTAACAAGAGCGAAACTCCGTCTCAAAAAAAAAAAAAAAAAAGAAGATACACAAAAAAATTAAAAGGAATCAAAACATATCACTAGAGAAAATTACTTAGCCAAAGGAAGACAGCAAGAGAGGAAGAAAGGAGCCAAGAAACTGTTAAACAACTATAAAACAATTAACAAATGACAGTAGTAGGTCCTCACCTATACATAATTACCTTTAATGTAAATAGTTTAATTATGCTATCAAAAGACAGAGTAGCTGTATGGATTAAAAAACAAGACTCTATTAGATGCTACTGGCAAGAGACTTCTCTTGTGAGGACACACACTAACCAAAAGTGAAGGAATAGAAAAAGATTAAATGCAACTGGAAATCAAAAGAGCAGGAATAGTTACATTAGATGAGATAGACTTTAAGTAAAAAACTAACAAAAGACAAAGAAGATTATATAATGACAAAGTTATCAATCCAGCAAGAAGATATAATGATTGTAAATATATATTCACCTAACAGCAAAGCATGTGAATATACAAAACAAAAGTGAAACATGAAGTGATAGACTGCAAAAGAATAATAGTAAGGGACTTCAATTCCCCACTCTGAGCAATAGACAGAACATTCAGAACAACAACAACAACAACAAATCAGTAAAGAAACATACTGTATGTGTTCTCAGACACACACAGAACATTCCACCAAAAAGCTTCAGAATACACATTCTTCTTAAGTGCACATGGAGCATCCTCTGTGATAGATCATGTTAGGTCAGAAAACAAGTCTTAACAAATTAACAAAGACTGAAATCATATCAAGTAATTTTTTCTGACCCAAATGGTACAAAACTAGGAACTGCAAAAAACATACACAACACATGGAGATTAAATAACATGCTCTTGAATGACCAATGGCTCAATAAATAAAAGGAAAATTTTAATTTATCTTAAGACGAAGGAAAATGAATTATAAAGGGCTGTTATGAACAATTACATGCCAAGAAATCAGATAATCTGGAATGAATTAATTTCTTGACACATAAAACCTACCAAGATTGAATTAGCAAGAAATAGAAAACCTGAACAAATAATGAATAAATTGAACCAGTAACTTAAAAAATCTTCCATCAAAGAAAAGCCTGTGACATGATGGCTTCAGTCAAGAATCCTGCAAAACATGTAAAGAAAATCTAATGCCAATTCTTCTCAAAGTGTTCCCAAACACAAAACAAAACAAAAAAAAACTGAAGAGAAGTAAATACTTTCATACTCATTTTATAAGGCCAGAATTATGTTTATACCAAAACCAGACAAGGGCACTACAAGAAAAAAATGAAAGAAAGAAAACTATAGGCCAATATCCTGATGAACACAGACTCAAAATCCTTGATACATTGTGAGCAAACCAAATTCAACAGCACATTAAAAAAATCATTCACCACGATCAAGTAGGCTTCATCCCATGGATGCAAGGATGGTTCAATATATGCATATCAATGAATATGATACATCACATTAACAGAATGAAGAACAAAAATCATACAATCATTTCAACAGATGCAGAAAAAGTGTTTGACAAAATTCAACCTTTTCATGATTAAAACAACAGTCAATAAATTATGTACCTCAATAAAGTTATGTACCTCAATAAAATAAAGGCCATATGTGACCAATACACAGCTAACATTATACTCAACAGGGAAAAAATGAAAAATTTTCCTCTAAGCTCCAGAACAAGACATGGATGCCCACTCTTGTCAAATGTTCAATACAGTACTGGAAGTTCTAAACAGAACAAATTATAAGAAAAAGGAACATAAAGCATCAAAACCAAACTGAAAAGAAAAACATTAGACTTTCCCTGTTTGCAGATAACATGTTCTAATATAAAGAAAACCCTAAAGACTTCATTAAAACAATTCTTAGAACTAATTTTAAAATTCAGTAAAGTTGTAGAATACAGAAATACGAAAATCAGTATCATTTCTCTACATTAACAGCAAACTATCTGAACAAGAAATCAAGAGAACAAGAGCTACAAAAAGGATAAAACACTTAGAAATAAATTTAATCAAGGAGGTAAGAAATACCTACACTGAAAATTATAAAACATTAAGGAAAGCAACTGAAAAGACATTAATAATGGAAAGCTAGCCCATGTTTATGGATTAGAAAGAAATAATGTTTATATATTCATACTATCAAAAGTGATCTATAGATTCAATGCAATTCATATAAAAATACTGATGACGTTCTTCAAAGACATAGAAAAAGAATCTAAAAATTTGTATGAAACCACAAAATGATAACTGTGTGAGCTAATGCTTATTTTAATTAGCTATATTTAATGCTTTCCCAATGTATCTATGCTTCAAAACATGTTGTACATGATAAATATGTACAACCGTATTTGTCAATTTAAAATAAATAAATTTGAAAAAAACTTGGAAATATTAAATTTAAAAAAGTAAACTGACAACCCATAGAATGGGAGAAAATATTTGCAAATCATATCTGATAATGGACTTACATCTATAACATATAAATAACTCTCACAACTCAACAATAGACAGACCAAAAAAACAACTGAACATTGGACAAAGGATCTGAATAGACATTTCTCCAAAGAATTTAGGCAAACGGTCACTAACTATATGAAAAGAAGCTTGACATCGTTAGTCTTTATAAAATTGAAAATTAAAGTCACAATGAGATACTACTTCCTACCTAGTAGGAGGTTATAATAAAAACCAAGTTATTGAGGAGGTGGAGAAATTAGAACACTCTCATACATTGGGGATGGGATTGTACAGTGTCACAATCTCTTTGGAAAACCCCTTGGAAGTTCTTCAAAAGGTTAAAGTTACAGTATGACTTATAGGTATATACCCAAGGGAAATCAAATTACATGTTCACATTAAAACTTATTCACAGTTATTGCAGCCTTATTCATAATAGGCAGAAAGTGGAAACAACTCAAAATGTCCATCAGCCAGTAAAAGGATAAATAAAATGATGCATGAATTATTAAGCCAAAAACAAGTGAAGTGCTAATATAGTCTACAACATGAATGAACCTTGAAAATATCATGGAATGTAAAAGAAGCCTGTCATAAAAGACGACTTATTGTATGATTCAATTTATATGAAATAAACTTATATTAATAGGACAATCTATGCTCAGCACAGTGGCTGGGGCCCATAATCCCAGCACTTTGGGAGGCCAGAGCATTGGAACTGCTTGAGGCCAGGATTTGAGTACTAGCTTGGGCAACAATGTCAGACACAGTTTCTACAGAAAATTAAAAAATTAGCTAGGTGCAGTAGCACATCTGTAGTCTCAGCTAGTCGGGAGGCTGAGGTAGGGGGATTCCTTGAGCTCAGGAAATCAAGACTGCTGAGTCATGATTGCACCACTGCACTTCAGCTTAGGCAACAGAGCAAGACCGGTCTGAAAAATGAAAGAGGAGGGTGGAGCGGGAGAGGGAAGGCAGGAAGGAAGGTAGGTAGGTCACTCAGGTGGGAAGATCTGTCGGGCTGTGAAGACAAAGAGTAGCTGACTGGTTTCTAGTATTCAGGGGTGTAGGATGGAAAGGGATATGGGGAGAGACTACCAATGGGTGCAGGGTTTCTTTTTTAGGTTCATTAACATATCCTAAGATTCATTAAGGCAATGGTTGCACAATTCTGTGTACACTCAAAGAGCTTAATCCCTTAAAATAGCCAAATTACCAGCTTAGGCAAGATAGCAAAACACCATCTCTACAAAAAATGCAAAAATTAGCCAAGCGCAGTAGTACATGCCTATAGTTCCAGCTACTGGGGGGCTGAGGCAGGAAGATCATTTAAGTGCTGGAGTTCAAGTCAGCAGTGAACCATGAGGGTACCTCTGCACTCCAGCCTGGGTGACAAGGTGAGACCCAGGCTCTAAATAAATAAATAGGTAAGTTATGTAGCATGTATAGCTCAAAAAAAAAAAAATAGAAAAAGCAAGAGTTGAGCAAATTTAAAGCAAAATGTTTTAAGAATGATTAAATAATTTCAGAGAAAGCAGAATTCAAGGCAAACATCATTTCAAAAAGGTCAATTTAAATTCAGAAAACGTTAATCCCAGCATCAAGATTTAAAAATTATACATCATAAAAGGCTAAAAATAAGACCAAAATATGAAGAAATCTTATTAGATGTTAAATGAGAAATTAATAAAAACCATTTCTGTGAAAGACTTCAGTATAATTTTCTCAGCCTTTGACTAAATAAGTGGGAAAAAAAGAGAAGATTTAATCATTTCAATAGTATGATACAATTAATAAAATTATATATTCAATTATACTAACACCAAATAGAAAATACATCTTTGTAAGCACTACTATAATGTTTACAGAACTTAATTATATGGTAGAAATTGTAGAGGCCATATTCTTTGGCAACACAGCATTAAAGCTAGAAATTAATCATGAAGTGTAAGCAAAACAATGTGAGAAAACCACTTGGAAATTAAACAACATTCTATTAAGTAAGGATTGGTTCACAAAGAAGAGAGAAAATTTATAATTACACACTATTTTAAAAATAGCAAAAATGAGAACCATATTTATCAAAACCATTGGAGAAAGGTTACCCTTTATCTAAAATCAAATCCCTGAAAATCTTTCATTAAATAGAAAATAAGATTAACTGAGCATTTAATTTTTAAACTTAACTAAAATAGCCAAAATCAACATCAAGTAAGAATGAAATAATATTTTTCAATTAAAAATAATGTTTAAAGTTATTAACTAAACTTTGGAAGTGATTTCTGGATTTTTAATAATGGGAATATGACAAGTCTAGATACCCAGAGAGGACTTCTCAGAGTAACACATAAAATGCTGGATAATATATGTATTCCCTCAAAGGACTACAGGGGGAATTTTAAAGGGTTCCATGTGTGTTTGGGATAATGTATCAGAAGAAGAAAAAACCTGAAACGTGTGCAGATGGGAGACCTTTGCATGAAGATGACCCCTTCTAAGAGCAACCCTATCACTGGTGAATTAAAATCACACACACACACACACACACACACACACACACACACGGCACCCCCACACATTCTTAGAGATACACAACATGGAGTCTTGTTTCTCTTAGACTTGGTGCATGCTCATTTGAAAAAAAAAGCAAAAGACAGTGTTCACCCAGGGAATGCTTAATTCCGAGCTTACACTTACATGTGTTTTAATTATCTTCACCATTGCACTCAGAAATTAGAATCAAAATAAACAGTAGTCCCCTCCTTATCCACAGGTTTTTTTCCCCTGTAGTTTCAGTTACCTGTGGTCAACCATAGTCTGAAAATATTAAATGGAAAATTCCAGAAGGCAATAATTCACATTTTAAATTGTGTGCCATATTAAGTAGCACAGGTGTTACAGTTTGTATGTGTGTCCCCTCCAAGTCTTACTTTCAAATTTAATCCCCAGTGTGGAAGTGTTAGGAGGCAGGGGCTAGTGGGAGGCATTTGGCCAGTGGGAGTGGATTCCTCATCAATAGATTCATGCCCTCCCTCAGGGGTGAGTTCTCACTGTTAGTCCCCATAAGCTTGCTGTTTGAAAAAGCCTGGTACCTCCCCTCTCTCTCTTGCTTCCTCTGTCACCAGGTGATCTCTGCACACACCAGCTCCATTTTACCTTCCAGTCATGGAAGCAGCCTATGCCCTCACGAGCAGCAGATGCTGGCTCCATGCTTCTTGTACAGCCTGCAGAACTGTGAGCCAAATAAAACCAGTTGTTTTAGAACACATAGTCCAGCATCAGATATCCCTTGAGAGCAACATTAAATGGACCAATACAATTATGAAATCTCATGCTGTCTCACTCTGTTCCCGGGACAAATATCACCCCTTCGTCCAGTGCATCCACACTGTGTAACGCTACCTGAGTGAGTCCTCATAGCCGTCTTAGTTATCAGATCGACTGTCAGTTGCCACAGTGCTTGTGCTCAAGTAACCCTTAATTTAGTTCATCACAGCCCCAAAGCCCAAGAGTTTCGTGATGTTAGCAATTCGGATGTGCCTAAGAGAAGGCATCAAGTACTCCCTTCAAGTGGAAAGGTAAAAGTTTTCTACTTAATAAAGAATAAAAACAAAATTGCATGCCGAGATGCTGAAATCTTTGGTAAAAACAAATATTCTACCAATGAAATTGTAAAGATGGAAAAAGAAATTTGTGTATAGTATATACATATGTGTTTTATATTATACATACATGTACGGTATATCTATACATACACCATACATGCATGTGTATATATATGTGGTGTGTATACACATATACTATATGCACATATATACACATATGTATGCACATGTATGAATTTCTGAATTCTTAGGAAAAAAGTGAAATATATGTAAAAGCTTAATTAACCTATAGGATGGCTAAAGAGGCTAGGAATATATAGAAAAGATATGATATTAAATCAATCAAAATATAGTTAGTATACCACATACAAAAATATATACACATATATATGCACACAGGTGTATATGTAATATATACACATACATAATATATACATACATATGTATGGTGTATATATACATACATCACATATACACACCATTACGTACCATTACATGTTTTATTCAACATGTAATATATATAGTATATATAGTATACACATGTACCATTACATGTTTTTCTGAACATGTAACATATAGTATATATACATGTATGTATATATGTGCATATAGTATATATGCGTATATATACTATACATACGTGTGTATATATGAATATATACTAGATATATTACATGTTCAGGAAAAAAGTTGCTGAAAGTATAATTCAAGAAAATGTCTATTTTAATGAACCAAGCAGACTTAAAAAGAACCAAAAAGAGCTTCCAAAAAAAAGTATACATAACAAAAAGTGGAAACCTTTAAAGAGCATATTAACACATCTAAATAGAGGACTAGTAAACTGAAAGCTAGAACTGAAGAAATAATGCAAAATTATGTAAAATGTAACACGGTATGACAAACAGAAAAAAACGTGGCAGGAAGTCATGAGAACAGATGAAACGAGAAATCAAATCTAATATGTATCTAATCAGAGTTCCACAGAACACTAATAAAGATGAGGGGAAAGATATTGGAATGGCTGAAAATTTTCTTAATAAATGTGATTTCCTAATGCTCAGATTTAGAAAGCCCAATGAAATATGAGCAGAATAAGTAAAATGAAACTTACACCTAAATTTATGTTTTTCAAACTGCAATAAGGGACAAGGAAAAGATTTTAAAAGCTGAGAGAAAAAATAAATGACACAGAGAACAGTTAGAGCAGCAGCTGTCCCCTCTCAGTAAAAATGGAAGCCTGAATAAAGACTGTAGAATAACATTTTCAAATTTCCTACATAAGATTACTGACAACTAAGGATGCATATGTAGTAAAAATATCACTTAAATGCTGTGGCAAAATGAAACATAATTCTTTTACTCATAGACTGTTAAAATATTTAAAGACTGAATTTAAATGATTAATTTCAGGAAGAAGTAAAATATCCAACATATGTGTACATCTAAACAAACACTGGTTAAACAAAAATAATGTTTCGATTTTAGACTAAAATACGGTCGCACTAAAACCTTGGCTGGTGATCAAAGAAACATGAGAAGAATACAGGGTTATAATGCACTGTTCAGAGGAGGACAGTGATACTAACATTTGACATTGTTGTAAATAAGAATGTTAAAGCTTGTAACCACTAAAAGAGTATACAATTTCTGAATTCCTAGAAGAAAAGTGAAATATATGTAAAAGCATAATCTATAGGATCACTGGTAAGGCTAGGAAAAGATATATGGAAAAGTTATGACAGAAATCATTCACAATGTAGTTAGTATACCACATACAAAAACTGACTAACTCTCAATAATAAAGGACAGAATTGTTAGACTGAGTGTAAAACACATACCCTTTTCTGGAGTCTTTCGAAAAGAGCAGAACATGTAAGCTCGGGCATTATTAAACTTTACCATATGCAGTAGGGCATTTTGACCTTGCAGTTTTTAGAGACTGATAATGGGCCAGCCTCTAACTTCTAAGACCAGGCCAAATACCTACCGCACATGGTATTTGATGCTGGCTGGTGAATTCAGCTTATCACAGCTTTATCCATAGGCAAATTTGTTTCTATAGATGCAACACCACTTACACTGGCCCATTGCTTCTCAGCCTTTTGGCTAAAATCAAGTGTACACTGGCCCAAACACAAAACCAGATGGACCGCAGACCTCATCAAGGATAACACCATAGTGACTTCAGTAAACTTCTGGGCAGTCACTCTGGCCATCCAAGTCTTTCTACCCTTAGCATGTGCAAGGTCCACCACAGTGGGAACCCATGTGCCTAGACCAATGGTATCAGCCAGCAGGGCCTCGAAACCTGTTAGAAATGCAAATCCTTGAACACCGCACTTGATCTACTGACTCAGGACTCTCCCTAGGTAGGGCCAGCAGTATGGGTTTTAACAAACCCTGCCGGGGATTTCAATGCCTACTGAAGCCTGATAGCCACTGGTCTGCAGCAGCAAGGAAAGCTTAGGAAAGAGTAGATGGCCAGCACTATGATGGGTCCAGCATGCGGCATGCTACAGCTCATTCCACAGCAAAGCTTTTCCTAAGTATCTGAGGCTATGGGAAATAGATAGTGAGAAAGGAAAAAGTTTTTTATTTATTTGAGACAGTTTTTTGTTTTTGTTGCCCAGGTTGATCTCGGCTCACTGCAACCTCCGCCTCCCAGGTTCAAGTGATTCTCCTGCCTCACCCTCCAAAGTAGCTGGGATTACAGGCATCTGCCACAATGCTGTGCTAATTTTTTGTACTTTTAGTAGAGACAGGGTTTCACTATGTTGGTGAGGCTGCTCTGGAATTTCTGACCTCATTTGATTCACCCGCCTCAACCGCTCAAAATGCTGGGATTACAGGTGTGAGCCACCGCACCCAGCCAGAGATAAAGTATTTTATCTAACTTAGAGTCATTTGGGAATAAAACAATATTGGCTGTGTTTAAACTGCAGGACCTTTGAGTTTCAAGCGTGCCAGAGTCTTGTGTCATCTTTAGATTCAGAAGTCTGGTATCTGCTCCCCAGTTCCTCCTCTGCTCAATCTCTGGAATCTCTACCATTCCACCTTTTGGTTCTATGAATTTGATGATTTTAGATGCCTCATGTAAGTGTAACCATACAGTATTTGTCATTCTGTGACTGGCTTATTTCAGTTGGCATAATGTCCCTTAGGTTCATTCATGTTGTTGCATATTGCAGAATTTTTTTGTTTGTTTGAGATGGAGTTTCGCTCTGTTGCCCAGGCTGGAGTGCAATGGTGCTATCTTGGCTCACTGCAGCCTCCAGCTCCTGGGTTCAAGCCATTCTCCTGCCTCAGGCTTCTGAGTAGCTGGGACTACAGGCGCCCGCCACCAATCCTGTTGTTTGTTTGTTTGTTTTTAGCAGAGACAGGGTGGGGGGGATAGGGTTTCATTAGGAGGCTGAGATGGGCAGATCACTTGAGGTCAGGAGTTCGAAACCAGTCTGACCAACATGGTGAATTTGTTCCATTTTTGAAACTGACTAGTATTCTATTGCATGGTTAGACCACATTTTCTTCTCTCAACGATGGCCATAAAATTTTAGTAAAGCAAAATGAATACATTCTAGATATTCCCTGTATAATATTGTACCTATAGTTCATGCTTTATTGTCACACCTAAAGATTTGTGTAGAGGGTAGCTCTCATGTTACATGTTCTTACCAAAATAATTTTTTAAGTGTTTAGGAAATGTGTAAAACTTAGCATTTTTTTTAATAACATATCTGAGCTAGGCATACAATGCTCGGTAGTTAACCCAGATTCCATCTTATATTTCTACCCTGGAAGGGAACAGGAAGTGTAAACTTTGGAAAGGAGAAACAATGTTTAGCTTAACAAAAGTGGGAAACAAGACAAGGCTGCTCACTATCACCACTAGTCTTTAACATATGCTGGACTTGTTGGACGCACAATTTACCAAAAGCCACAAAAGCTAAAAAGTGAGAGCAGTAACCAATCATTGTTTTAGATTATATTCTTCTAATCCAGAAAAAAAGAATTGCTAACTCAACAGGAAATTTCAAGAGGGTAGCTTGGAATGGTAGTCACGAAAATTTGTCTGAAGTCTCTGAAGGGGACATAATTGACCTATCATTCCAGCTGCTGTGCTCTGAAATTCATCACCTTGTGTGTATTGAATCGAGGCTTTCCAAACAATGGCAAAGTGTGGAAAGATACTAAGGCAGGCCTCTTTCTGAGAGATTAGGGTTTATGGAATACCTAATCCAAGGGAATGGAATCCTGTACATAGCATCTGATCAGGGCACCCACTTTAAAGTGGAGAAGGTGTGGAAGTGGACCCATGGCTATAGGTTGCACTAGTCATATCGTATATGCAACTATTCAGAGGCAGTGTGCCTCACAGAGTGCTACCACGGCCTAAAGCTCAGCTCGAGTGCCAGCCTCAAGGTAATGCTAAGACATGATGGGGAGCCCTTCTTCAGTATATAATGTGTGTATTAAATTTAAGAACTCTGTATGATATTAAATCTCCAAATGGAAGAATGGGCCCAGGAGCCAAGTGATAGCAGCATGAGGGGCTGCAGTGACCATCACTCCCAGTAACTCCCTGGAGTCCCATTTTTCATTCAACTCTGGACTCTGCAGGGTTGGAGGGACAGGTTTCCAAAAGAGTTAGCTTCTTGACAGGGGACCCCAAGAATTCCACTGAACTACATGGTATGGCTAACACCAGGGTACTTTAGGGCCCTTGTGACCAGGGACCAGTAGATGACAAGAAGAATTCCCCCACCGGCTGGGGCAACTGACCTTGATAAGCACAAGAAGGTAGAGCTGCGTTTACACCATGAGGGCAGAGAGGAACAGAGGCGGAACCATTCCCGCTTCCTTACCACATTCTAACTGACAGAGAAGGATCTAAATACCAAGGGTTCATATTTCCCAGAAATGTAGGTTAATGGAGGTCACACTACCAGCTAAGACAACAAGGTATGCCAAGGTGAGAGAAGGGAATTTACAACAGAAGATGGAGGAGAGAGGGTGAGTGCAAGGACAGCCCCGAAATCAGCTGCAGTGACAGAGGTTCACTTCTGTTTTCCCTCAGAAAGAAAAGCAAACAGGGTCCATGGAGAAGTCACTCTCAGCTCTCAGTGGAGAAGAACACCTGTGCAGTGCAAGGGGTGGACTGTGAGGGCCAAAAGGTTGTACCTTTCAGACTTCAGAGTTCAGTAAGCTTAACTGCTACCCTTGAAATTTACCACCGTGTATCCATTGGGACCACACTTCCCACGGGCTGTTCCCTGCCAAGGACTAAGCATGGCAGGGAAGACTGGGCACTCCTGTGATGAACAATTGTGGCTTAACAACTCCCCAATAGCCTCGTGAAACACTGCTGAGATCTGCACTGCAAAGTAAGATGCTTCTGCCCAATCATCCTTTATTCATTTGGTGCCATACCTGTATCTTCCATTCTCCCTTGACTTCCTCATTTCCTTACAAGCACTTCTACTCATAAATCTCTTGCATGTCTAATTCTTGTCTTGGCATCTGCTCCTTTGACGACTTAGACTAACAATATATCTGTCACATATTCACACAACACACTATTTGTCTTAGACTAACAATATATCTGTCACATATTCACACAACACACTATTTGTATATTTCAACGTCAGTATTTAGGAGATCTCATTTATAATTACAATAAAAAGGATGAAATATCTAGGAAATAGAAAATATTCAAAATACATATTAAGAAAGATACAAACGTACAAAGATTTATGTTTTCCAATATTTAAACCCCAATTCATAAATATTTTAATACTGTTTATATCTCTTAACTAAGAAGAAATGAGAAACCAGACTACAATGCAGTAAGACATGGTTTATCAGGTCTTAGGAGCTGCAATTTGGGAGACGCAGATTTGGCTGCCAGCTAATTTGTGTTCCAAAGAGAAGGGAGTAGGGATTTTTAAAAGGAAGCCACGTGTTATTACACTAGTTGTTTTGAAAGAATTACGTTGGTTGAGGGGGCTGGGTTACTACATGAATTCATAGTTTATTAGTTGTTTCTATTCAATAGTTGCAGCACTAGCAAAATTCAGCTGTTTTCTAGAATGTTTTCTATTTTACTTTTTCAGTTAACAGTTTATGAGATCTTCGCAAATCAGTATGTAAATAGCAGTTAACTTCCTCATTTCTTTTTAGAGGCTTAGTATATTCTATTGTATTATGCGATTTCAACCAGTTCAAAGGTTCAAGGCAGTTTCTACATTTTTGGCAGTGTTGCAGATTACACAAGTATTTTTTCTTAGAGTGGTTTCTTTAGTCCATTTTAGAGTTCTGAACCAGAGCGATGCCATCTTGCATACCACATTTCACTTACTCATCCGGAACTTCAACATAATCACAACAAAAACGTCAACAGACTCTTTAAAGTAGATTTATTAACTTTAAGTTTAACAGGTAAAAACCTCAAATGTCTGACCTTTTGACCCAGCAATTTTAAATCAGTGACATGACCATTCTACATGGTAAGTTATGGTATTATTTGCAGTAACTAAAGACTGAAATTAATGCAACATCCATTATTTGGTTAAGTAGAATATGGCAAATTCATAAAATAGAATTTACTAAGCTGCTGAAAAGAAATGAAGTTAACTAGTTATTTACATACTGATTTTTGATGATCTCAAAATGAAACCATTAAGTGAAAACGTAGAAAACTGCGTACATAATGTCACCCTTTGTATATATAAAGAAGTTAAGAAAATGTAATCTTATATCTGCATTTGTATAAAGAAGTTCTGGAAGTTATGAAAACTGACTCAAATGATTAACTCTGGCTGGAAATGAATACACTGAAAACAGAGATCAAAAGATTTTGACTTTGACCATGTGCATTAGTGGCTTATTTTAATGATTAATAAACGTATCTCCAAAATGCCAACAAGATTGAACACTTGCTAGCATCTGATTTTGCACCTACTGGTTTGGCAACAATTGAAAAGCCTGGTAACATCAAATGTGGTGAGGGTCTAGGGCACTGGAATGCCTACACATTTCCAGTGCCAGTATAAACTGGTTCAACCCCTTCAGGAAACGTTATAACCAAATGAAGCTGAACTCCAAATGCCTTGCAATCTCACAATATTACTCCTTCCTATATATCTCAGCAAGTCTTAGCACCTGGATACTAGAGAATATGTGTAACAATATTCAAAGCAGCATTGTTTTTAATAGAAAAAATATTTGAAACAATCTAATTGTCTACCCAGGGCAGAAGAGATAAACTAATTATATAATATTTATGCAAGGAAATACCATGTTACAGTGAAAAAGCAATCAACTCCACTACATGCATAGACTTCAACGAACCTCAAAAACTTTATGCCAAACAGAAGAATCATACAGTATGGGTCAACTCCCTAAAATAACGGTAAAACTGGCCAGTATCTTATTTATGAAAAAGTATGTATGTTGTAAATAAATACGGCAGTGACTTGCACACTATTCAAGGATGTGTTTTTTTCTCCATGGAGGAGGAAGGGGCTATTTTGAGAGGATGAGTTCAATTTACCTTAAGATTAGAACAAAATGTTTATTTAAGTTTTAGCTTTTTTTTTGAGATAGAGTGTCACTCTGTCACCCAGGTTGGAGGGCAGTGGCACAATCTCGGCTCAATGCAACCTCCACCTCCCAGTTCAAGCAATTCTCTACCTCAGCCTAAAAGTAGCTGAGATTATAGGCACCCGCCACCATGCCTGGCTAACTTTTTTGTATTTTTAGTAGAGACAGGGTTTCATCATCTTGGCCAGGCTGGTCTTGAACCCCTGACCTCATGATTCACCCACCTTGGCCTCCCAAAGGGGTTTTTCTTGTTTTGTTTATTTGTGTGAGATGGAGTTTCACTCTTGTGGCCCAGGCTGAAGAGCAGTGGCGCAATCTCGGCTCACTGCAACTTACGCCTCCCAGGTTCCAGAGTCTCCTGCCTCAGCCTCCTGAGTACCTGGGATCATGGGTGCCTGCCACCACACCCAGCTAATTTTTTTTTTATGTTTAGTAGAGACCGGGTTTCACCATGTTGGCCAGGCTGGTCTTGAACTCCTGATCTCAGGTAATCTACCCTCCTCAGCCTCCCAAAGTGCTGGGATTACAGGCATGAACCTCAGCACCCAGACTAGTTTTAGCATTTTAAAATATCTACATTCAAACGCAGTCTTTTGTAGGTAGAATGTATTTTCTGATCTTTTTATATGGAAAGAAAATATGACTCTTCGAAAAGACTAATAAAATGGACACCTCTGACATGTTGAATTAGGAAAATAATTTTAATGAGAAAAGAAGTTTTGTGTCTGATAAGTAGAAAATATTAAAAGCTATAAACAACTCTATGCACTTACACTTCAGAACCTCAGGGAAATGGAAAAAGTCTGGAGAAACAGACACTTTAAAAAGTTCACTCAAGAAAAGGTAGAAAACACAAATAAAGAAGCTACTATGAAAAACTCTGAAAAATTTATCAAAGAATTACTTTACAGAAACTCCTGTGCCAGACAGTTTTGAGATTTCATTCAAACTTTCAAGAGAACTAAAATCTCCATGCTATTGAAATGGCTCTAGGCAAAGAATAACATGAATGCCTATTTTATGTTATAAATCCAACATAACCCTGGTTCCAAAATGTGAAAAGGCGGAACAGACATCTGTAGTAAAATTTGAAAGTGATGCAAAAATCCTTAATAATATATTACTAGACCAAAATCAGCAGCAAAATTAAAAGATTTACAATGACCAAATAGGACTTATCCAAGAAATGCAAGGATCACTTATGAAGAGATTACTACAACATTTTACATACATATTTTAAGGAAAAACAGGAATTATAATTTTAGTAGGGGATGAAAAGACAGTAAATAAAACTCAATTCAAATGTCAATTCGAAGGATATTCTTTAATCCCAAAATTTGTTTTCTGGGAAAATTAAGAAATGGAATTTTTTTTTAACCCTAGTAAAACTATCTCTTAAGTCAACATTATTCGTAACAGTGAAAAACTAAAAACAATTTCTTTTAAAACCAGAGGCAAAAGCAAACACATAAGATGCCCATGATCAGCTTGATCACACATTGCACTGTTCTGAAAATTATGAGTAATGTAATTAGTATGAAACCTGAAAAAGATACGATTGGAAAGGAAAAACATATTTTGTATAACAGTGCAATTATGTTCTTGTAAGACTCCGATGAATACATTTGAAAAATATGTATCTTTTAACTTCATAGAAGTATTTTTAAAATCTGTATGTTTTATATATATTAGTAATAATCTATGCTACAATGACAAAGCCACTCAGAATGGGAAACAACACATAAAATTCTGAGGAAAAATCTCTGAAAAATAAGTACAATTGATGGGCTCTACCCAAAAATTTGCTAAAAAATAACAGTATTTTCAATATACAGGCAAAAATATATTCATGGATGAGAAAAATTGTACTTTAATTCTTCTGAAATTAATTTCTGAGTTTAATTTAATCTCAATTAAATTCTTAGTAGAATTTTTTTGGAACTTAATTACTGGATTTTTAAGTTCACCTAAGTGAAAAAGCAATAATAATATAAACAAAATAGTCACGAGAAAACAGCTGAGAACTTTTTTTTTTTTTGAGATGGAGTCTTGCTTTGTCACCCAGGCTGGAGTGGCAGTGGTGCAATCTCAGCTCACTGCAACCTTCACCTCCTGGGTTTGAAAGATTCTTCTCCCTCAGCCTCCTGAGTAGCTAGGAGGCCAGGTGCTCACCACCACACTAGGCTAATTTTCTGCTTTTTAGTAGAGATGGGTTTCACCTTCTTAGCCAGGATAGTCTCAATCTCCTGACTTCGTGATCTGCCTGCCTCACCCTCCCAAAGTGCTGGGATTACAGGCATGAGCCACCATGCCCGGCTCTGAGAACTTTTTAAAATGAGGGTTCAGGAGATAATTTTCCTACAAAACAATTTATAGATCAAAACATAGAACATCACAATTGTGTGATAGAAGCAAATGAATAAAGGTCAGTAGAGGTGAGTCGTGGTGAGATATGATAGCTGAGAAGGTGGTACAGAGATAAAGAAGTGAGGCTTAGAGAGGGGAAGGTGAGAGGTGGGCTTCAGCACTGGTTCCTATCCAACCCACGTGGAAAGCCTCACAAAATAATGAGGGAGCAATAATTATTATTGAGCATATTTTAATGGAGAAATTCAGTAGTGAATGTCTACTACTGGAATTAAAGGGAATAAAATTTCAGTCCCAACTGAATTTCTAAAAGCTAATTCTGGACTGATAAAGAGTTAAAACTAAAAACAAACAAGCAAATACACAAACCCAGAAATCTAGCGGCTGCCATATGGGTAAGGGCCCAGCCATCTCAGATCAGCCACAATGTTTCCCCAGGTCCCTCCATTGCCAAGTCCAATGGGACCCAGTGCTGAAGATCATCGGCAACCTACCCCACCCCCAACTCTGCTTTCACTTTGCCAGCTTAAAATGCTCTCCACTTGCCCATTTGGGACCTGGTGCTGAATCCTATCTCTAGCACTCCCCACCCACTTCTCCATCTCTGCTACCACCTCCTAAGTCCCAGTTACGCCCCCGTGGACCACCTGGGATTCTGCAGAAGCCCATCTCTGACCTTTCCCACCTCTCCATCTCTGCGGCCACCTCACTAGTCCTGGCCACGGTCAGCTCACCCACGGGTGACAGAGCACCAAAGCCCATCTCTAAGCTTCCCCACCTCCCCAGCACCACTGCAGTCCTCTCCCCATAGATTTTCTGGTTTGCATCCCTCCCATGCTTTCTCCTCCCAGCAGCCCACGTGCCACTCATAACCCATAACTCTCTATTATTCCCATTTACCTCCCTTCCTGACCATTCTGTGCACTCACAATTTATCCCCAAAAGCAACACCTGTGCTGCCTCATTCCTCCCGCCCTGTTTCCTCTCCACAGCTCTGCTGCTCCAACTACATTGCCTTCCATCAGTTTCTCAAAAGCAAGAAGCTTGGAAAGAAAATGGGATGAAAGAAAGCTAGTTCTTTCATCGGGTAATGAAAGAGCTAGCTGAGACAATTTAAAAAAAAGATAGATTTGATCACCTAAAACTTTAAACCCTCTCTACATAAAAATCATCAAAATAATCAAAGATGATGAACTGGAGGGAAAGATTTGCAACAAACTGGAGGATTCAGAAACATTTAACAAGGCTCTCCGAGTCAGCAAGACACGAACAAAGATTCTAACTGGAGCCTGGGTTGGAATATGCACAGGCAATTCCACAAAAAATTGCCTAAGACAGATGAACATGTGAAAGATTTTCTTCTTTAAACAAATGAAACGTTGAACTATAAGAGCATTTTTTACCTATTATTTTAGTAAAGATGTATTTTTCCTTTTCTTAATGTTTTGAGTTTTAACTCACATATAGTAAAACATTCAAATGTTCAACTTTTAGATTTCTGTAGAATATGTTTTATGTAGTTTTTACATCCATGTAGTTACACTCAAGGTACCAACATTTAAAGTATCCCAGAAGCTTCTATTCTCCTTCCTAGGATATTAACTTCTTAGTTAATATTCTCCTCATAAGAAACAATCAGTATTCTGATCTGTCTCCATAGATTCATCCTTCCTGTTCTTGGATTTGATAAAAAAAGAAATTGCACAGAATGTACCTTTTCCGTGTCCGTCTTCTTTGGCTCAACATACCACGTGATGTACATCAGCAGCAGTGGTTTTGCTGGCTTCTTTTAAAAAGTGCTGTGTGGTGCCTCATGTAGGAAACACTGCAATGGCTCTCTTTATTCCCTGGTTGATAGACTTTAGGGTTGTTTCCATGATGGGTCTAGTATGAATAGTTCTGCCATTACCTATTTTTGTATGTGAACTTTGGTGGGCATATACATTTATTTCTTTTAGATATAAACCTTGGAGATTTCCTGGGTTACAGATTAGGCAGGCAATTATCTTTACTAGACACTGACAAATAGTTTTTTCAGTTATTACTCTAAGAACTGATGTTCCAGCCTATCAAAATGAAGTCCGGTGCTATTTCAACTGATATAGAAAGAAAATAGAATTCTGCTTCCTTTCTTCTTTCTCCTTCCTTTCTTCCATTTCTCCTCATTTCCTCTCTTCTAACCCTTCATCTGCCCTCTCCACCTTTTTCCATTCCCATCCCCTTCGCCCCTCATCCCATGCCATTTCAGACCACTTAACATCTGGAAGATGCTTCTGGCCTAAGCAAGCCCTTGAACTAGATTCTGAACTCCTTTCATCAGCAACTGCCTAATTAGAGGCACAATCTGTGGTTGAGGGAAGTGTCTACCAGCCTAATGTGCCTCACAGAGCTTCACTTCTGCTGATAATTACCTCCAGCTTCCCATTAACAGAGGGGCAAGAACATCTGTATCAAGAGTAATGAGGAAGCCCTGGCACAGGGTCCTCTGGGTCTGAAACAGAAAGCAGGGAGCCAGACGATGTTTGTTCAGTGAGCCATCTTTTACTCTCTGATCGGAAGGAGTGTAGCTCCTTGACAACTCCTGTCACCTGTCTGTTGTCCAAAAGAGATGACTTAGTTTCTATTTCTAGAGTTGGGAAGGTCTCTATCCAGTGTTCATTACTTAAATTGGAGAAAATGTAGAGTAGAGCATAGATTCCTAAACATAAACACTGAGGCATGTTGCAAAGTTAGTTAGCTCCCAATAATTAAAGAACCAAAGTGTCCAAATGACTGCCTTTTCCAGTAGAAATAAGATTCAAGTTGTAGTTATCTGTTCCCTCACTGCTACAAAGAACTACCTAAAACTGGATCATTTATAAAGGAAAGAGGTTTAATTGACTCACAGTTCTGCAGGCTATCCAGGAGGTATGACTGGGGAGGCGTCAGGAGACTTACAATCATGGCAGAAGGCAAAGAGGAAATATAGGGTTGGAGCCCTCACATAGAGTCCCCACTGGGGCACTGCTTTGTGGAGCTGTGAAGCAAAGTATCACATCTCTCATGGTGGGAACAGAAGGGAGAGAGAGAAGGGGATGTTGCGATATACTTTTAAACAACTGTATCTCATAAGAACTCACTCACTATCATGAGAACAGCAAGGGAGAAATCTGTTCCCATGATCCAATCACTTCCCACCAGGTCCCTCCACTAACACTGGGGATTACAATTCAACATAAGATTTGTGTGAGGACATAGAGACAAACTGTATTATTCCATCCCTGGCCCCTCCCAAGAATCATGTCCTTCTCACATTTTAAAACACAATCATGCCTTATTCCAGCTCAAAAGTCCAAGCCAAAGTCTCATCTGAGACAAGGCAAGCCTGATCAATCAAAAACAAGCTAGTTACTCCCAAAAATCAATGAGGGTACAGGCAATGAGTAAATGCCTCCATTCCAAAAGGGAGAATTTGGCCAGCCAGCCAGCCTACAGGCCCCATTCAAGTCCAAAACCCACAGGGTACTTATCTTAAGGCTCCAAAATCATATCCCTTGACTCCATTTTTCACATTCAGGCCTCATTGATGAAAGGGATGGGTTCCCAAGGCATCGGGCAGCTCCACCCCTGTAGCTCTGCAGGGTAGCCCCCAAGGCTGCTTTCACAGGCAGGCATTGAGTGCCTACAGCTTTTTCAGGTGCATGGTGCAAGCTGTTGGTGGATCTATCATTCTGGAGTCTGGAGGATGGTGGCCCTCTTCTCACAGCTCCACTAAGCAGTGCCCCAGTGGGCACTCTATGTGAGGGCTCCAACCCCACATTTCCCCTCTGCACTGCCATAGTAGAGGTTCTACATGAAGGCTCTGCCCCTGCAGCAGACTTCTGCTGGGCATCCAAGTGTTTCCATACATTCTTTGAAATATATGGAAGGCTTATAGGCAGAGGCTTATAAGCCTCAACTCTAGCCTTCTGCACACCCATAGACCCAACACCACGTGGAAGCCACCAAGGCTTGGGGCTTGTACCCCCTGAAGCAATGGCCTGAGCTGTACATTGGCTCCTTTTAGCCGCAGCTAGAGCTCAAGTGGCTGGGATGCAGTGCGCCATGTCCCAAAGCTGCAAAGAGCAGTAGGTCCCTTTGACTCCTAGGCCTCTAGGCCTGTGATGGGAGGGGCTGCCATGAAGGTCTTGGAAATGCCCTGGAGGTATACTCCTTGTCTTAGCTATTAACATTCAGCTCTTCACTTGCTCAGATTTCTGCAGCCTTAAATTTCTCCCCAGAAAATGGGTTTTTCTTTTTTGCTGCATGGGTGGGCTGCAAATTTTCTGAACTTTTATCTTCTCCTTCCCTTTTAAATATAAATTCTAGTTTTAGGTCATTTCTTTGTTTATGCAAGTGAGTGTAAGCTTTTAGAAGTAGCCAGGCCACCTCTTGAATGCTTTGCTGCTTAGAAGTTTCTTCTGCCAGATAACCGTAAATCATCTCTCTCAAGGTCAAAGTTCCACAAATCTCTAGGGCAGGGGCAAAATCCTGCCAATCTCTTTGCTAAAGCATAGCAAGAGTGAACTTTGCTTCAGTTCCCAATACATTCCTCATCTCCTCTGAGACCTCCTCAGCCTAGACTTCACTGTCCATATTACTATCAGCATTTTGATCACAACCATTCAACAAGTCTCTGTGAAGTTACAAACCCTCCCTCATCTTCCTACAGTCTGATTCCTCTAAACTGTTCCAAGCTCTGCCCATTACTGAGTTCTAAAGTCGCTTCCACATATTCAAGTATCTTTATAGCAATGCCCCACTTCTCTGGTATCAGTTTTCCCTATTCGTTCATTCTCACACTGCTATACAGAACTATCCGAGACTGGGTAATTTATGAAGAAAAGAGGTTTAATTGTCTCACAGCTCTACAGGAAGTACAGCAAGCATGGCTGGGAGGCCTCAGGAAACTGCCAATCACAGCAAAAGGCAAAGAAGCCGCCACCCATGACAGAGCAGGAGAGAGCAGAAGGGAAGAGCTATACAATTTTTTTTCTTCTTTTTGAGACAGAGTCTCGCTCTGTCACCCAGGCTGGAGTGCAGTGGCACAGTCTCGGCTCACTGCAACCTTTGCTTCCCAGGTTCAAGCAATTCTCTGCCTCAGCCTTGTGAGTAGCTGGGATTACCGGCACCTGCCACCATATCTGGCTAATTTTTGTAGTTTTAGTAGAGACAGGGTTTCACCATCTTGGCCAGGCTGGTTTTGAACTCCTGACCTTGTGAACCACCTGTCTTGGCCTCCCAAGGTGCTGCAATTACAGGTGTAAGCCACCATGCCCAGCCAGTGGTACACATTTTTAAACTAGATCTCATGAGAATGCACTCACTTTAACAAGAAGAGCAAAGAGAAAATCTTCCCCTATGATCCAATCACTTCCCACCAGGTACCTCTCCCAACACTGGAGATTACGATTCAACATGATATTTGGGTGGGGACACAGAGCCAAACCGTATCACAAGTCTTAGAGTAGTATTACACTCACTTACAATCCAATAGTCACATATTTAACTCTCTCTTCCGCACTCATGCTGTGCCAGGAAATGGGGATTCAGGTCCAAAGAAAGTCTAGTGGACCCTATGTTGTTCTGTATTAATCAGATGATCACTCAACTATTTGCTTAGTAACTGCATCGGGAAGGAGTGCAGGTAGGAGGAGGAAGTGATCATTAAGAAGGCACAGATGTGCCATCCCAAAATATGCTGAATCAGTGTATTGATTATTTCAAGCTGAAAACATTGGAGAAATTATAGTTTCAGAAAAGGAGAGCTGATCTGTTCTTTTCTACATGTAGCAAGCCACAAATATTACTCCAGGAGGGTACTTCCCCTATACTAGGGTGAGAAAATAGCCCTCATGATCAGAAGACTGGGAGTTCGGGCTGGAATCAACTTCCCGAATTAACACTTGTTTTTCCACTAGTTTTCCACCCTTTTATGTCTCCTAGCGGCTCCCCTAGAACTTACTGCTCCTAGCCAGATCCCCTTTGTCCTGACATTTCTTCACAAATTTGTTCTTTGTCTGAAATGTATAAAAGCATCTTGTGTGGCCATTTTGTTGGATGTCACTCTCTTATGAAGTGTCCCAGCTACATGTAAACATAATAAACTTGCTAATCTGCCTGCAGCAGACTCTGCTAGCATCCAAGTGCTTCCATACATTCTTTGAAATCTACCCAGAGGCTTCTAAGCCTCAACTCTAGCCTTCTGCACACCCACAGACCCAACACCACGTGGAAGCCACAGAGGCTTGGGACTTGCACCCCCTGAAGCAGTATCGTCTGCTTTCTTTTTTCTCTTGTTAATCTGTCTGGTATCAACTTGGTTCCTTGACCCAGCTGAAGAACTAACATAAGAGCTAAGGAGGATTGGAGGCGATCTCACCTTCTCCTACATTCTGCACAATGAGGGAGCAACGTGGCAGGGAAGGCCTAGGAGAGAAAGGGGAAGAATTATAATAGGGTACCAGAAATCACGAATCTACCTGGAAGCTCCCTCTCAAATATCACAGGTATGTGAAAGATTTTTCTAGTTTCATTTGTTGGGTCAAAAAAAGAGAAACAGAGTCTAACAGCAATGATTGTGTGTGTGTGTGTGTGTGTGTACACACTTGCGATAAGCCATGTGATGTTCTAAAACTAAAGGCATTTTTCTCATTTAATCCTCACATTCATTTTTGATATAGGCAATTTTATATTCCCCACTGTACAGATGTGGAAACTGAGGAAGAAACAGTTATGTAAACTCCACAAGGCCACCCTGCTAGTGAGTGAGGAGCAAAGGATGCAAAGGATTCTTGACTTTTGTGGAAGCAGCAACAGCAGCAGCAGCAGCCATCATTTGTCTTGGACTTGACCTCTGGTGGCAAATCTACTATTAACCCAGGGATTTCCCACCCAGATGTAGTGAAGCCAAGAGAGTCCTCATAGGACACTTCTTTCCAGAGACCACGGTTTCCGGCCATGATGTTGTCCAGCCAACATTCTGAGAAATGTCCACCCCAGGAGTCTGCAGAAGCCCAGACACGACATGAGCAAGTATGTGTAGTAACATGTCAGGGGAAGCCTGCCTATTCAGCACAGTGTCACCCAGGGAAACATCATGGTAGCAAGCAGAACTTTACTCCACAAAATTCGGGGTAAAATATGTTTGGAATATGTTCTTTTTCTGAATTAATTGGAATCTGGCTCCTAGGACCATGAATGCATAGATCATTCCTCTCCCTAAGGTCACCAGGGAGCTCAGAATCAGTGCAGAAAATGTGAGCAGCTGTTTTTTCTTGCTGCAGGCCCACTGTCCCTGAACAGCAGGATGGGCCTCTCTGCCTAGCCCTAAAGCTCACCTTCACCAAGAACAAAGGCTCATTCATTTTCTCCTGGGACAAGTGAAATTCATTTCTCCATTTGCTGTGTGGCGGAAGTAAAATAATACACCACTTAGATTTTTTAACTGATGAGTTGAAGAGAGAATCCAACTATTTCCCCCGTCCCGCATTGTGTGTGTGTGTGTGTGTGTGTGTGTGTGCCGTGTGCAAGAGCGCATGAGAGCGTGGAAGAAAAAATTAGAAGAGAATACTCCAAATGTAAATACCAATCAGTGCTATATATTAGGATTTCAGGTTTTTCTTTCCATTTTTATGCTTTTATACTTTCTTTTTCTTTTTTGAAATTAACTTGTATTTCTGCCATAATCAGAAAGGAAACCAAAGGAGTCCTCTCTCTCTAGCTCCCCACCCCCCACCCCTCTCATTTTCACTCAGGTCTATGTAATTGCACAATGCCTTCGCTGAAAACAACCTCCTGGAATTCCCCTGCACTATCAGCTGCATTTTTGTTTCCTTCTAACTACTACTATTGGCCGCTATTATTATTACCAGCTTTCCTCCTGTCTCTCCCGAAAAACAGAAGCTCACAAAATGAATCCTTTCATTTTCTGCCAATCGATGGCTAATGACTCTGACCCCTGCCCTGGAGTCCAGAATTAAAAGGGAATTTCTTGGGACCACCTGAGTCTCAGGCCCAAAGGAAGGAGAATGGCCGTTGAGACAGATATATCTTCGATGTCCCAGTACTGTTCTGCAATTTCGTCTGTTTTGACAAGAGTAATTTAGTTCTAATTACCAACAATAATTATTTCTCAACCCACAGTGGGAAGCTGTCTGGCTTGTAGCTATGGTGGATTCCAAGGGACTCTATTTTGGCTGTGTTTTTGTTGTGGAATAGTTTGAACCCTGGGCTCTCTTGTAAGAATGGCTAAGCCTGGAGATAAAGGGGTGAAGCGGAGGAGGAATTCCAGGCAGGAGGCAAACAGCCAAGGGAGACCAGGCTGACAGAACTTCAGGGCCAGGAGACCCAGTTCTGAGTCTAACTTGCTGTGCAGATGCAGGCCTCTTTAAGCCTCTGTTTTCTTGTCTGTAAAATGGTGATAACATAGGCTAGTTGTGAAGATAGAATAGAAAGTTCCAGAAGAGAGGTCCTTTTTGAGCTTTGACCTCTCAGCACTCTTTCTAGCTTCCTTGGGTCATTCCACTTTCATTTCCTTCTAGGACCTTCCTCCTCCTCCATCCTCTGTTCAGGCACCTCAGCAGGCAGCCCTCACCTGGCCCATGTAGTCCAGAGTCAGCGTGCAGAGCTCCCGGCTCCTGAGCTCTCAGAGGCAGAATATGTGTGTGAGCATTCTGCTACCATAGCCAGTGGAAATGTGTCCCTACCAAGGGGAGGCCACACAAGGAAAGAGAAATATCAAGTTTTCTTACATTAAAAAAAATTGTCAATTCACAATAGTTGTGTATATTTGTGGAGTCAAATGCTTTGATATAGTTACACATTATAGAAAGATTCAATCAAGCTAATTAACATATCTATCACTTTCACCAATTAATTTTTGTCCTGTGAACGTTAAACATCTATTTAGCACTTTTGAAATATGCATTATTATTGACTGTGGTCACAAGGCCATACCATAGATCACTAAAAGTCACCCCTCCAGGCTAATGGAAGCTTTGGGCCCTTTGATAAATGTCTTCCTTTTCTCCATCTTTCCTCCTACCCAGCCTCTGGTTACCACCCAACTACTCTCTGCTCCTATGAGATTGACTTTCTTTTTTTTTTAACTTAAGACTCAAGCTTGGCCAGGCGCGGTGGCTCATGCCTGTAATCCAAGCACTTTGGAAGGACGAGGCAGGTGTATCACAAGGTCAGGAGATCAAGACCATCCTGGCCAATATGGTGAAACTCTGCCTCTACTAAAAATACAAAAATCAGGCAGACATGGTGGTGTGCACCTGTAGTCCCAGCTACTCAGGAGGCTGAGTCAGAGAGAGTCAGGAGAATCGCTTGAACCCAGGAGGCAGAGGTTACAGTGAGCCAAGATGGTGCCACTGCACTCCAGTCTGGGTGACAGAGCAAGACTCCGTCTCAAACAAACAGAAAAAGACTCAAGCTGTATTTATTCAATGTAGGAAAACTGAACAATTCATGCTCATCCAAAGGTCCTTTTTTTTTTTAAACAAAACAAATTAATTGTTGCATGACAGATGCACTATTTTAAGCATGATCTCCTAAAACATTAGCTCTGTGGGACAGGGGTTGGGGAGTAGCTACAGGGCTGCTAGGGTATTCACACGAGGAAATCTTAATTTCTTTTGGTTCTCACAATCTTTTTGCATCATGTGGAAACTATAAACCTCCTCACAAGCAGAGCAGGGTATGTAAGATCTGGAAGTGTAATTCAACAAGCCTGACACCACAGGGCATTGTCACGTGACGAGACTAAGCAGAGGCGACATTCTCCTGGCCTCTGTTCACGAGTTGTTTCGTGCCTTACACAAACCTGGGAAGTAGGGTTATTACTCACATTTTACAGATGAGAAAACTGAGGCTGCCAGAGGTGACGTAACCTCTACAACATTGCCCATGAGAGAGCAGCACAGTCAAGGTTTGCAGGCAAGCCTGAGAACTTTAAGGGCAGGCCCACCCACCACCAGGCACAGCTCTGAGCAGGCTTGGAAGCCACAGCTGCAGGCTTGGAAGTGGCAGCTGCAGGCTCAGAAGCAGCAGCTGCAGTCCCACTTTCCTGGTGCTTGGATAGCAGCTTAGCTGTTTCGCTGCTGGAGCCAATAGTTTCCAGAGTTGGAGCTCGATTTCCTGCCTTCTTGGTTGTGGCAGAGGAAGCAGCTCCAGAGGCAAGGTGGTTCTGCAGTGCTGTTCTGGAGTGTTCTCAGCCACAAGTTGCTGGCCTTTCCGCTAACCCTTCCAAAGGTTTTGAAAGACTCCAATGCTGTATTTAAAATACTTCTTGCTAAAAGCATCTAAAGCTGTTTCTGTTAACTGCAACTAATTCCTGATTAAGTCAACCCTCAACTTCACCTACCACACACATTCCTTTCTTTCTTAGGAAAATGAGGCAAAGAAATACCCAAAGTGACTATTGAAGCACAAAGCAGCTCTTCTTTGGGGTTTATTTTCATTTCTTTTTCCCATGGAGTTCCATTTTCTCACCATGGGATAACTGACTTGGATGAGTCTGGGGCTGTTGATTTCACCTCTTCCTTCTACTTTGCTGCACAATTGCTCACAGCACACATTTATTTAAGGAGCAGGAAGAATCTTCTCCCTTAGGTACCTTCTAATTATAAATTAGCATTTAGGAGGCCCTTACACATTTACCAAGGACGCAGCAAAAATATTTCATTAGCTATTCTTCCTGCTACCACTCTGGGATCTGGATTGGGGCTCAGAACTCATATGGGGAGAGGCTACAAATCTGTGAGACCTAAGCAAGGAGGAGCATATTCGAGAATCCAGAGATAGTTCTGGCCCCATCTTCATTTCCTCCCTGCCAAAGGCAGCTTGATTCCCTGGAACGCTCAGGCCTAGGTTAAGCATTCCCTATTTCCTTCTCAGTACTGCAATCATGGACGTTTATTTAAGTATGCAATGCCATTGTTTCCTTGACTATGAAACTAGAATTAAAATAGTTCCTACTCTGTAAAATTAAAATGACGTATCTACTTCACTCAGAACAGGTCCAAGCAAAAGTAAGTTCTAGATACACATTTGCTGTTAGTATTCATTTTAACTTAGGAGATGGATATTATTTCTCTGTTTTACATTTGAAGAATCTAAGGTTCATACAAGTGAAATAACTTACCTAAAGTTTCTGCTGTCACTTCCTGTCTGGTCTGACAAAATACCAGTTCTGTTTTCTGGCCCAACTTAAATTCACACTTCTCTGTGATGTGTTCATGAGTGTGCACGCACACACACACACACACATACTCTCTCTCTCTCTCTCTTTCACTCTCTCTCTCTCTCTCTCTCCAGGTTAGATGTATTTGTAATATTTCCCTTCACTCTATTTTTTGTAACTTGTAAGACACAGCACATTTTGCTATAGACTTTTAACAAGGGTACTAACACCTACTTC
This sequence comes from Leontopithecus rosalia, assembly GCA_028533165.1. NCBI lineage: Eukaryota > Metazoa > Chordata > Mammalia > Primates > Cebidae > Leontopithecus > Leontopithecus rosalia. Next base: position 11,696,037 of record CM052648.1, on the reverse strand, counting down.
TTTAAAAATTTCAAGAGTTTAGAAAACAGAGAGCCTATAAGCCGTTGTTGAATGCCCCAGTGACTCCTAGCACAGCACCTTCCATGTAACTGTAACATTCATAATGTGTATGTGGATTTGTGGATTATACAACCTCTGCCTGTGTCCCATCGAGTTTCCACCAGCTCCCTATGAATTATACATTATCGTCCACAACTTACAATAAAGAAACAGAAGCCAAGGGAGGTCGCATCACGCAGTCTGTGAAACACAGAGCTAGGGTTTGAACCCAAACCTGATGCCAGAGCTCATGACTCTTTAATGCACTGCTGTTCTTTCAATAAGCAGCCTCAACAGAGTGGAGTCAGATGGGATGGGATGGGTGGCGTGGAGAGCCGTGGAGTGCCGTCAAACGGATTAGAAAGACAGAACACAGTGAGGAGAGGGAAGGAGAGAACAGCATGTGTCGGGAGAACAGCACACATCATCAGAGGAGAAGAGCAGGAAAAGCAGTACAACCTGACCACTGAATCACATTTTTGTGATGAAGCCACTTGTCCTTCCTTTTCTTCAAGGCTCTTATGAGTATTAAAATGAGAAGAAAGAAGAAGTCGAGAGAATGTTGAGGAAGCAACAGCGTTCCCTAGAAACACAGGATTGTTCATCTTGTCCCAGTGACGAGGGAAATGACAAGGCTGGGTGCTCCCCCTTTCTGAATGTCCTGACTTAACCATGCTGATACCAAGACCACTGAGAGCAAGCAGGTATTTCCTCTTCTTTCACCAAATGCAAAATTCCTTTCTCCTTCTCTCCACCAAGCTGATAATTGGCAGAACAGAAGACGACTAGACCTACCAGGCTCAGGTGCAACGGGAAGAGACTGGGGACTGGTTCCAGAGATGAGCGTGGGCCCAATTCCTGACAGGTCATTAATTCCATTGGGGTGGCAGGCATTGGGGGGTTGGCATGCAAAAATCCAGGCCCATAATTTTGGTCAGCAGCTGGGTGCCCAGAAAGAAAGAAGGTAGCAAGGATCCTCTTCACAAGAATAGGTTTTATATCAGGATTCCATTTTTTAATGAATTTTGTGCAGAAAAACAAATGGGTACCCTTTCCACAGGCAGAATACTGTGCCACAACTAAGAACTAAGCTACAAAGAAAAGTCTTGGTCACATCAACTATTCAAAGGCCCAGAAGCAAGTCTAGGAGCAAAATCTCTTGGATGCCAAGTCACTGAAACGCCTCACCGGCAGTTGAACAAGCATTAGGACTGACCAGGCCGCTGTGCTGGGTGTAAGTCAAGAGGTTCTATCCACGTGCACTCTGGGCCCTTCCCCCTGGCCCAATCTAATTTCACAGCAAGTTAAAGTCCCAGCTAAAATAATAAATGGAAAGTATGTATGAGTTTGGAGTCTTAGAATCCCAGCCTAAACTATGGACCCATTGCCTATTCAGATATTCCAGACTACCAGCATAAAAATACCGACGATTAAACATGTGGTGTGATCAGGGACCAAGGCCACTCATTCATTCATTCTGTTTTTCTTTATCAAACATGACAAATAAAAGATCGTTTCTGCTTTGAAGGTGCTCACACAAGACAGACATGTAAATAAATTATGCACTTTGAGTAAAGTCCCATGCCACAGGCACTTGTTACTTCGAGTTTACTGAAAGCTCAGAGGAGGAGCATCTTAATCAGACTTGGGGGAGTGAGGGCAGGCTTCCAGAAAGAGATGAGGCTCAGCTCAAATATTGTATAAGAATGAGTCCAGTGGACAGATAAAGGGGAGAACATGTTGGAAAATACTTAGTTTACCCAGCATGTATTTGTGGAGTTCATATCAGGTGCCAGACGTTCTGCTAAGGAGGACGATATGGCAGTGAACAAATAAAGATGGAAACATGGTCCCTGTGTAACCGGGTCGCAAGACGCAGGGGCTCAGCTCCCTCCCCATTGGATGCACTCAGGTCCTTGGCCTCCCTTGCCCCAGGAATTGGGGAAGGGGCCCTGGAGGTGCGGTGAGCTTACTGTTTGAATTAATATTGTGGACCCAAGAGTTTAGCAGAGAGTGATTCATCAGGCAGAAAGAGAGAAAGAGAGAAGGAGAGGGCGCTCCCAAGCTGGTGGGAAGGGAATCCAGAGGGGATATCAGTATAGGGAGAGAGGGAGAGACCGCTCCCAGGTTGCCATGGGAGGGGATCCCAGAGAGGGAAATCCGCCTAGGGAAGGGAGCAGGGGCATTTTTCACCCTGACGTTATTCCCTCCACATTCACGTTCTTGTCCAATGAGAGGAGTTCTTTCAAACTTCCTCTGGACTGACTGATATTCAACTCTGATGTCAGATTGGTTGCTTGGGCCCCAAACAGAGCCCCTCCTCCCAGGGCTTTTGGCGGGCTTTCTGAACACAAGAGGCTCTCCGGGAAATGTCTGCCTAGCCCGCTTGCAGGAAAGTTAGGCAAAGAACTTTACGTTCCCCGACGGTGGAGTGGATGGAGCTATGGTGCGGGGAAATTCCTGCCTTTGAAACACAGGCAATTTTCCCTAACACAGTCCCTCTCCTGGTTTCACGGGAATTGCACCTACCTACATCACCGTAGACACTATGTAAACTCTCGGTTGTTACCTGTTAAGAAAAGAAGTTTGAGAGGGATTTTATAGGATTATTGCAAGATGATCAAAATGAATGAGGGTCAAAGACAAGCCAGAATGGAGCCTGGTGCGTATACCATTAATGGCTTAGAACCAAAGTCCTAGAGAACAGGCTGGTGTGACAGGTAGCAGGTCAGTGCTCCAAGATAGTCACGTGCAGTAGCCACATTGCTGAGTCTTTTCATAACCTCGTGAAAAGAAGTCACTAGGTATAATGGAAGGTGAACTCCCAAGTATTCACTTGGAGCAGAAGAAAGATGTTAAGGAGGTGGAGCATTCTCTCACTTCAGCAACCAAGAGGCAGGGAGGTAGAAAGAGGATGACCCTTCAGCTAGAGAAGCCACCTGGTGTCTTCTATCAAGTACAAGGAAATACTCGGTGCCAGGAAGGAGGAGGGAATGGTGGGCCCAGCCTGTGGTAAGTCCTTATGAGCCATCCCATGGACTCCTGAAGACAAGGATAGAAGGATCTGGGAGGGTTAGAATCCTGAGGTCTCCGTGGCAGGAACTGAGCCAGAGTAACAGTTTTGGTCCAGCTCCAGAAACGTCATGATACCCTGACTCAAAGGCTGCCACTTCTTAGTCAGCAAGTTTTCCTCTCTTTAAGATAACACTAGAGCTCAGACTGAGATTTCTTGAAAAGTCAAATGGGCAAGAAAAAAAAGTAAGCCGGACCCACCAGGATGCTTCAGCTGCTGGAGCCCAGAGCTCCCTTCTCATAATGAGGGCAGGCTGGCTGCCTGCACTAGCAGTACTCAGGTTTCCCGGAATGCCTGCTGGTGACATCACCCATTCCCTCAGCAGAAGATGCATGGCATTGCATGGCTGATCTTGGAAACAAAACGGCTCTAGCTATTTCTACTGGATGCCAGCACCCAACAGCTTTCTCCTCTCCATCTTCATACTCTCCCTCCCACTCGGATTTCTAAACATCTTACCTCTTCCTACCACCCAGGAAGGTTATCTTACCAGTCTTTGCCACCAACACCATGCTCACATAGTGTTAGCTTCGGAGGCCCCCAAAATAAATCCAGAAATTCTCACCACTCCCTGCAAGGTCTTTGTAGGGCGTACAGGCAGAGGCCAGCATGTGTTACAGGAAAGGGATCCCAAACACCCCGAAGAAACAGTTCCTGAATCTCACACAAGAAAGAATTCAAGGCAAGTGCATAAAATGAAAGCCAGTTTATTAGGAAAGTAAAGGAATGAAAGAATGGTTACTCCATAGACAGAGCAGCCCCAAGGATAGGTGGTTGCCTGTTTTTATGGTTTTTCCTGCAATACATGCTCAACAAGGAGTGGATTGTTCATAGCTCCCCTTTTTAGACCATATAGGGTAACTTCCTGATGTTGCCATGGCATTTGTAAACTGCAATGGCACTGAAGGGAGTGTAGCAGTGAGAACAGCCAGAGGCCACTGTCATTGCAGTCCTGGTTTCAGTGGGTTAGAGGTGGCTTCTTTACTGCAGCTTGTTTTATCAGCAAGGTCTTTATTACCTGTATCTTACGCCAATCTCGTATCTCATCCTGTGACTTAGAATGCCTTAACTGCCTGGGAATGCTGCTCAGTAGGTCTCAGCCTCATTTTACCCAGCTCCTGTTCAAGATGGAGGTGCTGCTGTGGGTGTTTCACACAGCTCTGACATAAAGGAGACTGGGAGAGGAAGTTGGGAGCTTCACACTCTGGTGTCAGCTCAGTATTTCGTGAAGGCACCGGGGCGTTTTGTTTTGTTTTCCTGGTTTTTTGTTGTGGTTGTTGTTTATAGGGTCAGTCTCAGGATATCCTGAAGGCACAGTTTGGCCAGGAGGAAAATGTGGCACATATACACCATGGAATATTATGCAGCCATCAAAAACGATGAGTTCGTGTCCTTTGTAGGGACATGGATGAATCTGGAGAACATCATTCTCAGCAAACTGACACAAGAACAGAAAATGAAATACCGCATATTCTTGCTCATAGGCAGGTGACGAAAAATGAGAACACATGGACACAGGGAAGGGAGCACTACACACTGGGGTCTATTGGGGGGAATAGGGGAGGGACAGTGGGGGGGAAGCTGGGGAGGGATAGCCTGGGGAAGAATGCCAAATATGGGAGAAGGGGAAGAAGGCAGCAAAACACACTGCCATGTGTGTACCTATACAACTATCTTGCATGTTCTGCACATGGACCCCAAAACCTAAAATGAAATAAAGTAAAATTAAAAAAAAAAAGAAGAACAAACTCAAAGGCATCATGAAAAGGAGAAAGTACCACAAAGGGAGTGGTATTCAACCTCATTTTGTAAGTGACGAGAACTGGGGACTCAGAGAAATTACTCAGTAAATGTTACACAGCACATGAGTATGAACATGCTATGAATCAGGTCAAATCTGAATTCTGAATACACCTCAGAAATGACATGATGCCCACAATAATAATCTGTTACCATTTGTTGACTGTTTACCACGTGCCAAATCCTCCAGGTATATTTGACATAAATAACGCACCTAATCCTCACCAAAAAAACATACAAAAGGTATGAGTATTCTATGAAGTACTCAAATTACCCACATTTTACATATGAAAAAAACTGAGGTCACAGTTAATGAGTGGTAACACCAGGGGATTTGTACCTAGATGGCCCAGCTCCAGAACTCAGGTTCGTCATTCTGTGTCACGCTGACTTTCTAATTCTTGCTCATGATCAATCACCACTTTGCTAAACCTTTGATGGAGAAATAGGCTCAGGACAATGCCCAGAAAATCAAAGGCAAAGTAGCCTTTGGTTTTATCAGCTGAGACTGGGGCCAAATTTCCAATACAGAGATCTCTGGCAAGATGAGTAGGGCAATGTCTTTTTCCCTAAGAGAAGCTTAAACACTTCTAACCCTGACAAGGTTCAAGAGGTCTGTCTATTTTAACACCAAAGCTGTATTTCAGATCTTACCAGCCTGAAGTAAGGTCAGCTCCCTCCCAAAGAATGGGCCCAGTCCTTACTCTACATTCTGGATTGTAGGGCGCAGGAACTGATGGCTTGCAGAGGGATTTGAATGTGGTGAGTGAGGAGTTTTGACCCAGGTGAAAAACATATCAGTGAAGGTGGCCAAAATCACTTGTTCCAGGATCCCATCCCAGAATTATTTAAATCATATCATGAGATAACTAAGACTAAGAAGACTCAGTGAGACATCAGTGTCCCAGAACTTTAAGCCAGTGTGAGAAAAAAGCTCGTGTCTGGTGGAGGACCCTTGGGCCACATGGAAAGTACCTAACTTCCCGATAAGGAAAGCCCCTCCTCCCTCGCAAGGAAGGTCCCTTATCTCACTCTGTCTACTGTCCTGGCTCGGCCCGATTCCAGTAACTTCCCGCCCAACAAGCTCCCGCCCGCCCGGCAGACTTCCCGCCCGGCAGCCAGCCTGACCAATTGCTACCTGCCAGATCGGCTCTCCCACTCCCTCAGTCCCTCTACCCCTATAAAAGTCGCCGAACAAAGAAAGCCAGCGCGAGACTGCTGACTCTTTCCCCGGAGACTCTCCAATAAAGCCTGAACTCCTCTTTCGTCTGGTCTAATTCGGTCGCGCCTTGGGGTCCAAGTTACGAGGGTCTAGGCAGGTCAGACAGCTTGCAGCTAAGTTTTCTGAAGTTTCAACTTTGACTCTGAATCTCCCCTTATTGCAGTCATATGTGAGGTCAAACTGGCTTCAGATATAGGAACCAGAGAGCTGAGGGGAAGACACTAAAGAGGGCCCATGGCAAATGTGTTTAACTTCAAATGGGGACATCTTGGAGCAACACTGGCCAGTGAGGAAGAAGTGAAGTTATTAACCAATCCCCACTAACTGGGGCTCATTTACTCCTTCCTCCCCTGCTATCACGACCCTCTGATGGAAGTCTTATTCCTCCACTTGAACCATTGCACAGGATGTGAGAACACTTGTGTTGGGGCCTCTGGGCAATGACACACCCTATCCTTGTAATTGGCCCCAGTCCAGCAATACTTAGGCTCAAGCTCTGTCTTTGTCTTTCTGCTCTCTGCAACACCGGTCATATTCCTTACCCTCCCTGATCTCCAGGTTCCCATCTGCAAAGCTAAGAATAATAGTGGCAGTACCTAATTCAGTAGGTGATTTTGAGGATTAAATGAAAGGGATGGTGTAAAACGGTCAGCATCTCATGATTTCTAACATATTATTCTTTTGAAGCTGGGAAAGTGCTATTGAGACAAATCTTTTTTTTTTTTTTTTTTAGACAAGGTCTCGCTCTGTCGCCCAGATTGGAATGCAACAGTGGCATGATCTCGGCTCACTGTAACCTCTGCCTCCCGGGTTCGAGCAATTCTCCTGCCTCAGTCTCCTGAGTAGATGGGACTACAGGCGGGTGCCACCACTCCCTGGCTAATTTTTGTATTTTTAGTACAGATGGAGTTTCACCATCTTAGGCTGGTCTCGAACTCCTGGCATCACGATCAGCTCACCTCAGCCTCCCAAACTGCTGGGATTACAAGGCAGGAGCCCCTGTTTCTGGCCAACAATTCTTAATTCACGCCAACTCAGATATTTTCACTACCTTCGGATCTGCCTGTTTGCCCCATGAGGGAGCTTCAATCATCTCCCCACTAATCAGCAGCCGCCTTACATGGCAGACCTTTCCACAGTAGCCAGTGGGGCACATAGGGTGGACAGGATCATGTGACCCAGTGGAAAGGACAGACAGACTGACTGGCAGGCAGTCCAGGGGAGAGGGAGTCAGCGCTGGAGATGCTGGGGACCGTGCACGCTGCAATGCTCATACTGTCCCAGAAAATTTTAAGTTCCAGGACTGTTCTTCCCAGAGTTTTCAAAAAGGAAAAGGAGAGAAAGAGAAACACACAGAGAGAAGTACTATTTTACTGACTTTAAAAGCACTGACTTTTTAATCTGTTCTTCCAAAGTTTTGACGATGTTTTGAGGTACCATAGGAACTAAGTGGAATGGGCTTTTACTCTTTTATTGCTTTTAGTCTTAGCCTCATCATTTACCAACTGTGTGACCTTGGAGAATGTATTTCGTATTTCTCAGGTAAGAAAATGGAGGCTTAGGCCGGGTGCAGTGGATCATGCCTGCAATCCCAGCAGTTTGGGGGGCCGAGGTGGGTGGATCACCAGGCGTTGGAAGCCAGCCTGATCAACATGGCGAAATCCCATCTCTACTGAAAATACAAAAATTAGCTGGGTGTGGTGGCAGGCACCTGTAATCGCAGCTACTAAGGAGGCTGAGGCAGGAGACTCACTTGAACCTGGGAGATAGAAGTTGCAGTGAGCTGAGATCATGCCATTGCACACCAGCCTGGACTCCACCTCAAAAAAACAAAACAAAACAAAACAAACAACAACAACAACAACAAAAAAAAAAACAAAGAAAAGGAAATGGAGGGAAATGGAGGCTTAGAGACATTTAAACACCCACCAAAGATTGCTGTTATCTCTTCAATAATAGGTTATTGCTTAAAAGTAAGTGACCAAAGAGGACATTTTGAGTTTAATCTGCCATCTCAGTGGGGCCCTGTGATGTGCTCTTGCTAATGGAATGTGGCCTCACCTCTAGGTTGAGTTGGTTGAAATACGATCATGCCGTTTCCTCCCTTCATTTACCCATATGCAGGCCGAATGAAGAGGACTGGGGTGCAGGGGATAGGAAAGGATGGAGCTCCAAACTGGACAGAGCCTCAGTCCCTGAATCACATAACAAAGGAGGCCACTCAGTAACAGGGAGCACAAAGAGCAAACTGTTCAGTGAGCATGAAATCAGCGTCTACTGCATCTACTGTCATTTAGATTTGGGGTTTAGGGGTTGTTATGTCACCTATTATTACCCTAAATAGTCTCCTATGCAAAATCATGGACTGGATGGGCTGAGGTACAACTAAAATCTTCTTCCACACCCTGTACTCTCCCTACTGTACTTTCTTTTCTAGTCTATGAAAGGCAGCAGGAGCGGGACTCAGGCCAGAATCTCCATCCTAGAACCAGGATGAGCAGCTGGCTGGAACAGAGTTTATCCTAAATCCCTCAGGAAACTGAGTTTGATGGATGGGGTGCAGAAAAGCAAGTGCTCAGGGTCTCATGTAGTGCACAGGAATGGTGGATTGGATAAATCAACATGAACATTGTGGAGGGTGAGCTCAGAGCCAGATTTGCAAGGGAATCTCAGTATGCATGGCCAGTTCTTCAGGGTCTGCAAAGGCAGATGTCTTTAAGATGCAGCACAAGCCCTTTCAAATTTACAGCTTCCTTTCTCCATACAACCAACACAACACAGAACAACTTCCCCAAGACATTTTATTGCTGTTTTAATAAACCTAAGCTCTCTCTTTTCTTTCCTGCTACAGCAATGTACTGGCCTAACATAAAGAAATCCCTAACTACAAATTCAAACATCGGATATTAAAAGTCAACTGTTAGAATTTTTAAAAAATAAAATAAAAAGAACACTTCTTATGTAGTACATCCTTTGAAAAGCACTTGTATTTCCCATTATTGAAGCAACGGTGTTTTATTCAGCCAAACACAAGAAATTGGAAGCATTTTAGAATATCTAGAGGAAGTTTGCAGATAGAATTTCATTTCAGAGATTAAAGCATGTTTGAGCAAGTGCTTGGCATTATATCACACATAGGAGATTCCGTCAGAACTGGGGAGTGGGGGTTTGTCAGGTGGTGGAAAAGGCCTTTATTACTGCATTTAATGCCTTGCGATAGACTTAGTTTTGTATATTCTGAGCATTGGCTTTGGAGCCTAACAGACATGATGTTCAGAGATTCATCGTAAGATTTTGGTCTTTGAAACCCAAGGAATGCTTAGATCAGCCATGTTGGCTTCTTCCCAAGAATGAGATACTCGCAAGGGACAATGACAAATGGGAAAGCTCGGCAAAATGTTATTAGTTGAGCTTGTGCCCAAAAACCACATGAAGAGCTCTCTGGTAAATTTAACAGGAAAGAAAGCAGAATTCACTCGAAGCCTCGGGAAAAGGGACCCACTCCAATTCCATAGACCAAAACCCCCGTGCCCAGCAGATGGCTGTTCTGCTCATGACTGAAAGGACGACAACATTTAGGTTTGAATAAGAGAGGTGGAGGACAGAAAGAAAAGGGGGTGAGAGGAACTCATTATCTTAGGGCTACCCTTGTACATATAGTCATCCTGACCCCTGGTATACCAAGCAGAATCAGATTTCCAGAATTTACCTATCGGATGTAGATCTCCTGAGTGAGGAGGGAAAGGAAAGCAAAGGTGAGAGAGTTGAACTAGGTGGGTGCATCTTATACCCTCAATACCTACCCTGGGGCCCACAAAAATCCTCCCTCTTCTATTGTGTGGCCTTGGGAAAGTCACTGGTCCTATCTGCCTTGACCCTCCTCAGATAATTGACATGGTAAATAAAAGGAATAAAATATGTAAAGTCTCTAAAGCAATGCCTAGACTCAATAGTTCTGGTGCCTTTCCTAGCTCAGATCAAAATGAAGGACGTCTCCGCCTAATATAAAGGTCAGGTGGTCTCTGCTGCAGAAGGAAGAATGGAAAAGCTGAGAAGGGATTCAGTATTGGGATGACAACAGAGTCAAGTTGGAATAAGAACTGGAGTTCCTGGACCAGGAGAAACAAGAGCTTGGCTCACTATGAGACTGGAATGCAGGTCATGATGAGATCCTCAGGCAGGTTACATATCCAAGGTTTTTGTTTTTTCCTTTCTGATTAAGAAGTGGTTAGTTTAGAGCCTGAGGCAAGCCAGGCCTGCTTTAGGGACTAAACGACCTGTGCAGCAGAAGATCAGAGAAATATGAGGCAGGGAGCCAGGCAGGTCATTATTTTTTCCAGGTGCCAACCTCCAAAGGGAGCGGAATCTGGCAATCACAAGCCAAAAACCTGCCAATGCTTTTGACAACTGTCATGTGATTTAATTGTTCTGAGGCAGCGTGGCTCAGCAGTAAATACACTTAGAAGGCTCACAGAGAACTCACATGTTCTGGTCGCCTCCATGGCATGATGATCAAGTGAGTAACTACCAAAAGGAGGGCAGGCCAGGGGAGGGAGAGACAGAAAAAAGTCCGGGACTCAGAGCTCAGCAGTTCCTCTTTTGGGCCCTGATCCCTAATGAAGAGGTTTATGCAAAGCTGCGTTTATTTGGAGGTCTCTGCTCTATTGGGGATGATGGGGTGGTTGAGCTTTTGTAGGTTTTCAAAGACTAAGGTATAGGAGAGATTTCTTCTAAAACCAGAGGTGTTGAATGAAGGTTCAAAGCTACAAAATCAGAGTATGGAAAGTAAAGCTCATTACTTATATTTATTAAACAATTACAATGTCAAAAGCACTATGTTAAGAGCATCTACGGATTATCTCATTTCATCCACTAATTAACCCTATTGTCTTAGTCGGTTTTGTGCTGCTATCACATAACACTGGAGAACTGGCAATTTATAAAGAACAGCAATGTCTTCTCTCAGTGTTCTGGAGGCTGGGAAATCCAAGATCGAGCCAGTGGTAGCTGGTGTAGGCCTTCTAAATATATCCTCACATGCCAAAGCTGGACGGGCAAGAGAAAGCGAACCCACTCCCTCCCTTTTTAGAGTGGCATTAGTCTATTCATGAGGGTTCAGCCCTCATGATCTAAACACCTCCCAAAAAGGCTCAGCTCAACACTGCTGCATTGGGAATTAAGTTTCCAACATACGAATACCAGAGGACACATTCAGACCATAACACCTGTGCATTCAGAACAACTGTAATATCCATTGTTTATATGATCAAATTGAGGCTTCCGTATGTTAAATAGCCCTGGAACACACAGCTGGTAAGCAGCCCCTCAGGAACTCACTCCAAGGCCCACCCTTCACACTGCACCACCCTGTTGCCAGGAATCTGAAGTTTGATGAAAACGTACAGTTAGTTGCCGCTAGGATGCATGTGGCTGCCATTAATAGATTGCTTGACTGACAGCTTAAAGAGTAAGAATAGTTACTGTCTACTTAATGAAGTCAGCACCCATAGATACAAGGTCCCTGTTCAAAGTCTCTGAAGTTTGCTTGGCCTGTCATTGTCAGAAGACATGGCCACACTGCAAGTATGACATTCTCACTCAGCGGCTCCCATCCCACTTCCTTCCTCTCATTTACAGGAAGACTCTAAACTAATTTCCCATACCCTTCATCTCTCCTTCATCTCCTGCCATTCTTTCTGGAACTCAATCTGATTGGGCCACTTCCTGCACCACCCTACTGAATCTCTTCTTTGAAAGTCACCAGTGCCCTCCACATTGCCCAATTCAACAGTCAGTTCTCAGCCCTTACTCTTACTTAACCCATCAACAGCACCTCATACACAGGATGACCCATCATTTGAGAAACACCTGACTGCTTCCAGGACTCCACTGACTCTTAGTCCCCATTTCACCGTTGAGGTCACTCCATTCAGTCTCCTCTGCTGGTTTCTCCTTGCCTGTCAACCTCCAAATTTTGTGTGCCTCAAAGCTCAGGATTTAGGCATCATTTTACTGTATTTGCTCCACAACCCCTAGGCAATATTATCCAGGAGAGTTTTAAACACCATTTATAAACTTGTGATTCAATTTCTCCAGCACTAAATTTCAAACCTGAATATAAAACTGACTTTTTGACATATACACTTAGATGTCTCCAGAGTTCACAAGTCCCAAACTGAACTTTCAGTGTCACTCCCTTTCCCAAACCTAATTTGTCCTCAGTTTGACTCTTCTCAGTAAACGGCAGCCCTGTTCCTTCCAGTTGCTCAGGTCTAAAACAATGGAATCATCCTTTTCCTCTACCTGTATCAGCCTACAGCACATCTATCAGAAAATCCTGTTGGACCTTTCTTTGGAATAAATATAGCATCAGGCCACTTCTCAGTATCTCTCTTCCTACCTCTCTAAGATGATGGTCTAAGCTCCCATCATCTCTTACGTGAGCTATAAAAATAGTATCTTACTATTCTCTGTATTTCTACCTTTGCTGCTCTACTATATTACATTATCCAAGAGCAACCAGAGTCATTTTTTAAACATGCAAATTGCTCCGTAACTCTAAATGTTCTCATAGCCTCCCTCCTCATTCATCTTGCTTGCAGAATCCAAAAAAAGCATGTTCTCCGGCCTCCCATTACCTCTTTGATCTTAATTCCTATCACTTTCACCCAAGCTCAGCGGAACTGTGGGTTCTGACCTTCTAGAATGTTATATAGTCAATTCTAATAGTCACAACCAGGACATTCTAATCAAATCAAAGTATAAGAGACACCATCACAGTGTATTACACATAGTAAAGGTGAGTTCTTTTGTTAAACTTTGAATTCAGTGTGTGTGAAGGCATGTGCGTGTGTACTGGGTCAGAATATCAAATTTATTTCTCACTGTGGGTCAGGGTCCAAAAGTTTGGCACTGGCTCACCCTGCTCCAGTCACTCAGATCTACCTTTTTAATTTATCCAACATGCCAGTCGTTCTACTGGCTGAAGGACTTTGCCCTGATTGCTCTCACCTGGAATTTTCTTACACCAGCTCTCTGCTCTCTCACTTCTTTTCAGTCTTAACTCAAGGTTAACCTAATTAAAAGGTCTTCTCTGGCCACACTGTACAAAACAGCACCCCATCACTCTCTTCCCATCCTACTTGACTTCTCTTCATAGTGCTTCTCACCACTATAGGTTATTTTTGAAAATAGTTTATAAGTTCCATTAGGGTAGGGATTTTGTCTGTTCTGTTTACTAATTTTCTACAGATCTTTTTTTAGTTTCTGTCACATAGTGGGAACTCAGTATTTTTCAAATATATTAATTCCACAACCCAAACAAGGAGGAGAGCAGCAGCAGAAATAATTCTCTATCCACCATTTGCTGTCTTTCAACAGGGTAGTCTCCAGCAACTTTCCTCTTTCACATGTTCAGAAATTGATCATGTGGGCTGGGCATGGTGGCTCACACCTGTAATCCCAGCACTTTGGGAGGCCGAGGCAGGTGGATCACCTGAGGTCAGGAGTTCGAGACCAGCCTGGCCAACGTGGTGAAACCCCATCTCTACTAAAAATACAAAAAATTAGCCGAGTGTGGTGGCAGGTGCCTGTAATAGCAGCTACTCAGGAGACCGAGGCAGGAGAATTGCTTGAACCTGGGAGGCGGAGGTTGCAGTGAGCTGAGGTCGCATCATTGCACTCTAGCCTGGTCAACAAGAGTGAAACTCTGTCTCAAAGAAAGAAAAAATGATTATATGACTACCCCCAAAGCAATATCAGTCGAAGAGGAATTCAGTTTCCGCTTTTGGCTTAGTCCGATCGTGACTCATTAATGAGAAGATGGTGGTAGAGCTTCCCACCTGGTGGCTGCATAAAATTGAATTCTGTTAGTCAAGAAGGACTTGGGGCACAGGAGGGAAGGACTTCTAGGTAATTAGTAGGATCTGTCACAAAGACCTCAGGATTTCCAGGCTTGCTGAGCAGTGAGGTATAAAATCTATGCCCTCAGGGGCATGCAGTATGGAGGAAGACTTCGCTAAGAAAAGCCAAGGAGATTGTCCAAACCCACACAGCCTGGAAGTGGTGAAGCTGAAATTCTAACCTGTGTTGCTTTGGCCCCATCTCTACCTTTCTAAGCTTTGAACCTCAATTGCTTTGAGTCTGAATTTCAGTTTCCTGAATGTGTAAAAGGGAACGTAATTAGCTACTCAGAAAAATAAGGTAACTTTGTAGCAGAAAGGACTGAGATACGACTTATAAATCTTAGAATTATTCTGGTTGTGATTTATTGGACATAGTATTTGGTCATGTAGGGCTTTCTCATTCTTTCAAGGGAGAAACTGACCCCCCTCTCCAAATATGAGCCATTTGTCTTTCTTGAAAAATCTGTCTGGGCATGGTGTCTCATCCCTGTAATCCCAGCACTTTGGGAGGCCGAGGCAGGCAGATCATGAGGTCAAGAGATCAAGACCATCCTGGCCAACATGGTGAAACCCTGTCTCTACTAAAAATACAAAAATTAGCTGGGCTTGGTGGCCCACACCTGTAGTCCCAGCTATTGGGAGGCTCAGGTAGGAGAAATGCTTGAACCCAGGAGGCAGGGGTTGCAGTGAGCCAACATGGCGTCATTGCACTCCAGCCTGGCAACAGAAGGAGACTGTCTCAACAAAAAAGAAAGAAAGAAAAAAAAAGAATCTATCTAATAGTTAAAAATATGTAATTCCTGGAATTGGAGTCTAGGTATTTTAGTTTGAATTGTAACTCTAGCTAGATGGCTTTGGATAAATCACTTGAACTCTCTCAACCTAAGTGTCTCGTCTGAAAATGGTTATATTTATATTTTTCTCATGAGATTGTTTCAATTACTAAGAAACGTGTATATATATATATATACAGTATATTGTAAAATAGATGAGCAATAATAGTTGTAATAATAGTGCAATTAATCTTCAATGCCCACAACATCCCACCATATTTTAATTTTTGGAGGAAAGAAGGGGCTAATTAACCTCTAGTTTCTCTTAACTACGTTGTATTCTCTGCAATGAGGAGTCAAACCTCGCCAAATGCTCTCCTTTCTAGAGATGAGAATAAGGCGTTTCTTCAGGATAATTGATCTCTCTCATTAGAAGCAGTAGAAGCCTCCTTCAAAACGCTGGGTGTACTTCAAGTAGGGAAGGAAGAAGCTAGGGCGGAATTATGAGCCGAAAGCTTCCAGCTTCCCTAAATAAGCTGAATTCCTCACCCAGCAGTCACGAATCCATATTGGGCCCTGTGTGTGGGCATCAGGTTGCAGGCCTCCTTATCTGCCTTCCCCAGATCCTGGCACAGAGTCAGGACAGGCCCCAACTCCATTTTAAATAGCAGGGAGCATTCAGGTGCTCCATCTCAGGGGATATCAACAAATTCATATCCAAAAATGTTCAGTGAACATTTCTGTGTGAGGCACTCTTCCAAGCTCTGGGGATAAAACCATGAAAAAGATAAGACAAGTCTCTGTTTTGATGAAGCTTATATGGTAGCAAATTTCAGCGCAATTAAACTAATAAAGTAGCTTCCGCTAGATGTGAGTGCTGTGGGGAAAATGAAAGAGTCATGTGAGAGGGTGATAGGGCATTAGGACAGAACTCTATTCAACAAGGCAGTTCTGGGAAAACGTTCCTAAGAAAACACGTTTGAACAGAGAGAGGAAGAAGTATAGGGTAGGTTTTATTCCTGTTCTGAATACAGGCTGTCCTCATTCTGCACAGTAATGCAGGGCCACCAAAATGACCACACACACCGAACAAAGCAATCTTAACCATGGAAAAAATTACGATTATTTCATGACCCTTAAAAATGCCTGTCAAAGCATTTCTGTCAGTCATAAATGAAGAGAGAGATACAATGAAAGCAATAATCCAGTTTCCCTCTTACGTATGTTCTGTCACAGAATTGTTTGTCTCATTCACATTCAATTTGCTCAAGACAATGGAATGTGTGCAGAAGTGACGATGTAACTTCTGAGCCAAGTTTTAAGAACTAGCTCTGAGTCTGTCATGTCTTTATTTTCCCTCCTAATTAGGGGCTGATCCATGTGCTGGTCAAGTAAGGATAATGTAGAGCCACCCATAATGATCTTGAAAAGTGAATGAGAAATACACTTTTTGTAATCCCAGCACTTTGGGAGGCCGAGGCGGGTGGATCACGAGGTCAACAGATCGAGACCATCCTGGTCAACATAGTGAAACCCCGTCTCTACAAAAGATACAAAAAATTAGCTGGGCCTGGTGGTGCGTGCCTGTAATCCCAGCTACTCGGGAGGCTGAGGCAGGAGAATTGCCTGAACCCAGGAGGCGGAGGTTGCAGTGAGCCGAGATCGGGCCATTGCACTCCAGCCTGGGTAACAACAGCGAAACTCCGTCTCAAAAAAAAAAAAAAAAAAAAAAAAAAAAAAGAAATACACTTTTATCATCCTAGGTGATGAAATTAGTCTGGATCACAAGTACCCAGAGGGCTTGGTAAAGCAGATTGATGGGCCCCATCCTTAGAGTTTCTCATTCATAGGTTCAGGGTAGTAACCAAGACCTTGCATTTCTGACAAGTGCCCAGGTGACACTGTTGCTGCTCTAAGAATCGCTGTTCCGAGCTATGACAATTTGGGGTTTCAATTGTTAGTGCAGTGTATCTTACCCTACATTGACTGGTACAGAGGGGAATAAACCAGTTATATATCAGATGTTAAAAAAAAAAGTAATTCAAGCAGAAGGTACTTCAGGGTTTTGGGATCAGACAGATGTAAGTTAAAGTCCCTTCAGCTACTCAGTGCGTGCCAGGCAGTGTGCCAAGATACATGAAGATGAATGAGAATTTCTACTCTCGGGAAGCTTATACCTTTTAGAATATTTATTCAAGTTTAAAAATGACACCCTTGGCCGGGTGCGTTGGCTTGTGCCTCTAATCCAAGCACCGTGGGAAGCTGAGGTGAGTGGATCATGAGGTCAGTAGATCAAGATCATCCTCGCTAACTCGATGTAATTCTGTCTCTACAAAAAATTAGCTGGGTATGGTGGCACGTGCCTGTAGTCCCAGCCACTTGGGAAGCTAAGGCAGGAGAATCGCTTGAATCGGGGAGACAGAGGTTGCAGTGAGCCGAGATTGTGCCAATCTCGGCTGAGCCTGGGCAACAGATCCAGACTCCATCTCAAAAAAAAAAAAAATGCCCTAAGTACTTCTGTCACCTGAGAGAATAATACTTTTGATTCTGCTAAATGACTTTACATTGAATCAAGATTAGTCAATTTGAGTATTTCTTCCAGATATTTCAAATTTGGTTGAAGATATTCTGGTTACACCTGATCTATTAATGTAGAAAATGTTAACCAAAGATTCAATTGGGCAGACATCAATAGCTTTGTATGTGTAACGAGTAGCAAGAAAAAAATAGCCTTCAGTAGGATAGGAAGAAATTCTTCAAATAAAACTAACATATGAGCTAGGGAGATCGTCCTGATGTCTTCCCGATTCTGGTTCCAATTCTATCCTGAGACCCAGCTGTTTTCTTCTTCTTGGGTGGCTTGCATGAGACACTTACATATTTTTATAATGAAATCCCCCAATCCTTTTTTTTGGCTTTAGCAGACCCCAGTGGATATTTATAACTTACATCCAAAGAATCATAAGAAAAATTTTAAAACAAAAACATGCAATACACTGTGGTAAGTGCCGTGCTGCTGGTTTATTGAATATACTGTGAATGACTCTGATGAGCTCATCATGCTAACAACTCAAGCACGTTGTCCTTATGCTCTAAGATTGCAAACACATGTAATTACATACTTCTTTGGTAGCACTTAAATATGTAATAACTCACTGAGATATTATTTTCAAGTGACCAGACACTGCTTTTAGACAGGATACCCTACAGGGAATTGTAGGAGGTGGAGTATTCTGTGAGTACTCAGAGCCAATGATCGGGAAGACTTGAAAGGAAGAGGCTTTATGTTAAGGCTTTATTCATTGTCTAGCCCAGCCCTAACCCTAAGCCTCAGACGAGCTCCCTGCCTGGTTCTAGAAACCAACTTCAGCCCTGCTTCCTGCACCAAAGTACTCAGATCCGTCTTGATCACCGATGTGACATTACCTGCTGATGGAAATGTTTGTTCTCATTTTCTAACTGAGTTCTGTTCAGTGTACACACTCTAAGAGAGGATGATGAGGCATAACTGCCTCTTAAGGTGCATCTATTCCTTCGTTTATTCATCCACCCATCCAATCACACTTTAACTTAGTCTCTTAAAATGTAATTTTCAGTCATGGATGAGTCAGACCTCATACTGTAGTTACACAAATGCAATAGATACCAAAGTAAAATATTAGTTCTACCTTCCAAGAATCTGCAGTCTTATCTAGTAGATAAGAGCACTGACTTTGAAGTTTCTTCACCTTTAACATGACAGGTTCATTACAAATTGGTCTAAATATTCACTGAGATACTGGATATAACTAAAGGATAAAGAACACTCTGCTATTCCGTTAAGTGTTTTTATAGCACGTATTCTTTTATCCTTTTACTTTTAACTTATCTGCGTCTTTATATCTAAGGGATTTATTATAAAAAAGAGATTCAGGTCTTTTTCATCCAATCTGACCATATCTGGAGTGTTACAACATTTTGATATAATATCATTGTGGTTGGGATTTGAACCACCATATTGAATATTTGTGTTCTTTTTATTATTTTTTCCCCTTTTACTACCTTCTTTTGAATTAATTAAGTATAGTTTAGTATTTCATTTTATTTCCAGTATTGGCTTAATCACCATACTTTGTTTTTTGATTTTAGCTGCGGCTCTCAAGTTTACAATATACAAGTTTAATCACAGTCTTCCTTCAAGCAACATTATAGGACTTCACGAATAGCGTAAGAATCATATATCATTTCAATTTCTCTTCCCTCTTTCCCTCCCTTGTCCTATTACTGTTTTATAATTTTCTTCTAATGTAATAAACCTCACAATATGTTGTAAATAGCTTTGCTGTAAACAGTCAATTAACTTTTGAAGTGATTAGAAATGAGGAAAAAAGTATTTCACACTTATTTCAGTATTTACCACTTCTGATGTTATTTATTCCTTTTTATAGATGGCAGATCCTATCTGAGATCATTTTTCTTTTGCCTAAAGATCCTCAAGTTTCTTGTAATGCAAGTTTTTGTAATTGTCCCAGTTCGTACTTTTCCAAAAGTGTTCTTTTAGTCTTAATTTTTGAAAAATATTTTCACTGTAGAAACCCTATATTCTGCTCAATTTTTTTTTTTTGAGATGGAGTTTCGCTCTTGTTACCCAGGCTGGAGTGCAATGGCATGATCTCGGCTCACTGCAACCTCCACCTCCTGGGTTCAGGCAATTCTCCTGCCTCAGCCTCCTGAGTAGCTGGGATTACAGGCACGCGCCACCGTGCCCAGCTATTTTTTTGCATTTTTAGTAGAGATGGGGTTTCACCATGTTGACCAGGATGGTCTCGATCTCTTGACCTCGTGATCCACCCACCTCTGCCTCCCAAAGTGCTGGGATTACAGGTGTGAGCCACCGCGCCCGGCCCTTTTGCTCAATTCTTTAAGTTTATCACCTCAATGTCTTCTGGTCCACATACCTTTTGAGGAGAAGTCTGCTGGGATTGTTAAATTTGTTCTCTCTTATGCAATGTGTCCCCTCCCCAGCTGCTTTTGTGTTTATCGTTAGATAAAGGTTTTCAGATATTTAACTCTGATGTCTATTTATATGATTTTCATCAAATCTCTCTACTCACTACTCAGGATTCATTCAGTTTTTTGATTTGCTATCATTCTCATCAAATATGAAAAAAATTTAACCATTACTCCTTCATGTTTTTCTTGTTTCTCTCCTTATGTTCTATATATGCATAATTTTGACTGTTTTGCGTTGTCTCACAGAAGATTTTCTTGCAGATGTTAGCAAAGATTTTAATTCCCCAAGTCTGGAGTTCCTAAACCATGATGTACATTTTCATGTCCCCTCCATGCTGCCCCTGTGCAACCGTGGAGGCAGGGGCAGCTACCGCAGACCTGCAGCTCAAGCTGCCCACTGCACTGGGAGCAATGAGATTGCTTTGTCTCTGATTCAGGAGGCTCGTGTCACCTGCCAGAATCTGGGAAACTACAGCAATAAGGTGAAAACTCAGATGCTTCACAGTTCTCAATAGCTGACACCTCATCCTTTACACCATACGGCACAGGCAAATTGTGATAATTGCCACTGACAGAGACCACTAGGATATGAACATTAGCTCTGTCTTTCTAGCCAACGGTACCTGAGAGGAAGCTAATATTGTGGTGCTTCTGAACAAAACTTTGTTTTCTAAGACAGAAGAAGAAAGAGGAGGAAGAGGAGGCAGGCAGGGGCAGAGGCAGGGGCAGGGCATGGAAAAGAAAAAGGCAGCACAGTGTCTAACCTGTTTTTCTCCTGAGTGGCTATTTGTAATCAGTTCAAAAATCAATCAAAACTTTTGAAAATAGAAGAGCAGAAATATGGAAAGAGCCTGGGTGCTAGATCATATGGTTGACTTACTGAATTAACTAACCCTGGAAGCTTCCTATATGTGAACTTTTTCTGAGATGGATTTTCTTATTGTTTTTACTAGTTCAAGTTAGACTTTGTTATTTTAAGCCACTATCGTCCTACAAAAACAGAGAAACCATGAGAGAAACAAGGAAAAAGAGAGCAAGGAAAAGGAAAAGTGGAGAGAGAATAAGACAGATATATTCAAAAGATCAATCCTGAGAGCCTGATATAGACGAGAAACCTCGTCCACACTCAAAGGTAGTAAAGATCAACCAGACAGAGAAGGAGACACCACTTGACATGGAGGACTGGAGGCAAAGAGAAAATCGGTCATCTAAAGAGTAGTTTTGGGGAGGTATTTTGTTTGGAGAGGGGCTTGCTCTGTCTCCCTGCTAAAGCACAATGGCACAATCACTGCTCACTATAGCCTTGATCTCCTGGGCTCAAGTGATCCTCCTGCCTCATCCTCCATTGCAGCTAAGACCACAGGCATGCACCAACATGCCCAGATTAAAGTTTGTTTTTTATGTTTTGTAGAGACAAAGTCTCACTATGTTGCCCAGGTTGGTCTCGAACCCTTAGACTCAAGTGATCCACTTGCCTCAGCCTCCCAAAGTACTAAAATTATAGACATGAGCCACTGAGTTTGGCGACAAATATTAGTTTTGAAGGGAGCCGGAATAACTTACCCCTCATCCGCAGCCTCTTAGAGTCTTTTTGCTTCCAATTACAGTTCATTCATTCTTGTTAATGGATTTTACTGTTGTTGTTAAAGTAACAGAAGAGGCTGAGAATAGAGCATGTTCTTGGTTCCGGTCTTCTAAGAGACTCATGGAGGCTGCTGCTAACGGTCTCTGGAGAACAGAAAGAGGGGACCAGCAACACCTATGGCCTTCCTCTCTATTTACTGTTTTCTCAGCCCTTCACCACCACTTACTCATCACCCCATCACAATATAGGTCCCCATTCTTCCAGGCTCTGAATGTAACTATTTCTGTGATATTTCAGGGAATAGAGGCTAGGCCTTCTGATTCTCAATTACTGTGGGTGTCACAGTGCTTGGCATGTACAGAACTCTCTTTAACCATTGGATGAATGGACGGATGGACGGACGGGTAAGTGAATGGATGGTAGAATAATAATTAAATTTCTGAGTTTTGGATTCAGACAAAATTGGTTTAGAATTTTAGTTCCGTTACTTACTACCTCAGTAATCGTGGGCAGATGATAACATTTTTCCACAGTACAGTTTTCTCATTGGAAAAATGTAACATAAATCATGGAGTAGACTATTCAGTGAATATTACCTTTTCAGAAATCATTATAGGAGCTAGTTTATTGGGTACTGAAGAAGCTTCCTTCAAGATTATTTTGATAATGGTGAAACAGGATGAGATAGATGTTGGTTGAGGTAGGGAAAGAGAAGGAAAAGTATAAAAGGTCACGTAAAGTTCAGGAATGAATTAAATGACTCTTAACATCTAAAGACCAACACTGAGATAAGCAGATTAAGCAACCAGCTACAGGAATCTCAGTGTACATCCAACAGTAATTTCGAAAGAAGGAAAAGGGAGAGACATATACTCTGCTTTCTCCTGTAGACTTGAGAAAGTGACTTGTAAGTGGTTTCCATTTTCATTGCTGATGGTCTAACTTGGAAAGCCATTGGAAAATAGTGTACCCTAAAAGCTCCAGTTCAAAATCATTTGTAATCTCTCTCCCCATGGGCATAACCGATGCAAGTCACTGCCTTTAGGAGCCATACAGGAAGTCAGGAACCACATTAGGTATTTCAAAAAGAAAAGAGATAGTTCAAAGAACTAGTTTTCAACTTGTTGCCAGAGTCTGAATACAAGAAGACGGTGTGATAACGTGGAAACACAGAGGATGATTAATTGCAGGAAGTAGTGACCACCCCAGGGCTGGAGGAACATGGGATGAGAGGGAGCATTAGAGCACAGGAGTTTACCTGCTACAGCACGGCTGGGATGCCATTTGGCCTGGAACTGCCCAGGAGAGATGGACCTAGTCAGTTCTAGAGCCATGCAGGAGGGTGCTTGCTACTGGAAGTACCAAAAAGGGGCCGCCCTGATGAGGCGATGGTCACCAAAGAGAGAGCTGCTGTGGCTAAAGCTTAGGTGATGTAAAGGGATACAGCTCTTTCTGAAGACACTGCCAAAAGCAGGAAAACGGTGCAAATTCAAGACTTTCCTCCCCCTGACTGTGTCTCCCTGTTGGCAAAAGCAAACAAGAAGCCAGATGGTAGGAGAGTTCACAAAGTGTAATTCACACCGGCTCCCAGTTTTGACATTACAGGAAAAGGCACAGGAAGATCACCTCTACTGCAGAAAGGAGAATAGCTGCGAGGGAGGGGATGATCATACTGATGATGGCAATGACAATGATGTTGACTCCTACAATAAAGTAAAAACAAGAACAATGTCAGCAAACAGCATTTGAGACCCGGCACTGTTCCCTAAGCACTTCGCATGTATTTCAGAGAAAGAAAGAAAAAAGGAGAGGAGGGGCCGGGCACGTGGCTCACGCCTGTAATCCCAGCACTTTGGGAGGCTGAGGCGGGTGGATGATGAGGTCAGGAGATCGAGACTATCCTGGTCAACAAAGTGAAACCCCGTCTTCACTAAAAATACAAAAATTAGCTGGCCATGGTGGTGCGTGCCTGTAATCCCAGCTACTTGGGAGGCTGAGGCAGGAGAATTGCCTGAACCCAGAAGGCGGAGGTTGCGGTGAGCCGAGATCGCACCATTGCACTCCAGCCTGGGTAACAAGAGCGAAACTCCGTCTCAAAAAAAAGTCTTCCACCAGATCATCATTCTTAAGTTCAGAGGCCGTTAAGCCTGAGGCCGGGATCCTGCCATTACGCTCCAGCCTGGGTAACAAGAGGGAAACTCTGTCTCAAAAAAAGAAAAAAAGAAAGAAAAGAAAAAAGGAGAGGAAACCAGGGGGAAATAGCGTGAAGCAGGAGGAAGCCACATTGCCGTGAGGTTTAGCACTTCATCCCTGAGAATTTTCATGTTGGCCTTCCTCTAACTCACATCCCGCCTCTGTGCACACAAAGGAGGAAAAATGAACATTCACTGGAAGACAGCGAGGGGCTAGGCACTGTGCTCAGAAATTTTACTACCTTACCTAATTCAACCTTCACAAGAATCCTATGTTAAAAAGGAAAACGGGCTAGAGAGGTTAAATAACTTGCTCACAGCCTGCGAATAGCTCAAAGACAGTCAAATTTAGTTCTGGTTCTATCTGTCTGAAGCTCACACTGCTATGAATTAAGTGAAAATAGTAAAAGCTGTTCTCACTCAGACACCTAACCAATGCTCATCCGAACTGCTTCTCAGAACACTGCTTGGATCTACCGGGGGCTCTGTGGCCCTGGTGCTGCCTTTTAACTGGGAATGCGTGGAGGGAGTTGAGAGCCTCTAGCTTGGAGCAAGCCACTCTGCCCCAAATGGAATGTTCTTTGGTAAAGGGGTTTTGAAGTTGACCATCAAAGTAATTCTTCCCCTAATGTAGCCTAAACAGCAGATCTTGAAAGCCAGTCAAACAAAGAATAGTTTAAAAGAAAAAAAAAGACAGAAAAATTAGAAGCGCTACCACAATCCACTCCCTAAAAAGAGGAATAGAATTCAAGAAATAGTAAGCTATCTAAAATGAATAGTAGCAAGAGACCCATGATTGTTCCTGCAAGGAGCTGCAGCTGTGAGGGCTCCCTGGTGTATGAGCACCTCTGTGAGGGGCAGGAGCACCCTGAACTGCAGGCAGTCAAGCACATGTCAATGTCAACAGGTTCAGTGTCTTCTACTGTGGAGACCATCTTAATAATGGAAGGAGATAGAAGACCCTGGAGCTCAAAGCAGGAAGGAAAGGGATCACTGTATTTGTTTTTTTTTTTTTTTAATCACTGTTTGGTTTCTATCACTACAGAACAATTATGACATACTTAGTGGCTTAGGACAACACACTTATTATCTCATGGTTTCTGTGCTTTTGGAGTCTAGGTATGGGTCAGGGTCCTCTGCTCAGAGTCTCACAAGGTGGCTATCAAGTTGTCGGTCAGAGCTATGTTCTTATATGAGGTCTCTTTTCAACTTCATGGGGTTATCAGATAGCACTCAGTTCCTTGCAGTTGCAGGATTTGTGAACTTGCTTCTTTAAAGTCAGCCAGAGAGAGAGAGAACAGCAGGGAAGGTTGAGAATGAGAGTCTCAAGTGAGTACACCAGCAGAATAGCAGAACACACCTTATGCAACATAAGGCATCACCGGAGTGATGTCCATTCACCTTTAATAAGCTTATTAGGTAGAAGCCAGTAACAAGCCCCATTCATAGTGAAGGAGAGGGAATCCTAGAAAGGCATGGAACTCCAAAGCCCCAGAGGCAGGACTCAGAGAGTCTATCTGCCACAGTCACCGAGGCTGCAGACCAGAGTAGTGGTAAGAAGCTGGTAAGAACCCTCCCCTGGCTTTCTTGCCTTCTGTCTGTACACCCACTCTTTTCTCACCTTGCACTCCCACCTACACAACAAACCACACATCAGCTTCTGATCTTTCCACATTTCCCAGGGATCCATTTGCCAGGAAACAACACCAGAAGACTTAGCTACTCAGGGCTTTTCTGAGAAGTCCAGGAGAAGAAAAGAAGTCCTTTGGAGGGCTGTGTGTGCATCAGTGGATACATTTCTAGGGCCTCTGCCCCAGGGCCTAGTGTGGGAATGGAGAGGAATGGATTAGCAGGTGATGAGAAGAGGCATGGCTATGTTTAAACCTTCTCGCCTATCTAATCTCTTATTGACTGAGAAACATCACAGGGAGGTGTCTGGTAGGAATTAACACTAATTCCTTCCCAGCTCTTTAGTGTCTTGGCTGGCTCAGCGCCTCCTCTGCTGGATGCTCCACGTGGGGTATGTCAGTGAGAGGATCCTGGGTAATTGATTATAGACTAACATGCCCCCTTTGCAAATACATTATTCCTGGTCCCACCAATGCATCCTTTAATAAAACATGGTAAAAGTGAGTTCTGGGGGCATCCAAATGAATTAAAGAAAAATGGATGTGGGGGGAAACACAGAAACAGCATGAGTTTATTTAAAGAGGTATAAAGAGACCAAAGAAAAAAGTGAAAAAAAAGGACTTTTTCTCTTAAAACTTAATTCTGCTGCTGTTAACTGAATCAGTCAAGGCCCCAGGAACTCTTTCACTCACAGTGCATAGTTAGGCTAGTTAAAAGGTGGGATTCCAGGTAGTAAGAATGCAACAGGACAACTCCTGCTGGACAGGGTTGGGGTCCTGCTGAGTACGGAGGTCCTGGCTCTTGTCTCCCAGGTCCAGATTGCCTGCTACACAGCCTGATACAGAGGAGACATTCTGGAAACGTTAGTCAGATGCATCGCTATTTTGTTTTATATGCCAATATTGATCAAGTCATTCTCCTCCAAGTCCGTGCTTCCCCCATTGTTATGCACATATTATCTATTCATCCATTTATCAGACATTAAGTGCTTACTCTAGTGATCTAATAGTGAATCAGTTGATATGCTTACTTTCCTAATGAGTCCCTGCTGTTGGACAGAAATCCATACAACTAAACAGTGTCACAAATAGTAAGTTAGAACCCATAGAAGACACACTTAACCCTAGTTTTACAGGATATAGAGAACATTTTGGAGCAAGTTACAGTGGAGTAAACAGCCAAGATGGCTTGGCATAGGCATATCTCATTTAAAGGGAAGAGCATGGTCAAAGGCCCAGATGTCAGAGCAGTACAGTAGAGGAGATGAACATTATTTAGAATGGCAAGAGCAGGGACAAGTGCAAGCTTCCAAGTACAGGAAGGTGATATAGTTTGGCTGTGTCCCCACCTAAATCTCATCTTGAATTGTTATTCCCATAATCCCCATGGGTCGTGGGAAGGACTTGGTGGGAGGTAATTGCATCATGGGGGCAGTTACCTCTATGCTGCTTTTCTGATAGTGAAGTCACATGAGATCTGACTGTTTTATGAGGGGCTTTTCCCCTTTCTGCTGGGCATTTCTTGCTGCTGCCATGTGAAGAAGGACATGTTTACTTCCCTTTCTGCCATGACTGAAAGTTTCCTGAGGCCTTCCCAGCCCTGTGGAACTGGGAATCAATTAAACCTCTTTCCTTTCTAGATTACCCAATGTTGGGTATGCCTTTCATAGCAGTGTGAGAACAGACTGATATAGAAGGACAGGGGTCCTGAGACACAACCCTAGAGGAATGAGCATAGTTAGTCTATGTTTGGTGTTTTCTTTTTTTTCTTTTAGACGGAGTTTCACTCTTGCTACCCAGGCTGGAGTGCAATAGCGTGATCTCGGCTCACCGCAACCTCCGCCTCCTGGGTTCAGGCAATTCTCCTGCCTCAGCCTCCTGAGTAGCTGGGATTACAGGCACGCGCCACCATGCCCAGCTAATTTTTTGTATTTTTAGTAGAGACGGGGTTTCACCATGTTGACAAGGATGGTCTCAATCTCTTGACCTCGTGATCCACCCGCCTCGGCCTCCCAAAGTGCTGGGATTGCAGGCGTGAGCCACCGCGCCTGGCGTTTGGTGTTTTCTTCTAAGAGAAATAGAGAATTTCCAGAGGACTTTAAGCAGAAAGAACTCTACGACATTTGACTTGTGTTTTAAAAGCTTTACCTCTGGCATGGAGAATAGGTTAAAGGAGGTAAAACTGAAGGCAGTCAAATTAGTTAGGAGGCTAAGACAATAGCCCAGATAACAGATAAAGGTGACCTCAATATGGGTAGAAGTGGAGGAGATGGGGAGAAAAGGAGAGAACTCGGGGAGCGGAGGGGAGAACTGCTAGAATTGAAAGGCTAATTGAACTTAGGGGAAGAGTTAGGAATGGCTTTCCCCCAGTACTGGTCTTGTGTAACTGGGTGGAAGGTGAGGCTATTTTCTGGAGGGGTAGGAAGGAGTCTAGAGGGAAGATGGATGATGGACTCTAATATAGAGGAGCTCAGTTATTGACAAAACTTCCCCAGTGGCGATACCCAGTAGGTTTCAGGAGGGAAGACTGGAATAGAGAACAATATTTGAGCAGCATCAGCATGAAGGCGGTCATGAAGGTCACAGCAATGTGAGGCTGTGCCAAGAGACACGGGTCCTACAGCCCTGCCCCTCCCTCTGTTTAGGCACCCTCCCTGGGTCAGATTCTTGACTCCCAGCCCACACCAGAAGTGTCCATATGGCTGAGCTCCATCACTCATAGGCGGGTGATGAACAATGAGAACACATGGACACAGGGAAGGGAGTACTACACACTGAGGTCTATTGGGGAAAATAGGGGAGGGACAGCGGGGGGGGGGCAACGGGGGAGGGATGGCATGGGGAGAAATGCCAAATGTGGGTGAAGGGGCAGAAGGCAGCAAAACACACTGCCACGTGTGTACCTATGCAACTATCTTGCATGTTCTGCACATGAACCCCAAAACCTAAAACACAATAAAAAGAAAAAAAAAACGAATCTTGCAGCAGTGTTTCAGTCAGGGGACTTCCTTAGCATCAGGTTTGAGCAACAGAAGGGCTTTCTGCTGTTTCGACTGATTCCTAGAGCCAGAAATGTGTATTTGGAAAGTTGGCTATTTTTATACCACCTATATTTGCAGCAATTATTTCCTTTCTGTTTCCCTTACTGTTTAGTAAAAATCGTTTCGAACATATCAGCCTGTCTCGGCTGTGTGAAAGACGTAGAAGAAAATGTTGTCAAGCTCAGACCCAACTATTACACAGGTAGCTGTGGGTTTAGGAGGTTTGGCTTCGTGTCATAGCAGGAACAAGCTGGAAAGAGACTCACAAGGGAAGTAAAACCCCGGAGAACAGAGTTGGGGGCACTGGTGCAGCTACCGCTTGCCACCTGAAGATAATCTTTCAATCTGGTTCTCTGCTACCACTGGCTCTGCTTTAATAAAGGACGAAGTCGAGCGTTGTGGAAAGATTAAAGACGCAAACTCAGAAATGAGTTTGAACCCTAAACATTACTACTTAGCAAACGGAGGAACCCTGGGGAAGTTACTTAACTATTCTGAGTCTCCATTTTCTCATAGGCAAAACAAAAATAACAAACCTTGCGGTGTTTTTACAATAACGCCGGTAAAACTCAAGGCCCAGAACAGGTACTCAGTATAAGGTGCCTGCTGCAATTATGACTCTGTGAGTGGCTGTCAGTAATGAAAACAGTTGAGGACTAGGATTCAGAAATCAAAGATGGTCCGGTCCCAAAGGAACAGAATCAAGTGGACCGAAGGGGAAAAGTTATGTAGGTTAGCATCTGGTCAAAGCCAGGCAATGAGGTCAAACCCAAGAGGTCTGCAGGAAGCAGAAAGACAGAACAGTGAGTACTTAAGAGACCCCAGCCTTTCAAAGATGGCAGCTTGAGACCACGTCCTACTCTAGCTTCTTGCATTTTTTCTTGCTGGAACAGAGGTCTACTCCTGGGCTTGTTTTCCCTGCGATCTGAGGCTGGTCCAGTAGCCAGAGGGAGCAGGTGGCTGGGACATGATGTTTTTTCCTGGTATGCTGAGGTGCTGTATCAAATCATTCATGCTGAGCCAATTACTGCTTGCCAATGGCTCTGGGTATAGCCCATAAGCTCTGTCTTTCCTAGCCACTCTTTCCCACATCCCTAAGAAATTGAGCAGGATAAAACCTCAATGTATTTCCACCTGAGCACCTTCCAAAGACTGGGTGAGTGACTGCAGACAGAGCAACTCAAGGCCTTCAACCCATTGCCTCCCCCTTGCCAGTTGTCTATCCTCTTCCCACCTGCCTCCAGAGGGGGCGGATGGATTATATCACTTCCTAGGAATTACAGCTGGAGAGATGACAGAATGGCAAGGGAGCAGGTGTATCTGGCACGGATTCACTCTCTTCTTGTGGGGTAGATATTTATAACACTGGAGCTGAAAGAAATCATGAAAATCACAAAATCCAGGGGCTACAAACTCAAATGCAATTGCCTCAATTTCTCACTCCTTTGTCCTTGGGTCAGAAAGGTACCCTTCCTGAGAGGGCAGCACATGGTGCTCTCCCGGGGGCACAGGTCTCAAGTTGTCAAAAAAGAAAGAGCTTCAAGACTTTGATTCAGGGGATGGGGATGCAAGTCACGCCCCTGCTCCTGAATGTGGATGGGGAAGCCAGGGGCCCCAGGAGCTGTCAGCATCTAGATCACTAATATAAGAAGTCAGCCTGAGAGCAAAGGAAACCAGAAAGCAGTGTAGAATGGAGAGAGTGGGGTCAAGGCACCGGGGAGAGGGGTCGGGGGAAGTAGATTAGAGTTGAAGCCACAGATCTGTTGTGAGCCCCTAAACGAAGCAAACTTGAAACCTGTAGCGCTTTGGGCCTTCCTAGCTGGTGTGCCAGTAAGCCGGTGTGAGTCACATTTTCTATTCCTTGAACCGTCAGTTTCTTCCTGATTTACTGAGGAATCCCCACTGCTCCCCTCCCTCTTTAGATCAGCATGGACCCAGTCAAGAAAGCCCTTCTTCCCTTACTCCTTTCTGCACTCTTTGGAATGCTGACTGCCCTTTGAGGTCAGAAAAATTACTTAACCTTTTAGGGTTTCCGGTTTTTTGGTTTTTTTTTTTTTTTTAATCAGCGAGGGCAGACAGTAATAGGGCCACTTAATATAATGCACTTAGCCCAGCACATAAGTGCTCAATGGACATTGGTAGCAGTGGTTGTCACTGTAAGTAGCAGTAGCATTGGTGTTGATATTCGTGATGCTTAATTTTATGTGATAACCTGACTAGCCACAGGGTGTCCCGATTAAACACCGCTTCTCAGAGTGTCTGTGAAGGCATCCTTGCATGAAATTAGCATTTGAATCAGGATTTGGGCTCAGAAAAGCAGATGGCCCTCCCAAGAATGGGGTAGAACAAAAAAGAAGGGGAAGGAGGAATCTGACCCCCCTTTTTTTTTTTCTTCATTGCTTGAGCTGTCATGTCATCTCATTTCTCCAGCAATCATGCTGGAATTTACACTGCCATTTCCCCTGGTTCTCAGGCCTTCAGACCCAGGCTGAATTATATACCACTGACTTTCCCGGGACTCCAGCCTAGAAAAAGCAAGTTGACTGTAGGTTGGGGGACTTCTTAGCACCTATAAACATAACACACACACATTCTCTCTCTCTCTCTCTCTCTCTCTATATATATATATATATATATATATATACATACACACACACACGTATATACACACACATATGTATGTACACAGATATGTGTGTGTATCCCAGCACATTAGTATATTTTATCCCTTTCCATTGAATATATACATATACTTTATACACACACACACACACACACACAGAATATATGTGTAGGTATATGGAGAGAACAAGGGTATATAGATGTATATATCTATAAATATTTATAAATTTATATCTATTTATTTATATGTACATATATAAAAATATATACCTTCTCTCCATATACCTACATATATATGTGTGTGTATATGTATTTTCAGTGGCAAAGGATGAAATAAATACATATATTCCATTGGTTCTGTTTGAGAAACCGTAATACACTATTATCACCCAAACCCTAATTCCGAGAAAGTTCTTCCAAATCTGCCATGTGCCCTCCCCCTAATTTCCATCCAATAGAGGTCCATTATCTTCCCAGCTCTGCACCTGGGGTAAGTTACTGGGGTAAGGTCAGCTGACTTCATATCTGTTCTTGCACAATCTAGGGAAAAGCACAAGGCTTAAGAAGGCCTGGTTCATTGCAGCACTGTTTACAATAGCAAAGACCTGGAATCAACCCAAATGTCCATCGATGATAGACTGGACTGGGAAAATGTGGCACATATACACCATGGAATATTATGCAGCAATCAAAAATGATGAGTTCGTGTCCTTTGTAGGGACATGGATGAATCTGGAGAACATCATTCTCAGCAAATTGACATAAGAACAGAAAAGGAAACACCGTATATACTCACTCATAGGCGGGTGATGAACAATGAGAACACATGGACACAGGGAAGGGAGCACCACACACTGAGGTCTACTGGGGGAAATAGGGGAAGGACAGCGGGGGTGGGGGGGAGCAGGGGAGGGATGGCATGGGGAGAAATGCCAAATATGGGTGAGGGGGCAGAAGGCAGCAAAACACACTGCCACGTGTGTACCTATGAAACTATCTTGCATGTTCTGCACATGTACCCCAAAACCTAAAATGCAATAAAAATTAAAAAAAAAAAAAAAGAAGGCCTGGAAGGGGAGACCCAGCCAGTTGCCAGTTAGGAAGAATAATGGTGTGACCTGGGTGACAGCCAGATGAAGTTGTCTCATCAGAACAGTGGACAGGAAACAGCTGAATAGACAAATCCAAAGCAAAGCCCTTACTGCCACACTGCCAGCCAACCCAGGCATACCCAAGTCAATTAGTAAGCCTCAAGATAAGGAGCAGGGCAAAAATTTGGGTGCAAATTGGAAGATAACTGGAGCAGGGCAGGAGGAAGAATAGATTCCACAGTGATGCTTATTCTACCGTGTGATCTTTGTTAAACTGAAACACTTTCTCTAGACATTATTACCACCAAGGGAAGTAACATTTTCTCAATCTACCTTACTGCTCATTGATTGTGTGGGTCACAGGAATGGGGGTGAAGGACTGGTTTAAAGGATCAGGATCAGGGTGAACAAAAATTATGAGGATTCAGTGTCAGTCATTCCAAAGCCCACATGGATTGCGTGATTCTGTAAATCCAAACGGGGCAACCATCTCTGATGTTTTGTGCAACTGTCAACCTCAAATGCCCTCCTGAACCCCGTATATGACAAAGCAGTCACCAGCCTGCCTGACACCTCACTCATCAGCTTTCCCCCTGCTACCAAGCCATGCCAGGTGGACAGAACCATTCTCCAGGGAAACCAAGCGCTATCGCTTCCTTTCTCCACCTAATACGTGTCCCTGATAATCCATTTGTCATATGTGACTTTCTCCTTCCTGCTGGCAGCAACCAGGGCCCCTCTCATTACACGACTGCCAGGCTTGCTTCAGCCTGAACTGCTGCACAATTAACTTGTCATGTCTGCTCCACCATGGGAACCTGTGGGAAGTCAGAGCCTCAGACAGCTGCAACACCGGAGGGAAAGAAGATTTCCTGCATGGGTCATTTCCGTCTACAGCACCATGGTGCGCTCATTCACGCGTGGGTTGGAAGGTGCTAAGGACAGATACGTGACCCGGAAGGACGGAACCTGCTTTTGAACTTAAAACCATAAAGACAGGTGTTTGTAAGACATTTTGCCCCTTCCAAAACACTTATTCACGGTCTCGGATATGAACAGGCCATAGGGAGGCGATTGTTTCTTTTTTCACATAGTTGCCAGGTTGCAGAGAAATCTCCCAACTCTCAATCCGGAGCATCTGTGTAAGTAACGTCTCTGCTATTAGCCAATTTATGAATCTATGCGAAGTCACTTAACTTTTCCAATCTGCAGCTTTTTCAGCTCCAAAAGTAAGGCAATAAACCAATGTTAAGGGGACTTGATTAAATGAAGATAATTTTTAAATGCTTTATAAATTTTGAAGTATTCTACACATCAATCCATTGCAATGATTATATTATGAGACCTCAGCTCAAGCTGCAACAATGAAGCAACAGAGAAGGCAGAGAAGGCAGAAAGGGCAGTGCGTGTCGGGGTTCCGGTCTCTACTCCCTTTTCTCACTCTGTGGCCTAGGGTAAGTTAATCAACTTTCTTGGGGATCCATTATTTCATCTCTAAAGTGGCAAACAATAAAAGCTATGTTGAGATTAATTTTGAGGATTATGTTAGAGAGTGCAGGCAGAGTATCCCAGCCCACAGGCTAGCACACTATAAACCTTCAAAGAACGGTTGATATCATCATTGGCGTTCACTTCCAGTTAACATCTGGACCAGAAGCCATGATTTCTGGCTTTGTGAATTTCTTTATATATTTTAATATTACATTGTCTGATACATAAACCATTCACAATTATTGTATCCTATAGGTATATTAATCTTGTTATCAAATACTTTATCTCAAATAAGTTTCTATTATAAATTCAACATTCTCTTATATTAATATAGCTTTGATAGACAGTTTCCACTCCTCTATATACTTGTATTTAAGTAATATCTCTTAAATGCAGTCGTGGCACTTCATTCTATTTTAAAACCCTAGACTTCAATTGGACTATTAAATCCATTTACATTTAATGTAACTGTTAAATACAACCCCAAATTTGAGGTTATAACTAAAACCTTACTGTTTTTGTTTTTAATTTTTTTCTCCTCTATTTTCTCTGATCTCTTGATTTTGGATTTAAGAAAAAAATCATGTCCCCTACCAGCTTGCCAACTGTATTTTTTTTTACTGTCCTTTTAGTGGTTCCAAAAGACATGAAAAATTTATAATTGACTTATCAGAAGCTAATCAAATTTATTTTTATGCCACTTCCTAGAAAACACAAAGGTGGAAGTATTTTAAATCAATTTAACCTACCTGCATTTTGTATTATTGCGATCACACATTTTAAATAGAGCTTAAGCCCTAAGTATTATTTTATCATTTTACATTTTATTGATTTACATGTTTAAATCTTCATCTTTAATTTACATAGTTACTTTTTCTGTTGCTTTTCCATTTCTTCTTTAATTCTGTGCTATTCTCTGAGAATATTTTCTCCTACATGAAGAACTATCTGTGGTATTTTATTTAACATGGGGAAGATGGCAATAAATTATTTTGTTTAATTGAAAATGTCTATTTCACTTTCATTTTTGCTCTGAGCAGAATTTTAAGTTGGCAGTTATTTTAGCACTTTGAAATTTGTTTGTATTGTCTTCTGAACTCTGTCATTTCTATTGAGACACAAGCGATCTTATCTCATTGCCATGGCTACCTTAAACATTTTCTATTTCTCTTTGGTTGTCAACTTACTATAATGTGTCTACACATGTTTTCTTTGTATTTATTCACCTAGAAATTTGTCAAGCATCTATAATCTGACTTAGGTTTGTCTTTCATCAGTTTAGAGAAATTCTCAGCTACTGTCTCTTCAAATATTGTTTCTGCTTTATTCTTCCTCACTTCCATTCTGTGATTTCCCTTACACTTGTTAGTCTTTTTCACTCCAGTATTGTACATTTTGCATTTTTTTTCTGTACACCCCATTAATTCTTCTCTTCATGATCAAGTCTGTTTTTTTTAAAATTGATCTTCCAGTTAGTGATAGTCTTTCTCTGCTCCCATCTAATCTGTTAAACCACGTAATTGAACTCTAAATTTTAGTTACTGCATTTGTGTATTTCAAATTTTAATTTGTTATCTGTCTGGTTCCCAGGTCTATGATGAAATTTTCCAATTCATCTAAATCTCTGATCACGGTTTTTTTTTGGGGGGTGGGGGAGACCGAGTTTCGCTCTTATTACCCAGACTGGAGTGCAATGGCGCGATCTTGGCTCACCGCAACCTCCGCCTCCTGGGTTCAGGCAATTCTCCTGCCTCAGCCTCCTGAGTAGCTGGGATTACAGGCACATGCCACCATGCCCAACTAATTTTTTTTGTATATATATATATATATATTTTAATAGAGACGGGGTTTCACCACGTTGACCAGGATGGTCTCGATCTCTTGACCTCGTGATCCACCTGCCTCGGCCTCCCAAAGTGCTGGGAATACAGGCATGAGCCACCGTGCCCGGCTTCATGTTAATATTTTTAAAGTCCATTTTAAATAACTTAAGTATCCGTATCTCCTGTGAATATCTTTTCATTATTGGTTTTTCTTGTTTTGTTTGTCATGAGGTCTTGTCTTCTAGTACACTTTTTGTAATATTTTATTGAAAGTGTGTTGTTTTGCCTAACAATTCTTTAATGGGGATCTGAAAAACGTTATTTTTCTAAAGAGAGGATGTCATTTTATTTCTAATTGGCAGTGAGGTAAAATAGATCATCTCTGTTCTTATTTCATAAAGGATTTGGTAAATGCTAGTCTATTTCCAGTTTTCTCTTTCTAGAAGAAGGCAGACCCTTCAGGATTTTTAATTAAAATTTGTTATTTGTCTGGTTTCCAGTTCTATGATGAAAATTTTTAATTCATCTAAATCTTTGAGCATGTTAATAAAGTCCATTTTTAGTAACTATAGTCATCTTTTAAAATTAAAAATCCTGAAGGGCTGCCTACTACTAGTGTGGTTTCTCCTTGATGAACCCTGAAGTCTAATTATTTACCCCCTCCATGTCTGTGAGATGGGTGGAAGCTTTGCCTATGTATGCAGTCTTTTAACCACTTTTTGCTCAACCTCTCAAGCCCCTCTTTTTAATCAGCAAATGTGTTACAGAGAAAGTAGCACCCCAAGTGAGGTTGATTTCTCTCTGGAACCTTGACCCCCTCAAGTCTTAGCTGTCTTGATAGCGCTCCAGTTCCTTCAGATTGGTTTTGTTTTGTCCAGTTTTTCTTCTTGTTCTTGGAGGGAGGGTTTATTTGAATAAGCTCACTTTGCCAAAAGTAGGAATGTCAACTATATCACAGGAAGTCTACTTTCCCCTTAATAGTGTGTTTCCTAACGGCATATTGGCATCAACCCACCTCTCTTAAACCATTTTAATGTAGAATGCTTTATCTCATTCAAAGCACTTCCCTGTTCCAGAGCAGCCTAAGCCACAAGTGGGGTGGTGGGGAGAAATGCTCTATTTTACCTTCCTTCTTCCCTGAGTCTCCTCTGGTGTTAAGCTGGCAGGAGAAACAGGGGAGACAGAAGTGTCATCACATGAAAGCACAAAACACAGTGAGTTGGCATGTCTTCTGCTGTCAATAGCCTCTGATCCTTGACATTGATGGGCTTAAGGATTCTTTGTGTGACAGTCATTCAAATGCTCTTTCATGGAAAACCCTTGTTGGTTAATCATGAGACTTATGGGTCTCCAAACCCTAAATACATACACCATGTTTAAGAATGGGAGACCTAGTTCAAGTTTGTGCTTTCCACCTTCCCAATCCCTAATACAATTGATATACTACACAACCCCCCAATCCTTTGTTGTTTTTTTATTTTTGGAGACAGAGTCTTCCTCTGTCACCCAGGCTGGAGTACAATGTCATGATCTTGACTCACTGCAACCTCCGCCTTCCAGGTTCAAGCAATTCTCCTGCCTCAACTTCCCCAATAGCTGGGAACACAGACTAGATTTCCTTCATCTAGACATCAGTTTTACTGAGTATGAATTTAGCAAAGCAGCTCAAGCCCAGTTGACTTCTGGGTTTTTTTTAATCCATAGGACACTTAAATACCTTATCCATGCCAAGTAGAATATGGAACTGCCTTGTTGGAGGAGAGAATAAGGCTCATTTTAATGAGTTCTTCCATCTCTCTCTTAATCTCAACATTATTAAACATTCTACAGATCCAGCAGCATAGTAACATGTATTGTACAAGACCCCAGTGCAGAGGACAGAGGTGCAGTATTGATATTTCAAAACCAAAGTAATTGTCTGTAGACTCTCTCCTTTGTCCCTCTGGTTTGAGCAGAGAGGTGAAGGAATGAGCAATGGAAAAAAAGCCTCTCTTCCTAAGCAGTTTTCTCCCCAGAGCAGCTTGTCTCATTTGCAGCCCCCATCTAATATTGAATGTCTGAGGACTGTAGAGGGTGAGAGCTAAGGACAGGGTCTAAACGGGTGCCTTGTGGTTAGCCCTCTGAGATGGGGGCTGATAGAAACTGATGGCAGTTTTGTAAACTTGCAATGTGTGATACTTATCTTCTTTACTCAGGTTTGAGTAAAGAAGTTCTAGAAGAACAGGAAAAACCCTGCTGGACACCCTTAGAATAACAGTTACTATTGCTAATAACACACGGGTAAATACAATACATATTAAGCATCCTTCAAATACTTTAGGTTCATTTTCTACCTTATGTTACTGTTTATTAACCACCCTATGAGGAAGATACTATACTAGTCCTCCCTTATTCAGTTTCACTTTCTGTTGTTTGTTACCCCTAGTCAACCATACTCCAAAAACAGTAAATAGAAAATTCCAGAAATAAACAATAAGTTTTAAATTGCATGTTGTTCCAAGAGATTAATGAAATCATAAGCCATCCTGCTTGAGCCATGAATCAACCTAGTGGACAGCATATCCGTGTCATATACACTACTTGAATTAGCCACTTAAGAGCCATCTCAGTTATCAGATTGACTGCCACGGTATCTCAGTGTTCGTATTTACGTAACCCTTATTTTACTTCGTAATGGATACAAAGTGCAAAAATATTGTGCTTAATTTACAATTTAAACTTTATCATGGATATGTATACACAAGAAAACATCTAGTAAATATAGGGTTCTAGAGTATCCACTTTCAGTCATCCACAGATTTCAGGGAATCATGGAACTTATTCCCTGCTGGTAAGGCTATCCCCAAATTACTCGTAAGGAAACAATAGATTAGAGAAGTTAAGAAGTTATCCCCAAGATCCCACAATTTATAAAAAGTAGGCTGAAGTTGAAATACAGTCACCCAAGATCTTCAACTCAATGCAGGAAGTTTCCACAGCCTGAAAGGAGTAACAATCTCCCATGCCCAACAAGGTCACCAGCAAGTTGACCACAGCAGGTGGGGAATGCAGGTGCAATGAACAAGTAAACACATCCAGCTTCTCCAAGGATAGTTCCCCCTCCCTCCTCCAAGACTAGTTCCCCCTCCCTCCTGCAAGCATAGTTCCCCCTCCCTCCATTCCCCATGCCCACAGAGGACAGAAATACATAATGAAAGTTAAAAATATATTTTTCAAACACTTTAAACGCAACTGATAATCATGAATTGTATGAGGTTCTGTCACTCACCTGCAGGAGCACATTCTTCCCTTCTTGAAAACATTTCTGTAAAGAAACCTGCCATCCATAGATGTTTCAACTCCACCTACTGCCTATTTCATTTGCATTTCAAAAAGGCAAGGAACCAAATATCCCATGGATCTCCTGAGCAGAGAGGAGGAGAAAATCCTCTGCTGCCCTCAGAGAAGCCAACTGTGACCTCAACAGCCCCCTCCCCATGAGGGGCAGAGGATGTTGCCTAGAGACAGCCAGAGGCTGAAGCTGGGGACAGAGCCTGTGGCAAGTCTTGATTGCAGTCTTATCCTTGAAATCTATTAATGTCCCTGCCGAAATCTCGGAAAAGAGTCTCTCTATAAATGTGGGTTGTTTTGTTTTTTCAAATTTTGGAAAAGTCACCTTTGGTTTTAAAACAATTACTTTCTGCTCCAAACAGATTAGTCACTTCCCAAGAACCACACTTCTCTCTTTCTTCTCCTGTCAGAGTTACCTGGACTCAGATCCAAAGGATGCTTCTCAGGAGAGGCATGCAACAGAGAAGTCACATTTTCCCCTAAGGACAAAAGAGATTACAGCTCTATTTTTGTGAAAGTATCTACAAAACCTTAAAATGCAAAGCACATATGCTTTGGCTATGTGATTCTCCTCTCTTTTAAGTAAGAAATATGTGAAATGGATCTTCATTGCAATGTTGTTTATAATAGCAAAGAGCTCTGATCAACTAAATAATGTAGTGATTAAGACCTCTGTATCTCTCAAACCTGTAATCCCAGCACTTTGGGAGACCGAGGCAGGTGGATCACGAGGTCAAGAGATCGAGACCATCCTGGTCAACATGGTGAAACCCAGTCTCCACTAAAAATACAAAAAATTGGCTGGGCGTGGTGGCACGTGCCTGTAGTTCCAGCTACTCAGGAAGCTGAGACAGGAGAATTGCCTGAACCCAGGAGGCGGAGGTCGCGGTGAGCCGAGATCGCGCCATTGCACTCCAGACTGGGTAAGAAGAGCGAAACTCCGTCTCAAAAACAAACAAACAAACAAACAAACAAAAAAAAACAAAAAACCTCTGTATCTAATATACGTAATGAAATACTGTGTAATCATTCAAGACAATGATATGCCCTAATACAAAAAATGCTCCACAATTTTGGAGGGAAAACCAGGTACAGAACAGTATGTAGGTCTTTCAGTTCTAGTACGACACTGAGATGATGCAACCATTCCATCTCCATTTCTACCATATGCCAGTATGGTATATTTTACAATTTTGGGTAAAATATAACCCCCTCTTCCCTCATGCCCTCACAAAAATTCATAGCGAAGTTCAAAAGAAAGACATAAATAGGTACCAAAAAGGAGAAAATTAAGGACAGTGAGTTAAATTTCATGCTGAAGGAGGGCAGCCTGAAAAGGAATCAGATTGAGACGTCTGTCATGACAGCTGGGGGCTAGAGTCTTCATGTGCAGGCAGAGATTTAAGCTCAGATTGAGAACCACACTTCATGAAGAGCTAATGCTCAAACAGGACTTTAAAAATGGTGCCGATGAAAGTAAGAAAATAAAGAAGCTCATTTCGGATTTGATGCTGGAGTGGAAAAATAAAACTTCCCATGAGAACATAAAATCTAACATCTGTGCTACATGTAAATATAAACCCTGAATATAGGCCTTTCTGACGGCATAAGTATCTTCCATTCAAGAAACAGATCTGCAACTGGCCGTATGCTTGTAAGTATTTTTGGAGATCACAGAAGAGACTAATGTAGAGCCACACTCAGGAGAAACTTCTGTAACCCAGGTGTCATTGTACTATACAAAAAAAAAAAAAAAAAAAAAAAAAGAATTTTAAGTAGGCTTCAGTTTAATATAGTCCATCTCTATTCCTAAACTTTACCATAGCCATAGCAATGTCGGAGTTACTCTGGTTCCAATGCCTCTATCTTGAATAGGGGCTGGGTAAAATGAGGCTGAGACCTACCAGGCTGCATTCCCAGGAACGTTAGGCATTCTAAGT
>CM052648.1:11607236-11646505 GCA_028533165.1 Leontopithecus rosalia | reverse complement strand
AGGCGGAGGTTGCGGTGAGCCGAGATCGCGCCACTGCACTCCAGCCTGGGTAACAGGAGTGAAACTCCGTCTCAAAAAAAAGAAAGAAGAAAGAAGAAGAAAGAAGAAAGAAGAAAGAAGAAGAAAGAAGAAGAAGAAAGAAGAAGGAAGAAGAAGAAAGAAGAAGGAAGAAGAAGAAAGAAGAAAGAAGAAGAAGAAAGAAGAAAGAAGAAGAAGAAGAAAGAAGAAGAAGAAGAAGAAGAGGAGGAGGAGGAGGAGGAAGGCGGCTCTGTGTCAGAGAGGAGGACCTCGAAAAAAGACACAAGGAAGCTGAACATAAGCAGAAAATTATAAAGGGTAGATAAATATTACTTATAGTAGCTA
Source organism: Leontopithecus rosalia (assembly GCA_028533165.1). Taxonomy (NCBI): domain Eukaryota; kingdom Metazoa; phylum Chordata; class Mammalia; order Primates; family Cebidae; genus Leontopithecus; species Leontopithecus rosalia. Next base: position 11,646,142 of record CM052648.1, on the reverse strand, counting down.
AGAACGTGATTTTCAGAGTCAAACAGACCTGGGTTCAAGTCAGTCTTTGCAATTAAGAAGTGTCCTTGAGAAAGACTCTCTCAATCTAAGTTTAGGGTTGCCAGATTTAGCAAAATACAAATACAGGAAGTTGAGTTAAATTTGAATTTCAGATAAACAATGAATAGCGTAAGTATGTTCCATATAATATCTGGAACATAATTATGCTAAAAAATTGTTCCTTTGCAATTTAAATTTAACTGGGCAGCTTCTATTTTATTTAGCAGCCCCTGCCTCAGTTTTTTCATCTGAAAAGATGAGTAAGATAAAAATAAGTAACGTATCAGTGTCACCACGTCTTCTACTTGTCTTTAAATATCCATCCTTGTCTTCTTTCTTAGTAACAGAACACTAATTTTTAGCTGGGCTTGAAACGACCCAACTAAATGATTACATTTCCTCTTCCTTGCAGAAAGAAAGAGCCATGTGACTAAGTTCTGCCCAAACATATGATGGGGAGTATAGAGAGATTTCTAGGAATTTGCCTTGAAAATAAATAGAATACATCCAGCTTTTGACTTATTTTCCTTACACAGATGTAATGGCTGAAATTCGAACAAATTCTGTTCCAGACCACAAGGATTTGCTGCATGCCCCTAGGGTTGGCAGATAGGAGTTGAAAAGATTAGGCAGTAACGACCATTGGCCACAGTGCTTACCTTGGCTGCATGTTAGAATTTTCTGGGCACTGTTGAAGACTCCCCATGCCCCAAACAAATCAAAATTTCTGTGACCATCTGTACTTTAATTTATTAAATTAATGTATTGTTTAATTGATATAATTGTGCACATTTATGTGGTGCAATTTGATGTTTTACAACGTATCTATTTTGGATAATGATCCAATCAAGGTAGTGTATCCCTCACCCAATGTGTTCTTTCTTCATGGTGAGAACATTCAAAAGCCTCTCTTCTAGTTATTTTGTAATATAGAATATTTTATTATTGACCATTTAAAGCTTCCTACAGTTACATTGTATGGCAAAGGAGAACACAACTGCTTTAAGTTTTCTTCACTGATTTCCTAATAATACCCCACGAAGGATAAGAATTGCTATGGCCATCCAATGGACATTACAATAGGGAAGGTTTTGATTGGGGTCCAGGTTTTCACCAAGAACTCCAGGTGATGCTTATCTTCAATCAGGTTTGGGAATAGCTGTGTCTAGGTCAATGAGCATCAGAATCACTTGGAGAGCTCATTTTTTAAAAAAGTTTTGAGATATAGTTTACATACCATGAAATCCACCAATTTCAAGGTGTATTTAATATTCAATGACTTTTAGTAACTGTACTGGGTGCATCATAAATTATTTTTTATATTTTGTGCAATGGGGCTCTACGTTGCCCAGGTTGGTCTTGAACTCCTGGGCTCAAATACTCCTCCCACGTCAACAGCTCAAAGTACTGGGATTACAGGCACTAGCCTTTGCACTTGGTCCATAAATCATTTTCAGAATATTTTCATCCCCCCCCGCCCCCGCCCAGTAAGATCCCTCATGTCCATTTACAGTTAATTCTCATTCCCACCTCCAGCCCCAGGCAGCCAACAGTCCATGCTCCGTCTTTATAAATTTGCCTTTTCTGGGTATTGCACACAAATGGAATCATACAATATGTGGTCTCGTGCCTGATTTCTTTCACTTAGTGTAACATTTTTGAAGTTCACTCATGACATAGCATGTGCCAGGAGTTTGTCCTTTTTTTGCTTAGTATTTGATAATACCACTCAGCAAAAGTTTACTAATATGTAGATGTAGACCTAGTCCTGGACTCCACACCCCTTGGAGATTCTTTTCCAGTAGAATTTGCATTTCTAACAAGCCCTCAGCCAGTTCTGATCCAAAGACCATACCTTGAATTGCACTGGTCCAGAAATTGCCAAACCACAACTGACTCATTTAACCTATCAGTCTGCTAAGTACAATTTCCCAGCTAGTGACAGAACATTGTCATCAAGGTGCCCCGGCATATGAGTTCATCCTAAAGAGACTTATCGCCTTACGTTTTATTTTTTACTTTGTCATCTACTGACGAAGGTGTCACTGCACACAGGTCCTTGCCAAAAGTTCAAATGCCATTTAGAAAATTAAAGAAAAATAAGGTTGTCAACACTCAGGATCATTACATTTGCCCAACAACTGCAAAGAAAACGTTTTACTTCTTTAATAATTAGTGAAGTCAAGATAAGACAAAAGACACAATTTAAAATCATACTAACATAAATCGCCATTCATATACTTAAGTATCAAATATTCATTGTTGATGAGGGCACAGTAAAATAAGTGCTCCCATTTACAGTTGGTAGAATGATTAATTGGTAAAACTGTTTTGGAGGATAACATCACAATATTGTCCATATCAAGGTCTTTAAAATGCTCATGCCCCTTTCTGGAAGTCACAGAACTTGCGGTTGTAGCAATGATAGTTGAAGACAGATAGTCTTACTCCAGCATCTGAGTTACTAACCACTCCACCACATTTCCTCTTTTCTTTTCTTTTTTTTTTTTTTGAGACGGAGTTTTGCTCTTGTTACCCAGGCTGAAGTGCAATGGCGTGATCTCGGCTCACCGCAACCTCCGCCTCCTGGGTTCAGGCAATTCTCCTGCCTCAGCCTCCCGAGTAGCTGGGATTACAGGCACGCGCCACCATGCCCAGCTAATTTTTTGTATTTTTAGTAGAGACGGTGTTTCACCATGTTGACCAAGATGGTCTCAATCTCTTGACTTCATGATCCACCCGCCTCGGCCTCCCAAAGTGCTGGGATTACAGGCGTGAGCCACTGCGCCTGGCCCACATTTCCTTATAAAGGAGTTCACAGTCTACTTAGAGAAGAGGACAATTTTCTGCAAAGTCAATAAAGGAGCAAACTTGTTTTATTCGAATGGAGGAAGGGCATGATAAAAATATAATATGAATGGCCAGGCAGCACCATGGCTCACACCTATAATCCCAGCATGTGGGAAGGCCAAGGCAGGCGGATCACCTGAGGTCAGGAGTTTGAGACCAGCCTGGCCAACATAGTGTAACCCCATGTCCACTAAAAATACAAAAATTAGCCAGTCGTGGTGCTGCACACCTGTAATCCCAACTACTCAGGAGGCTCAGGTGGGATAATCGTTTGAAACTAGAAGGTGGAGGTTGCAGTGAGCCAACATGCCGCTGCACTCCAGGCTGGGTGACAGATCAAGAATGTCTCAAAAATAAAAAAAATAAAAAATAAAACATAGTAAGAATGAAGCATGTAACTAACCAGTCATAAGATTTTCATATTAAAAAATGTATGATTCCAATGGCTTTATGTTACCTTTCTGATAAGGTGGTTAATAATAGATCATATTTAGTCAAATTAGGGAGTTTACACTCCCGTTTATTAATGGGAGTGGCTTCTAGACTGGCTGGACTCAGTGTCTCCCAGCCAGGCTCGCCCACGTGTTTGTGTTCTGTTACAAGGTTGTTGAGCATTGGCAGTTGGCTGGAAGGTAGCTACTGTCAGCTGGCCTCATTCACATGTCTGGAGTTTGCTGGCTGGGAGCAACAGAAGTGCCACATGTCTGTCACCATCCAGCAGGCTGGCTTAGCCTTCACACGGCAGGCTCGCCCAGGCTTATTCAAATGGTGGCAGGTTTCAAGAGAAGCAAGAGAAGGCAAACCCCAGTGTGCAAGTCTTTTGAAGAAGAATCTGTGGCCAACTTTGTAACCTACCACAGTACACCCTCTGGCACAATTTACATTCCACTCACATGCAAAATATGCTTGTCCCATCTCCATACCCTCCAAATTATCATCCAATTGTTGCACCAGGATTAAGCTCTAGGATTCTATTTTTAAAAATTTATCGTATTAAAAAAATATACATATAAACACTATTTGAAGCAGTGCTGTGTTTAATGCAGAAGAGCCAACTGAAACTTAAATATGCAACAGTAGAAAAGGGGCTACACATACTTTAATATATTCAATATATTACAGAGTCCAAGAGCACTGACATTAAAAGGTATGAGTTCAAATCCCAGCTCTGCCAATTGCTGGCTGCACAACTCAATCTTCGCTTAAGAGATTAAGGAAATCACTTAATTTCTCTCTGCCTCAGTTTTCTCATCTTCAAAATGGGAACAATACAACCTATCTCACAATATGGTGATTCCAAAAAATATTAATATAAAATTACCACATGGTTCAGCACTTCATTGAAAGGACTTGAACAGATATTTGTACACCTGTCTTCATAGCAGTTTTATTCACCATAGCAAAGGGGTACAAGCAAGCCAAGTGTCGAAGTAAACAAAATATTTATTCATACAATGCAGTATTATTCTTCCTTGAAAAGGGAGTAAATTCCATACACATGATAACATGGATGAGCCCTGACTACGTAAAATAAGCCAGTCAGAAAAGAACAAACGTGTAATTCCATTTCGTGAGGCACCAGGAGAGCCAAATTCAGAGACAGAGAATAGAATGGCGGTTTCCAGGGCATAGGGAGATGGGAAAGGGGGACTTTTTTAATGGGTACAGAGTTTCAGTTCAAGATGAAAAACTTCTGGAGATGTATGGTGACAGCTACTGAACAACACTGACGGGTCTTAATCCCATGGTATTGTACACTCAAAAAACAGTTAAATGGTAAATTTTATGTTATGCATATTTTACCACAATAAAAAAATGAAAAAATACTGCCTCAGACACTCTGTAAAAAATGAGTTAATATATGCAAGCCATTGAAGTAGTAGGGGGCACACAGTAAGCATGAGTGACATGTGACAAATAAGATGCAATTACTTTTGAAGAATATTAATATGTAAAAATACAAGAGAAAGTTAAATAAAAATGCAGAATACATTTTCAAATCATGCAGTGGCAGTAAAAATCTAATTTTGCTTCAAATATTTTTAAGATCTATGTATATCTACACATAGGAAAGAAATGAGGCAATCAAGTGCAACACAATGTTCTCCTGGTTTTGGGCAATGAGATTGTAAGTGTGTTTGTCTTGATATATTTGATTTTTTCATTTGAGCAAGAATATGTGTTGTTTTCATGAGCATCACCCCTAATTTTAGGAGTTTAAGGGAGATTTTCTGGCCCAATATCCAGTTTATACTTCCTCAATAACTAGAAAAGTCTTTTTCCAGAAAGAGAGATCATTCACTTATATTCCCCCAGAAACTTCACCCATGTGCCCAAGACAGACCAGGGGTCACTCTAATAAAGGCAGTCCTCACAACATTTGTTTCACGTCCTACACTCACAGGAATTCTGAGAAGCACCAGGGACAAGGAAACTAGAACCTCAAGGAGACTTTCTTGCCATGGATGCTGTGAACTTTCACGGCGTGTACTTTTATCTCTGCCTACAGTTACCCTCCCTATTCCATCTTTGTCAAAATGCTTTCCATTTTTCAAGGCCCAAGTGGATTGCCTATCTTTGTGCAGCCTTTCCCAGTTCTCCAGGACGAGAGGAGCTCCCCCTTCCTCCGAGTTGCCAAGGCAGTTAGGGCAGTTAGCAACTACCTGACCAGTTCTCTTCCTATATCTTCCTATACAACTCAACTATGGGCTTCCTGAGAGCAGGGATGGTACTCACTCAGCTCTGCATCAGGGTTTCAGTAAATACCTATTTGATATAAAAAGTGTTTGGTTTTACCTTGGCTGTGACATATACCTAATGCTAGCCACAGGCTCGATGCTAAATGGAAAGACTATTCTTGTCAAGTTTGCATAGTTGATAAGAGAATGTAAAGATCTGGTATTATCATCTGAGGTAGGGGCCAGACAACAATAAAATCTCTTATTCCAAAAGTTTCCCAATTATTCCAAAGAATCACGATAATAATCACAAGTCTGCCTGACTCCATCTTAGTAAGCTGAGCCCAAAACATTGTCCTGGTCAAGCTTTAATTTATACCGCTAGAGATGGAAATTTTTCAACTGTATTCACCTGAATAATTGAATGGTTTATTGCTTGGGAGATGAACAATTGAGCACACTTCATTGTTTGGAAGAGGACTGATTGAATATTCGGTAGCTTGAGAGGGGAACAATTGAGCATGAAACAATTCGAAAGAGAAATGATTAGGAATTCCATTGTTTAGGAGAGGAACAGTTTAATATCTCATTCCTTAAGATAGGAACATTTAAGGACAGACTGCCACCAATTTAGGACACTATTCCACCTAACAGTTATTTTTGAAGCCATTTGTTTATTTATTTGGAACAGAAAATATATTTACATAAAGGAATCATGTTCATAATTATTTGTGGGATCCAGAGTAGTACCTTCATCACCTCCCAAATCTATTTAGTTTCTATTACATTTGAAGTAGAGGACCAGTTATTTACATTCTATCACCAATTCTAATATTGCACCAGTAAACAACTGTATTCCCAAATCTTGCTCTGGCTACCAAGAGGTTGCCTCATTGCCTTCAATGCAAACACATGTTAAATATAGTGAACTCCAAGTTTCTCTTCAAGAATTAGTATGTCAATATGTTCATCTCTCTTATTCTTCAATTCTCCATTTTCAAGTTTAACTTCCCTGTAGTTTCAGTAAACAACCTTTTCCACCAGTTCTAATCAGTAGCTCATGTCTGTTCCCCTGGTCCCCTGCTTTGAACTGAGTCACCCCTGGTCACCTCTTCTGACATGTCCTATAATCATCCTTCCCACCAAATTGCCCACCCCACCACTCTGGCTTGTACCCCTGCTGTCTTTAAAACAGCCAATTGGAATTTGCTTAGACTGTGCAATCTAACACTAGCCAATAGGGGAATGATACAGCAGTAGGGGCTACCTGTGTCAGGAATAAGAATCCCTTCTCCTCCCTTGTCCAGGTGTGCACTTGCCATTGCTCCCTCTGTGAGAGGCACCCTTCTACAGAAGTAAATTGCCTTGCTGAGAACATTGTATTTGAATGCTACTTCTTTTGCTGCACCAAAAATTTACACATAACACACAGGTCGTCCTTCTCACTGCCCCTACTGGAAGTGCTTCCCAGGTGGAAAAATTAGATACTTCAGTTAAGGTGCTTAACTCTCAGATATTCTGCATTAAGTAAAATTGACTTGGGTGTATTTGCAAAGGAGAAAGTCACCCTCCAGGCCAAGTAATTCCTTGTGGTGTCCTTAATGGAGTACTTACTCAAATGTTTTGTATCCAAAAGTCAGTGAGAAATTTAAGGTTAAATCTCAAAGTTCTATCACTGTATCTTGTCTCCCAAGAGTACCATCTGCTCAGCCAACAGAACAAGATTTCAAAACTTTTATTCTCTTCAAGCTTTTTGCCACTGCTTGGGAACTGAGATAAATTTCTGAAAGTAATAATGTCTTTTGGATACATTTCAAACAAACCCTTCCACTCTCTTATACTTTAGTATCTGTGGTAGACTGCTTAGAAAACTGACCACCATCGTTTCCCTTCCCTTAATTATACCCCTGTATAGCCCCTTACCCCACTGACTCTGAGCTTGCCCATATAGCTTCATTAACTGATGGGACAGCAAAAAAGGTGATGCAAACAGATTTGAAAAGTGATTATGTATTAGGGCTTGCTCTGTTTTTTTTGGTTGTTGTTCAACTTTTATTTTAGAATCAGAGGATACATGCACAGGTTTGTTACAAAGGTATATTGCATGATGCTGAGAGGTTTGGAGTATGACTGAATCGATCACTCAAGTAGTAAGCATAGTACCCAACAGTTAGGTTTTTTTCAACCCTTCCTTTTCTTCCCCTTCTTCTCTTGTGTTTCCATTTCTATGACCATGTTTACTCAATGTTTAGCATCCCCATATAGTCTTTTGTTTTCTGTTTCTGCATTTGTTTGTGTAGGATGATTTTTAGCTGCATCCATGGTGCTGCAAAGAATGTAATTTTTTCTTTTTAATAGCTGCATAGCATTCCACAGTATATTTATAGCACATTTACTTTATACAATCCACCACTAATGGGCACCTGAGTGATTCCATGGTTTTGCTACTTTGAAAAACACTGCAATGAACATAAGGGTGTGCATGTCCTTTTTAGTAGAACAAATTGTTTTCCTTTGGGCATATACTTTGGGTATATACCCAGTAGTGGGATTGCTGAGTCCAGTGGTAGTTAATTCTCAGCTCTTTGAGAACCTCCAAACTGCTCTCCAGAATGGCAGAACTAATTTACATTTCCAACAGTGTTAAAATGTTCCCTTTTCTCCACATCCTAGCCAACATCTTTTTTTCCTTAAAAGCCATTCTGACTGGTATGAGATAGTATCTCATTGCAGTTTTAATTTGCATTTCTCTGATGATTAGTGATATAGTTTAGATGTCTCTTCCAAATCTCATGTTGAAATATAATTCTCCAATACTGGAAGTGGGGCCTAGAAGGTGGTGTTTGGATCATGAGGGCAGATCCCTAATGAATGGTTTGGTACTGTCCTTAAGGTTATGAGTTCTCACTGAGTTCATATGAGACCTGGTTATTTAAAAGAGATTGGCACCTCTTCCCTCCCTCTCAGATGCCCTTGTCATGTGATACACCTGCCCCCCCCCGCTTTTTTTTTTGCCTTTCGTCATGATTGTAAGCTTCCTGAGGCCCTCACCAGAAGCCAACCAGATATTGGTGCCATGCCTGCCTAGCCTGCAGAACTGTGAACCAAAATAAACACCTTTTCTTTATAAATTACCCAGTCTCCTTTATATTCATGCAAAATTGACTAACACAATTAGCGATGGTGAGCATTTTTTTCATGTTTTTTGACCACTTATGTGTCTTTTGAAAAGTGTCTATTCATGTTTTTTGCCCATTTTTTAAAATGAGGTTTATTTTTTGCTTACTTCTAGATTCTGGATGTTAGAATCTTTGTCAGATGTATAGCTTACAAACATCTTCTCTCATCCTGTAGGTTGTCTGTTTACTGTGTTGATGGATTTTGTTGGTTTTGGTTTTCACTGTGTAGAAGCTCGATGTTAGAATCTTTGTCAGATGCATAGCTGGCAAAGATCTCCTCCCATTCTGTATATACTTTGGGTATATACCCAGAGTATATAGGTTGTCTGTTTACCTTATTGATAGATTTTGGTTTTGGTTTCACTGTACAGAAGCTCTTTTTAGATATCTCACTTGTCAATGTTAGTTTTTGTTGCAATTGCTTCTGAGGACTTAGTCAAATTATTTCCCAAGGCTAATGTCCAGAATGATTTTTTGGGGTTTTCTTCTAGGATTATTATAGTTTGAGGTCTTACATTTAAATATTTAATCCATCTGGAGCTAATTTTTGTATATGGTGCAAGGCAGAAGTCCAGTTTCATTTTCCTGCATATAGCTTGCCAGTTACCCTAGCATTGTTTATTGAATAGGGAGTCCTTTCCCATTTCTTATTTTTGTGGACTTTGTTAAAGATAAGATGGTCGTATGCATGTGGCTTTATTTCTGGATTCTCTATTCTGTTCCACTGGTCTATGTGTCTGTTTTTGTACCAGTACCATGCTGTTTTGGTTACTGTAGCCTTGTAGTATAGTTTGGAGTCAGATAATGTGTTGCCTACAGCTTTGTTCTATTTGGTTAAGACTGCTTTGGCTATCCAGCCTCTTGTTTAATTCCATATGAATTTTAGAATAGTTTTTTCTCTAATTCTGTAAAAAATGGCATTGGTAGTCTGATAGGCATAGCACTGAATCTGTACATATCTTTGGGCAGTATGACCATTTTAATGATGTTGATTCTTCCAATCCATGAGCACAATATTTTTTAAATTTATTTATGTCATCTTCGATTTCTTTCAGAAGTGTTTTTGTAATTCTAATAGCAATCATTCATCTCCTTGGTTAGCAGTATTCCTAAGTATTTTATTCTTTTTGTGGCATTTTAAATAGAAGTCTGTTCTTGATGTGGCTGTCGGCTTAAACATTATTGGTGTTTATAAATGCTACTAATTTTCATATATTAATTTTGTATTCTGTAACATTGCTGAAGTAGTTTGTCAGCTCTAGGAGCCTTTTGGTGGCATCTTTTGTGTTTTCTAAATACAGAATCATATCATCAGTGAGGAGAGATAGCTCGACTTCTTAGTTTCCTATTTGGATGTCTTTTATTTCCTTCTCTTGCTTGGTTGCCCTGGCTAGGACTTCCTATGTCTATTTTCAAAACTCTGCTATCATGTGAGGAAGGCTGGTCTAGCTTGCTGGATGGGAGAAACAGTTGCCCCAACTGACAGTCTGCCAACTGCCAGGTGTATGAGTGAGGTCATAACTATTTAGCAACTGGTTGGTCTGCCAGATGACAGCAGATTCATGTGCAAGCCCAGCAGAGGTCAGCCAAGCTGACCCAAACCAGAGGAACAAGCTGATCACATAATCAGGAGCAGAATGAATGCCAGTATATTTTGGAGTGGATCATTACACAGTGAAATCTAACTGGTACAGAAACTGGTTCCTAAAATTGGGGTGTCACCACAACCAAAATCTAAAACATGTGCATTGTCTTTGGGACCAGTTGATGAAGACTTAAAAAGAGGTAAGGAAAATGTTAGTGAAGACTAGACAAATGGTGAGCAAGCTATTAGCAGAAATGGGAAAGTAGTGCGAAAACAGCAATGAAAATCTATTGACTTGTGATATATAGGATAGAACAAGTAACAGCACTGTCATCTTCAGCAACTGGGATGATAGAAAAGGTACTTCAACTTTTAGATACCGGCAACATTTTTTCTATCTGTTACGATCAAAGAGTTGATAGGCTTATTTAGGTGCCTATAATTAGGACAGGAAAGGAAAGAGTAGATGAAGAAAGAACTGCTCAGTTGTAAGTAGAAATAGAGAGTCAGAATCTGGTGGATGGTACATAAATCTGTGGTTCAATCCCAGGTTTTTGAGGCAGTAAAAGATTCTCAAAGCAAGCAATGATCTCCAGGAAAAGAAATCAAAGATGTGATTCTAAGACACTCTGTGAAGACCTCTGAAAGATTTAATGAACTGCCTATCAGAAATTGTTGGCTAAAGAGTATATACAAAAATTTAGGCTCCTTTTCCCAGAGTAGAGGAAGGCTTATGTGAAGTGGAATAGACTTATAATGGGATACATAAACCCACAAAGTGTTAAGGGACTTGCACCAATAAAACATCCATCATTTTTAACTGGATTAGACCGATATGCCTTTATATAGGCACAAATGGGCAAGAAAGCTAGTCACATGCCAACACATGTCATTTCTGACAAAGAAAGGATGGGCTGAGTACAGTGGCTCATGCCTATAACCTCAGCATTTTGGAAGGCTGAGGCAAGCACATCACTTGAGGTCAGGAGTTTGAGACCAGCCTTGCCAATTTGGCAAAACCCTGACTCTACAAATACAAAAATTAGCTGAGTGTCATGGTGAGTGCCTGTGGTCTCAACTAATTGGGAGACTGAGGCATGAGAATCACTTGAACCTGGGAAGCAGAGGTTGCAATGAGCTGAGATCACACCACTACACTCCAGCCTGGGCAACAGAGTGAGACTCTATCTCAAAAAATAAATAAGTAAATAAAATAAAAAACAAGTCTCAAGATGATCAACAATTAAGATAACAGACCATTGAAACCAATAGACTTGGAGTCTCTTTCAAAGAGTTAAACTGGGTCATGTTAAAAAAATTTCTTGCCTCCAAAGTACAAGACAGAGCAACATTTATCTGGCAAGATTTCAGAATTGTTATGGACCACGATTGCTATGAGTCTCCCATTATTTTCATTTTTATGGTTGTACTTTCCTGTCTTACTGTAGTATGTTGGGTGTATGGGGGTCAGATATACTTTTAGCTAAGGTCTCCAGATTACCGATACCCACATTCAAAGAACCACAGCTAAGAAGCTTCATCTGTATCTGGATGTGATGTAGATCAGGAAGTCCTAGATGACTTAAAAATTACTACATAATAGATGTACATATTTTATAAATACTGTTGGTGTATATATGCACTGACTTTGTATATTGCAGGTTTTTTTTAAACTGGACTTTACTGAATTTATTAGTTCTAAGAGTTATTTGTGGAGTCTTAATGGTTTTATTAGAAAAGATCTTGTCATTTGCAAACAGGAGTAGTGTGACTTTTTTCTTTTCTAATCTGGATGCCCTATATTTATTTCTCTTGTGTGACTGATTGCTCTGGCCACGATTTTCAGCATTATGCTCACTAAGAGTAGTAAAAGTGAACGTTTTTATCTTGTTTTAGATCTTAGAGGAAAGTTTTCCCTGGTCAGTAAGATTTTAGCTATGGATTTGTCAGATGCTGCCTTTATTATTTTGAGATATGCTCCTCTTATATGCAGTTTGATGAGGTTTTTATAAGGAACTGTTGAATTTTATCAACTGCTTTGTCACAGTCTATTCAAATAATCACGTGGTTATTTTTCTTGGTTCTGTTCAGGTGATGTAGTTTATTTACGTTGAATTCTCCTTGCATCTCTGGGGTGAATTCCACTTAATCATGGTGAATGATCTTTTTTAATGTGCTGAATTTCACTTGCTAGAATTTTGATTTTTTTTCAAATCTATGTTTTACAGTGATATTGGCCTGTAGTTTGCTTTTGTTGTTGTGTTCTTGTCTGGTTTTGATATCAGACTAATAATGGCCTCATAGAACGTGTTTGGAAATATTCCCTCCTCTTCGGTTGAGGAGTTTAAGTAGAATTGGAATCTACCAGTTCATGGACTTGTCTTTGACAGGAGACATTTTACTACGCTTTGACTACTGTTGTTGTTTTTTTTTGAGGCTTTCTATTTCATGGTTGTTTATAGGTTATATGTATCCAGGAATTTATCCGATATGTTGGCATTTAATTGTTTTTAATAGTCTCTAATAATTCTTTGTATTTCTGTGGTCTCAGTTGTCTCATTTTCATTTATTATTTTTAAATTTGGTTCTTTGTCTAGCCAAAGGTTTGCCAATGTAACTTTTAGAAATTTTTAATTGATCTTCTGTATTTTTTATTCTCCATTTTATTTCTCTGATCTTTATTTATTTCCTATTACTAATTTTGTGCTTGGTTTGTTCTTGCTTTTCTGGTTCTTTGATGTGCAGTAGTGGATTGTTTATTTGAAGTTTCCGCTACTTTTTCATGTAGATATATATTGCTACAAACTTCCCTCCTAGAATTGCTTTTGCTGCATCTCACAGATTTGGGTATATTGCATTTTCATACTCATTTGTTTCAAGAAATTTTTAAATTTTATTCTTAATCACTTCACTGACCCATTGATTGCTTGGGAACAGGTTAATTTTCACGTGCTTGTGTAGTTTCCAAGGTTCTTTTCGGCATTGATTTCTACTATTACATTGCAGTCACAAAAGCTATTTCATATAACATAATTACATATAATATGTAGTTATATAATATTGACATAATTTCTACATTTTTGAATTTGTTGAGATTCGTTTTGTGGCCTAAGAAATGGTCTATTCTGGAGAATGTTTCATGTGCTGATGAAAATGTATATTCTGCAGCAGTAGGAAAAATGTTCTGCAAATGTCAGGTCCATTTGTCTAGTGTGTAGTTCAACTTCAATGTTTCCTTGTCGATTTTCTGTCTGGACGATCTGTCCATTATTGAGACTGGGATGTTGAAGTCTCCTATCATTGTATTGCTGTCTTTCTTTCCCTTTACATATACTATTGTTTGCTTTATACTTTTAAATGCTCTAGAGTTGGGTGCATCCTATACTTTAACCTCGATGCTATAATTGGTTAACATTTTGCATTTGGGTAAAATGTATACAATTTTGCAAAGGGAAAACTGTGGCAGATTACAAAGGTGGCCACAGATCCTTTGTGTACACTGGGGTTTGCCCTTTCTTGTTTTTCTTGAAACCTGCCACCATTTGAATAAGCCTAGACTAGCTCGTCACGTGAAGAAGTCCAAGCTGGCCTGCTGGATGATGGCAGACACGGGGCACCATCACCTTTATTTGCTCCTTGCCAGCAAACTACCAGATTAATGAGACCAGCTGGCACCCAGCCACCCTCCAGCCAACCTATCAATACCCAACAACCTGAACGCAAACACATGAGCAAACCCAGCTGAGATGCACCGAATCCAGCTAGCTCATATCCACACATCAACAATGGGAGAAAAACTCCAATACAACTCTAAATATCTATGATCTACTTTTAGCCATCTTGTCAGCAAGGTAACATTAATCCATTGGAATCAATTATACATTTTCTAGTATAAAAACCTTAATGCTGGTTAGGTACATGCTCCATTAATACTATATCTTCATGACTCCCCCTCATTCATGAAAAAGGAAAAATGTTTGCTCCTTTCTTTACCCTGCAGAAAAAGTCTGTCCTCTTCTCTAACTAGACTGTAAACTCCATTTAGAAGAAATGCGTATAGTGGTTGATAGCTCAGACTTTGGAATAAGACTATTTGGGTTCAAGTATCAATGCCACAAGTATAACTTGGAGTAATTTACTTACCTCACTGTGCTTAATTTCCTCAGTACTAAAACAGGTTTCATGAAAGGAATCATCTCTAGAACTGTGGAAGATTACATCAGTCAATAAATGTCATCTGATTGCATTGTTACCTGGCATGTTTTAATAGAGTGTGATATATGTTTCTATTTGATATCCAAGGTGAGTCTTAGCCAATGCCGGGTACTCCTCACTGTCTGTGCTTTGAGTGTTAACATATACCTATAAATAAGTAATCAATAAAAGTTTGGGAATTCTAGGGCATTAATTAGTCCATGAGACATTGAAGCAGATGTAATATATTCATAATGTTACCAGTATAAAATATGTAATACTTTTGAGGATCCAAGTATGCTCAGTCATTATCTTAACCAGCCCTGCCATCTCCTCTGCAAAGTTTAAGCCTAAAAATGGATAACTTTTCCAACATTGGTGCTTTGCTTTGATACTATAATTTAGTTCTCTGTGCAGAGGAAAAAAACCAAGAAAACACCTGTCGTGTCATCTTAGAGGTTTCCCAAGTCTGACAAGCTCAGCCCCTAATGTTTATGTCCCATCTTCCTAATAGAATCTGCCATGTGGTCTGTGGCTCTGCTTTTCATAAGACTTTTATCAAATCATCACTGGACAATCACACACTGGAAAATCTTTGAAGACAGAGCCACAGTGGTGTTATTATGGAGCAAAACTTGGGAATAAATTCTCTATAAGCCAGTGCAAGTAAAATTTCCCTAATGAAAGAGGAAGAAATAACGAATTAGTAATTCCATGAAGAAAAGGAAGCTGCCTTAATGCAAAACGTCATTTTTATCTCCTCTGATGTGAAGTTTGTCAACCTCAAGTTATTTATGGATCCCAGGAGGAATGGGTAACATTGAAAAGTCAGGCAGAGTTCACTGGCCTCAATAAATACCCATACTGATTTCATCATTTCCTCATAAAACATGATTCTTGATTCTGCATCAGAATCTCCATGGAGTCAACTAAAAATTTTTATGCTGAGCCTCAATGCAGACCTACCAAATCAGTGTCCCTAGGGTGGAGAGGGCCTGGGAAGTGCCTCTCAACAATCTCCCCAGATGTACCTTGTGTACATGTCAGGCGCAAAGGTCAGGTGCTGGCTTGTGTTATAATGGCCAGGAGCACGATTAACAGACTTAATTATTAATATAATTACAATTAATAATAATCTTGGGATTAAGAAGAGTCAGAGTGCCCCAAGTGTCTAAACAATGGCTTGCTGTGTTTCAGATGAGGGGGCTGGAAGAGGCAGAAGAGAGAGAAACAGTCAGGGAGACAGAATATCTATCTTGAACAGTTTTTACATCAAGAACTAACACACCACATACTGAAAACACATGCATATACCTGAAACAAAAGTTTCAGGAAAGAATACTTACTAAAACTACCTGACCCAATTGGAGTATCTTCCATCCTTTCTATACATATTTTAAGAATCCTAGTCACATTCCAGTGAATTGTCTTTTCTACGCACTAATGGATTTCAGAAAGCACTGGTGCAGAGAAATCAAGGGTGGTGGCAGCAGAAATAAAAACAAGAAATATAAAAGCTTGAACTTTTTCTCATTACCATGAGATCCAGTGATAGTTATGAATCAAAAAGAGGATGCAATGAGATCTTGCTTCCTCTGCCTCAGCAATGACTGCTCTGTCCCTTTCATGAAATGAAAGTCATGAATCCCCTAAGATAACTAAAATCTTGGAGAAAATGAATTAAGCACAAGAACAGTAGTTAGGTAAACACATAACACACTAACCTAGGAGGAGAGAGTAAAATAAAGATAAATGTAGCTATTTATAGGGATTCTTTGGCTTATACCAATATTGCTTCTCATGCGGGAAAAAACTGTGCTTAAGTCAACATGAATCTGCCAAGAGGAGAAATGAAGGTGTATACCCAAAGCCCAAATACCTAGCTTTCTACAACATTAATTCAACAATTGTTTATTGAGTACCTAGTAGAGTTAAAGATACTGCAGTGGACAAAAGATACGTAATTCCCTGTCCTCCTGGAGCTCATATTCTAGTGGGAGAAGGCAGTTACCTTTTAGTAAGTAAAATATATGTTATATGTATGTTTGGTGGTCAGTGTTAAAGAAACAAGGAGGAAAGTGAGGGGAGGGTGTTACGGGAGGGCCCACAATTTTAGATAGGCGTGGCCAGAGGAGGTATCACTTAAAAATGACTGTAGTGGGTAAACTCCATCCTCCAAAAAGATAGTATTCTAGACCTAGCCCTGGGTAGCTATGAACATGACCTTATTTGGTAATAGAGTCTTCAGAGTCGCAATCAAATTAAGATGCAGTCATTGGGCCCCAAATCCAATGACTGGTGTTTTTTTGTTGTTTTGTTTTGAGATGGAGCCTCACTATGTTACCCAGGCTGGAGTGCAGTGCCGTAATCTCAGCCCACTGCAACCTCCGTCTCCCAGGTTCAAGTGATTCTCCTGCCTCAATTTCCCAAATAGCTGATATTACAGGCACTAGACATCATATGCCCAGCTAATTTTTGTAGTTTTAGTAGAGATGGGCTTTCATCATGTCGGCCAGGCTGGTCTCGAACTCCTGATCTCAGGTGATTTGCCCTCCACAGCCTCCCAAAGTGCTGGGATTACAGGTGTAAGCCAATGGGGCTGGCTTGGTGTTCTTATAAGAGATAAATTTGAACATAAACAGACAAGAAAATGCCACCTGAAAACACTGAAAGGCTCACAGAAAAAACAAATGTCCATGTGAGGCTGAGCTTGGAATGACACAACAGCAGGCAGAGGAATGCCAAGGATTGCCAACAAACCAGAAGCTGGAAGAGGCAAAGAGGATCCTCCCCTGAAGGCTTCCAGGAGAGAATGGTCCTCACAACAACTTGATTTCAGTTCCAAGCTCTGAAACTGTGAAAGGACACATTTCTGTTATTTTAGTCCACTCAGTTTGTGGTATTTTGTTACAGCAGCTCTGGGAAACAAATATAGTGACATTTGAGATTATTTCTGAAGGAACTAAAGGTGGCCCCTATGCCTATCTGGTGGGAAGCACATCTCAGGATAGGGGACATTCAGTGCAAAGGCTCTGAGATAGGAGGGTCTAATGATGAGTATGTCCTGTGATGAGCAGTGAGGCCACCGGGGCTAAAGCAGAGTGAGCAAGGAATAGCAGAAGATGAGTTCAGAGAATGAATGGGGACCAGATCAAGTTAGGCCTTGGGGTTTTGTAAAAAGTTTGGTTTTTGCTTTGAATGAAAAGGGTTTTGGACAAAAGAGTGACTTGATTAAAAACAAACATCTTGTTTGGGCTTCAGTATCATTATGAATACAGATTGAAATATATTTTGTAGTTACTCTTTTTGCCAATAATTGTCTCATGAAAGTGGCTTCCATGTGTTTTTGACACATTCCCATAAATTATAATGGCTTCCTGGGTTCCAGGAAGATGATTTCAAGTTCACCTTATTGCCTTTCCCAGATCTAGAATTAGACATTTCTCTGGAGATTCCTGGTTGCTTTCACTGGGAAAGGTATTTAGAGACCACGTTATGATTGCTAGGGGAGTTCACTGTTGTAAGGTTGGTCACTGTATCTAGGCTACATCAGGGGTTTGGGCTAGAACATAAGATGTTTTGTTGTCATTGGTTTAAATGAAGAAATTATGAATTGCTTAATGAGCTCCAAGTCAAATTCAGGACTATGGAATTCTCACTTAATCTCTTCAATCTGACACTTTTATATCCTTTCCCCTACACTAATAATTCTGGCTCTCAGTAACTTAAATACTTATTTATCCCACAATGTACACAAAAAAGTATCAAAATAATCAACATATCAATGCTACATCAACATTGACTACTATAGATGCTTACATGTATTGTATATTTTTATCCAGAGTATATCCCACTAGAGATGCAGTCAAATTAGTGTGTTTTGAAATCACTTAAAAATTCTGTTTGGTTATACCACAGTCCCAACACACACAGTTAAGCTCATTTCTTTCACTTTCACTTCAGTTTTCAGAAATAGCTATTTTGTAAATTTGATTTTGCTTTATGATTACGTAAAACATCTTCCTGGTTCCAGAGTTGAATCTCTAAAGCCAGGTATATTCAGAGATATTTCCCTTCTTCCCCATCCACCTTACCTTGTTTTTTCACTGACCTTACAGATATATAATACCTTTGCTATTTGTGTTTGGTTTATCTTCCCCTCATAAATATAAATATATATCTATAATATATTTCTTCACCCCCACTTTAAGTCATGCATGTTTTTCTTCACTGTTTACTTGTTTTAATCCAGAATATAATCTGGATTAAAGATCAGATCATTCCATAGCTGTTTATAAGCATATTCTTTGTTGCAGCTGTGAATATATCAAAGTTTATTCAAATAGCATCCTATTGATCTACATATAGGTTTTTGCCCTCCTTCATGCATCTTTTTGCCCAAGACTATTTTTAACATCTCCTTTAAATTTTATGTAAATCTTAGATCTATAGACAACAGGAATCTCTAAAGACCAGTTTGGAGGCAACAGATGGAGAGAAATACACTTGGTTTGTTTATGTCTTATTTCAACTTAACAAGTGTTATTGATCCCATACTACATCTAGAGTACTGTGCTAGGTGTCATGAGGGACACCAAGATAAAGAGAAACATCCTGCCCTGAAAGGCCCCAGGTGGGTCAAAAAAAAACAATAGACAATTAATTGTATAACAAGGGCAGAATGAGATCAGTGCTATGAAAGAATTATAAATGAGATGAAGAAAATACATGTAATGACTTACAGCTGGAAAGAATCAGATATGACTTCATCATGAAAGACCAATCCTTTTAAAAATCACAAAAAAAATTCTGATCTGACATATGCAGAGAAGGATGAGCATTCCAGGAAGAATCAAGGACATGGAGGAGAGGTATGCTTAAGGGATACACAAGGCAAAACTCAGAAGTCAAGGGAGGCATTGAGAGGTGACTTAAGGATAGAATCGATGTTAAGAACAGAGGCTTGGGAATTAAACAATGGAGTCCAA
Source organism: Leontopithecus rosalia (assembly GCA_028533165.1). Taxonomy (NCBI): domain Eukaryota; kingdom Metazoa; phylum Chordata; class Mammalia; order Primates; family Cebidae; genus Leontopithecus; species Leontopithecus rosalia. The sequence continues at coordinate 11,626,629 of CM052648.1, read as the reverse complement.
GCTCTGAACCTATCACTGACGCTGTGACCTTCAGCAAGTTTATACGACACGTGTTTATATGTGCTACCCTAGATCAGACATTGTGAGCTATCCCCTGTGCAGCTGAGTCCTAAAATAGAACTCGGCAGTGTCTGACAGTGTTGATAACCTCCTTTTTGAAACTCTTCACCTTGGACTTCTGAGTCAATCTCTCCAATTCCAAAGATACCCTTCCTATTTTCTTCTCTTCTCACTGGCTGCCTTTCTCCTAAGGCCACAGGGAGATGCGACCTCTGTAGAGGAGACCCAGCCTTAGATCTCAGCACAGAATTTTTCTACCCCAGGTTCCCACCTCCTCTGCTAGTGAAAGTGTTGACTTCTATAGTAACCACCTCTGCTACACACACATCTCTTCCCCCAGACACCTCAAGATAGCTTTCCCAAGCTTAGGATGCTGGTTTGCACCTGCAGCATCTCAGCCATCCTATAGATTATGTAAGTCAGAGAGGCCTCCCCATGTTTACCTTTTCTTACTCAAGCACAACTCACTCTTTGTTGCCCTGTCAAACCACTTCAAGCATTGTGATGTCAAGTTATGCTTCCTCTTTCCTCAGTAACAATAACAATAGCTGACATTTTAACATATATTCGGTACATATTTAATGAGGATCTATTTTGTGCCAGGCAACGTTCTGGGAACTGAGAATAAAGAGTCAACAAAACAGCCCAGGTGAGGCTGTTATAAATCATGCAAAATATGCCAGGAATTCTGCTAAATATTTTATGTGGATCAGAGAGTTAAAACGTTTTTAACAAAATTCTTCTCAGATATTTTTGTTAAGCTTAGTACGTAAATAAAATGAATTTTTTTTTTTTTGAGATGGAGTTTCACTCTTATTACCCAGGCTGGAGTGCAATGGCGCTATCTCGGCTCACTGCAACCTCCGCCTCCTGGGTTCAGGAATGAATTTAAGGATATTAATGAACTTGATCACTGAGTTTGTACCCTTGTCCTCTGACTATTGTCTAATTTTAGGCAAGTCTGTTATAACTGCTTTCTGACTCACTTTCCATAACTGGAAAACAGGGATTATAGTAACCATCTTATAGTGTTTGTGAGAAATAAATGAGCTCTTACCTGGAAAGAAAAGTAGCACAGCACCTGGCACACTCAATAAACGTTAGCAAGTATGACTGCATATTTCCACTCTTAGCATATGATATAACATTCATCTGTTTAAGCATTTGGCCCATTAGATAGTGAGATTCTAAGGATCTGGATTTTAGTTTTTTCATCTTAAAGTTCTCATGTGGAAAATAGGGTTCATTGTACTTGGCAGCTGAGTTACCGGATTAGAGAGTGTTTATACAAGTACTTAGTATAGTTCCTTAGAGTAAGTACTCAATACATATTCTATTACTATCATTACTACGAGTATTATTCTCTAGTGACTAGCATGTTTCTAGCAATGAAAACAATTGTGGATCAAACAGAAAGAAATGGAATAGAATTGGCTCAGAAGCACCCCTGCTGTCCTTGGGACCCAAGGGATTACTGTTGCCTCCCTCTGTTTCCTGAGTGGCAGCTCATCACTTGCTTTGGTTAACACTGAGCAGCCGGGGCTCACCCCGGCTAACTACTTAAAAGCTAATATTAGGTTTGCAAAAACTGCTTTTTAATGATCTTTAACGGCCCTCCGGAAAATCTCATTAGCAGGCACCAAATCACTTGGGGCTGCGCAGAGGAAAGCTGACACACATGGTCGGAGGTCATCGGCTCCCATTTGGCTCAGACTGCAGGCAGAGCACATACCACATAGGCGCCACACAGAGGCCCCTCCACCAGGTGTCTGAGAGCCTCTTTTCCCCCACTCTGTCCATCTTGTCTGGAGCATCAGGCCCTCCAAGAAGACTACTGCAGTCCCCTGCCAGCTGATCCATCAGATGCCAGTCTCTTCCTGCACAGCCAGATCTTCCCTGATTTTAACAGCTGGGCATCACTCCTCGAACACCAAGCATGGCTCCCCACTACCTCTTCGTAAACTGAGTTCTTCACCAGGAGCCACTTTCTACGTTTTTCACTTGCTCCTGGTGACTCCTACACCAAGCACTATCCAAATCAAGGGAGTCAGGTTACCCTGTCCCCAGACCAAAAGTTTGCACTGTTTCTTCCTGCTTCCAAGCTTTTTACACAGAGTTCCCGCTATCTCGATCCCCACTGCTCACTGCACAGTTGTCCCTGTGGCAATACAGGGGAAGAGAAACAGTTCAGGGCATGGATCCTATCGATAGGGATTCTTGTCCTAGCTTTACCCCTAAACAACTCTTGGAGAGCAGATATATAACTCTTACCACCTGTTTGTCCTCAGTGTTCAAAATACTGCAGTGGTATTTCTAAACCTTGGTGCCATTGACATTTATGGCCAGATCATTCTTATTGGGTAAGAATGGGTATTAGTCTGTTCTTGCATTGATATAAACAAATATCTGAGACTGGGAAATTTATAAGAAAACAGGTTTGGGCTGGGCGCGGTGGCTCACGCCTGTAATCCCAGAACTTTGTGAGGCCGAGGCGGGTGGATCAAGAGATCGAGACCATCCTAGTCAACATGGTGAAACCCCGGTCTCTACTAAAAATACAAAAAATTAGCTGGGCATGGTGGCGCGTGCCTGTAATCCCAGCTACTCGGGAGGCTGAGGCAGGAGAATTGCCTGAACCCAGGAGGAGGAGGTTGCCGTGAGCTGAGATTGCGCCATTGCACTCCAGCCTGGGTAACAAGAGCGAAACTCCGAATCAAAAAAAAAAAAAAAAAAAAGAAGAAAAGAAAACAGGTTTAATTGGCTCACAGTTCTGCAGGCTCTACAGGAAGCATGGCACCAGATCTGCTTCTGGGGAGGCCTCAGGAGGCTTCTTCTTCGAGTGGAAGGCAAAGCAGGAGCAAGAGGGAGAGAGTGGGGGAGGAGGTGCCACACACTTTTAAATGACCAGATCTCATGACAAGTTGCTGTCACAAAGACACCACCAACCCATGAGGGATCTGCCCTTATGATCCAAACACCTCCCACCAGGCCTCACCTGCATTGGGGATTACAATTTAATATGAGATTTAGGCAGGGATAAATATCCAAACTCTATCAAGCTGCTACCCTGTTCATTGCAGGATGTTTAGGAGACATACTTATGTTAACTTATCACATACCCAAAGAGTTGCTTCTATTGTCTCCATTTTAGAGATGAGGAAAATGAGTCACAGAGAGGTTAGATCACTTGCTCCAAGTCACACGGTCAGAATTCACTTCTAGGAAGCCTATGTCCAGATTCCCTCTTCTGAATCTATAATGCCTCTTAGAATAACCAGATGGTTTGAAATAAGACTGATATTTACATTCCAGCTTTATCATATATGAGCTCCAGAGTTTTGGACAAGCTGGAGCTCTGAATTCTTTAGTCAGTAAAATGGAGATAATAATACCTATGTCATGAGACTGACGTTTAAAAATAACAGATAAAGCTCCTAGAATAGAGTCGACCCTAGAAGATGCTTCAATGCAAAGGATGTAGCAGGATGGAAGAAACAATAAAATAAAAAAAAAATCAGCCCATGACATTTTTCTTCCTTGTATTTCCAGGGTTTGCACAGTGCCTGGCATAGAGGAGATACTGTATCTCTGTCTTTTCAGGACCCTATGCTATGGGTTGGCAAACTACATCTCACGGACCAAGCTGGCCCACCATTTATTTTTGTTAATAAAGCTTTATTGGCACACAGCCATGCCCATTCACTTATGCATTATCTACGGCTGTTTTTGCACTAAAGTGGCAAAGCCAAGTAGTTGTGACAGACTTATGGCCCACAAAGCCAAAAATACTTGCTACTGAGTCCTTTACAGAAAAGGTTTGTCTCCCTTTAAAGTATAATCGGATCAAAATGCACCAAATGTGAAAATCTCCAATATCCCTTCCTAGATCAAAAACATTGTGTGATATTTCTGGGTTCCCATCTCCAAGCTACGTCTTCCATATTACCTTCTATAATTGACCTCACCCAGCTCAAGCTTTGCTGATTATTCTCTCATTGCCTCCCTCACACCCCAGATAAAGGCACTGTACTGTTAATTTACAGGTGTCCCATAACTGCTTTCAGCAATTGCTTCTGCAAACAAACCCCCAGTGCTTGCTCTAGACTGGTACCAAGAGCTGCCCTCTGAAGCTTGCCAACAGCCCAGCTGGTAGCCTCCAGATCAATGATACCAGCCTCACAACCACAGTGGATAAGACAGGAGACTTGGGTGGGCCCACAATGGGCTCAACCTTTTGCCTCTTGATCTTCCCTCTGTCCTTCCTCATGGTTCCAGGCCCGATTGGTCTCCTGTAGGTACTACCATGCCTCTCAAAAGCTGTTAAAACTCCTTTCTATCTTAACTAGATCTGATAGGACAAAGTTACATTTCAAGAAGAATTCAGAAACTGTAGTGGGAAATAAAAAAAATTTAAGAAATAAAGTTGAATCGAAATTTTGCTTCCTAAGGACTTTTATTTTGTGGAGACAGGGTCTTCCTCTGTCACCCAGGCTGGAGCTCGGTGGCACAATCTTGACTCACTGCAACCTCGGCCTCCCGAACTCAGGTGTTACTCCTCCTACGTCACCCTCCTGAGTAGCTGGGACTACAGGTGCACACCGGACTATTTTTTTTTAATTTTTGGTAGAAATGGGTTTTGCCATGTTGCCCAGCTGGTTTCTAATCCCTGACTGCAAGGAATCCCCCCACATCGGCCTCCCAAAGTGTTGGGATTACAGACATGAGCCACCATGCCCGACTTAACTTCTAAATTAGCATTCAACTCAGAAATTCCAGTACTCCAAGCATTCACAAAGTAACTATATTAGTCTTTTTTCATGCTGCTGATAAAGACATACCCGAGACTGGGCAATTTACAAAAGAAAAAGACTTAATTGGACTTACAGTTTCAGGAGGCTGGGGAAGCCTCATAAGCATAACAGGAGATGAAGAGTAAGCCACACCCTAAGTCAATGGCAGCAGGCAAAGACAGCTTACGCAGGAAAACGCCACCTTATAAAGCCATCAGATCTCCTGAGGTTTAATTCACTACACGAGAACAGCTCAGAAAAGACCTGCCCCCTGATTCAATTATCTCCCTCCCCATCCCTCCCACAACAGATGGGAATTATGGGAGTATAATTCAAGATGAGATTCGGGTGAGGACACAGCCACACCCTATCAGTAACTATCTGATAGCTACAGATAGGAATTTAACAAGTCTAGGTCAGGACCATGTACCAGCTGTGTGACACTGAGGCATCCTAAGTGTTTCCCTCTTCATTAGAGAAGAAACTTCTTCCCAGAAACATCCTGAAACTTCTCTAGCCCTACTGGCATGGCCTGTGCAGGTTTATATGTTCTTGCTGTATCTGCAAGGCAGTCTGAGAAAGCAGACAGTAATGTTAAGTTTCTGTCGTGAAAGGTAGTCTCTCCCAGAAAAAAGGAGAGTGAGAGGAATGAAAACTGAGCAAGAACCATCAATGCCTACAGTAGTGAGTTACTACCATTTAAAAATATGTGGCCAGGCGTAGGGGCTCATGCCTGCAATCCTGGCACTTTGGGAGGCCAAGGCAGGTGGATCACCTGAGGTCAGGAGTTTGACACTAGTCTGGCCAACATGGTGAAACCCCGTTTCTACTTAAAAAATCAAAAATTAGCTGGGTGTGGTTGCAGGTGCCTGTAATTTCAGCTACTCAGGAGGCTGAGGCAGGAGAATTACTTGAACCTGAGAGGTGGAGGTCACAGTGAGCCGAGACTGCGCCATTGCACTCCAGCCTGCAGCAATAAGAGTGAAACTCTATCTCAAAAAAAAGTAATAAAACGTCTTCTTTCTATATACAACAATGTATATTACTGTTTACAAATGTCCGCTACCCAGAGAGCTTACCCTTTGAGCCCATTTTCATGTTTTGCTCCGAAAAGGACAGGGGTCTCTTGTAACGGGTGCTTTCTTGCCCTTTAAAAAGCTTGAACTTTCTGACAGATTCCTCAGGTCACCTCCCCATTGAGTGATGAGCGTAGCATATGCTGGGAATGGGTGAGTATAGTAAGAAAGGAGGAGGGTACCTGAACACTCACAGTTCCCATGTATCAGGCACTCTGTAATTAACTTTCCCTGTAAGACTTTATTTCATTCTCATCCCATCTCAACTCTATGAGGTAAACATCATCATCACTAGTCACTCCTCCACTAGAATGAAGCAGGTGTGATGCCCAAGGCTAAACATTTAAAAAACCACTCTTTCTCAGGATTGGGCACATGGTGTCCCTGCAATATAAACTAGAGAGTTAGTGCCTTTTTTTGCCTTTTGTTTTGTTTCTGAGACAGAGTCTTGCCCTGTTGCCAGCCTGGAGTGCAGTGGCACAATCTCAGCTCACTGCACCCTCTGCCTCCTGGGTTCCAGCGATTCTCCTGCCTCAGCCTCCCAGGTAGCTGGGACTACAGGTGCACACCACCATGCCTGGTTAATTTTGTATTTTTAGTAGAGAAAGGGTTTTCACCATGTTGGCCAGGCTGGTCTTGAACTTCTGACCTCAGGTGATCCACACACCTTGGCCTCCCAAATTGCTGTGATTACAGGTGTGAGCCATCATGCCCAGCTATGCCTCCCTAAATTTTGCTCACTAGGCTCCTCACTGGCCTCAGCCTCATATGGCCCTGATCATCACCCTGTGTAGTAAGAGGATCAGAGAGACAGCAGCTTATCCAAAATTATATTTCTGAAAACTGACAGAGCTGTGATTGAAACCCAGCTTACCTGACTCCAGAGAGCATGCCCTTAAACACTAGGCGATGCTGTTTTGAGTATGAGTGAGGCCGGTACCATGGAAACAGGGGGAGAGTATCACACGGAATCTCTTCAAAGAGCTGGGACCAACTGGTGGACAACACATCTTCAGAAAACAGCACTGCACCCCATGGAGTTCTCATCCATCATGGGCCATATGTCGGCCACAGCTTGTAGAAGACAGCTGCCTTACCTCCCTGGTTCCCTGTCAGCCCCAGCCATGCTCCATCCCCTTTTGTTCCATTCTTCGTGGGCAGCATTTGCAGTCCCCCTGCTGGAACACACCTGCAAGTCTCCCTTCACACTCCTGAACCCTGCTTTCAGATAATTAACTGAAAGTCTAAAATAGATCTTACCCAACACCTCCCTGGTGTCACTCAGTAAGAGCTCCTCTACCAACTGGATACCTTGCTGTTTGACACATCTTAGTTTAGCTTTTCTGCATGGTAGGTGTTGAGGAAACTGACGTAGAGGCCAAGGGAAAACTTCTCCTTCAGTCTCTGAAGGTTCACTGAACATCACTGACAAAAGGCAGACAGATAGGAGGAAACGCATGCGTATTTATTTGATCATTGTTTTATATGACATGGGATCCTTCAGAATGAAGACCCAAAGACACAGGGGAAACTTTCCATTTTGTGCTAAGGTTCAACAAAGTATGGACAGTCATGTAGAAATATGACTGGACAAAAGGCATATGACTGAATGCTAATAGACGAAGTGGAGAAATCCAGCGAGTGCTGTCTAGATTCTTCTTAGACTCTCTGCACAGTAGTTCCTCCTTCTCGGTATGGGGTAGGGTCCTCTGGAATTAGGGTCTTATGACCTATAATCAAACAATATAGGTTAGATAATTTCTTCATGGCCAGTTTTTACACAGAAAGGTGGAGGGAAGTTATAATACTATTTTTAGCCTTTATGGCTGGCTTTGAGGAAAAAGAGTTCTGGTTTCTACGTCCTGCCTTGGGGAAGAGAGATTCTAGTTTCTATGGGTAGACTCAGGGAAGAATGAAGGGTCAGAGGCAGGAGGGAAGGAGAAAGTTGCAGAAAAATGTTTGCTTCTGAGGCCTCCATTGTGTGGTACTGTTTTTTGAGCCCTACCACGGAGTGGCAGAGTTCTTTATCACTTTCAGGTGAATTTCACAGGAGAGTTTATCTAGTCATGCTTGTGTCCTCGTAAATCTTAAGCATAGTGAGTGCGGATAAAAATTCATCTGTCTCCTAGAAAAGAGGAAAAGGTTCAAATTGTGTTTCATAAATGAATACTTGCCGATCAAACATTAAATAGAGATGAGGCACTGTTCGAGTCTCCACCAAGGACATGAACACTGAGCTATTCAGGCTCTGCTCTCCCTCTAATTTATGGTCAATTAATTTCTACTGATAGATCCATTCTATCATAAACGTGGAGACCAATTTTTACTACCCTCCAAGTCTACTCAGGCCCCGACTTCAACTTTTATTCCCCTGGACTTGCAGGTGTGTTCCACCAGGAGGGTGGGGGGCAACAGCAAATGCCACCAAAGAGGAATGGAACAAAAGCGGATGAGCCATGGGTAGGACTGACAGGGAACCTGGGAGGTAAGGTCTTCTACCAGCTGTGGTTGACACGTGGCCCTTAACAGATGAACACTCAATGGGGTGAAGTCTTATTTCTTGAAGATGTGTTATCCACCAGTTGGTCTCAGCTCTTTGAATAAATTCCACGTGAATGTGATACTCTAAGTCTGTTTTCAGGGCACCTGCCTCAATCAGACTCAAAGCAGTTGCACCCAATGTTTAAGGGCAAGTTCTCTGGAGTCAGGCGAACTGGGTTTCAGTTACGGCTCTGTCGGTTTTCAGAAATATAATTTTGGATAAGCTGTGACCTCTCTGATTCTCTCACTATACAATGGTGATGATCAGGGCCAGGTGAGGCTAAAGCCAGTGAGGAGCCTAGCAAGCGCAATTTAAGAAGGCACTAACCCTCTAGGTTAAATCAATGCAGGGACGCATGGGTGCAACCCTGAGAAACAGTGCTTCCTTAAATTTTTAGCCCTAGGCATCATGCTTGGCTCATTATATGAAGGAGAATTTTGCCTTATCATTCAACAATCAAGCCTCTACCTATGTCTCAAATTTAGGAAGCAGATCTCTGTCTTACCCCACCAAAGCTCACATACTCCTGACTGAACCCACCTCCTATCCACGGGTAGACGTCATGGTGTAATGGAAAGAACCTGGACACGGAGCAAGGGAGGTCCACCTGGAAAAGCCTAAGCTGAAGCAGGAAGTCTCTTGGTCTAATACACCCCTTTGATACTAGTTAAGGCTCAGATCACACAGATCATATGACATGGACTCTTCTAAGTGCTTTATGTGGATTGACTCATTGAATCCTCACAGAAACCCTAAGAAGCAGACATGGTTATTATGCCTGTCTGATCAATGAGGAGATATAAGGCGCACAGAGGTTAAATTACTTGTCCAGGACGTTACAGCTAGAGAGGTGTGGAGCCAGGAGAGCCTGGAAGTCCAGCTTGAGAAACTGTCCTTATACTGATGAGGCCTCACTGCTACTCAAGATAGAAATGTTAAAGGTAATGACAACAAAAATAAAAATGGAATTGTATTCTACTGCAATAAAAGATAATTCAAAGGTGCCACAAAGAGTGAATTTAAAGACAGAGAGGTGATTGTGGACTGATATGAATATCCAGATTTGTATTAGAACAAAAATTGGGCGTTAGGGGCTGGGAATGCGGTTTTGATACCCACCTATGAACAGGAACTGCGACCTCAGGCCTGCTTAAGGCAGAACCTGGAACTGCTCTCTCTCCATAAAGCGAATAGCCTGACTTGCTGTTCTGTCTCTGATGCAAGGGTTAGAAAAACAACCCATGACTTCTATTTGCAGGTGAAATAGATGATCAAAAGAAATCTTTCTGGCACAGAATTCATTAAAATTCTGAATAAAATGTAAAAGCTAAGGAAATCTCCAGAGGTTTGAAAGGGTGGAAAATATAGTTCCGAAGGAAAACTCTTATTTTTTTTTCTAAGACTGCCTACCAATTTCTGGTGACCTACAACTTGTAACAAACCATGCACCCAAAAGAATGGGAGACAAAACCTAGGACATGCTCAGAGGGGAGGTTGAATCAGGAACCAATACGTTAAAACAAGACTGTCATAAGTAATTTATAAAAAATAAAACCATAAATCTCTGCTTTTCAGAAAGCAAGGTTGGAATGTTTGCTTTTTTCTGGATAAAGTAGATTAAAGCCTCCCAAAGAATTTCTACCCACAAGCCCATCTGCACATAAATTTGGGTCCAGAATTCACATGTGATTATAATCCAAAACATATTCCAAACCAAAAATGTAGTTGAAAGTAGTCCAATGTTTTAGCAGTGCAAAATGTAAGTAAAATCCTCTTTTGAGGAATGCGCTTTAACGCAGGTCTGTGAGGAATGACATTCCAAGAAATACGCACTCACAGCAACAAATTACATAATGTATAGAAGCAAGTCACCATGATTAAGATTAACAACAAGAATAACAACAAAACTCAGACTGCAGAACTGACTCATAAAGATGATCAGTGTTAGAAGTAACGTAGGCAAGGAAAAAAATTAGGATAGAATGTATATTTTTTAAAATAAGCATTGAAAATATGGAAAAAGATATCCTCTTTCCCCAAAAAAGAAACTATCAAAATTAGTCAAAATAAATGGAAAAAAATCCAATGGAAATTTTAGAAATAATGACTGAATAAATGAGAATTCGAAACTATGAGCAAATTAGATGGCGTGTTATACAGAAATGATGAGAATCTTGGTGAACTGGAAGACAGGTTTAGTTAATTACCAAGGCAGCAGTCAAGAAAGACAGAAAACAACAAATGTGAAAAAGAAGCCAGGAGTCATAAAGTGCAGAGCAAGATGATCTAACAATAATTAATTGGTGTCCAAAAGGAGATAATGGAAAGACGAGGGAAAAACAGGTCATATTTTAAAGGGCATTATATGAAAAACTTTCAAAATCACTGAAAGGTATCACTTGGTAGTTACAGAAATATAATAAATCCCAGAAAACAAAAATCCACATTACTGTCACAAGGCCTATAGACTGACAGCTGACTTCTCATCCCCCAAAATGGAGATAAGACGACAATGAAGTAGTAAGTATTAAAAGAAAAGAATTGTCAATATAGAATATATACGTATATTCTCTCTATATTATATATGCTATATATATTCTCTATATTATATATAGCATACATAATATAGAGAGAATATATATAACATATTATATATATTCTCTCTATATTATGTATGCTATATATTATATATTCTCTATATATTATTATATATGCTATATATAATATATTCTCTATATATTGTATATAGCATATATATAATATATTCTCTCTATATTATATATAGCATATATATAATATATTCTCTCTATATTATATATGCTATATATAATATATTCTCTCTATATTATATATTATATATATATATATATATATATATTCAAAGAAGCCATCTTTCAAGAACAAGGGTTAAATATATTTTTTAAGGAAAATAAAAAATAATAATGTTTAGTGCCAAGAAACCTTCTAAGTATGTACTTTAAAAAGAAGAAAAACAAACTTCAAAAAGGCAGGAGATTAAAGGAAGGACAGCAAGCAAAACAAGCAAATATGAATGAATATAAAATCTTATAATGTGGAAAAGAATAAAATCATGCCTTATTTGTGACGTTAAACAACAACCAAAATAAACATCATTTTTACTAGTTGAGGGCAAGCAGCAGAAAGCATTCTATAGTTCTTTAATTGTACAAGAAAATAAACTTTAGGTTTGTTTGAAGTTAAATATACACCTTAAAACTTCCAGGATAACTACTATAAGAAGAGAAAGTAATACCTTTAATATTGGTCACAAGAAAAATAGAATATGAAAAATCTCAATTCACAGATGGCACAAAAGAAAATAAATTATAGACACACAGAAATTTCAAACACACAGAAATTTCAAACAAACAAAAACAAATTACCTTTATTTCTTCTACTACTTGGAGGCAGAACAAGGAAATATGTTGATCACCTGAGCTAGAGAAAGAGAATGTCATCACTGAGTAATTAGTTCTCCAATCCTGGGCCATGAAAGCATAGAATCCAAATTAACACTGCTCATGTTGTTTAGGAACTCCAAATTAGAAAACATGTGAAGAGGTTGGTCCAGACAGGTAAATTCAAAAAGTCCTCCATACAGGCAAATGCTTAACTACTCAATAGGATGTTTCCATGAATCAGGACATGTATTATAAAATTTACAAAGGAAAATAACTGCCACTACAGATGAGCTTGTAGCAAAATATTACAAACTTCAAAATGAACAAATGTCAGTGAATGCTGTCAGACATAGCAAATATTAGAGTCTCACCCTGAGAACCATGAATAATAATAAAAATTAACAGCACTATTTTGTTGACATGGTAACTCAGTGTTGGGGAAATGTATCTGTCTTTCTAGCCATCAGTATGCTACATTTTTCTTAGCATTCTGACATGTTTGGAGCCAAGGAGAGACTGGGATGGTGCTTTCAACTTAAGTATGTTTGAAATATTCAAAGAGATGAAGGAAGAAAGAGTCAGTAATTTAATAGCATTGTGAAAAAAAATACCAGCAGATTTGAGAAAGAACCAAATACTAATTATGGCAATGAAACAAATAGTAATAGAACAAATAGATAGACAAACTGGTGAATTTCTAACTAAATTTCAGTTATACCACCTATTAACCAGGCTTGGGTTGGGTGAGTTTATTTCTCTGAGCCTTAGTTTTCACATTTCTGAAATGGTCTCAAAATATGTAGCTAATAAGGTTATTGTGGAATTTGAATGAATATACAAAGACTGGCATATAGTTGAACTTAACCTTGTTCCTTTTTCACACTTCTGCCTAGTGTTTTGTTTAATAATTAATACTTGAATTTTCCATTACTAGACTGTAATTTCTTTACAAGCAAGGTCTAGTATAAAGTTCGCATATAGAAGGTTCTGGATAAATACAATTTTATATAATAAAAATATTATAAAACAGACACAACATAATGAAAGTAAAATATATTTTAAAATAAAAAATGAAGGTAGACAATGAAATAAATCTAGGAGAAATGTCAGTATCCAAATACCCTAAGAAATTCTTGAACAATTGCCCCAAATTTGGATTTACAGTTCCTGAAATTCAGCCATACCTACTGAGATAGATCCAGAGTTAGCAAGCCTTTTCTGTCAAAGACCAGAGAGTAAATATTTTAGCCTTTGCAGGTAATATAGTCTCTGTTGCAACTACTCAGTTCTGCCATTACAGTGCCAAAGCAAGCACAGACAATATGTAAATAAATAAGCATGGCTGTGTTCCAATAAAACTTTATTCATAAAAACAGGCTGCAGACTGGATTCAGCCCACAGGACTTATTCTAAGTCCCGTGTTTGTCAAATTCTAGGGTAGCTACCTTTTCTATATGCTCTTTTACCATTTATCCCTCACTTTTATTAGTTATTATCACATCATACAGATATTATCAATGTACAACTGCCTCCACAATTAGACCATGAATTTCTCCAGATTAGGAACATGAATGAATCATTTTTGCAACCTTAGTAATAGCTAGCAAAGGCTGGGCATAGAATAGGAAATTTGTAAGTATTTGTTGTGGAAATGGATGGTTGAGGGGAGAGGAGGGTCTAATTTTTTTCTCTCTTTTTTTTTTCTTTGAGATGGAGTTTTGCTCTTGTTGACCAGACTGGAGTGCAGTAGTGTGATCTTGACTCAACGCAACCTCCACCTCTTGAGTCTAAGTGATTATCCTGCCTCAGCATCCCAAGTAGCTGGAATTACAGGCATGCGCCACCATGCCTGGCTAATTTAGTTTTTTGTTTTTTAGTAAAGACAGGGTTTCTCCGTGTTGGTCAGGCTGGACTCGAACACCTGACCTCAGGTGATCTGCCTGCCTCAGCCTCCCAAAGTGCTGGGATTATACACGTGAGCCACTACACCCAGCCAGGGAGGGTCTAACTGAATCTGTACTGGTCTTAGAGACTTATTTGACAAATAGAATTTGACAGAAATGACACTGGGTAATTCTGGAGCTAGGACATAAGAAATCTTATAGCTTCTGCTTGGGTCTCTTGAAATCCTGTTTGGAAATCCTGAGCACCTCTGTAAGAAGTCAGACTGCTCTGTAAGACACAGCATGTGGAGAGGCCCTGAGACTACATGTAAAAGGAGAGTGCCTAAGTCAAGCCTTCCAGCCATCCCCATCAAGGCACCAGGCATGTGAACAAGCCATCATGTACCCTTTAGCCTAGACCAGCCACCAGGGAAATACCATGAGTGACTCAAGTTGATACAGTATGGAGCAGAAGAATCATCCAGCTGAGCCCTGTCTGAATCCCTGACCAATGAAGTCATGAGATAACATCAAATGGCAGTTATTCTAGGCTACTACATCTTGGGGTACATAGTTACACAGAATCAGATTACTGGAACATTTGGAGACATAAATACACCATTGAGTGAGCTCCATTCATGTTTCTGAGCACCACTGTCTAAGGGTGTTCTTTCTCCAGGCAGTCCCCAGAGTTGTCCTGTTCTGCCTTTCTCTTTCTTCTCCTGGCTGCTGTTCACCTTTAAAATTTGGCCTTCAGAACCTACCCTAAACCCTGCTGCCTCCCAAAGGCTTTGTGGACTCCCCAGAGGCCATGGTCAGCACTTTGTTCTCTGCATACCAATAGTGTGTATTTCCTGTACCATCCTTTGAAATTCCTAATATGACTCTTGCCTACAATTGTGTTTAAACCTTACCTGGGCTTTTACATTTTTCTGTTCCTATATTTGTAGGAGATTGGGCTGTATGACCTCTGAGCTCTCTTCCAGCTCAGCAATTCCAGGATTACATGTGAAATATGTGAGCACTTACTCTAGTCAGATCTGAACTTCTCTTTGGGAATTTTTCGGAAGTAAGGCCTGGGGCAATCATCTTTTAAAGAGAGTCTGGCTCTGTCGCCCAGGCTGGAGTGCAGTAGCATTATCTCAGCTCATTGTAACCTTTGCCTCCCAGGTTCAAGTGATACTCATGCCTCAGACCCCCAAGTAACCAGGCACAGCTAATATCTGCATTTTTAGTAGAGACAGGGTTCCCCTATATTGGCCAGACTGATCTCAAATTTCTGGCCTCAAATGATCCGCCCATCTTGACCTCTGAAAGTGCTGGAATTACAGGCATAAGCCACAGTGCCTGGCCTATTCTGCCTTTATATGGGATGAGCATGAAAGTGACCTTGCAGAAAGAAATATACATCTTGGACTCTGGAACCAAGAAGACAAAGCCTGGGTATTTTGAGGAGCTCTGAGGATCACTAGGGATGATCATTTGGGGATCTCCAACACCTGGAGACCTTGGGAAGTGGAGACCGTGCCTAGCCTCACCTATTGGATGAGGGGCCCTCAGGCCCAGCTTACAGATTGCTAGGCAACCTGGAAGGAGCTCAGCAGGGTCACTGGGTCATTCTTGTCTGCACAGGGACAAGGAGGATGTGCCCCCTTTCTCTTTCACGTCCACCAAACCTTGGCCTCTTCTATTTTGCCCCATAGTCTAAAACAATCCTCAACCTCTGCCTCTGTGTAGTCAGGACGCGTCCCACCAGCTTTGCCCCATGGAGAACAAACATGCTCTGTGCCTCATCCGTGCTGTCAAGAATTTCTTTTTCTCACACTCTGCATCCTTGAGCAGTCCTTCATGAAACCACAGCAGATGTTTCTCAGTCCTTTCATTTTCCTTTTTCAGAGGAATTGTAATCGGCTGCGCTTTAATTAGGATCTCCCCGAGGATACTTCGGCTCTCTTCCACACCCGGGAGTTTGCAGATTCCCTCTTAGTGCACCAAGCTGATTAGATTTCTTAATTCCCTAAAATATGCCGTCTCGAAGCCTAATACCCTTATAGGGATGAGGTGTGTTTCTTTCCCTCTCCTCTTGTTTCAGTGCTAAATCCAGGCAGTGATCACCCTTATGACGCTTGCTTCTTCCCTGGCTTCGGACCCCTTTCTTGGATGGGTAAGTGGTCCCTTAAGAGAAACCTCTCTTTGCATGCACAGCCTCATGGAAGCTGAAAATTGTCCTCTGCACGGATTTTAAAAGTCTTCTCCTGGGTGCTAGGTTCGTACCGGTCTCCTGAGTTGGATCTAAATTGAGGTAGGTGCCTAGCATGAGCCTTGTTCCGGTTTAGTTGCAGCTTTTTTTAATTCACAGTCAATTATTGCATGAATTTTTCTTGTGCTCCTAATATGTGCCATGGCGATATAATGGCTAACATCGTTCCTAATTTCATGGAAATTATAGAGATCAACACGTGAAAAGATAATTAAATACCACAGGATGCTGTGACAGGTGCTTTGCAAAAAGCATGACTCCTTGGCAGGGGTTTAAGTCTTTGAGGTAGAGGGAAAGATTTCTGGGAAAAGCAACTGTAAACTGAGACTTGAATAGTAAGTAGGAGTTCTCAGAAGACTGAGAATGGGATGAGAAGGTATGCTAGAAGAGAGGAGAGCACTCTAGGCAAAGGGAAGATCGTAAGGCAAGAGACAGTGAGGCTTGTCCTGGAATCTGCAAAAATGTCCTTGTTGCTGGAGTGCAGTGTAATGGGCAAGCAACTAGGGGTAGAGGGAGCAGAATGAGGAGTGTTGAGAGGAAGATGGAAAGGTAGGCAGGGGCAAGAGCATGCAAGAACTTGTGAGTTTTGTGAAGTCCTTTGTGCTGCATCAGATAGAGGTGGGTACCCTCCCTTATTTCTTTAATAGTGTGGAGATCAGCACCTGGCACATCCCAGGATTTGGGAGAGGCGCTGAGTACTTACACCGTAGTTAAGGCTGGTCCCGGCAGCAGGTGCCACTGAAACCTAAAACACACACCATCTCTGCTCTTTGAAGTCTGTAAACCTTCTGACAAAGAAAAGACAAAATGGGTCCAGCAGGGAATTAGACAAAAAATACTTACAGCCTCAATGAACCAAGAGCTGAGTGTTCTGGGCTGCTGAAGAAGAAACTGGAGTGATGGGATAGAAGCTGCTTTCAACTTCCTACTGTGGGTGTCACCAGCACTACTTCCAAGCATGCTCCAATATCCACCCCAGGTGGATGCTATTGTTAATACGTGCCACAGATGTATAGGTTGCCTTTTTATTTTATGATGTTTGGAAAATTCTGAGTTTGTCTCAAAAGCTTCTTGGGCTGGAGAGAAGAATGGAAGAAAGAGGCAGAGAGGGCAGTCGTGTTTGTTATTTTTTATGTGTCCATATTCAGGGTAAAGCAGAGGAATCAAGCTCTCCATTCCTCTCTAGGAGGACCCAAGGCCAGGATAAAAAGGAAAGTTCTGATATCAGAAATCAGAACAGGCCTGGAGTTAGGGAATAAATTTGGAAAGACACAGACTAAAGCACAGGAAGGCATCAGAAGTTGAGGTTGGCTAAAGGACAAAACTCCAATTATAGATTGAATCAAATTATCATCTGCTGGTCATTACAACATTCACACATGGAGAGTGAAAACAATATGCATTTATCACACATTCACTATGTGCCAGGCACAACATTTTATGGAATATGATTCCTGGTACATCCCAGGAATTGGGAGAGCCACTGAGTACTCACACCATAGTTAAGGCTGGTCCTAGCAACAAGTGCCACTGGTAGACAGATAGATAGACAAACAGATACAGGTACATGGCTAGGTAAGTAGGTAGATAGGTAGCATATTCTCTGTCTCCCTATTCCTTTTGGTAAGAAGATAAAACCTAGTGGCTTCAAAAAAACATAACTGCGCAAGGTACATTCAATATTCATAGAAAGGGTCTATGTGTGGTAGGAAAGAGACACAGGACAGACATGCATGTCAATTAAAAGATTACGGTAATGTGGTAAACTGGCCTTATAAGTAGATCTCACACATAGCCTGGGTGAGGACTGTTGGTGCAGTATTAACTCTCACAGGAATAGACATCCAGTTTCATTTCACTACTCCAGGCTGTTGAAGAAAACTGGGATAAAAAGACAAGACGGTGGCCAGGTGTTGTGGCTCAAGCCTGTTATCCCAGCACTTGTGGAGGCTGGGGCAGGCAGGTCACCATAGGTCAGGAATTCAAGACCAGCCTGGCCAACATGGTGAAACCCTGTCTCTACGAAAAATACAAAAAAAATTAGCCTGGCATTGTGGAGGGTGCCTGTAGTTCCAGCTGCTTGCAAGGCTGAGGCTGGAGAATCACTTGAACCTGGGAGGCAGAGGTTGTAGTGAGTCAAGATTGCACCATTGTACTCCAACCTGGGCAACGGAGTGAGACTCCATCTCAAAAAAAAAAAAATCAAGAAGGGACCCAAGGCAGATGGTTCTCAAGTCTTCCCCCTATGTCACTTCGCCTTTGCAGTTTTTCATCTCCCCCTCCCAGAAACAAGCAGATGCAGGAATCCTGAGATACAAAAGGTGGCTGAAAACTCGATAATTGCTAGGGAATAATGATAGTCCAAGGAAGAAGGAGAGGAGGAGGGAAGGGGGCTTGGTGAGAAAGATGGGAGTCTGCTCTACATTCTTCCCTGGCTGGGAGATTGTCTGCAAGGGCGCCTGGAGGCTGGCAGCTGGTACTATGAGATGCTTTAAAGCCCTGTTATCCAGAATGATTAGAAACAGCTAGTAGAAAAGATAGTTAGAGAAATCTTTTAGAAATGAAATATACATACCCTAAAGCTTTTGTTTCAACCCAAAACATATGACTGCATATTTGTTTGCCTTTTGCCATAGGGCCCACACCGTTCTGCAAATTGGATATCCCGATCTTCTTTTATGAGCCACTTTTACATTTCAATTCTAGTTTAAAAACTTTGAAAATGGGATGAGGATGTCAAGAAACACATGAAACAATGTGAGTGAACAGTCTCTTCCCATTTTATACAACGTGAGTGCACAATAACTTCCCATTTTACACAATGTGAGTGAACAATCACTTCCCGTTTTACACAATGCAAATGAACAATCACTTCCCATTTTACACAATGTGAGTGAACAGTTTCCATTTTACACAATGTGAGTGCACAATCACTTCCCCTTTTTACACAATGTGAGTGCACAATCACTTCCCCTTTTTACACAATGTGAGTGAACAGTTTCCATTTTACACAATGTGAGTGAACAGTTTCCATTTTACACAATGTGAGTGAACGATCACTTACCCTTTTTACACAATGTGAGTGAACAATCACTTCCCCTTTTTACACAATGTGAGTGAACAATCACTTCCCATTTTACACAATGTGAGTTCACTATCACTTCCCGTTTTACACAATGTGAGTGAACAGTCACTTCCCCATTTTACACAATGTGAGTGAACAGTCACTTCCCGTTTTACACAATGTGAGTGAACAGTTTCCATTTTACACAATGTGAGTTCACTATCACTTCCCTTTTTACACAATGTGAGTGAAAAATCACTTCCCGTTTTATACAATGTGAGTGAAAAATCACTTCC
>CM052648.1:11584152-11606736 GCA_028533165.1 Leontopithecus rosalia | reverse complement strand
TCACTTCCCATTTTACACAATGCGAATGAACAATCACTTCCCATTTTACACAATGTGAGTGAACAGTCACTTCCCATTTTACACAATGTGAGTGAACAATCACTTCCTTTTTTATACAATGTGAGTGCACAGTCACTTCCCATTTTACACAATGTGAGTGCACTATCACTTCCCTTTTTACACAATGCGAGTGAACGATCACTTCCCCTTTTTACACAATGTGAGTGAACAGTCACTTCCCATTTTACACAATGTGAGTGAACAATCACTTCCTTTTTTACACAATGTGAGTGCACTAACACTTCCCTTTTTACACAATGTGAGTGAACGATCACTTCCCCTTTTTACACAATGTGAATGCGCAATCATTTCCTGTTTTACACAATGTGAGTGAACTATCACTTCCCTTTTTACACAATGTGAGTGAACAATCACTTCCCATTTTTACTGTTATTTTCCCTCCACTTAGTATAACCTCACATACATCTGATGGCACAGCATTTTTAAATAACTGCTTTTTCAAGCTTCTCCAACTAATTTCACTTCGTTTTTATGGAGACACTGCTCTATTTTCTTGTACATGCACATTTTATCAACTTATATAATATCTAATTAGGTTAAAGTAATAGGAGTAGCAGGATATCAAATGGGACTTTCACAAGAATTAGGTACTAAAACTCAAAGCAAGTGGCCAAGTGGCCTCTAGTCACCCGCATTCTAAAAGGAAATGAGAGCATTAGGAGGCTGCACACCCCTTCAGGCTATCAAGGGGAGGCTGAAACCCCCAAACCTTCATCTATATAAGCAGATGGGGAAGAGCTGGAATTCCAGGATAACAGCAGGACAATGTTGTGTATGTGGGTGTGTTTATTCCCTTCCACTCCTCAACGGGAGCCATAGGGTCGCTCCTCATTTCATGACACGAAAGGATGACTCTGAGGCATCCCAGTAGAGACTGGAGGCATGTGCAATGATTATCATGTAGCACTTTGTTCTTTGGTTACAGGATGGTTGAACATCATACTTCCTCATCTTCCCCTGCTTCATGCCTATTTGAGTAGACAGAGAACCTAATTTGGAGAAATGCCAGGGCCACGACGAGGAATCAGCAGGAAAAGCTGTGGTCCCACCATGGAGCACTCTGTGGGTTTGTGGACACTGAAGGATGTAACCAGGAGCTGGGACCAGAGCTGGTCACTGGTGAGGAGGACGTCCTTAGCAAAAGCCTACAAGCTGGAATACGGGCCATAGCTAAGGGATACATATCTTGGACCCATGCATATGCCCTTGTAGAGAGTCCACATGAAGTGCCTACCTCACAAAGGGCCTCTCTGGGAATCAGTGATGGACATTCAGCCTGTAGCATGATTCATTTCTCCCCTTTTCCAGCTTGTAATCCTGGAGTTAGAAAGAAGAGATGTAATCATTGTGGAGAGGAAAAGAAGTACTTTTAGAAAACTGTCTGCAATACACATATAAATATATAGATACCAAACAATAAAAATAATGATTGTAAATCTTTCTATGGCACCTACTCAGTAATAGGCACTATTCTAAACACTTTACCTATGTTAATTAATTTCTAAATATTTGTTTTATATTGATATTTAGGAATATATAAGAATACACATAGACATATGTATGCCTTTTAGCCTGTAAAAATGAACCTTATTTATTCAAGAGTGGGTGCATGAAGCACTATTAGTTGCCTACTCAGCAGCCTCCTCCACCATTCCTCTTTCCTAACAGGACTCAATTTTATTCTGGGTAGCCATATTCCTACCCCCAAGTGATGGATCATGATTGTTCCTCTCTATGCCATATGACCCTGTTTTCTGGAAAAAGGTAAAAACTTTTCAGAAAGGTTTTGCTTTCCTGATTAAAGGGGGAAGTTGCTGGAGCTCTTTCTTCCCCATTCTTTCTCCTTGGACACAGACGTGGCATCCGGAGCTGCAGCAACCATTTTGCATTTATTAGGTAATAAATATGAATAGGCAAATCAAACCTGCTAAGGATAGTGGGATTAAAAGATGCATAGTCTTTGACTGCAATACACAGCAGCTGAACCAACAACATACTTTTTTTTTTTTACATGGAGTTTTGCTTTTGTTGCCCAGGCATGATCTCAGCTCACTGCAACCTCTGCCTCCCAGGTTCAAGCAATTCTCTTGCTTCAGCTTCCTGAGTTGCTGGGATTACAGGCATATGCCATCATGCCCAGCTAATTTTGTATTTTTAGTAGAGACGGGTTTTCTCCATATTGGTCAGGCTGGTCTTGAACTCCCAACCTCAGGTGATCTGCCCATCTCAGCCTCCCAAAACACTGGGATTACAGCGTGAGACACCATGCCCAGCCTAACAACACACTTCTAAATGGGGAGGTGGGGATGAGGGTGTTGTTTAATCCTCGGTTAGGTTTCATGTTATTCACAAATGAAAACACTCATAATTAATAATATTCATTCTCAAACAGACATATACCTAAATTACAATATAAAATAGATTTCATAAATTTTAAAGCCCCTGTATTTTGTTAAGTTGTGTATGTAAGTGTATTATATCAGTGATCCAATGTAAGT
This sequence comes from Leontopithecus rosalia, assembly GCA_028533165.1. Taxonomy (NCBI): domain Eukaryota; kingdom Metazoa; phylum Chordata; class Mammalia; order Primates; family Cebidae; genus Leontopithecus; species Leontopithecus rosalia. The sequence goes on along the minus strand of CM052648.1, from coordinate 11,604,157 downwards.
GCATACAATTGTGTCAATTGTATATTAAGAAACAAAATAAGGCCTTTTCAGAATACTTGAAATGAATTCTTCTTCTTTTTTTTTTTCTTTGAGATGGAGTTTCGCTCTTGTTACCCAGGCTGGAGTGCAATGGTGCGATCTCGGCTCACTGCAACCTCCGCCTCCTGGGTTCAGGCAATTCTCCTGCCTCAGCCTCCTGAGTAGCTGGGATTACAGGCACGCGCCACCATGCCCAGCTATTTTTTTGTATTTTTAGTACAGACGGGGTTTCACCATGTTGACCAGGATGGTCTCAATCTCTTGACCTCGTGATCCACCTGCCTTGGCCTCCCAAAGTGCTGGGATTACAGGCTTGAGCCACCACGCCTGGCCTTGAAATGAATTCTTAAGAGTAATATATAAGTAGTACTCTAACTGTGAACAGTAACTACCATATAATTAGTCAGTCTGAAATGAAAAGGGATCGAGTGATTTGAAAACATGGTTCTGATTGAAAATATATGTGTGTGTGTGTGTGTGTGTATATATTCTGATTTCATATATATATATATACGTATATATATATATATATATACGTATATATATATATACGTATATATATATATATATACATATATATGTGAAATCACAGGGCTTTACCATAAGAAGTGAAATCATATCTCATTTTTCTAAGCACTTCTGTTCTAACTATAAGAAGATTAAAATGACACAGTTTTAATTATTGTAGCTTTGTGAAACAGTTTGAAATTAGAAAGTATAATGCCTCTAACTTAGTTTTTCTTTCTCAAGGTTGTTTTGGCTATGTGGGGTCTTTTGTGACTCCATATGAACTTTAGAACTGTTTTTTCTATTTATGTAAAATATGCCATTGGCATTTTTGTAAGTATTGCATTGAATCTGTAGATTGCTTTGGCATTTTTATAAGTATTGCATTGAATCTGTAGACATTTTAATAATATTAAGTCTTCCAATACATTAACACAGAATATCTTTCCATTCATTTGTATCTTCTTTAATTTCTTTCATCATTCTTCTACTGTTTTCAGTGTATAAATCTTTCACCTACTTGATTAAGTTTTATTCCTAAGTATTTTAGCTTTTTTGATGCTATCATAAATGGAAATTTTTTTAATTTCCTTTTTGGATAGTTTATTGTTAGTGTATAGAAATACAGCTGATTTTTGTATATTGATTCAGTGTCCTGCAATTTTACTGAATTTTTTAAATTAGTTCTGTTTTGTTTATGTATGTGTGTGTGACGTCTTTAGGGCTTTCTAATTATAAGATCGTGTCATCTGTAAACAGAAAGTTTTACTCCTCCCATTCCAGCTTAGAGGACTTTATTTCTATTTCTTGCCTAATTGCTCTGGCTAGGACTTCCAGCTCTATGTTGAAGAGAAACAAGTAGAGGGGGCATCCTTGCCTTGTTTCCTATTCTACAGGGAAAGTTTTCAGCTTTTCACCATTGAGTATAATGTTAGCTTGCCAAGTGGAATTTTATTACAGATGTAGAAAAAAAAAGAGTATGATGTCAGCTTTTCACATATGGCCTTCAACATGGTGACTTAAAATCCTTCTGGTCCTAGTTTGCTGAGAGAATTTTTATCATGAAGCAGTGTTGAATTCAGCCAAGTGATTTTTCTTCATCCATTAAGATGATCATATGATTTCTTCATTCTATTAATGTGCTGTATCATTGTATCATATTAATTAATTTTTGTATGTTAGACAATTCATACATTTCAAGAATAAACCCCACTTGGTTATGGTGTACGCTCCTAAAACTACTCAGGAAGCTGAGGCAGGAGGATCACTTGAGCCTAGGAGGTGGAGGCTGCCGTGAGTCATAATTGCACCACTGCACTCCAGCCTGGGCAGCCGAGTGAGACCTTGTCAAAAAGAGAGAGAGAAAGAAAGAAAAGGAGAGCGAGAGAGAGAGAGAGAGAGATGACAATGGAACAGAATAGAAAGCCCAGGAATAAACCCATGTGTATACAGTTAACTGATCTTTGACCAATGTGCTAAGAATACAAAATGGGGAAAGAAAAGATACTCTATTCAACAAATGCTGTTGAGAAAACTCTGCTCTTTTCTTACTCCATACACCAGAATCAACTTAAAATGAATTCAAGACTTAAAGATAGACCCGAACTTCAAACCTCCTGGAAGAAAACACAGGGGAAAAGCTTTATGACATTGGTCTTGGCAGTAATTTCTAAAATATGATACCCAAATCACTGGCAACAAAAGCAAAAATTAGCAAGTGGTACTACATCAAACTAAAAAGCTTCTACACAGGCAAGCAAACAAGTAACAGAGTGAAAGGCAACCTAAGGCATGAAAGAAAATATTTGCAATGTAAACCATACATCTGCTAAGAAGTTAGCTTCTACAATATGTAAGGAACTTCTATAACTTAATAACAAAAACAAATAACCCAAGTAAAAATGAGCACAAAGGCTGGGCACAGTGGCTCACGCCTGTAATCCCAGCACTTTGGGAGGCTGAGGCGGGTGGATCACCTGAGGTCAGGAGTTCAAAATCAGCCTGGCCAACATGATGAAATCCTGTCTTAACTAAAAATATAAAAAATTAGCCAGGTGTGGTGGTGGGTGCCTGTAATCCCAGCTACTCGGGAGGCTGAAGGAGGAGAATTGCTTGAACCTAGGAGGCGGAGGTTGCAGTGAGCTGAGATCAATCCAGTGACATATAGATGGCCAACAGGTATATGAAAAGAGGTTCATCATCACTAACGATGAAGGAAATAGAAATCAAAACCAGGTAAGATATCAATTTACACTTATTGCAGTGGCCATTAAAAAAAAGGTAAAAGGTAGCAAGTGTTGGCAAAGACATGGAGAAATGAATGAGACCTTCTGTATATTGTTAGTGGGAATGCAAAATGTTTCAGCTGCTATGGAAAGTATGACGGCTTCTCAAAAAATTAAAAATAGGATACCATATTCTAGGAATTCCATTTCTAGGTATTTATCCAAAAAAACTGGAATCAGTTTCTCAAAGAGATATTTGCACTCTCATATTCACTGCAGCATTATTCACAATAGCGAAGATGTGGAAACAACCTAAATGCCCATTGTTGGATTAATGGATAAAGAAAATGGTGTGTGTATGTGTGTGCATGTCTGTGTGTGTGTATTTACATATACATATAATGGAATATTGTGCAAACCTTGAAATATGCAACAATGTGGATGAACCTGGAAGATATTATGCTAAATGAAATAAGCCAGTCACAGAAGAGCAAATATTGCATGATTCCACTTACATGAAATATCCAAAATAGTCACATTTATAGTACCATCAAGTAAAATTTTGGTTGCCAGAGTCTAGAAGAAAAAAGAAATAGGGGACTGCCTTTCCGCAGATACAGTTTCACTTTTGCAAGATGAATATGTCCTAGAGATCTGCTGCACATCATGCCTGCAGTTAATGATATGATCTTGTCCACTTAAAAATTTGTTACAAGACTAGATTTCATGTTAAATGTCCTTACCACAATAATAAAAACAGCAGAAAAGAAGTGGTGTGCATGGTAGCCAGTTTTCCTTAAAGCAAGAGAGAGAGAGAAAGGGAAAGATTTAGAATTGAAATAAAGATTCCTCCAATACTAGTTAGGAAAAAAGAGTAAAAAGTCAAGTCAAACTGCATATCGGTCTTCATTAACTTTTGCTACCTCAGCCTTCAGATCGAGCTGTACAGGGCGGCTGGCGTTAATTCACATTGTGCTTTATCAAGCGCCCTGTGTGTTTGTCTCCAGTTTGGTGAACATTCGCATCCGGCCCCAGCCTGGAAAGTGCTCCCAGTAAATATTAACCATTTGGCCCTCGTGGGCTCCTGAATGGACTATTCTTGACACAAATTAATCTTCTCTGAGGAAGGGTTCACAAAACCTTCAAATTTGAAAAGCAAAAGGCAGGAAAGTATCTTGATCAAATCTCTTTTGATTGCAAATAATAGAACCCAACTCAAGCCAGCTTTTAAAGAGGGGTCAGGAAGTGGCTGTTTGTGGTTCTTTCAAAGGAAAAGCTTTGTATTTAGTTTTAAGTAAGGCTAGGTCCAGTTGGTCAGACAGCGTCGACAGGATCAGTTTCTGTTCCTCAACTCTGGTCTTTATTGCATTTGCTTAATTATCCGCCATGTCCTTGTGACACTGGTAGGAGCAGCAGGGCTGGAGTGCAGAAGCTCCTACAAGCTCCATGCTTGCAGGATTCCAGCTTCTAGAGAAATGGAAAGAGAGCTTCTCTGTTCCAGAAGTCATACAGAAGTTCTATAACTGTATCTCATTGATTCTCAGCTTGGGTTACAGGCCCATCCTGAACCAATTGTGGTAGAAGAGATCATGTTATCGATGACTGAGCTGGGATTAGGTACCTTTCCCTGGAGTCAGGGGTGATGTCAGCTCTACCTGTGACACAATGACTGAGTGGGCTGGGAGTGCTTTTCCAGAATATTAGACCCTGTAATAGAGAAGGGGAATGGGTCCACTATAGGAAACCTCAGATGTCTTATACAGATAAGGAAAATTATTAAACCACCATTATTAACTGAGTGTGTACTATGAGGCTGAATAAGCAATGAGCATTGAGTCTTTTAATCCACACCACACTTGCAGAGCTATATGTAATTATCCCTGTTTTACAAAAGAAGAAACTGAGATCTAGAATATATTGAAAATGTTTTCCAGCAACACAAAACTAGTAAGTCAAGTTGCATCTAGCACACACGTTTCATCCTAAAGTGTCTTTTCTCTGGTGTCTTGTCTTCTATTGCCCCATATATAGAATCAAGCAAGTTCCTGTTCAATCTGAGGTGGGATAAGCCTAGTGCTTATCTTCTGTTCTGCTTGGGGTCAGCAGGTTATTTCAAAGACAAGCTGAGAATTAAACAGTACTCTGAAGTGGTAAGAGAGTTAATAAATTGAGAAGAAAAGATACAAACAAAATGGTGAATATTGAGTATTTTAAATCTGTGAAAAATGTACCCATGGAAAAAAGACTGGAATCATAAATCCAAAAAGGATGAGAGTAAGTGCTTCAGGGAGTTAAGATTTGAGGAATTATTTTCTTCTTTATGTTTTCCTGATCTTTCCACATATTCTACCATGAGAATGATTTATTTTTAATCAGAGAGAAATCTACTTAAAACAATCTTGCAAGTATTGGGTGAGGAAAGGTAAAATAACCTCTATGATATTTGAATCAGGTTGAGAAGTTGGAAAAAGCTGTAAAAATCCTGTCGGGTTTCTGTGAATAAATTTTTTTAAAAAGGAAGCATTGGAGTTAATAGCAAATTCTCTGCATGAACAGAAGTTAATATTTTCATGCCCTCCGGCACTCAGAGGCCAGCAGCACACAGTGCATGTACATATATTAACAACCCGGACATGGGTACAAATAGCAAGGTTGAAAAACTCGCTGACTCAGGTTGGTGGAGATGAAGCAAAAACAAACTTGGAGAATTCTTCCTGGAAGATTCAGAACTTCCAGGATTGTAGGCAGAAGAAAAGGTGAGCAATGGATCTAGGGGAAATAAAGTAAATAGATTATTTTCCTGGGGTGCAGGGTCCTGAACAATTCTCAGTAGGGGAGGGATGCTAGTTCTTACCTGTATTACTCAGTGTTCTCCAGAGAAGCAGAATAGATAGATAGATAGACAGACAGATATTCTCTCTCTCTCTCTCTTTCTGAAAAACATCAAACTCAAATTGAGAGATATTCCATAAACAACTGCCCTGTAAGGCAGGGAGAGAGAGAGAAGGAAAGAGAGTTAGGTATAGTTCTAAGGTCTGGAGCTGGAAAGCTTGCAGATTTCAGTGTAGATTCCAGTCCAAGTCTGAAGGTCTGAGAAGGAGGAGGAGCACCAAGGGTAGAGGATCAGTGTTCCAGCCAAGTGGTCAGGCAGAGAGAAAAAGAGAGAGAATTCTTCCATCTCCTTTATGTTCTATTCAGGCCCTCAGTGGATTGGATAATACCCACTCACACTGGGGAGAGCCATTCCCTTTACTCAGTCCAAAGATTTGAATGCTAATTTCTTCTGGAAACATCCTCATAGACACACTCGTAAATAGCATGTAGCCAGATAGCCAAACATCCCATGATGCAATCAAGTCGAAACACACACTTAGTTATCACACTCCCTGAAACCCCTTTTCCCATGAAATCAAAGAATGTAATCTTCATCACAATCAGAGCCCCTTGGATGTCTGTCACACATCACAGTTTACAAGCCACTTTCTCATTTCTCAATCAAATGAGATATCATTTGATTCTCACCATCTCTTCACTGGGCTGCCATAGCGAGAGGGGTAACTCTTTTCAAAGTTTGTTTGTGACTGTCTCACATCAGAAGATGAAACAGAGAGCTTCAAACTACGTTTTCTGTTTATGTTCTGAACTGCAAGTAGTGTTTTAAGAAAGTCAACGTGATCTTGGAATCTCTAGCGATAGCTAAATACAAAACGCTGTGCCTTTCTGCTGTTGGTGCTCATTGTACTAAGAAGGAAAAAAATGGAGTTGAGCCATTAAGGAAGAAGTCTCCCTTCACTAATGAACAAACCAGTGATCACAGGACACCCAATACACACACTGGGAAGGACACAGCATTATTCTTGTGCTATTCCTGCCCCCGCCACAAAAAAATCATAACCTCATGAATCTGGTCATGAGAAAACATCAGACAAACCCAAATTGAGACATACTCTATAATAAACTGGACTACACTCTTCAATAAGAATTCACAAATGATAAAGAATGAATAACTATTTCAGATTAAAAGACACTAAAAAGATAGCAACAACTTAATGTGCCACGTGATTCTAGGTGGAATTCTAGACCAGAAATTGCTTTGGCTATGAAGTACATCATTAGGATAATGAGTGGAAGGGAGGAGGAGGGTGGGGGGAAGGAGGGAGGGGGAGGGGAGAGGAGAGGGAGGGAAGGGAGAATGAGCTACAATGCAATACACTGCAATGTGATGTGATAGAATCATATAACAGGACAGACACTGTCAAGCAGACAATAGAACATAGGTGACAGCTCCTAACATTCACGGCATGAAACAACCTTGCACCTGGATAGTGTTCTCCATACTCAAAACTGCATGTGATTTAGTTCCATGCTTTTCTTCCATATTTTCTTCTCAGCTGAGGAGAGACATTCATAATATAAATATTTGACTTTCCAGTCGGAAAGATCTAGATTTTTCTATCCTGGCTTTACCCTTTGCCAGCTAGACAACTTTGGGAAATTCATTCATGTCTTTGAACTCCAAAGCCCTTGACGGGGAAAATATGCTTGGGTCACAGAGTTTTAAAGAGAAAACCTGAGACGTACAGTAAACATCAAAGTGCCCAGAAGAGATGTTGGCACACAGAGGTATAAAATACTTTTTATTTTGACTGTCCATCTTTACTTTCTCAGCCTTTGTCTACCACTCACATTGTGTCCCAGAGGGCCCAGAGAGTTGGGCCCCCTGGAAGGACCTCATTTCACCTTTAATCACTGGGTAACCAACCACACGTGGCTTGAGTCTGGGATCATGAATGGATGGGGCTTCTTTTGGAACCTTATCCTCTTATATACCAAGTAAACATTTTGGAAATATTTTCATCCAAATGAATGACAAAAACATTAGTGAATGTAATGGAAAATATGCCAATATAAACCCCTTCCTTTCTTAATGAGGCCACAAAAATGAGGCACCATTATTCATAATGGGAAGTGATGCTTCGCTGCATTTGACAATTTTAGATTTTATATTTACTCTTTCTTTACATTATGTCTCCCCTTCATACTGTAAGCACCATAAGGCAGGAATGATATTTCATTCATCAATGATTCCATAGTGCCTACCACAGTGTGTTCTAGCACATGTAAATGCTAAATAAATGCGTGAATGGATGAATGAATGAATGAATATAATTTTCTAGGTTTGGAGGGGCTTCTTAAAAGTAACTTGAAGCACGCTATGTCTGTTGTCTAGATTACACCCATAGAAATTCTACCTGTTCATTTCATTCTAAAATATTATCCATGAAAACGTTCTAATCTTGCCCAACCTCAGCTCTCTAGAATCATGGAAGGATTTGCCTCCAACCTACTGGGATACAGCCAAGTTGGAAGACATTCTCTGTGTCCTGATTCTCAAAAGAGGAAAGTGAGGCTCCATTGGATTGGGGAATTATGTGCTGGGGTGAGGCTGTCACCTCCAGACAGCTTTTTACCTATACACTCAAGTGACCAACCAGGAGAGGACCTTGGAAGCCAGAGGATACCTGAACAGGAAGGGTGAGATGTCAAAATTCACCTGGAAAAGAGAGTAAAATGAATTCCTACATCCTGACTAAGACAGCTCCAGAGAGGTGAAATTGTGGGTTCTAGGGTCAGATAAACCAGGTCTGAATCCCAAATCCACCAAGTGAGTGCTCAGAAAAATTCCATAAATCACATGTGCCTCAGTTTCCTTCTCCTTTAAGGAATGGGACAATATAGTAGACAAGATTACCATAAATGAAGTAATACAGTAAATAAATTAGAACAGAACCAAATTCATAATAAGCATTCAATCTTTGCTCTTTTTATGACTATCCAGACTGAAAAACAAGCCTGTGTCAACAAGAGACTGAATAAGAAACCCTCAAGGGTCTGGGCACGGTGGCTCATGCCTGCAATTCCAACACTTTGGGAGGCTGAGGCAGGTGGATCATGAAGTCAGCAATTCAACACCAGCCTGACCAACATGGTGAAATCTTGTCTTTAGTAAAAATACAAAAATTAGCCAGGTGTGGTATTGGAAGGAAGCTAATGGAAAAGAATGGAAAGGGCTAAGATCTCCAGGGCCTCAGCCTCCTGAGAAGTGGGCGCCTATAATCCCAGCTACTCAGGAGGCTGAGGCAGGAGAATCACTTGAATCCAGAAGGCTGCAGTGAGCAGAGATTACACCACTGCACTCCAGCCTGGGCAATAGAGCGAGACTCCATCTCAAAAAAAAAAAAAAACAAACCTCAAGGAGGAGACATGGGGGTTGCCTTCATTGGATAGAGTGCCACAGGACAGGATGCTCTGAGAGGCCAGCACCACACCTTCTAGACCATGCTATAGCCATAAACGTTCCAGAGGCATCTGAGAAAACCACTGCAGAATACACAGAGCACAGCTGATTTGAGCAAATGAATTTCATCTGTTCCACCTACAACAGGGTTTGCTCCACCCTGCCATAGCACAGGCTCCTGGAAAGACCAACTTGAACTCACAGCAACATTTAAATTGTCAGGACGTAATTAAGCCTTGGAGAAGATTAATTAACCACTTTCTTAGGAGCCGTTCTCTCCTCCCCATTCACTCAGGTTCCTTACCCCTGACTAAGCCTCTGAAAGAATCTCACATCATAAACAAGGATCTCATTAGCAACTTGAATTCGGGCTGCAGATCTTTTGTGAAGATTTGGTCACAGATGCTGCTTTATCCTCTGAGGATTATTCTGCAGCATCCAGAGAGACTCCAGGTGCTTTCCTGGGGAATGATCTCTCATTTGAATAGCTCATCTGTTAATCCATTGGCATAACTGCTGCCAGTTCCAAGGACCTACTGAGGAATGGACCCAGATTAGGCTTCTAGAAGGGCTACAAGGAATATGTTTCAGTGTTGGACTTCCCATTCCATTTGCATCCTCAGGGAAAGCTAATATCCCACTCAAGTTTCTCTTAGTTGGGGTGACAGGGAGATGCAGTTCTTCAAATGCTGTCCTCAAGTGGAGAGGGAGACCACAGAGCTCGGCTCACTTGCCAGCCCATGAAATCATTTTTCTTTGGTGGTGGAATCTCTCAGGGTGGCCTCTAGTGCTCCTACATGTTCCTTTCCTCTCTTCATTCCCACTGCTTTCCCCTCGGGTGGGTCCACATCACCTCTCACATGTACCAAAGTCTGTCTCAACTCTGCTAACTACAGTGTCTTCACTTCTGTACAGTTTTCACATGACAGCCAGATTAAGAATCCTCAGTGCAGCTTTGATCAGACCACTGTGCCCAAACAAAACCTTTCATGGCTCCCAGCTGCCCAGTGATCAAAGTCCAGAGTCCTCACTCCAGCATTCAAGAGCTTCTCTACTGTGAATCCCAAACATCACATATCCCCATCACTCATCTGCTTTACCCCCACCTGCCTCAACCTCAGCTCTAGTCCTTCAAGCTGCAGCTTATTGAGAAAGTCCTGAAATCAATGAAGTATGTGATGATAGCATTTTTGAATGAAATGTATAGCAAAAGAACAAATATGTGTGTGGCTTTCTAAATAGCAGGCTCCGTTCCAAATACTTTTTACATAGACTCACATACTTCTCACACTGTCCCTAATAAATAAGCACTCTTGCCATCCCTATTTTACAGCTAAGGACACTGGGACCTGGGGAGGTTTGAGTTGCTCAAAGTGATTAATTCTGGCTTGAACCCAGACGGCCCTGTATCAGAAGCTGCACTCCTAACCACTCTGCTATACTCCCACTATGTACTACATGGAATAAAACCATATTCTAGATTCTGTAGCACCATATGGAATACAATAGAAAATTTAGGGCATTCTGTATACTCAGTGGTAAATGTTTCATGAAGATTGTTGGAGATAAATATAAATATATACACATGCAACTACAGTAGAAAATATGTATTATGCTGAGTACAAAATGTCAATTGTTTGTCTTACTGGGGCTTGTGCTCAAAAACATGTGAAACCTGATGTTCTGGCTAAAACAAAGGACCTGCCAATGGTCTCTCATGCTTCTTTGCCTCTACATCTTCACCCACACTGATCCCAGCACCGGAAATATCTTTCCCTGTTGTTTCTCACCTACATCTCTGGTCCAAACATGTCTTGTCCATGGAGCCTTTCTTAATTCTTCTCTTTATTCTGTCTTCTAAATTATAAGCTTCTTGAGGGCTTAGGTAAATAAATTTCACAATCAGGTCTTGCTTCCTGACAAAGAAGGAAGCATCTTCCAGGGGGCTTTTACTCCTAACCTACTTTCTACCCCTAACTGGTGTGGTGGTTTCCTGATACTCATCTTCTTTCTGTGGGAGTTTGGTGTAGGAATTCACTTAGGGTGTTGGCAAAAATATTAAGGGAAAAATAGTAGAGAAAGTTACAGAATATAGTCTCAAACCCTTTTGGAAGGCCTAAGGGTATTTTCATAATTTCAGTATAAGTTTTGACGGAAGGCAACCTAAATCCCCTTTACATTTAGCTAATAAGAAAAGCAAATAGCCAGGATATGTGGGGAGTTTATCTGAATAACTTGTTTACTCATATGGTCTTAATACTAACCTTTGAGCTGGATAGCCCTCTCAGAGGGAGTTTGACCAGGGATATTACCCATTAATGGTGTTTGCTTTGGGTATCAGAACATGTCCTTTAATCTTTCACTCTAGTGGTGTTGACTCAAGCCTTTGTCAATTAAATTTTACTAAATAAATGCAAGTCTCACTGGCTGGTGGGTGCCAGCAGTATTTACAGCACTCTCCAGGGAGTCTATAAGCAGCCGCAGACACTCAGCCGAACTGGCAAAGCATAATATCTGTGTGTCAGTATACTTTATTCATCTGTCATTGAGTCAGGTTCTGCAGGATAGATCTCACAGGTGGTGACTCTGATAGTTTGGGACAATGGTTCTTAAAGTGTGGTCCCCAGACCAGCAATGTCAATATCACCTGGGACTTGTTAGAGATGTATATTCTCAGACCCCATACCAGACCTATTGAATCAGATATCTGAGGGTGAACAACAGCAATGTGTGCCACAACAAGCCTTCCAAGTGATTCTGATGCTTGTACAAGTTTGAGAACCACTGGCTTAAGAAACAACCATTCCCATTCAATATGAGAGAAGGGTTGGTTTCATGAATCTGAGCCAGTGGGCTAAATTGTATTGCTTATGAGGACAAGGTCAGGGATCAACTTTGTGTCCAAGTCAGTGACATTTCACCCCACATATTGAATCCCCTAAACCTAGTTTTTGTGCAATTGCAAGCTATTTAGTCCCGAGAGAACTAAGGATGTCTCAGTGCCAAGGCTAACTCACCTAAATTACTACTGCAGTCACATTAATGGAGCTAGGCTCACAGCCATGTGCCATCAAGCACCCCAAAGGGGGCAGTAAAAGAAGAACTAGGGATGGACAAGGACATTGTTAGAAGCCAAGAGAACATGGACTTTCTAAATACGAGTGTTTTAGAAGGTATGGCTACAGATTGCAAATGATGAAAAAAGGCAGTAAAAATCCTAAGAATTTAGGATGGGAGATTTCAAACTTCACAGGAGCTCCAAGGTCACAGAAATAGCAAACTAGAATGGCCTAGGAGCTAGTGCCTGATAGATTCAGAAGCATTTCCATGGGTGACATTTTATATTTGAAGAAAGTCAAATCTATATTCCAAGAAGTTAAAAAACAAGATCACACAATGAGGAAATAGCAGAGCTAGAATGCAAACCACCTTTTGCTGAACAGGAGCTTCTCCTAAAGGTCGGATTGCCCTGCTGTGGTCACTCCTTTCTCTCTGCCATTTCTCTTCTACACTCCTGCCACACTGGCCTCAGTGCCACCATCTCCAGTCCCAGGGCTCCACACTTACTCTTCCTTCTCTTTTAAGTATTTTTTTTCCACTAGATATTCCCACCACTGCACCCTCCTCATCCTGTAGGTCTCAACCCAAATGTTACTTACTCAGAGAGATCTTCCCTGACTACCCAGCCCACACTTCCGTGTCTGTATTAGTTTCCTGGGGCTGCTGAAGCAAATGACTGCAAATTTGGTGACTTAAAACAACATAAGTTTATTCACTCACAGTTCTGGAGGCCAAAAATCCAAACTCAAGGTGTCAGCAGAGCTGTATCTCTCTGAAGGCACTAGGAGAGAATCTGGCCCATGCTCCTCTCCTAAGTTCTGGTGGCTTCCAACCATTTGTGGCATACCTTGACTTGTGGCTACATGACTTCCATCTCTGCCTTCAGCATCACATGGCCTTCTCTACATTTCTTCCAGTGGCATTGTCCTCTCTGTGTCTGTATCAAATTTCCCTTACAAGAACACCATTCATTAAATTAGGGAACACCCTCACACTATATGGACTCATCTTAACTTCATTACATCTGCAAAGACCTTATTTTTAAGTAAATTCACATTCATATGCACCAGGCAGTAGAATTTCAACACAACCTTTTTGGAGGAAGTGGGGAACAATTCAACCCACACATAGCCACAGACATTTTCTACAGTACCCTACTCTATCTTCTCTATAGTACCTCTCAGTATGGGACATTATCCGATTTATTTATAAGTATATATGCTCATTGCCTTCCCATCCCCTCCCCACCCCACAACTAGAAAAGAAAGCTTCTTATAGCTGTGCACCTCTCTGTCTTGTTCACAGCTGAATCTCCAGCACCTAGAAGGGGACCTGACACAAAGCACTCTTTCACAAATATTTGCTAACTGCCTGAACTGCCTCTTCCACTGGGGTGTTTCATTACATGAACCTACCTCGCCAACCACAGGGATGAGTACGTGACCTACACTGACTTATCAAAACTGTTTTAAGGACAAACTCTGTGAGAGAGGGAACCATGATGTTTCCTCTGAAATCATTAGCTGTGAGGATGATGTCATAGTGTTGCCAGATAAAATACAGAATGTCTAGTACACTTTTAGCATAAATAAAAATCCCGTGTGATATTTAGGACATAGTACAAATAGTACTTGGGACATACTACATCTAAAAAAGCTATTAGTTGTTTATCTGAAAATCAACTTAACAGAGCCTTCTGTAGTTTTTTTTTTTCTAAATCTGGCAACTCTGTGATGTCAACCTCAAGCTGCCAGCAACCTTGTTGTCCACTCAGGGAAGGAACACAACTTTCCTGAAAATGAAGCCTTTGTAGAAGAAAGCAGAGTCAAGAGATAAGGAAGAATTCCTGGTCATATTTCCTAAGTCCCTGGATCTGGCTATGCCAACATGCTTCCTTTACCACTGAGGCTTCTCAGTAATCTGTGTCAATAAATCCCCCATCCCTCTAATTTTTTCTTTCCTAAGCATTTTGAAACTAAGTTTTTGCTACTTGCAAATGAAGTTCTGGTGAGTGTAAGTCACCTTCTAATCAGTGCCAATTCTTGCCTTCATGATCTCCAAAAATCCATAGTCCCTTAATCTCCCTCCTAGTTTTTCTACTATTTTCCCCAATGATGGCCATTTCACTCTTAATTAAGAGTAGTCTGATGTAGTCCTTTCTGTTCAGGATGGAAAGGTCCATCTCAGCTGTCTCCCTCCAATCTGTATCATCATGTCCACAAAGATGCAGGGGGAAGCCCCAACAAGACACAAAGCATCTCTCTTGCTGCTGCTGACCACCCTATAAAGCATAAATGCAATGTCTTATTATGCTAAGAGGTCCCCTCTTGATCAGGTGTAAAGAATAAAAGCAACAAAAAAGGTGAAAAAGAAGGCAGGAAACCATATCCTACCATAGCCAACATTTTCCTTCCGAGCCTCCAAAGGAATGGGGCCCATGACTAGGTCTGGGTGCTGCGGGTTGCTTGAGCAGCAGAATCCCAACCTTTCATTCCCTTCTCCATATTCTTAAAGGCAGATCCAGTTGGTCATACAAAAGTGACAGCAAAAGAGAAGATCCACAGAGCTGAGACAGCACCCAAGATGGTATCGCCTGCAGACAACGTGTGCAGTGTTCCTGCTGTAACATATATCCCTTTGGTCCTACATAATAAATCTCTTCTTGTTGATGTGACAGACAGCTAAGATTGCTACTTTTACTTTTGCTAGATCCTGATTTCATAAAGATCAACCCTTTCATTCCAAGCAGAAGAGGAGGAACAGGCCAAGTGCTAAGGGGCCAATCCCTTAGCATCTAGGCAGGAGAAAAGAGAGAAAACTCATGCTCTTGCCAAGAGATCTGTCAAATGGCCATAGGCAGAGACATGGACCTCCATCCAAATTAAACAATTAGCCTTCTGAGCCCAGTAGTTGCCAAGCATACACTTTGTAAATCAAGACAGCATTTATTCATCCAGCAAATATTTATCAAGACCAGGCAATATGCAAATGCTGTGCTAGGCACTTGGGAAAAGATGAGAAAATGTAAATGTGGTTTGCTGTGGTTTGAGGGCTTATGCTCCCTCAGAAATTTATGTTGAAACTTAATTCCCAATATAATAGTATTAAGAGGCAAGGCCTTTAAGAAATGAATAGGCCATGAGCACTTCACACTCATGGATTGGTTAGTAACCTTATGAAAAGGCTGGAGACAACTAGCTAGACCCTTTTGCCCTCCTGCTCTTCTGCTATGGAAGGACATGGTGTTCATCCTTTTCAGAGGACACAGCCACAAGAGTTATCTTGGGAGCAGAAACCAGTTTTTCTCCAAGCACCTTGATCTTGGATTTCCCAGACACCAGAACTGAGAGAAATGAGTTTCTATTGTTCATAAACTATCCAGTCTCCAGCATTGTGTTACTGCAACAGGAATGGAACAGCCACTGTCCCTCATCCTTGCAACTTCTCAAGTTGGAAAAATAGGCATCCTTCATGTAAATGCTTCAGTAAATGAAGACATGATTGTGGTAACAGAGAGAAACATAAACTATGAGAACAAATAAGAAAGATTCAACAGACTTCATTTAATGTTCAACAAATATTTGTTGCACCTCTGCTGGGTGCCAGACATTGCTGTGGGTGCTGGGGTGACAACCTCACTTTATTCAACAAGCTTGGATTGATTTATTAACTGGAATTACTCACCCACCTGATGTAGAAGCTCATTTCACTCTCAGCTTGTGCAGTGAATGTTCTTCCCATCTGGTCACTGGCTTTCTGGTTAACTCCAGCCCAGAATGTATGCCTGCCATACCTATTAGTCTAAGCTCACGGAAATCAAGGGTCTGCAATCAGTCACTGGGCTCTTGGGAAAGCAAGGCACAAGCTAATGAGAACTTGAATCAGAATGGAGCAGACTGTTATTTTGTTTTTGGGCTCCATCTGCGACACTGGTAGAATTTAGAGAATTACAGAGTAGAACTGATGTAGTATCCAACTGGTTAGCATTCAGGAGCTCCACACTTTGCTGATGATTCATGAGGTGGGAAGTTGGGGATTTTAACTGCTTTATATTAGCCCTTGCATCTTAAAAAGTATTCTTGCCTTCTGTGGCTTCTCTCCAAGTTTGATGGTCCTGTGAGAGTTTGGCTTCAGACTCACCAACTGCAGTCAGCTGAGGAAAACCCAGTTCATTTCTTTGCCATGAAAGTGCCCTTGCTCTACCTACAGAGCATTCTGGCTGTTTGCCCAGATTCAAAATTCTCAAAAATGTGTAAACGTAGAAAGCATTCTCCAGCTGCTTTGGACTTCAGCATCTCAGGTCGTAGTTAAGAGTCTTTGCATGTGAAACAATCTACTTTAAATTAGCATAAGCAGGAAAAATTTAAAGGGGGAGGGGAAAAGGCTTATAGGAGTATACAAGGAAGTCTCACAGAACCCAAGAAAGTAGAGCCCACAAGAGTCCCTCGAGGGTCTGAAACCAGAAAGTGGAAAGCCCACAGGAAATAAGGTGACCGCAACTCTGTCTCCCTTGTGTCCCCAACAACTTTCATCTCCACTGAACTCTGCACCATCTGGCTCACTCTTTTTCTTCTGGAACAAAACTCTGTCTGCTCTGTGTGCAAGATGAAAGATGGCTACTTTACAGTTCCTGCAATTCCCATTCATTCACCTTCAAGCTATGTCAGAGACCAACTAGCTGCCATTTTCCTCTGAAATTCTAAAATTCTGCCACTTGGTTATTTAACCACAATTGACGAAGTGCCTACGATGTGCCAGACTCTAAGACATTGAATTGGGCCCCTCAAAAACCCCAACTAATCACTGTTAGGGTCTTATGATTGGGTCCAAGATATAATGTCTTTCACACCTGTGTACTAAATAAGTTGAGAGACAAGAACAAGAATATCAGGCCAAAATATAATGTTTATTATTAATAAAGACTAGGTTGGAATATATTAGTTCTACTTATAGATAGGTGAGCCCTCTAATTCTGAAATCCAGAATTTCAGAGAGGTACCCGCTCAGAAATTCAAACCTTATGCAGACATAAGACTCACTGCCTCAAGCAACTACTTAGAACTTATTTACCCTAAAGGCAACTCATTTTCAAGGAGAAACAGAAAGAGCTGAGTTGAGCTTGATAACTTTACTTTTCCTATTTACCAAATAGATAAATCACTTCGTCCTTCCCTAGGGCAAAGTGCCTAAAGAGGAAGAGAGAGGCCAGAAGTGGTAAAACTGACTAAGATGCTCCCACATGGAAGGAAACATTAAGTATGAGAAAAGCATTTCCCTTCCCCAAATAACCATATTTAATATTATTCTTTGCTTCGATCACCTAAGCTTTTTACTTCAGTCATTCAAAAGTCTGATTTCCTTTACTTTCTTTAATTAAGTAGACATGTTTTTCTGCTGATATTTTCAAAGGGTTGGTTTTTCAGTTGTTATTTTTCTGTAGGAGCCCTACATGTTGGGCACCAGAATGTAGGGAACGAGCCCCTACATCACTCATGGGTACCCCAAGTTTGGTGGCAACAAAGGATTGAGAAAAAGACAGATTAAGAGTGAAAATGGGACCAGGGGGCCATCACATTACCAAAGGCAGTGAAGGCCCTGAGCTCTTATCTCTCACATTATTTATTGGTTACAATCACTTTTATCTAGAATGTAGGGGTGGAGTGATGGTGGGGAGAGGGTGACATGATGGTGGAGTTATTCAGTGAGCTGGAACTGAATCAGTGAGCAGGAACTGGTGTGTTATTAAGATTTGTAACAGTGGTGTTTGGGAGTTTCAGAAAACAAGAACTCGTGGTTATCCTTGTCCTATTATCTACATGCAGTTGGTGAAATGTGGGCCTTACAAGGAGCCACAAGTCTGGCTATATCATACTGCTTCGAAGGGGTTTTACATCCTTGAGCACAATGTTTATGGTAACAGAGCCTAGGTCAGTCACCCTGCATTGGAACATGAGGCATGGAGTTTGCCTCTCCAGAGGCCTCCCACAGTTTGCTGCGGGTTGTGGTTCCCAGTTTACGTGTTACTCGTAATCAATTTACACAGGCACTCTGCAAGTCCTTTCTCCTTTGCTGCTTTTCCCAATATTATTCTGGGGTTGTCTTTATAACTATTATTACTTTTGTATTTATTCCTCTATTGTTTATCTGTGCCTGGCAACTCCCTATCATGTGCACTGTGACAATATATTTTCTCTTCCTCCCACATTCCCTTCCTGTTCCTCACCACCCTATTTTAGTGGATTATTATATGTTTAAATATTACATCTGTGACACGGTATCTTTTCACCTCTGGCTATGAAACATTAGAAATGCAGCATATATAACAACATCTTTACCGTTTTTCCCCCCTTCTCCTTCCAGCTTTTCATTTATTAAGAAAACGGGTCATTTCTACACCAGGAGAGCTTACAAGGTTCCGTTCTGAGTGATAATCTTCAAATTTACTTTAGTCTTGGTCCCACCATTACATGGAATTTCACACCCACCATAAGTCCTATTTCCATACTTCCAACTTTCATTCTGAAGGTCATCCTCTAGCAGCTTCTAAGGAAATACATTCTCTAATTTATTGCATGCTCAAGAGTATCAGTCAAGATACTGATACTGCCTTTATACACAAGCAACCATTCTGCTGTATTTTTTAAAAAGTATCCTTTTTTTTTTTTCTTACAGATTTTATAAGCATTGCTTCACTGCTCTCCAGATCTGAATTGCCTTGGAGAAGACTGAGAAATTTTAAGTGACTTGATACTTTTCATGGTTGCCTAAAGTATGGAATTTCACCTTTGAAGCTTAGTAAACCTAACCAATATATGTCTCAAGGTTTATAATTGTAGGCCAATGTCTCCAGGGTATGTCTGTCCCTTCATATATCAACATGCACATGTGTGTGTATGTGTGTGTATTTATATATAATTATTTTTGTTTTATTTTAAAGATATATTTTATCATCATGTTAAAGAAAATTCCAAAAACAAAAAATGTCCATTACGTGTATGTTGTATTTTCTTTATGCATCTTTCATTGCCATCATTGTCTTTCTAATCCATTTTAACCCTCTATCCTTGTCCATTTTATTTAAAATCACATTTCTTAATCCTCTCCTCTAGGTCACTTATTATGCAGCCATGCATAGTCTTTATTTATGTGCCTTTTCTAACAGGAAAACTTCCCTTTTCTGAGGATTTTATTTGTGTTCTTTCCCTGAGTTCTGCAAGTACATATTTAAACTTTTGTTCTGTTTCATTTTATCTTCTTTTCTTTTTTTTTAAATTGCATTTTAGGTTTTGGGGTACATGTGCAGAACATGCAAGATAGTTGCATAGGTACACACATGGCAGTGTGTTTTGCTACCTTCTGCCCCTTCACCCACATTTGGCATTTCTCCCCATGCTATCCCTCCCCAGCTCCCCCGCACTGTCCCTGTCCATCCCCTATTCCTCCCAATAGACCCCAGTGTGTAGTACTCCCTTCCCTGTGTCCATGTGTTCTCATTGTTCATCAACCGCCTATGAGTGAGAATATACGGTGTTTTATTTTCTGTTCTTGTGTCAGTTTGCTGACAATGATGTTCTCCAGATTCATCCATGTCCCTACAAAGGACACGAACTCATCATTTTTGATTGCTGCATAATATTCCATGGTGTATATGTGCCACATTTTCCCAGTCCAGTCTATCATCAATGGGCATTTGGGTTGCTTCCAGGTCTTTGCTATTGTAAACAGTGCTGCAGTGAACATTCATGTGCATGTGTCCTTATAGTAGAACGATTTATAATCCTTTGGATATATACCCAGTAATAGGATTGCTGGGTCAAATGGAATTTCTATTTCTAGGTCCTTGAGGACTCGCCATACTGTCTTCCACAATGCTTGA
>CM052648.1:11526514-11583652 GCA_028533165.1 Leontopithecus rosalia | reverse complement strand
CACTGGTTTCTTCCCATCTTTGTGGATTTATCCACCTGTCGTCTGAGTAGTTGCTGATTTTTCTATTGGGTCTCTGAGTGGATGTCCAGATTGTTGATGATGAAGTATTTCTGTTTCTTAGTTTTCCTTCTAACAGTCTACCCCTCTGCTGTAAGACTGCTGAGGTCCACTCCGGGCCCTGCTTGTCTGGGGTACACCTGTAGCAGCTGTGGAACAGTGAGGGATGCTACCAGTTTCTTCTGCTGCTATCTTTGTCCCAGAATGATGCCCGCCAAATGTCAGTCTGAACAGTCCTTTTTGAGGTGACTCTTTGGGTATACGGGGGTCAGGGAGCTGCTTGAGGAGACGGTCTGTACTTTACAGGAGCTCAAGTGCTGAGCTGTGAGCTCCATTGTTCATTCAGTGGTACTAGGCAAGTACATTTAAGTCTGTTGCAGCAGAACTCATAAAACCCCTTTTTTCCCTCAGATGATCTGTCTTGGGGAGTTAGGGCTTTATTTGTGAGTATCCATTGCTGTGTCCTGCCCAGCTCGGAGGCAGTTTAGTCACTATTTGCCTGCCGAGGCTCTGCCCTGCTAACGTGGGGTCTGCCCTTTTGCTGTGGGCTCCACCCTGCTGCTGTGGGCTCCGTCCTGCTGTTTTGGGCTCTTCCTTAGTGATGTTGGTTCTGCCCTGCTGATGTGGGCTCTGCCCTGTTGGCGGAGTCTCTCTGTTATGGCAGATTGCCTTGGCAACGGCTGGCTGCATCAGCAATGTGCAAGTACCTCAGTAGGGGCGGAATGTCTCAGTAATGGTGGACACCCCTCCCCCACTGAGCTGTACCGTCCTGGGTTTAGCTGTGCCCACAGTGAAACTCAACCCCTAGCGTTCCAAATCGCCATTTTGTTTGTCCCTGTGGGGGTGGGACCCATCGAGCCTGATCACTTGGCTCCCTGCCTCAGAGCCTTTTTGCTTTTTTTTTTTTTTTAAGTTGTACGGTTGAGTCTCTCCCAGGTGTTTCAGTTGCCGGCTGAAAGGGCACTGGGATCTGTGTGATTTACCGTGCAGCAACCTACTGTGCCAGCTCACAGTTCACCTCCTGGGAATCTCCTGGCCTGGCTCACTGTCCAAATCCCATTTAATCAGATGAATATGTTAATCTGCCCTCCCAAATCTCAAATTGCTAGTTTAACAGGGCACCCAGATCAGTGCGTTTTGTGCGGCGTGCCGCTGTGCTGTGGCACCGGCCGTTTGGCCCCGCTAACGGAGACTGCTGCGCTGGCACCCTGTGTCTCTCCTATACCTGGGAATTTCCCCATTCTGTGGGCAACAAAGATCTGTCTGGAAATGCGGCATGAACTCACCCTCATCGTCTTGACTGAGAGCTGAAATCCTGAGTTGCTTCTATAGCGCCATCTTCCCCCATTGCACCTCATTTTATCTTATTTTCTATGAACTATTGTATGGCCATTTTACCCTCTAATTTTATGAAGGTAATTGTTTCATTGGGGTATTTTTTAAAACCTAGTAATAAAATGTCTTTTAAAGTTTACTACTTTTATGATAGAATTATAAAGCCATTGAAATTTGCTTGATCTAGAAAAGATCAACAATTCAATCACCACCCCCTCAACACACACTCACTTACATACAAAGAAAATGTTTCCAACCTCCACCACAAACTTCCTTAGAAATCCACATCACGCCTATATTCCTATTTATGTTAGACAATACCAGATTTCTAAGATTCTCTGCATATCATTACTTATCATCAAAATATGTTCTTTAACCACTCACCTATCTTCTTTTCTGGAAAATGTCCTCTGGAACCCATAGTCAATTATCAGCAATATCTCTTATATTCTCAACATCTCTGAATCATCCCTTCCTCCTCTAAATGAAACCTGGATGCACCTAAGGACAGTTTATCTCCTACAAAGCTTTCCAAAAGTAGCCAATCTTCCCCACATTCTTCCGTATCATTGAACCTGAAGGTGTGATGTTTGTCCCTCTTATTTATTGTTGCTTTTTTTAGACAATTTACACCCCTTTTGGAAAAAAAAACCCTTGAATTTAAAGATTATAATATCAGATTATATCAGTCACTACCTCTCCTTTCTGTGTTATCTATAGAAACCTGGGCCAATTCCCTTTACCCCTCAAGGATTTTAGCCCCAAGGCCATTACAACTCCCTTCTGTGGTATTCTGAGCGATTTCAATATTCTTTTTTTTTTCAGACAGAATCTCGCTTTCTGGCCCAGGATGGAGTGCAGTACCACAGTCTCAGCTGACTGCAACCTCTGCCTTCTGGGTTCAAGTGATTCTCCTGTCTCAGTCTCCAGAATAGCTGGAATTATAGGTGCACCCCACCACGACCAGCTAAGTTTTGTATTTTTAGTAGAGATGGGGTTTCATCATGTTGGCTAGGCTGGCCTCAAACTCCTGACCTCAGGCAATCCACCCACCTTGGCCTTCCAAAGTGCTGGGATTACAGGTGTAAACCACTGTGCCCAGTCATGATTTTAATATTCTTATGTGTGACCCTCCCAGTACCATGGTCTCCAAGATTCTCTGTGTCATCTATTTCAGTAATTTCATTCTCCACTTAACATAGTTCCTCATTCTTATAATCACAGGTAGATCTACTTATCATCAATATTAATTGCACCCACCCCACCTCCTGAACTCAGTTTCAGGCATCTTTAGTCTTACTTTCTTTGAATGTTCCTGCTCATTCATTCTATTATCTCAACATCACTAATTACTTAATTTAATGAGAATCTTCGATATGCTGATTCAATCCTTTGACTCTCACTTCACACCCTTTCCTCCTCAGATTTCATGTTCCCATATACATATCTTTAAACTCCTTACTTTTTTCTGCCTTTATTCTATTGGCCTGGGGGAAAAAATCCACCTTGTTTAAATACAACTCTATTTTTACCCAGACAAGTGAACATGTTGATAAAATGCATGTGTGAGCGTGCATACATACATACACACACACACACACACACACACACACACACACACACGTGCTACCTGGGCTCACCTTAAGCCTATCACCCCTAAATTCACATCAGCCCTTTAGAAGCACTCAGTAATCATAACTTTCCTTAGCTCTTTCATTCTTCCACCCTCCTAGACAATAATTTTGCCTTTTCTTCTTCCTCCACAAATCTTCCACAACTCTTTCATTACCTTACTCTCAGCTTATAATGGTGCTTTCAATTTCTTTGAAAAAATAAAAGCAATGAGAGGACAACTCCAACATACTCCTTCCATGACATACATGAAACTATCAGATCCATTCCCATATACAATTGTTTCCTTCTGTTGCCAAAGATGAACTGCACATGTTCCAATCAAAAGCCAAATCTTTCTCCTGTGCAATGGATTCCATCTTGTCTCACCTCCACAAGAAAATTGCTTTCACATTTATCTCCCCTTACTCCTATATTATCAAAATCTCTCCTATAGATAATTACCATAAGCACACTAACCTGCTTATGCTCCTCAGCCACTACCCTATTACTCTGTTCTCCTATGTTGCAAAACAAAACTCATGGTCATCAATCTTGGTTAGGCTCAGCTAACCGGTTCTTCTGCTGTACTTAGTTGGGCTCACTCACATGTCTAAGGTCTACAGCTGGTCAGTTTTGGCAGCTGTGCTTTTTGAAACTGCAAAACTCATGGGGCACTTCACCTCTCATTCGCTTTTGACCTCATCCAACTGGTTTTCATCTCTACCAGTTTTCTATGTCCCAGTAAATGTCATTTCATTCTTCAACTTTCTCAGTCAAAATATATATTTGGCTGTTTTGACTGCCTTGCCTTACCTGAAGACTGTCTTCTGAATTTATTACTCATCTGCATGAATTTTTAAAATTCAGCTCTGTCTTCTCTTTCAGGCCAAACTGAGCCACCAAAGCTCCCAACATCGACCACACAACCATTTCCATTGATCCTTATAAGGGCTTAGTGGCTTGGCCCTCTGGATGTGCCAGGTATTTAAAGAAATGTGTTTATCAATATTCTCCTGATATCTGCAGCTGTGAGCATCTTTTCCCTGTGCTTCCTCATTTTATTTGATCTTTATTGCCTTTGGCAGCTGTTCTCTATATATTGTGGTTTAGGGTTATGGATGTCCCTTGGTTTCATAAGAGGTAGAGAGCTCATTTCTTTCCAGGTGATCTTTGTTGCTGTAAGCATGATCTCCAAAAGGAGAAAGAAGAAATGCTCTCTCTATTCACTATTTTAAAAGTAGAAATCACAAGAAATATGATTAGTTATTTACTTTTAAGCAGATAAATCTGACCACCATATGTAGCAAGAGGCAGGGTATATTAATCAGTGTTCTCCAGGTAAACATAACCAATAGAACAGATGAAAGAAAGGAAAGGGGGATGTTGAAGTATTGGCTCATGTGATCACAGAGGCTGAAATCTCCACAGTCTGGCCTCTGCAAGCAGGAGACTCACCAGTGATGTAGTGCAAAGGCCTGAGAACTGGAGAACCAGAGGCATAGATTTGAAGTTAGCTCTGAAGGCCTGAGAACTAGGAGTGCTGAGAGCAGGAGAAGACTGATGTTCCAACTCAAGCAGTGAGTCAGGTAAGAATTCAGTCTTCCTCCAGCTTTTTAAAAATCTATTGGCGGGGCAGGGTTGAAGGGGGAGCTGGGGAGGGATAGCATGGGGAGAAATGCCAAATGTGGGTGAAGGGGAGGAAGGCAACAAAACACACTGCCATGTGTGTACCTATGCAACTATCTTGCATGTTCTGCACATGTACCCCCAAACCTAAAATGCAATTTAAAAAAATTTAAAAAATAAAAATAAAAATCTATTCAGGCTCCCAGTGGATTGGAATATGCCCACCCACATTGCAGAGGGTAATCTTTACTCTGCCCACCACTTAATATGCTAATCTATCCATAAGGTCCCTCACCGAAATAATGTTTTATCAACCATCTAAGCATTTCTTGGTCTAGTCAAATTGACAAATAAAGTAAACCATCACATGGGAAAGCCATTGGTAACAGCAGAAAGACTAAAGGAAGCTACTGGAAGTAGAGCCTGAAGAGGTGAGAGGAGAATTGAGCCAAATGGGAGCCTTCAATTCTTTTAGAGATGTGGCCACTCCAATGTGCCAGTGAGGGCTCAAATGTAGTGACAACAAGACTAATGCAGTTTAAAATTTTTTAAAGGGGTGAATGTGAGACAGGAAATCAAGAGCTTATGAAATCATTAGAAGGGCTGAAGAAATAAGTCCTAGGTAAGAAATGATTTGGAATGTCTCTAGAAGAGCATCCAGAACTGACTCGCCAAGAACCTCCACGACAGTGGGGCATGTTAGGGAAACAGAAAGCCAGTGTTCTTTTCTTTTTTTTTTTTTTACATATACTTTAATTTCTGGGGAACATGTGCAGAACGTGCAGGTTTGTTACATAAGTATACAGGTGCCACGGTGATTTGCTACACCCATCGACCAGTCATCTACATCAGGTATTTCTCCTAATGTTATCCCTCCCCTAGCCCCCAACCCCCAGACAGGCTCCTACATGGGATGTTCCCCTCCCTATGTTCATCAACTCCAACTTATGAGTGAGGCCACGTGATGTTTAGTTTTCTGTTTTTGTGTTAGTTTGCTGAGAATGAGGGTTTCCAGCTGCATCCATGTCCCTGCAAAGAAGATGAACTCACCCTTTTTATGGCTGCAGAGTATTCCATGGTATATATGTGCCACATTTTCTTTATGCAGTCTATCATTGATAGACATTTGGGTGTGGCAATTTCTCAATCATCTAGAAGTAGAAATACCATTTGACCCAGCAATCCCATTACTGGGTATATAGCCAAAGGATTATAAATCATTCTACTATAAAGACACATGCACATGTATGTTTACTGCAGCACTGTTCACAATAGCAAAGTCTTGGAAAGTCAGTGTTCTAAGTACTGCTTCCAGGATCTCATCATGTGAGCCATAACCTAGCCATCTGAGGCCCAATGGCAAACTTATGGGTCCAGAAACAATTCTCCTTAAGGGCATTTTGGGGTTCAGGATGCTGCCCTCAGAATCTTGACCTGTAGAGCCCAGATCATGACAAAATAAACACTTGATTCATTTCCTCTGACTCCTTCCACTTATGCTGCTTATGAACTCAAGTCTCATAGTATCTGATTGGGATAATCTTAAATCAAGCAATCTTTAGATATCCAAAATGTCAAGTACAGAAAAGCATCTAAGAGAAAGTTTGGTAATCACAGCACTTTGGGAGGCTGAGGAGGTTGGATCACAAGGTCAAGAGATCGAGACCATCCTGGTCAACATGGTGAAACCCCGTCTCTACTAAAAATACAAAAAATTAGCTGGGCATGGTGGCGCCTGCCTGTAATCCCAGCTACTCGGGAGGCTGAGGCAGGAGAATTGCCTGAACCCAGGAGGCGGAGGTTGTGGTGAGCCGAGATCGTGCCATTGCACTCCAGCCTGGGTAACAAGAGTGAAACTCCGTATCAAAAAGAAAAAGAAAAAGTTTGGAGTGGGTAATGAACAGAACTACCCAAACTGCCCAGCTTTGGTCAAATTTTCTTCTCCTTCCTGCTAAGCTCACTTTATCAATCCTTTAGCTGCTATAAACACTGATTTCCTCAATACTCTTTCCCTACCCCATAATCCTCTCCCACAAATATCTTTGTTACTCTGTATTACATATTTTCACGTTTGCTTATTATGACAGCCATAAGTATTGTTAGCCTCCATTTTGTGAATGTGGATATTGAGGTCCAAAAGAGTGAAATAATGTGTCCAAGGTCACCCAGCCAGTCAACGATGGAATTGAGACTTAACCTCACGATCTGACTCTAAATCTCATTTTCTTTCTTCTATCTGTTAAGCCAATGAATGTCTATGACTATGTCTTCTTCTAAACTGAGAAGTAAATTCAAAACCAGCCTCTCCTGGGCAAGCAAAATAAATGGGTTTCTTAATCACTCTTTCTTTCTGAGGCCTCTTTAAGCTGAACTCCCCACTGTTCACGCCCAGATGGTTAATGCTGCTGCCAGCCAGGCTGAGGGCTACACGTAACGTTACTCGCTTCTGAAGGGGCTGCCATCTTACATTGTATTTTGCCTGTATGGATCATTGATCAAATTTTCCCTTGATAGTAAAAGTTATTGATGGTCACTTGCTCGTGAATGTCTAAAAGGAAACGTCTGGTCTTTCCAAGCCACAGGCCTTATTCAGTCAGTAAACACTGACTGGGGCCTCTCCTGGTACCAACCTTTCCTGATAACCGTAATTTTCTTCTATGAACCTCGTCAAGTTAAACTTCTCATTATTCCTGAACATGCCCCTAGTTCCATGCTTTGCTTATTCTATTCTTTCAGCATGGATTTTTCTTTTCCTTTTCAATGGCTAGGAATCTAGTTCTTTTATTATTATTATTATTATACTTTAAGTGCTGGGGTACATGTGCAGAATGTGCAGGGTTGTTACATAGGTATACAAGTGCCATGGTGGTTTGCTGTATCCACCCCCCTGTTATCTACATTAGGTTTTTCTCCTAATGCTATCCCTCCCCAATCCTCCCACCCTCTGCCATGCCTCCCCTAGCTCCCAACCCTCCAACATGCCCCAGTGTGTGATGTTTCCCTACCTGTGTCCATGTGTTCTCATTGTTCAACACCCACTTATGAGTGAGAACATGCAGTGTTTGGTTTTCTGTTCTTGTGTCAGTTTGCTGAGAATGATGGTTTCCAGATTCACCCACATCCCTGCAAAGGATATAAACTCATCCTTTTTTATGGCTGCATAGTATTCTATGGTGTATATGTGCCACATTTTCTTTGTCCAGTCTATCATTGATGGGCATTTGGGTTGGTTCCAAGTTTTTGCTATTGTGAACAGTGCCACAATAAACATACATGTGCATGTGTCTTTATAATAAAATGATCTATAATCCTTTGCATATATACCCAGTAATGCAATCCATTCAACACACATTTGTTAAGTGGCTTTTATGTCCCAGGCACTACGTTAAGGTCCTGAAGATGTCCTTCCAACAGACAGCCAACATTTGAAACATGTTGTGTCAAATGATATTTCTGTTTCTAGATCCTTGAGGAATCACCACACTGTCTTCCACAATGGGTGCACTAATTTACACTCCCACCAACTTAATCCATCTTGCAAGATTTAATTCCTTGCTTCTCCACAATATTTCCCTTGAACTCTAAAACAAAAGTAAATTCTTCTCTATTTGAACTATTTTGACATTTCTATCTCTCTCTTTTACAATATTCCTGACTTTCTACTTGTTATTAAATAAATATGATGTAAGTAGAATTGCCAGCTGCAAATGTTTTAGCACCCTGTGGTAATTAATATTATATAACCACACTTTGGGCATAGCCAAGAGTACTCCATTTGGGCTTGAACAAGTAACTTGATTTGGCCAATAGGACTTAGTGAACGTATGATAAGAAGAGGCTTGGAGTGTGTTTGCCTAGTTGGGCCTGGCCTTTTGCATTTCTTCTCTTTTCCAGGAGAAATGTCCTGAGGACTGAGGTTGGTCCAAGGAGGATGAGAGGTACATGAGCATATCTACACCCAAACTGCCACTTAGAACCAAACCTAGCCTAATCTAGATCAGCCAAACCCCACCCAATTCAACATAGATGTGAGCAAAATATGCAGCAGTAACTGACTAAAATACCGATCAGTGCACTTTTATCTCTTTCACTAGATTGTACATTCCTACAAGGCAAGCTTCCTCTCTTACTGTTTCTACAGCTTTGTAACAACATCTAAACATCATAGGATACTTACTATCCATCCTGTAAAAGAACTGAGGCCCAGCGAGGTTTAACAAGTTATCTGAGGAAAATGCAAATCAAAAACACAATGAGATCACCTCACACCTGTTAGGATGACCATTATTTAAAAAAACAAAGATAACAAGCATTGGCAAGGGTGTAGAGAAAAGGGAATTCTTGTACATTGTTGGTAGAAATGTAGATTGGTGTAGCCATAACAAAAAATAATACTAAGGTTCCTAAAGATCTATTATATGACTCATCGACCCTTCTTCTAGGTATATACCCCAGAGAAACAAATCAATACCTTGTCAAGATGTCTGCACTCTAATGTTCATTGCAGCAATATTCACAATAGCCAAGATACAGAAACAACCTAAGTGTTAACGGATGAATGAATAAAGAAAATGTAACATATATATATATATATATATATATATATAATGGAATATTATTCAGCCTTAAAAAAGAAGGAAATCCTGCCACTTGCAACAACATGAATGAAACAATTATGCCTAGTAAAACAAGCTAGATAGAAAGAAAAATGCCACAATCTCACCACCTTGTGGAATCTTTAAAAAAAAAAAAAGTAAATACACAGAAATAGAGTAGAAGCCAGGCATGGTGATGTATTCCTGTAATCCCAACACTGTGAGTCAGAGGTGGGAAGCCTGAACAATACAGTGAGACTTCACCTCTACAAAGAAGAAGAAAGAACAAGAAGAAGAAAGAAGAAGAAGAGGAAGAAGAGGAAGAAGAAGAAGAGGAAGAAGAGGAAGAAGAAGAAGGAGGAGGAGGAGAAGAAGAAGAGGAGGAGGAGGAGGAAAAAAGAGGAGGAGGAGAAGGAGGATGAAAAGGAGAAGGAGAAGTGAGAAGGAGAAGAAGAGAAAAGTAGTGGCAGAGGCAGGGAAGATTGAGGATACCTAAGTCAAGGAGTGCAAAGTTGCAGTCACACAGGATGAGTAAGTCTAAAGAGGTAATGAGGACTATAGTTAATTAATATTGTATTCACTGAATATTTGCAAAGAGGGTAGATTTTAGGTACTCTTACCAAAAAGAAAGTAACTATGTGAGATAATTTACGTCTTAATTTACTCCCCTGTAATAATCACTTCATTATGTTTGTGTATGTGTCTAAGTATGTGTGTGTATGTCATTTTGTACAGCTTAAATATATACAAAAAAAATTACAGTGGTCATCCAAACTGCAATTGTTGAAAAATTTTTATCATTAATACAACAGTAAATTAAAAATAAAGCAAGATGTTTGTAAATAATAGATTCTCATTATTTAAATTTTTTTTTTACAATTTGTCTGTGAAATTTAATTAACTGAATCACAACAGAGGTAATGTAAAAATTCAATATTTTTCCCAGATGCAAGCTGTAGATATAAAAAACATTGAATTATAATTACAGTTACATTTATAATTATAATTATAATTATAAATATATATAATTATATATATAATTACTTGATATATATAAAAATATATATCAAGTTAAACTTAATTTTTAAATATCGAGGCATGCAAAAGAAAACAAGAAGAATCTGGGTAGAAAATTATTTTAGAACAAAAAATAGATTAAATACATGAAGAAATAAACCATAAAAACTAAGTTATTTAAAGTTACATAATGAAGTACTAACAAAGATGGGGTTCAAATTCAGGCAGCCTGACTCTAGAGGCTTAATGCAATATATCTATCTAAATAAAGGATGTTCAAGAAAATATTTGAGGACGGGAAGGCGAACGGGACAGAGAAAGGTAGAGGGAAATATAAGAGTTTTTTTATTTTGTTGTATTTTAAAAGAATGTTTCTATTTTTGCTGTTGGGTTTTTAAAGCATAACTGTCATTATAATTAATGATGATGCTTATCATCTCACTGTCCAGGAATTATTTTTTTTTCTGTACAAGCATCTATCTTTTAGGGAGTACTTTGACTCACATGTCTTGGAGAGGTATACTCCTGGTAAAAACCCTCCCACCGCAGAGCCTCTCTCTATATATAGCATCTCCTTCCCCTACAATAGCATAGCCAAGGGCAGGGCTTGTGACCCAAGCCGACCATCTGGCTGCTCTCTCCAGGACTCAGGTGAGTGATGGAAAGAGGAGGTGCAATCAATCATCACAGAAATAGTGTGCATGCCAGACTCACTCCCTGGGAACCATGGCTGGGGCTCCTACTGTGAGCTCCCCTGAGCTTCCTCAGCTCCTCCCAATTTCCCTGCCCAGTCTCCATGCCCCGTTTAGATGTGCAAGTTCTCCATATTCTTCCAATAAATGCCCTTTCACTTAAGAAATCCAGCCTTGGTTTCTGTTGCTTACAACCAACAACCCTGATTGGTTTCATTTCTTTTTCCCAAAACAATCTCTATAGTTTATGAAACTGGATGCTCCATTGGCCTGAATTCAAGAATCAAGTTCATGAGGTAAACTTGCTGGTGAGTTGCTCTTTTGCCATGTGGTGAGCATGACATCAGCTCTGAGCCCAATAGCCCAGGGTCTGAATACCTCTCCTGAATACATGAGACGATAATCAACATGATCTGTTTAACATCTGCTGTCACTGATTACAGAATGTTAAAACTAGATAGGATCTTAAAGAACATCTAGTCCACCTCCCTTGTTGAACAAATGAAAATAAATGAGGACCTGTCCAGCACTGAAAACTAAGTAGCAGTGCTGAGACTATCATGTGGACCTCTTGATTTTCCAACCAGGTCCCTTTTTGCCCCACCACCTGCTGTGCATCTGCCAGAATGTTTTGCTCTTGAAAGTGTTGTTCAAATACTGAACAAGTCATGTTGTGACTAAGAGCACAGTTTTGAGGGACAGACCCTGGGCTCATATCTCAGCTAAGTCACTTACCTACTCTCTGATTTTGGGAGAATCAATTGCCTGTCTGCACCTCGGTTTACTAATCTGTCAAATGGGAATAATGAGAGTATGTACCCCATACAATTGTTATGAGGAACACGTACCATAAATAGCTGAGTACTGCACATATAGTAAGTACCCAATGAATATTAGAAATATTTATGATTATTCACAAAGTAACTGATCTGGAATATTAAGTATTCCTTATTTTAGCAAAGAGAAAATAAGGTGTAAAGATAAAGAGACTTGATCAAGGTCATACTGTTCCCACAAACCCTGACTAAAGATTGTGTGCCCCTCAAATTCATAGGTTAAAATTTAATCCCCATTGTGATGGTATTTGGATGTGGGAGTCTTTGGGAAGGGAAAACAATTTTGGTATGTGATCAGGTCATGAGAATGGAGTCCTCGTGAATGGGGTTAGGGATCTTACAGAAGGGACCCTAAAGAGCTCCCTTGACCCTTCTACCATGTGAGGACACAGTGAAAAGATAGCCACTTGTGAACCAAGCAGTGGATCATCACCAGACAATGAATCTGCTGGTGAGTTGATTTTGGACTTCTCAGCCTCCAGAACTGTGAGAAAGAAGTGTTTACTGTTCAAGCTTCTTAGTCTGTGGTATTTTTCTTATAGCAGCCCAATTGGACTAGGATACCATGCATGTCCTATCCAAGCCTAGAACACTTTCAGGAGCAATTGAGAGAAAATCTCAGTCTAACAAAAAAATTACTGACTTCTGTTCCTGTAAAGGAAGCCTGCTGATTTCAGTCATGTTGGGTCCAACTCCTTACATAATTAACTCTCTGTCTCTGTCTCTGCCTTTCTCTCTCTTTCTACCCCCTTTTCATCTCTTGGCCTTATTTTCCACTGAGCTGGCTTCACCCTTAAATCCTTCATTCATGGAGATACTTGCATTCCCAAGCTTAAATTATCTTTATAGATAATGATCCCTGCAAAAAAAAAAAAAAAAAAAAAAAACTATGGTTTTCAATTATTTCTGAAAAGTCTGGAATTCATGCCAATTGGGCTAACTCAAGTGAAGGGTTCAAGCATGAACCCTTCAATCACGTGGAAGGGTTCAATCATGTTGGCCAGGGGTACATCCATGATCCACCAAGCCTGACTCATGTGCTCATTGCTGACTCTGGGTAGGATGGGGTCACTCCCACTTACATCACATGGACAGGGTGTAGGAAATGGAGCCAGTACCAGAAGAAGAAAGGATGGAAGATGTGTACTGGCAAATGCAGCCAGCATTGGAAACCCTACCTTTTGAAACTTCTCCATTTTGGAAAGACCCCAAAAGTACCTTGTTTACCATCAATTCTCTTCCCCTTTTGCTTTCTCCATTCAATTCCATTCCTCAGTGTGCTTACATTGCCTCCTTAGGACTTAAAAACACTGAACTCCTCTGTAGATTCCTACGGGATCTCTAGTCCCAAATATGAGCTCCAGCCAGTGAGTACAACTCCCTGAACCAAATATAAATGTGATAACCTATAAGCACAGTTATTGTCAAAGCAGGTCTGGAGACAGCAAAGAGGGTAACTTACTTTTCTTTAGCACCTCAGGCCCCTCCTGGGTCAGGGATGGCTGGCTCCAGCACTGGCCTAACACCTCGGCAGCTGGGATCCTCTAAAGATAAAACAGTGGGGGCTCAGATGTTCTAAGAGCCAGCACAGCTTTGAACACTGCAGGGGAAAGTCAGAGTCATGCTCTCCTACTGAGAATAGCATTTTTAGAGCAAGCACTGCTTCTTGCTTATTCAAAAGGCTTGGGGCCATGGGAGGGGACATATGCTTTGGAGGTGCATGTTCTAATAACAGGTCTGCTGGTCTGTAGTCAGGTGACCTTATGGAGGGCACTTAGCCTCTAAGAGGTCCCAGTGTTCTAAGTCTGTAAAATAGGAGCATAATACCTACCTTCCAGGGTAATGGTGATGTAAACATTAAATGATAAATATGCATTTGTTGACCTCTAGAGGTTACTCAACATGATCTGATCACCACCCCCGTTTCTCCCCACCCCACTTTCCCCAACACACATTCACACATACCATTTCTGCTCTTTAGAGATGAATCAAAATGTAGGAAAAATATCCCCCCCTGCTCCCCGCTGCAAAAGGAGAGGTGCCAAGCTGATGAATTAGATTCCAAGGCACAATTGGACTATGCATTCCAAGGTATAGATGCACCAGGTCTCTGCTCCTCTTTATCTTTTTAAGGTAAAGGCTGGGGCTGCCTCTGAATTCAAGGCTCTCAATCCAATTCTCCCTCTCCTAATGTCTACTGGTCCAGGTTAAGAAAGACTAAGGCTGGCAGCTCCAGGCATTGTAGCTGATGGTTTTCTTCCGTTTCCCAACTTTATATTCTCCAGGGCTGGAGAGAAGCCTCATCTCATTGCAGTGGCAGGTTCTGATGCTCTGGTCTGAGCTTAAGACACACAGCACTTTGCTGTTCCAGTTCTGATTGCTACACTGTCTTTATAGAAGGAAACAGAAGCTTCTGCTTCCAGGGTTGGCCTTTGGGCCAATCAGGACCCAATATGGGTTTCTGGAAATAAAATTTCATTGGAACACTGCCATACCCGTTCATTTACAAACTGTCTATTATGGATACTTCCATGCATCAGTGGCAAAGTCAAGTGTAATATCTGCAGGAGACCATACAGCCTGTGAGGCCACAAATCTTTACTATCTTTTCCTTTACTGAAAAATTGTGCTGGCCTCTGACTTACATAACCCAGCCCACCCTACTAGACTTCAACTTCAGGGTTTAGGACCAAGCCCCACCAACTAATAAGCATCATTTTTCTTTCTTTCTTTTTCTGGTCATATCAGTCTCCTTATAAGATTATGTAATTGGCCTAAGACAGGGCGTGGATATATCTAGGTCTCCAGGCCATAGGTTCTAAATTTATCATCACTTTCAACAATCTTAACGTACTTATGACTCCATGCGTTTTCACCTAAATTGACTGTTATTATTTTAATCTTTCACAGATTCATGGTATTGGGAGCAAGGGGCCTTCTAGCATGAATGTAGCCCATTGTACTGTCTGGAGAATCTCACGTGGCTAAGGTCAGTAGCAACTCTTCTACTTGGTAGCTATGTGACACTGGGCAAAAGCTTAGCCTTTCTTGGCCTCAATGTTCTCTTCCATAAAGTAGAGATAAATAGAAAGGGGCTTCCAAATGATTATAAAGATATGTGATAGGAGATTACAGACGCCATGCAATTAGCACAGTGCAATTAGCACAGATACTAATTATAAGTCATTCACCCTTTATTCCAATTCCCCTTCCAGTAATATGATGACACCTATCTTTTGTGTGATTGAATCTTCAGCCCAGTTCCACGAAATAGCCGCCACTAAATATATGTCCTGCCCAGACAGTGCCCAGGGCCAAGAGCCTTCCTTTTGCTCCACTATCACAATGTCCTGTCTACTCAGGGCTGCATTCCCCCATACCAGCCAGTAGGATTTTCTGAGAGGCATTTTTTTGTATCTCCATTATGTCATTCATCCCATCCAGCTTTGCGGAGGGAAAGAGTGCTAGATTTTCAGCCATGCACTCTCCTGACTCTGCCAAGTACTGGCTGTGTGACTTTGAGCCTATTACCGCCTCTCTGTTTGCTAGTTTTCTTTTGTGAGATGGGGATAATAATACTTTCCTCATTAGCGTATTATGAGAATTTGATAATAGTTATGGCATAAAGCTGTATAAATAGGGGACATTATTTGATACATATTTATGCAAGT
This sequence comes from Leontopithecus rosalia, assembly GCA_028533165.1. Taxonomy (NCBI): domain Eukaryota; kingdom Metazoa; phylum Chordata; class Mammalia; order Primates; family Cebidae; genus Leontopithecus; species Leontopithecus rosalia. The sequence continues at coordinate 11,568,209 of CM052648.1, read as the reverse complement.
GTTTTCTACAAATTTCTCTACTCCTCCTACTACACATAGAATTCCTTAAAGGCAATATATAATTGTATCAATATATCATTTATTTGAAGGCCCACAATTTCAAGCACAGAAAAGATAGCTGATGCATCAAATGATTAAGTGGATTGATGGGGATTCTCTTATAAAATATATTTTCATTTATTTTACTTACACGGTGAAGAAATTTTCTCATTCATTTCTGCATCCTTATGTCTAGTAGCTATCCAGTAAAATATTTTCTAAAAAATAAGAATAATAGGAAAGTTATATCTTTCTTTTCTCTCTCTCTCTCTTTATTTTTTTAGATAGAGTCTCACATTGTCACCTGACTGGAGCGCAGTGGTGCAATCTCGGCTCACTGCAACGTTTGCCTCCCAGGTTCAAGCGATTCTCCTTGCCTCAGCTTCCCAAGTGGCTGGGATTACAGGTGCCTGCCACCACGCCTGACTAATTTTTTTGTATTTTAGGTAGAGACAGGGTTTCACTATGTTTGCCATTCTGGTCTTGAACTCCCAACCTCGTGATCTGCCTGCCTCGACTTCACAAAGTGTTGGGATTAGTGGCATGAGTCACCATGCTAAACCCTCTCTATTCTTTCCCTTCATTCTCTGTTCCTGTGCATGCATTGGTCATCTAAACCCCATGACCTTGGTCTATGCAGCTTATTTCATACACCAAGAAAGTACATAACATATACTACATAATAAAGAGGCAGCACAGTGTGGTTGTTATGATCATGGACTCTGAACTAAGGCTATGTGGGTTTCAATTCCAGAACCACTGCTTATTAACTGTGCTGACCTTGGACTGCTTAATAAACATCTTTAAGATTCAGTCTCCACCTATAAGGTAAGAACAATAGGAACTATCTTATAGAGCTTTTGTGAGAAGTGGAAAAGCACTTAGAACAGTGTCTGTACATAACATAATGTTATAAGTTAAATTGTATCTGCCCAACAAGTTATGTGAACCTAACCCTGAGTATCTGTGAATATGACATTATTTGGAAATAATGTCTTTGCAGATGTAGTCAAATTAAAATGAAGTCATTGGGGTAGGCCCTAATCTAATGTGACTGACGTCCTTATGGAAAGGAAACTTTGGGCATACACACACACACACACACACACACACACACACACATACACACACACACACACACATATATATGAAGACACAGGAGAACACCATGTGAACAGATTGGGAGGGAGACACTGCAATGAACCAAGGAATACCGTGGATGGTTTTCAAACACCAGAAGCCAAGGAGCAAGGAGAGAGCCTTTCTCAGAGCCCCCAGAAAGAGGGCATGGTCCTGTTGACCTCTTGATTCCCTTTGCATCTCCTCCTCCCTAACTGAACAGTAATTGTGTTCAGGGACCCGCCCCTCCTCTACAAGACATGGGCAATGGGAAATGTAACACCCCAACTTCAGAAATTGAACTTCTAGCTTCCAGAATCATGAGACAATAAATTTCTGTTGTATTAAGCCACCCAATTGTGGTACTTTGCTACAGCAACCTTAGGAAACTAAGACAATTAACTCTCATTACTATCGTGTGTTTTAAATGCTCATTGAATATGAGAATAAATTCATGCCCTTCTCGTGGAAGGAACACCCTCTTTCGGTTTCCAGTGTTTTGGGGAACCAACAATATAGAGAGAATTCAGAGAGTGAACCGGTTTGCAGAATCTTAGGAGATTTTATCGCAACCACTGTTCTCATGACATCATGGAAACAAGGCCATAAATATCTCCAGCCTGATTCACTAGGTGAATTTTAACTGAGGCTTACGCAAATACAAAAAATTCTGCTCTTTCTCTGACACTTTACGGTCCTCCTACGGTTTCACCCCAACTCCCATCACCGTAATAAGTTATATCCCATGACAAGCAATGGGCACGTCATACAGAGAGATGAGAAGAGCCAGCCAGGCAGTGCAGCCTCTGTCCCATTTCAGAAGTGCTTGTCATCAGAGGTCACATCCTAACTGGCTTACTCTCTGCCTTTGGTTCTCTTTCTCAGGAGCTCTGAAAGGGTTGCACTTGGAATCAGATTTCAGTCAAAGTCTTTTCATCAGGTATCTGACCTAGAAACTTCCTTCTCATCTTAGGGTATTTTTCCATCACACGTCCTCCTGGCAGTCACACCAGCGGGAAGGTGTGTGTCTTTGTGAACTGATGCATAACCATAGTGGACATGCTTGGCTGCTGTCCTTTGCAACTCCTCCTCTCTAACTGAACAGTAATTGTGTTCAGGGACGTGTTCCTCCTCTACAAGGCATGGGCAATGGGAAACCCAACCCTCCGAGTTCAGAAATTGATCCTGATTGGTCTAAGTGTAGTCTCAGTTCCCTGGCCAGCCGTTGGTTCAGAAATGGGCATTACCCAATTTAGGAGAGGAATTCTGCAGGTGGGCTAGTGAAAAAAGAAATTCTTCAATTCTAATCAAAGATGGGGAATAGGGAGAGGGGGAACATAGAAACAGGACAAAAAAGAGAGCGCATGAATTAGCAAAGACGGGGAGTAGTCTCATTTCTTTGGACACCACTGGATCTGGATATGACACCTCCAGCCTAAAGATGAAGGCAACCCTGGGGATGGCAGAGAGATTGAGAAGAAGACTAGATCCTTGATGAAAATGCTGACCAATAAATCAACCAATTTTAGAGCCTGATGTGTTTGGGGAGATTTTCTACTATATGAGCTAATAAATCTCTGTGTTATTTAAGCCAATTTGAATCAGGGTGTGTTACTAACAACATAAAAGCATAGCAATCCATAAAATACAATTTTAAAACAAGCTACGATATAAAAAATAAAGCTTGTTATCTCGCCTGTTCCCTTACCTATGTCAGTAGATGATCTCATACATTTGGTTGTATAGGCACATTGTAATACTTTGAAAGTGCATCACGATTTACTTCACTCTTCACATATTTTGAGTAATTCTATTTTTTCCATTTTTCACTATTATAACTCGCGAGGTCAACAACTATGAACAATTCAATGTGGTTCCTTAACATAGATTAGAGAAATAGAGTTACTTATTTGAAAAAAAAATCTTTTTGAAGGTTCTTAATATTGCCAAAGTGCTTTTTAGAAAAACTAAGTCAATTTATACCCCTATTAGCAGGTTATAAAAGAATCTATCTCACTATAACATACATCATAGGCAATTTAAGATAAAAGAATAGTATTCTCATCTTCATGGAAATATCTTGATTACTAGCGATGCTACATTTCTTTTTGTTTCACTGGCTACATATATTTTTCTTCAACGAATTTCCCATTCACGGTTCTACTAATTTTTAAATTGAGGTTTCCTTTTTATTTCCTGGCAGAGTTGTAGGATTCTAGGACTGAGACTTGCCTAATACATGTAATAAACTTTAAATTTATAATTTATTTTAATCATTAAAATAATTTGGTTTGGTAGGTTTGATTAAGCTCATCTTACAAAAGAGAAGATGAGGCTCAGCAGTTAAATAACTTTGTGGTAGCCATCAAAATGTGTCTCAAGTTCCAATACAAGTACACACACAAATGCCAATTTGACATCTGGAGCGACTTAGATATCCTCTAACCTCTGCTTTTTCTCCTGCAGGTGAGCCTTTGTATCTGAAGTATTGTCTGGTTCTCTATGCAAAAGAGATACTGGTAATCCATTTTAGAAAAATATAAGAACGCAATTTTCCCACTGGATATGTTTTCTCTTCTTTCGGTGACACGTATAACCTCAGCTCCTGAGAGTGCCCTATTTACCACCATCGAGAATGCCCCTGAGGTGCTAACTGTCACAGTAAACCCAGACGTTGCTAATGTCTGAAATCCAGCCAATAACTGACTGTACCACCTGCTCCTTGCTTGTTAGCAATTGCAGGGGTAATTGCATCCCAAGCTAGAATTGACAGACAATACAAGCAGTGGTGGGACACTCTGAGCTCCCATATTGGTAGAAAATATACAGGTCATCCAAAGGAAGAAATCAGTAGGGTTTCTAAGGGTTGGGAACTGTAGAGCAGAAGTTTTGAAACTTTATGTAGGAACCACCAGGGAAAGTTTTTTAAACCTCAGACTCTGACCGTACCCAGTACCAACTAAATTAAACTCTTTAAGGGTGGGATCCAGGCATCGGTATTTTCAAAAACTCCCCAGGTGATTCCACTGTGCATTCAAGTTTAAGCACTAGTGCTATAGAATCACATCTCTAACTTCCTGTCTTGAAAAGAAACCCCTTGTACTTGAGCTCCTGGAAGGCTCCAGGAGTGAGGGAGAAGAGAGAAAGTGTTCTGGGAGAGCCTGGTAAATTGTTAAGACCACGCTGGGGCTACATTCTCACTGCATGCCTCCACTCGAGGATGTCTTTTCACTGAAGATGTCTCTGCACTCCCAAGTTCATTGCAGTATTATTCACAACAGCCAATGTATGAAAACAAACTGTCCACAAATAAATGAATAAAGAAATTGTGGTGCGCATGTGTGTATGTGTGTGTGTGTGTTTAAATACACATGTAACAAAATATTATTCAGCCTTATAGAAGAGGGAAATTCTACCATTTGCAACAATACGGTATAGGGTAAATGTCCCCGATAGCAGTAACTTAGTATACCCTTAGAATGACCCTGTATGGCAGATGCATCTGAATGTGTATTTTGAGCTAGGGAAACCAGAGGGGCCAGATTTGTTCCTTGTCAAGAGGAACATCTGAGTCCCCATCCCACCCCGTGCAACACAGGCTATAGAGGGGATCAAGACCCTAAGTTTTGAGTTAAGTGAAGGTTGCCAGCTGGAGGTTGTTAAGAGGAAGTTAAGTGAAAATGCTTTATAAACTGCATGCTGTTTGCACGTGGTGCAGCCTTCCTGCACAGCCCACCACCACCGGGTCCTGTGGTTGTCTTCCTTTCCATCAAGGGACTGTGTGAAGTCAGATATATGTTGCCCAGCCCATCATACTGGACTGTAGGAAGGTGGACATGTGGCCCTGTCTGCTGCCACTGGACTGTATATGAGGCAGATATGTTGTCCAGCCTGCCAACACTGGACTATAGATAAAGGGATTATGTTGTCCAACCTGCTGCCACTGAACCATAGGAAGGCAGATATGTTGTCCAACCCATTGTCACTGAACTGTAGGTAGGCCAATGTGTTCGGTCTGCTGCCACTGGACTGTATGTAAGGCAGATCTGCTGTCCAGACTCACTGCACTGTAGGAAGGCAAATATGTCATCCAGCTTGCCACCACTGGACTATTTTTGTACACAAGGCCGTTCTCCTGCCCAGCCCATCATCACTGGACTCTCTGTCCTACAGGAGTAAGCTCCTGATAAAACCCCATGTCTTTGTTATAATAGCTCTGGGTCTCTCCTTTGGCCTCTTCAACCTGGCTCCTTCCCTGTTGAGGCTCATGGGAGTTTTGCACAACGCATGGATGAAACTGGAGGAGATTATGCAAAGTGAAATAAGCCAGACACAGAAAGACAAATACTGCATGATCTCACTTTTATGTGAGATCTTAAAAAAAACCTCATAGTCATAAAACATGGAGTAGAATGGTCGTTACCAGGGGCTGGATGGGGGATGATGAAAAGAGGAGGTATTGGTCAAAGGGTACAAATCTTCAGTTATGAGAGGAATAAGTTCTAGAGACTTAATGTACAACATGGAATCTATAGATTATAACATTGCTTTTATATTTGAAATTTGCTAAAAGAGTAGGTCTAAAGTGTTTCCACTGTCACAGAAACAAATAGCAGCTATGTGAAGTGATGGATATGCTAATTTGCTTGATTGGGGTAATCATTTCATAACATATACATATATCAAAATACCACTATGTCCTCCATAAATATATGCAATTTTTATTTGTCAATTATACCTCACCAAAGCTGGAGGGAAATAAAACAAACATAAAGGCATATGCAAGTTTTTTAAACAAAATAAGATACATCCTCTTGATTAGGTGACAGATGTTGAGATTTTCCCCTCAAACCTTTGGGCAAACTCACACATTGAAAATGTCAGCACATCGTCTCAAGAGAAGGTTATGGGTCAAACGATGAAGTAGGTTCTTTTCCGACCAAGTCATAGTTAGGAGATGAGCCTTATTTTCTTTTATTAGAAATCTTTCTTGAGACCATGAAATGGAAACCAAGCCTGAAGGTGAGGAGGGCCCAGGGTCCTTCCTCTGGGAGCTTGAGGATGCTATGAGCATCCTCCTTTAGGAAGGAGTTCCTTCCTAAACTCAGTGCTTGTGTCTAGTCCTTCTGAGGAATATAGTCTCCCAGGGGTGAGTAAAACAATGGTAGAGTGTGCCCTTCCTCCATCAAACTAACCAAAGAGAAAAGAGCAAACACACTGAAGTAACTACCATCTGCCTCAAGACACAGTGAACTCCCTCCCATTCATTCTTGCCCCTCTTGGCTCCCATCCTCCTCCACAGCGGGCTTTCCCCTGCTGCTAACTAGATAGAAGCTATTTATGCACAAATGTGCTTCGACATTACTGTTGTCCCAGAAAAACCTTTCTCCCCCATGATCACAAATCAAACTATTATTTTATCTTCTAATAAACTCTTTCTCTACGGCCATGTGATTCCTACTCTCTTTTGCTTATCACTGAACATAACTAGGCTCTAAAAGCCCTCTGGTGCAAAGCAGGCACGACAAATCCCAGTTTACACATGCAAGAGTCAAGAGGCATGCCTGGGGCCCCAAAGCTACTCAATGGATGAGCTGAGCCATATTGAGATACAGCTGTGGCCAGAAAGCTAGACACTAGCTCAAAGACAAGCAGAAAGCAGATAGATGTTCAGAGATTCAAAAGAGAAAGGCATGGAGATTCTGAGGGACACAGAGACAGACGCAGGAGAGAAAGATTCAGTGTACAGACTAGAAGGGCCTTTATGTAGAGTAAAGAACCTGGAGGCAGGTCTGATCACCAAAACCCACTGACAGCATGCTGTTGGGTCATTTCCACCTCTCAGTTTCCCCCTGTACAACTGCTGGGACGAGATCAGGGATGACGAATCAGTTTCGTTTTGCATGCCAACTCCAGTCAGTCAGTAGTCACTTAAGCACTGTATAGACAGGATCTGAGCCTACACCTGGGCTTATAGAGAAAGCCTATAGTGATGGATTAGCAATGTCTGCTATTGACGTGGGCGAGGAGAATTACAACACACATGCCAGGTGTTCTCTGTCTCTGCAGTAGATTGCCTCTAAATTCAAATTTCAGCTCTAACGTTCAATGATTCCATGGGACTATGACAAAAATGCAAGATCTTTTCACTAGACCAAATTTTTCTCTCAAATTGTGGCTATTACCTGTCATCATTGGGTATGAGGAAAAATATATGATACAAGGAATATTTAAAGAGGGGACATTTGTGGTTTTTCTTCTTTCCTCCCACAGCTTCTAGAAATATGAACATTTTAGAGAGCTGGAGGCTGTTTTTTGCATCCCTTGGAGAAATGAAAGAAGGAAGACAGCTGGAAAAATTTAGGACAGTTGTAAATTATTTAGGACCCTTTGCTTTACTTGTATTTTCCAAAAGAACACAGGCACCAAGCTTTCAGCTGCATGCACCCTGCTCACTCAATAAGAAATATGGGAGCTTAGGCTGTGAAAATGAAATAACCACAGCGTGTGCTCAGAAACATCTGAAAGCTGGGGTTTCATGATTTGTGTTTCACAGTACAGGTAATCTGTCCTCCAGGAGATGAAATCTGTGAAGGAAGAGGGATGGTTGGCGAGGAGTTCAGACTCATGGTGTTTAGAGGATGGTGGTCTTTGGAAGCTGAATTCTCTATCCTGGAGTCTAGGACAAGATTGTCTTTGGGGCACTCACTCTCCTACAGTTTATAACACAGGCAACTCTCTAATTAGATGCTCTGGACTGAAACATTTGGATTCCAAATATTTCAGAAATGTGCTCATTTCTTTCTCTTTCTGTTCTGGATGAGGGCCTCATCATCTTTCACCTAGACTCCTCCTAAGGTCTCTTATCTCCTTTCTTTCTCTCTTCCCTGACTTTCTGTCCTATCAGCATCACTGCAGTCAGAGTGATCTTTTCAAAATGTCCACCTGAGTGTTGCTCCTGCTTAAAACTTCTCAATGACTCCTTCTACCTTCAGATAAAATCCGAGGTTCTGAAACATCCTGAGGGATCTGACCCCTACCCATGACTTTAGACACCTACTTAATATGCTGCTACCAGTGGCCCAGTTGAGCTTCCTACGCCCTGTGCTCCTTCTTGTCTTCATTCCTTTGCTCCTATTGCTTCACCTGAAATGGCTGATCCATGGCTGTTTGCCTGGCTAACTCTTTAGCTCTTCAATTTCCTGCCTTTTGCATACTTCTGCGGTGCCATATATACCTTATTTTGCTATAATCAATGATTTATATCTCTACTCTTCCATATAGGAGCTCCTTGGGGATGGGAGCCACATTCTAGTCATCTCTAATTTCCGCCATATGATTATGTGCTAGGAATCATCCAAATCTTTGTTGAATAAAATGAGTGGATAAACGAATGAATGCAGTGAAAGTGCCTACCTCATACAAGGTTCTTATGCTTTAGCAAATTTACCCAGAGGAAGTTCTAGTGTATCTTTAAAGGATTAAAGCTAAGTCAACTTGAAATTAAAATGGGTTATACTGATAGCGTACCTATTCCTTCTGTAACTAATCTTCCCATTTTTAGTTAGTAGAAGATTTAAAATGTTAGCACTCGTTGATAATGATTATTTTAGTGGGAGAGAGAGGAGAAAATCTGGATGAAGAACCATAGATTGATTCGCCAAAAGATGATAATTTTTAAATACCCACCTATCGCATTTATTTATTATTTTTTACATTGCCTGCATGTCCAAATTTATTTTAAGTTATGGGATCTCAGTCTTTGTTATTCCTTGAATACTGTTTAACTACGTGTGTGTTACAGATGAGAGAGGCTCCCTTGTGTCTCTCTGTGCAAAGGAAATATTGGTATTTCGTTTTGTAAATGAAATTATATGATTGTAAAAAGATGATAAATGGATTTATCTGGCTTCAAATGCTGCTGGAAAGAACTGTTTCTGCATGATTCCCAACATTTTCCTGTTCCAGAAGGAACTCCCATTTAGTCTAATTAGGCCTTCTCTTCTTTATTGGGTCTCCATCACTCATTAGTTTCCAGCTGGGTGATGGATTAGACAGGGTTTTCTAATTACCTCTGTACTGTAGGCATCCTTACCTGCAGGTGGCCAGCGAATGCTTGCCCCAGCTGGATTGCTGATCTCCACTGACCAGTGACCTAAACCTCCAATCCGTTTGTTCTCTCTCTTACCGTTAGGGAATAAAGAAAGACCCACAGCATACATTGAAAAAAATAATCACCAAATATAGACCGCTTAAAGAATCAACATTCTAGAAGTGAAGAGGTAGGGATTCATTTTTGAACCTTCTCTTCTCAAAGCCTCTTGGCACGAGATTTCTCCATCAGCTCATCCCAGCCCACCAGCAGCTCCCCCCTGTAGAACCACCAGCTGATGGTTACCAACTGCCACTCTCCTGAACACATCAGCAGCTCATAGAAATTTTCAACAACCACAATAACTGTACAATGGATCATCCAAACTAGGGCACTTTTGGAAGTTGAAGTGGGCACTATCACAATTACAGCAAAAAAAAAAAAAAAAAAATACAAATCAGGACTGTCCCAATCAATAACCCTATCAGTAACTGATCTAAGCAGTTTCGTATTACTCCTGTTAAGCCCTGTTCACGTTGCTCAAGTTGAGTTGGTAGGCTCCGTGGTCAAGTCCCCTGAAATATGACCCAGTTCTTGCTATGACTCTCACTATTAGCTTCTATAGCATCTCAGATCCTCTAATCAGAGGTCTCCTTCATCACAAATTCAGTGTTTTGTGTTCTCCCCTAGACTAAATGTTAGAGGATGGCAGAAAGTGGGTCTTTCTTATGTCCCTAGAACTTAGCACAGTTCCTGGAATACAGTAGGCCTTTAATAAATACTTGGTTTTTTTTGAGACAGAGTTTCACTCTTGTTACCCAGGCTGGAGCGCAATGGCATGATCTTGGCTCACCGCAACCTCCGCCTCCTGGGTTCAGGCAATTCTCCTGCCTCAGCCTCCTGAGTAGCTGGGATTACAGGCACATGCCACCATGCCCAGCTAATTTTTTGTTTTTTTTTTTTTTAGTAGAGACGGGGTTTCACCATGTTGACCAGGATGGTCTCGATCTCTTGACCTCGTGATCCACCTGCCTCGGCCTCCCAAAGTGCTGGGATTACAGGCTGCAGCCACTGCGCCCGGCCAAATACTTGTTTTGCTCTTGAGTAGAGAGTACCTACCAGGCAACATGGCTCACTCTTGGTTCCATAAAGACCTCTCGATCATGGTGATAAACATGATGACAACGTACCCATTTATTCATTTATTTTTCCAATCATTTAAATCAATATTTATTGAGCACCTATTATATACCACACACTATTATCTTCTTGTGTGTATAAACTAAGGGGTATTCGGTGTCTGTAACCCTTTTACTTTCTCTTTTAAAGTAAATCAGCGGATATCCTGTGTATCTTCTGCATTTTAATTCCTACGTTTTCATTTTCCCTGCAATGTTTTTGCTGCCCAAAACGCTATGCCTATTTTCTATTTATAAAGGTTATAAATATATTTTTTAAATGGGTCAGCGGATTTTGATCATAATACACCACAATGGGATAATATGATAGATTAAACCTAGACAGTCACAATTAATTCCTAAACAGACTTAATTTAATTTCCCTTCTCCAATAAACCCGATTTACCTCCGTGGAGGTGTGACACGTTTGATTAGACACAGTGATGCTGAGAGGAGCCAGCCTTACAGAGAAAGGGTTGTGTGTGCAGAGCGATAAGAGATCAAAGCTGAGTGGGTTCCTCGGCTGCGTGCTTTGTTGTAATTCTGCAAAAACTGTTCAGTTGTCCTATGATTGCTCTTTAATTGGAGAGATAATTATGCGGGGAGGGGGTGGGGAAGGAGAGCCAGGGTCAGTCCTTACTTAGCATTGGAATTACAGACAGAGAAGAGACTAGTTCAAGGAAATAATCTTTCTAATTCTTGAGTGCCAAACTCCAAGTCAGAGCGGTCAGAATTCAGTTACCATGGAGTCCTGCTGCAGAGAAAAGGACAGTGCTTCAAAGACCATTTTTCTCAAGAGCATGTAGACAGTTTGCATTGTTAGTGCAATTGCAATTTGTAAGTGTACTATGTAAATTATGTTTTTAATTGAACAAGTGTTGATTAGGTGCCTATATAATACATGGGGCACAGAGGCTTTGACCGCAGTTTTGACCTACTCTGGATGTTGACAGAAGAAAAATTAATAAGACACACCAGTTATTTGACTCGTTCTCAAAAATTTAGGAGGTTGAGGGTCACAGCTGGGTTTCCTCTCTCTAGTCATTATTGATTAATTTCTTCCAAAAGCCTTCAGATATTTGCACACTCATTCTCTGTGAGGGTATTTTAATCAACCTACCTCTCATTCCCTTAGTATTCATCCCATGACATGATCAAGACAGCTGACTCTGTATTTTAGTTTTTTGCTTCTGCCCTGACAAGCTACGCAGACTTAGGCAAGCTACTGAACCTCTCTGAGCCTCAATTACCTGCTCCAGACAAATGAGGATAATGACCAGCCAAAAGCAGATCAAATGACACAGGTAACAAAAAGTACTGCTTCATTTGTGCTTAACAGAACATGGTGCCTTTCTTTTCCAGGTATTGCTGCAATGGTAACTGCCAGGTCCTCATGTACTGCCCATGGAAATATTTCAGACAATTTCCAAATTAAGGAAGCATCACAATCAGGGGTCTGAAAATGATAGCAGGAAAAAGAACAACCAAAAAAAAAAAAACCCCACCTCTTAATTGTGACTCGGTTGAACAGAACTGAATTTTAATTAAGCAACAAGACGGGAGACACCATGCATTTCCAAGCAATCATGGAGCACCACAGGGGGTGCTGTAAAATCTGAGCCTGAAGACTGAGTGGCTTTAGAAGTTTACCAATTCCCACTGAAACACGGAGCCCAGGATGCCTTGTTGCCAACAGGGAGTGTTATTTGTCAATGAAAATAAGAGAGAACCCTGGTGGCAAGACCAAGAGGGTCACCAGAGGGAAAAGTTGGATTTTTTTGTCTGAATCGAATGATCCAGAGCTTTTTCCATCTGGTGCTGAGAAAAAGCTCCTGATCCCGATCTACAGGTTTTAATGTTTTATCTGCAGTCAGCTCTACCCATGTCAGCACGAAGACCAGCAGCAAAAGCAGAGCAGGGCGCATGCCGGAGAGATGCAAGAGTTGGAAAGCGAAGGCTGTCTGCGGCATAGTCAGTTTGCTAGCCTACTCTAAAAGGAACCCTGTCTGCACTTTGTTTCTTGCTACACATACATCTAACCGCCTATTTGCTTGAAAATTCCAAAGGCTGGCCGGGTGTGGTGGCTCACACCTGTAATCCTACTGCTTTGGAAGACTGAGGAGGTGGATCATCTGAGGTCAGTAGTTCGAGACCAGCCTGGCCAACATGGTGAAACAACGTCTCTACTAACAATACAGAAAAGTGTGGCTTACACCTGTAATCCCAGCACTTTGGGAGGCCGAGGTGGGCGGATCACGAGGTCAAGAGATCGAGACCATCCTGGCCATGATGAAATCCCGTCTCTACTAAAAATACAAAAATTAGCCGGGTGTGGTGGCACGTGCCTGTAGTCCCAGCTACTCGGGAGGCTGAGGCGGAAGAATCGCTTGAACCCAGGAGGTGGAGGTTGCAGTGAGCCGAGATTGCGCCACTGCACTCCAGCCTGGTGACAGAGCAAGACTCCGTCTCAAAAAAAAAAAAAAAGAGAGAGAGAAAATTAGTTGGGTGTGGTGGCAGGTGCCTGTAATCCCAGCTACTCGGGAGGCTGAGGTAGGAGAATCACGAACCCGGGAGGCGGAGGTTGCAGTGAGCTGAGATCGCGCCATTGCGCTTCAGCCTGGGCAACAAGAGTGAAACTCCATTTCAAAATAAGTAAATCAATAAAGAAAAGAAAATTGTAAAGACCAATCTTAAAACAATCCAGGCATGAAGCAGAAATGGAGGTTGCAATAGTCTCCCTTCTGAGAAGAAATCTGTGTGCAGTTAATCCATAACCCAACTCCTGCTGAGATGATATCAGCCAAGCCTCTGGATGGTCCATTACTCAACAGAGCCATCAGGCTGGGTGTGATGGGTCACACCTGTAATCCCAGCATTTTGGGAGGTGGAGGGGAGGGGTGAATCACTTGAAGTCAGGAGTTCAAGACCAGCCTGGCCAACATGATAAAACCCTGTCTCTATTAAAAATACAAAAAAAAAAAATTGGCATGGTGATGGGCACATCCTGTGGGGGATAAAGATGTCAACATATGAATTTGAAGGGTACCCAAATGAGCCCCTAACAGAGTGGGTATTGTTGCTGGCATTCAGCTTATGTAAGCCTAAGAGGAAGATCAGTTATACCACTCATGTGCACACACATGCCATTCCACATAGAAACTGCATATAGCTTAAGTCATCTAAATTAGATTAATGTAGAAACTGTATATAGATTAAATTATCTACATAAGATTAATATAGAAACTCCGTGGGCCAGGCACGGAGACTCACACCTATAATCTCAGCACTTTGGGAGGCTGAGTCGGGTGGGTCACTTGAGGTCAGGAGTTTGAGACGAGCCTGGACAATGTGGTAAAACCCCATCTCTTCTAAATATACAAAAATTAGCCAGGGGTGGTGGCACATGCCTGTAATCCCAGCTGCTCAGGAGGTTGAGGTGAGAGAATTGCTTGAGCCCAGGAGGCAGTTTGCAGTGAGCTGAGACTGGATCACTGCACTCCAGCCTGGGTGATAGAGCAAGACTCTGTCTCTGAAAAGAAACAAACAAACAAACAAACAAACAAACAAACAAACAAATTAGGCTGGGCACTGTGGCTTGTGCCAATAATCCCAGCACTTTGGGAGGCTGAGGTAGGCAGATCACTTGAGGTCAGGAGATTGAGATCAGCCTGGCCAATATGGTAAAACCCTGTCTCTACTAAAAATACAAAAAAATTAGCCAGGCATGGTGGCACAGCTCTGTAATCCCAATTACTTGGGAGGCTGAGGCAGGAGAATTGTTTGAATCCAGGAGGCAGAGATTACAGTGAGCTGAGATTTTGTCATTGCACTCTAGCCTGGGTGACAGGTGAGATATTGTGTCAAAAAAAAAAAAAAAAACCAGAAGAAAAAAAAAAAGAAACTGTGGAACTTACATATGGCAGTGAGTGATACAGGCAGGAAGATGTACCAGTGTTCTGGACGACTAACCAGAACACTTGAGATTGAGCCCAGAGTAACACTAATACCCATGTGAACTTTGACATGTTGATTAGCCTATATGGGATATGCAGTGGGATGGTGGGGGAGAACCACAAAAGACAAAAAGTCCAATTCAAAGTAGCAGAAAAAGGGATCTTGTTGACCCATGTCACAGAAAAGAAAAACAGGGGTAAATTGAGCTTCATACGTGCCTGGCTCCAAGTTCCTGGGTGGTGTCATTAGACATGTTTCATCTGTTACCTCTGCTTTTCTTGGTGTTGACGTCATTCTCAGATGGGTTCTCTTCAGTTGATTGCCCATAGAAACCACAGGCTTAAATATCCCTGAGCTCAGTCCAGCCAAGAAGAGAATACCTTCCTTCTCATAGCCCCAGAAGTCGTGAGATTACCTCTAATGCATAGTTTGGATTACACAGTTAACACCTGGAGCTGGAGGTTGTCAGCTTACCTTGAACTTCATGGAGAACCTCTCAGCTTTTTCTTTGGTTCTCTTTGTTCTGCCTACAATTCTTCCCGAGATGATTTCATCTAGTACCACAGCTTTAAATATCATCTGTATCTTGAAGACTCTCAATATATACCTGTAGCTCTGACCTGTCTCCTGAACTGCAGACTTGTGTATGGAACTATCTCCTACACGAATTTGTGCTTACATGTCTATTATTCAACTCAAATTTAAATTTTTTAAATGGAATATTTGGTTTGCAGCCCCTAGCCCACTGTTCTCTGAGTCTTCCCCATTTCATTATATGGCACCGCCATCCAGCCAATTGTAAAAGGCAAAATCTGATAGATCATCTTGATGTTTTTCTACCTCTACATTCCAAGTCCAATTCACCAGCAAGTTCTTTTAGCTCCTCCTTCCAAATACATCTTTTTTTTTTTTTTGAGACGGAGTTTCACTCTTGTTACCCAGGCTGGAATGCAATGGCGCGATCTCGGCTCACCAACCTCCGCCTCCTGGGTTCAGGCAATTCTCCTACCTCAGGCTCCTGAGTAGCTGGGATTACAGGCACGTGCCACCATGCCCAGCTAATTTTTTGTACCTTTAGTAGAGACGGGGTTTCACCATGTTGACCAGGATGGTCTTGATCTCTTGACCTCATGATCCACCCTCCTCGGCCTCCCAAAGTGCTGGGATTACAGGCCTGAGCCACCACGCCCGGCCCCAAATACCTCTTACATCTCACTTCACAGTATCCTCCCAAATGAGTTCTTGGCTTCCTCTTTTGCTTCCTGTAGTTTCTTCTCCACACCGTAGCTTGAGTAATCTTTAAAAGATACAAACCTCCCTCCTACTCAAACCCCTCCAGTGGCATGCATGCATTCATACAGAATAAGATCCAAATTCCAGCTGGGCACAGTGCCTCACGCCTACAATCCCAGCAATCTGGGAAGCTGATGTGAGTGGATCACTTGAGGCTAGGAGTTCAGGACCAGCCCAGCCAACACAGTAAAACCTAGTCTCTACCAAAAATACTGAGAATTAGCCAGGTGTGGTAGTGCACGCCTGTAATCCTAGCTACTTGGGATGCTGAGGCATGAGAATCGCTTGAACCTGGGAGGCAGAGGTTGCAGTGAGCTGAGACTGAGATCAAACCACTGCACTCCAGTCTGGGTGACAGAGGTAGACTCTGTCCCAAAAGAAAGAAAGAAGAAAGGAAAAAAGAAAGAGAAAGAAGAAGGAAAGAAAGAAAAAGAAAGATATCAGATAAATAGATAGATAGATGATAGAAAGATAGATAGATAGATAGATAGATAGATAGATAGATAAAATCTAAATTCCTTTCTGAGATGCACAAGGTTCTACACGATACAGATCCCACTTTTATCTCTCTGCTGTCATCTCATTCCACTTACCCTTCCTCATTTTTGCTCCGCAATGTCTTGAAAATGCCAAGCTCGCTGCCACCACAGGGACTTCACACATGCTTTGCTCTCTACTTGGAATGCTCATCCCCAGAGCTATCATATGGCTTACTTCCTTACTTTATTCAGCTTTCGAAGTCAGTGAATGTCCTCACTGAAAACTCCCCAACAGATTCCTTTTCTGCAGTCTTCCCCAGTCAAATTCTACGCTTCGCCTACTTTTATATACTTGATTAAATCGATCTGTTCCATACATTATCTATTTTTTATTTCTTGTCTTCCCCACCATCATGTAGACTCCACAGGGGGCAGGGATCTTGTCTGTCTGGATGATACTGTGTCCCTAATACTGATGATAGTACCAAGCATATCGTAGGGCCTCTGCAAACATTTGTAGAAGGAAAGACTGAGGAAAGACTGATGGTAGTTATCTTTTGAAAAAAACTATGGTGGTTAATTGGAAGAATGAGAAATGAATATTGGGCAGATACTGGTCATAACATATTCCTACATAAAAGTAGGAATTATTAAATCAGGTCAACCCATTTTCTGAGAATTCCCAGTAACTAAGAGGTACCATGTATCACAACACACATAAAAGTTCAGGCTTTACCTCACAGATCCAAAATACTAGGTTTATTCAGTAACTTAAGTTCAGGAAAAACTATTGGAGTTGATTGAGGCTAAGGCTTGGGGTTAGATAGACTCTTGGCTAAGAAGTTCAAAAGTGAGCTAGGAGTTTATGAAGGAGAAAACGGGAGACACCAGGAGCGAAGCTGCCTGCACCACCCTCCTTGGTGTGTTTCATGTTAGCATCAGAGCATTCTGATTGAACATTTTGAATTTTCCTTCTTCACACAAGTAGAACGATGGGATGGGTATTTAAGACAGTAAAGAGTCTATCATTCTGAATGGGGCTGATTTGATTTCATATAGAAAAGTTGAACTACTTAGAATACATGAACTAGATCATTCTCTTCCTATAAATACAACAGAGCAGCCTAACCTATTTTCAGATTATGTGACACCCTTTTTTCCCTCCTGAAGCCTGCACTGGGTCTGACTTTAGGAGCAGGTGATCAACAGCGTGGCCTCATTTGCAATGACGAAAGGCTGACTTTGTTTTTTGCCTGTTTTCCTTACTCTCTTTCAATCAATTGGCTCGAAATTTTAGAGATATTTTTATTGATTTCCCAGATCTCTCCATCCGCCCTTCTATCAATATTGAGTTCAAAGTTACCATTTGTCTTATTGATGTAATTCCTCCTACTTTGACTAGAGTAGCTTTAATCAATTTTCTTAATAATACAACGGGAATCTTTCCACCCCCTTTCCCTCCCTCGATTCCTAACTACCTTTCAACTTTAACTTCCCCCTTAAAATCATTCACTCTTTCTCAGAACATTCTGAAAACCTGTACAATCAAGAATGAACTATCTCTTGATTATCTCTGGGCTGAGAGTATTCAACTTTCAAAGAGTATTTTTTTAACTGCATGGTGTATTTAAGAAGGTACAAGCTTAGGGAGTCTTTATTTCCAGTGTTTACATGTTCTTTTCATTGCATTGGTCCTAAAGTCCAATCTCACTTTATTTATCTTTCTACTATGAGCAATCATTATTTTTATATATTATAAATCACTTTCTTTATTATAAGCTTTTTGAAGGTAGATATTGTGTTTTAGCCATCTTTGAATCTCCCACAGGGCTTAGCAAACAGCCTGGTACATAGAAGGCACGTGATGATTGTTTGGAGAATGCACGAGTGTGTGGAATTCAGGCTTCCACAGAGGCACATGTGTTATTCTCCTATAGATTTTCTAGAATTATTCAAGAGAATAAACTCCACTGGACTAGGTTTCTAAAGAGACTGGGCTTTCTTCATTTGTCTATCCCCAGGGATGAACCAACATGGCTCATGACCAGAATACTAAGGGTTTGTGAAACGACAGCACAAGAACAATACTTTTCTGTACAAGCGCAGGTTTGCTACATAGGTAAACTTGTATCATGGGGGTTTGTTGTACAGATTATTTCATCATCCAGCTATTAAACCTAATACCCATGAGTTATTTTTCCTGATCCTCTCCCTCTTCCCACCCTTTGTCCCAGTGTGTGGTGTTCCTTTCTATGTGGGATGTTAGACTCCGCTGGGAGGGTAAGCTTGACAAAGAGCACTATTGCAGATTGCATGGCATCCCTCTTCCCAACCAAATAAGTCCAAGCCCAAATCCATAGAACCTTTGAAGGATACTTTATTTCAAACAGAGGGTCTTTGCAGATGTAATTATATCAAGAATTTTGCAATGAAATCATCCTGGGTTACCCAGTGGATCCTAAATCCCATGACAGTGTTCTTAAAAGAGATAACAGAAAAGACAGAGAGAAGAGAAGAAGGTGCTCTGAACATGGAGGCAGATATTAGAGTGATGTGGCCACTAGCAAAGGAATGCTGGCAGCCATGAGAAACAGAAGAGAGAAGGATGGGTCCCCTGCCTGGAACCTCCAAAAGAAGCCCAGCACGTCTAGCCTCTCGAACTGTAAGTGGACATGTTTCTGTTGTTGTAAGTTAACAGTATGTGGTAATTTTCTTCAGCAACCTCAGGAAACTGATATAGGCATGTATAATGAGGTTTTTCATTACACCGAATGCTCTCACCTTTTAATACTGTCATTTACACAGATGAGGAAAGGGAACTGTATTAGTCTCATAGCTATTCAGCAACAGACCTGAGTTTCAAAACAAGTTCAGCAGGTCTTCGTTGACCACTTCCTTTGTCCTAGCCCAGGTGAGGCTCTGGAGCTACAGACTCAAATTAAGAACAAACCTAGGTGCCCACCAACCAATGACTGGATAAAGAAAATGTGGTAATATATACACCATGGAATACCACTCAGCCACAAAAAGGAACAAAAGAATGTCTTTTGCAGCAACCTGGATAAAGCCAGAGGCCATTATTCTAAGTGAAATAACATAGGAATGAAAAACTAAATATTGTATGTCCTCACTTATAAGTGGGAGCTGATCTACAAGGATGCAAAGGCATAAGAATGATATTGTGAATTTTGGGGGCTCGGGGGGGGAGAAATGGGAGCGTGATGAGGGAAAAAAGACTACCTATTGGGTAGAGTGTGCGCTGCTCAGGTGATGGTGCACTAAAATCTCAGAAACTACAGCTTAATATTTTATCCACCTAACCAGAAAACACCAGCACCCCAAAAACTATTGAAACAGAAATACAAATTTGTTTTAAAGCCATGAGATCTACCTTTGATGAGTTTTCAAGGAATGCACTGTCTCAGGCAAAAGTGTCAATGCTTTCATCCCCACTTCACTTTCCAGCTTAGATACCCCACATATCGGCAAACCATCTAGCTTGTCTGCTGAGGATCCTAGACACATAGAAGGAAAGAAAGAAGGAGAAAGCCAAACTGCAAGAAAGGGGTAATAAGGAACGTGGCAACAGTGTTGGACATTGGCTTACCTGCCATGCAGATGGATGAGGTATCAACACACCCCATCTCCAACAACTGGCCAAGGTCCTCCTCCAGAAGATAAGATAAAGATAAAGACCACAGTTTTACAGAAAGGAGCTATTTTATTTTACATATTTGTTATTACTATCATTTTGAGACAGGGTCTCACTCTGTTGCCCAGGCTGGAGTACAGTGGCATGATGTTAGCTCACTGTAACCTCCACCTACCAGCTTTAAGCGATTCTCCTGACTCAGCCTCCTGAGTAGCTAGGATCACAGGCATATACCACCACGCTTGGCTAATTTTCATATTTTTAGTACAGAATGAGTTTCACCATGTTGGCCAGGCTGATCTCAAACTCCTGGCCTCAAGTGATCTGCTCGCATCGTCCTCCCAAAGTGCTGGGACTACAGGGGAGCCCCTGTGCCTGGCCAGAAAGGAGCTGTCTGCTTGTTGAATAGCCCTCACTTGTAGAGAAGGCAGACTGAGTTGACATCTGCCTCTCTCTGACTTTCACCATGGAACCCATTTTGCCCTCTGGAGTGATAGAGATATTTTTTTAAGTTTCTGACTTCCCAAGGGAGTGCTTCAGATATTTTAAATGGCAATTATGTCCTACCTATGTGTTCTCTCTTTTGAGTTAAATCTATTATGTGTGCACTGCTTTATAGATTATAAAACACTTTCAACCTATATTAATATGCTTAACCTTTTCCATAGTCAAATGAGATGAGAGTATTTTCTTACTTTGTAGGAGAGGAAACAGTTTCATGGAGGTTAGGTGGTTTTCTAGGATAGAGTTTAAATTCAAAGCCAAGAATTTGGAATGTATTTTCTACCACATCTTAAGGAGGCACATGAAAAATTAGGGGCAGAGACACTTTGTATCAGCTGCTGGTACTTTCCAAGAATCCGTTATCTCCTTCTACAGCACTAAACCCTCCGAATTTTAGGTAGGCACATGGCCACCTAAAATAAAAACATTTTCTGGCCTTCTTGGCAACCAATTATAGTATATGACTAAGTTATAGCAAACAGACATAAAAAAGTAGTGTCTGATTTCTAGAATAAGTCCATTCATAAAAAAAACCATGCCCTTCTCTTCTCTCTGTCCTTCATACTTCTGGTTGGAATGCTGATAGGCTGGCAGGACCTGAGCAGCTATCACAGGGGCCATTATTCTAAGTGAAGTAACTCAGGAATGGAAAGCCAAACATTGTATGCTCTCACTTATAAGTGGGAGCTAAACTATGAGTATGCAAAGGTGTAAGAATGATATAATGGATTTGGGAAACTAGAGGGGAAAGGATGAGAGTGGGGTGAGAGATCAAAGACTGCCTTGGGCAGGCGCGGTGGCTCATGCCTGTAATCCCAGCACTTTGGGAGGCTGAGGCAGGTGGATCACGAGGTCAAGAGATTGAGACCATCCTGGTCAACATGGTGAAACCCCGTCTCTACTAAAAATACAAAAATTAGCTGGGCATGGTGGTGCGTGCCTGTAATCCCAGCTACTCGGGAGGCAGGAGAACTGCATGAACCCAGGAGGCGGAGATTGCGGTGAGCCGAGATCGTGCCATTGCACTCCAGCCTGGGTAACAAGAGAGAAACTCCGTCTCAAAAAAAAAAAAAAAAAAAAAAAAGACTGCCTCTTGGGTACAGTGTACGCTGCTTGAGTAAGAGGTAAACACTGTTTTGAAATAGTGGATTAACTAGCTAGGCAGGAACAAGTCCCCAGTGATCATACAACTGCCCTGTCCTCCTTGGATTAAATATGTTTACATGAGGGAGAAATCAACCTGTATCTATTTCTTTTAATTTAATATTATCTCTCAAAGTATCTTTTTCAGCCAAATATGATTTTAACTGATATTGTTTCTAAACATACATGGAGACCGAACAGTTCCAAATCTTTAATTTGAAAGGTGCAAGTGGTTTGCCAGAGTCTTGTAAATTGCCAAAAACTGCTTTGACTGTTAAAAAACTGTAAAAATGAGGGGATGTTAAAATCAGAGCTCTACTATGCTATGCAGTAGTTATGAAGAGTTGAGATTGTGTTTTTAAAGAATTGCTTACATTGATGCGGCAGAATTTTATTTCTTTCAAATTTTTCAAAGGTTGAACCATTGCTTATTATAGAGGTTGGTTAGATAATTGAGTTTGTGTAGTCAGTTTATTTAGTAACAGCTTTACTGGGATATAGATCACATACCATTCAATCCACCAATTTAAAATGCACAATTAAATGGTTTTCAGGATAGCCACTGAGTTGTGAAACTATCACCACAATCAATTTTATAACATTGTTTTAACCCCAAAAAGAAACCCATGTCACTCCCCACTCTTCCATCCCCCTAAGCCCAAAGCAATCATTAATTTACTTTCTATCTCCATGGACTTGCATATTCTGGACATTTAATATAAATGGAATCATGCAGTGTGAAATTTCGTGACTTGCTTCTTTCACTTAACATAATAATTTCAAGGTTCATGTATGCTATAGCTTTTATCACTACTTCCTTTTATAATCTAAAAATATTTCATTGTATAAAGACACCACATTTTATTTATCCAGCCATCAGCTGATGGACATGTGGGTAGGTTCCAATTTAAGGGCATGATAAATAACTTTCTGTTATGAAGATTCATATATTATTTCATCTTTGAAGATATATATTAATATTACAAGGTTCTTGTTCATAGTAAACCACAGTTTGGCACTAAGTAACAAGTACTGGTTTAATGTCATTTCTTGATAATTATTTTAGGAGACAGAATATGTTCTCATTAGGAAGCTGGAGCTGCAGTCATAGTGCCATGAGAAAAAAAGCAACATGTATGTAGGGTCAAAGAATAAAAACAGCAACAAAGATACTAATAACAATAATAACAGCCCCAGTCCATTGCTGAGATTCTTCTGTGTTTATCACTTTCCATTCATTCAGTTGATGCACCTTAATTTATTTAATAATTCTCCCATTGCTGGTAGATTTTGTTTGTTTCTATTATTACATGAAGATAAGCATTTCAACAACCATATTCATGCAAGGTTTTCTTTCTTTCTTTCAGAATTACTTTTTCTGGATAAATTCCCGCTACTGGTTAAAAAAAAAAAAAGGTAAACCCTCTTAAGGACCCTGATGCTAAACTGCCATATTGATTTCTTTTTTGTTTTTTTGTTGTTGTTGTTGTTTATTTGTTTATTTTGTTTTGTTTTAAGACATAGTTTCACTCTGTTGCCCAGGCTGGAATGCGGGGGCACCATCTTGGATCATTGCAACCTCCGCCTCCCAGGTTCAAGCAATTCTCCTGCCTCAGCTTCCAGAGTAGGTGGGACTACAAGGCATGTTCCACCACACTAGGCTAATTTTTGCATTTTTAATAGAGACGGTTTCATCATATTGGTCATGCTGGTCTTGAACTCCTGACCTCAGGTGATCGGCCCACCTCAGCCTCCCAAAGTTCTGAGATTACAAGCGTGAGGCACTGTGCGAAGCCTGCATTATTGATTTCTAAAAGCATTTAGAAATGTTAATTTCAACACACTTCAGCAGCAGTGGGTGCTAACTTTTAAAATGTTTACAAATACTGTCAGTGAAAAACACAAACTCTTCAATACTATCCTAATTTGCATATCTTTGATTACCAGTGAGAGTAAACCTTTTTTTAATTTTTCTTTTTTTTTTTCCTTTTCTTTGCCGATTAAATATCTCAGTAGAGAGTAAACCTTTTTTATTGTTTTCTTGAAGACTAAAGCTGGATTACCTAATAGAGTCTTTATAACAAATTGAATTTAAATGAACACAAACTTAATCTCAATAGCCTCATGTACAACTGACCAAAGGGATGGTAACATGTTTGATTTAAAGATGATTACCAGGAATAAGGGCAAGCCTCAGTGGAATTTCTCAGAAATGGCTGCAAAGCTCAATTCCATTGACGGTTTCATCTTCATTAATGATTTGGGAGGAAAGAGTAAACAGTACTGAAATTAACTTCACAGATGGCTCTAAACTGAGAGGATTGTAAAAAGCAATGAATAATGAGAATCATATAGGGACCAGAAAGGTGAGAACTAGCAACATATAAAAACCAATCTATCCTGGAAAACAAGGTTGCTGGGGCAGGGAAACAGAGATACCACACTTCCACACCCACCAGACACTCAATCGGCATCTGCTAGGACTTCTAATGCCCCACTCACAACATGGTCTCTCATGGACCTGACCACTCACAGACGCTGTTATCTTTGCCTTCACAGGTTGCTCCCTATTTACGTATTCAAATGACTCCTTCTGGGGTTCAGTTCTGACAGAATTTACTTCGCTCGGTACCTTCTTTTACTCCAAGCCAAACCCTCCCTGAACCCTTTCTCCCCTGAGTTTCTCTGCACTTCAGCAGCAGCCTGTGCCTAAGCCATTTTAGCATTTCTAGAACCACATTTTGCAGTCCTAGAAAGACAGCTACTCTGGTATGGTAGTTTTTGAATCCCCTCCCACAACAATATACAGGGAACAAATAAGATAGCAAAACCAAAATTCCACGGACAATATCTACAGCAAAACCGGGTGACAGGATATCCATGCAAACACCAAAATAAGACCAGGAGAGGGTAAACCACTGCTATTCCTACCGCATGCATCAGCACCTGTGTATAAGGTAGAAGGAAGCAATGGAGGAGCTGACAGGCTGAGACCAGAACTACTCCCAAAATAGCATTACATATTCATTAATAAGTACAGTATATCAACCTGACAATAGTTACTGCTGTGTGTATTAGTCCGTTCTTTATGCTGCTGTTAAAGACATACCTGAGACTGGGAAGAAAAGGAAGTTTAATTTGACTTACAGTTCCATGTGGCTGGGGAGGTCTCATAATCATGGCAGAGCAGGAAAGGCACTTCTTACATTGTGGCAGCAAGAGAGAATAAAGAAGCAGCAAAGGTGGAAATCCTGATAAACCCATCAGATCTCGTGAGACTCATCCACTATCACAAGAATATCGTGAGAAAGACTGGTTATCCATATGCAGAAGATTCAAACTGGACCCCTTCCTTATACCAGATACAAAAGTCAACTCAAGATGGATTAGAGACTTAAATGTAAAACTTAAAACTACAAACACCCTGGAAGACAACCTAGGCAATACCATTTAGCACAGGAATGGGCAAAGATTTCATGATGAAGTCACCAACACAATTGCAACAAAACCAAAAATTGGTCAGGCGCGGTGGCTCACGCATGTAATCCCAGCACTTTGGGAGGCCGAGGTGGGTGGATCACATGGTCAAGAGATCGAGACCATCCTGGTCAACATGGTGAAACCCCGTCTCTACTAAAAATACAAAAAATTAGCTGGACATGGTGGCGCGTGCCTGTAATCCCAGCAACTCAGGAGGCTGAGGCAGGAGAATTGCCTGAACCCAGGAGGCAGAGGTTGCGGTGAGCCGAGATTGCACCATTGCATTCCAGCCTGGGTAACAAGAGCGAAACTCTATCTCAAAAAGAAAAAAAAACCAAAAAATTGACAAATGGGATCTAATTAAACTGAAGTGCTTCTACACAGCAAAGGAAGCTAACAGAGTGAACAGACAACCTGCAGAATGGGAGAAAATCTTTGCAAAGTATGCATCCAACAAAGATCTAATATCCAGCATCTATAAGAAACTAAAATTTACAGGGAAAAGCAAATGACCCCATTATAGGCAAAGGACATGAACAGATATGCATGCAGCCAACAATCGTATAAAGAAAAACTCAACACAACTGATCCCTAGAGAAATGCTAATCGAAACCCCGGTGAGATACTATCTCACACCAATCAGAATGTCTATTACTAAAAAGTCTAAAAATAACAGATGCTGGTGAGGTTATAGAGAAAAAGGAATGATTATACACTGTTGGTAGGAGAGCAAATTAGTCAACCATTGTGGAAGACAGTGTGATGATTCCTCAAAGAGGTAAAAACAGAAATACCATTTGACACAGCAATCCCATTACTGAGTATATGCCCAAAGGAATATAAATTATTCATTTTAAAGACATACGTATGCATATGTTCATTGCAGCACTATTCATAATAGCAAAGACATGGAATCAACCTAAATAGCCATCGATAACAGACTGGAGAGAGAAAATGTGATACATACACACTATGAAATACTATGCAGCCATAAAAAAGAACAAGATTATGTCCTTTGTAGGGACACAGATGGAGCTGGAGGCCATTATCCTTATCAAACTAACGCAGGAATAGAAAACCAAATACTACATGTTCTCACTTACAAGTGGGAGGTAAATGATAAAAATGCATGGACGCCTAGATGGGAACGACACACACTGGGGCTTTCAGAGGGTGGAGGGTGGGAGGAGGAAGAAGATCAGGAAAAATAACTAATGGGTACTTAGTTAAAAATTAGTTATTAAAAATAGTTATTAAAAATTATTAAATTTAAAAGTTATTAAAAATTAGTTAATAAAAATTAGTTATTAAAAAATTAGTTATTAAAAATAACTAATAACACCTGGGTAATGAAATAATCTGTACAACAAATCCCGATGACACAATTTACCTATGCATATATAATAACAAACCTGCACATGTACCCCGAACTTAAAATAAAAGTATAAAATGGCCAGGCATGGTGGCTCATGCCTGTAATCCCAGCACTTTGGGAGGCCAAGGTGGGCAGATCACCTGAGGTCAGGAGTTCGAGATCAGCCTGACCAACATGGAGAAACTGCATGTATACTAAAAATACAAAATGAGCCGGGCATGGTGGCACATGCCTGTAATCCCAGCTACTCGGGAGGCTGAGGCAGGAGAATTGCTTGAACCCAGGAAGCGGAGGTTGTGGTGAGCTGAGATCGCACCATTGCACTCCAGCCTGGGCAACAAGAGCAAAATTCTGTCTCAAAAAAAATTAAATAAATAAAAATAAATAAAAGTATAAAAAAGATAAATAAAACAAAATGTTGTTTTATGTTTGAAACTATTTTTTCACAGGGCACATCTTAAATCTAGGTATAGTCAACCCAGGCCAAGCAATATAGAGACATATTCTAACAAAATTCCTTTACTTATATAAAAAACAAAAATGTATGGGAGCATCCAAGTGCAAAGAGTAAGTCACATATAAGGGAAAGAATATCAGATGACCATCATATTTTTTGATAGCAATACATTATGTCAGAAGTCCATGGATAACATATTTAATATACCAAAAGAAAGAAAATATGAGCCAAGGATTTTATATACAGCCAAGCTAACTTTCAGGTATAAAAGCTGATAAATGGGCCAGGCACAGGGGCTCACATTAGTGATCCCAGCACTTTGGAGGCCAAGGCGAGAGAATTGCTTGAGGTCAGGAGTTGGAAACCAGCTGAGCAACAAAATGAGACTTTCTCTCTACAAAATAAAATTTAAAAATATTAGCCTGGCACAGTGGCATATTTCTGTAGCTCTAGCTACTCAGGAAGCTGAGGTAGGAGGACCACTTGAGCCTGGGAGTTCAAGGTTGCAGTGAGCTTTGATCATGCCACTGTACCACAGCTTCAGTGACAGACTTAGGCCCTGTCAAAAAAAAAAAAAGTCAGCTAACAAAGGGTTGTCATCAAAAAAGAACTAAGGGAATATTGTTCTCATTGTTCTCATGAGCCCTCCTTGGGTATCCACCACTTGAGCATGAGCGTCAGTTAGCCAAAATCACTGTAGCAAAAGCAACACAAGGACTACACGTGAACATTAAATACATACACATAGAGTAGAATATATAAGGACTCCTAGGAGAAACTACCGATTCTATGTCTGGAGCAGGAAATGGACAGGGAGTCTAACATTTTGCCGTACCAGATTCCTAGGAAACTAACAAAGATGACCAAGAGTAATCTTCTGAAAAAAATCAGAAGCCAACTTGAAGAAATTCCCACAGGCCAAAAATGGAACACTTTGAACATGAATGAAAGATAACTTCAGTGGATTAAAACACATCAAATGTATTTTCACTCATGAGTGCATCACGAGGCTTAAAATTTTTAAATTAATTGGTCATTATTGGAAGATATTAAAGAATTGAATTTACTATTTAAATACCTGTCTTCTTGGTAACCAAATAGTGGAGGTGATAAGTTGATTTATCTGAAATCGGTAATTTTATATTGAAATGAAAAGGAGCAATAGAATTAAAATGCTTCCATTTTGTAACTCCTGATTAATTAACATTGACAAGGAACACCAATGTCGCAGAAAGAGAGACAGCCAGACTTTACGTGCCTCCTTTGGAAGAGTCTTGCCAAAAAATTGAAGCTGAATCTGACCACACCTTGATATCCAGCGGCCAATGTACAGGAAATAAAGAGGACAGGAAAACATTTTTAAATATAATGTGTGGCTATCATCACTCACGAGAAGCTATAAAGGACAAAAGAGATCACTGCAAGGAGAAAAAGAGAGAGAGAAAGGAAGGAAGGAAGAAAACATACATTAGATTTAAAGAGCCTTAAAATACATGTCAACCAATCAGAATGGGTGGACCTTATTCAAACAAATTGTTAAAAAGTGACATTTATGGAAAATGGAAATTTGAATACTACCTTAATATTTGATGACATTGAAGAATTAGGGTTAACTTTTTAAGGTATGGTAATGATAATATTTTTAAGGAATCCTTTTATAAACATCTATACTATATGAATTCAAGAAGCAATTATATAATGTCTCAGATTTGCTTCAAAGTAACATGGACAAAATATATGCACACACAAATGAATATAAGAATATAGGTAAAACTGAGAAACTATGAATAAAATTGATAGATTTGTATCAATGTCAATATTCCAGTTGTGATATTGTACTGTGTATAGTTTTGCAAGAAGCTCGTATTAGGGAAAACTGCATGAAAGATACACAGGTCTCTGTATCATTTCTTACAACTTCATGTGAATTTATAATAATCTCAATAAAAATTCCAATTAGAAAACAATAATATGGGGGATGTTGATGGGGATAGAGACAAAGATGATGGCAATGAACTGATGATTGCTGGATGCTGGGTCCAAGGGAATTCATGATACTATTTTATTCGTACTTGAGTATATGCATAATTTTCTATAATCAAGCTTTTAGTGTACTTCTTTGTATATCTCTCCATTTGTAAACTTTCTGAGGACACGTTTTGTGTCTTATGTATTCCTGTAGCCCCAATTACTTACGCAATAATTGGTTGAAAATATGTCAGTTGGATAAACTCATGAAGAGATGGTTAGAAAAATGGAGCTGTGAATGAGTGCATAGATGCTAATGGGAAAGTTCATATAAATGCTGAAGGATTTCATCCCAGATGTGGTACAAAACTCCAATGGATATCAATTGTTGCTGAACTCAGGACTTATATAACAGGAGTATGGCAGACTACCTAAATGCTTACCAACATCTGATTAAAATTCCAAATTCCACTGAAATCAAGTTTGTCACAAGACTTGTTCTGGCCAACTAAATATGACCAAAAGTCATTTGCGTTACTTCCAGGAAAATATTTTAGAAACAAATCATCATGTTCTCTCTTTTTCTTTTTTCCCAATTTCCCAGGACATAGAAGGAATGTTCCCTCTCTGCTTTTTGTTTTTTTTTGTTATTGTTTGTTTGTTTGTTTGAGACAGAATCTTGCTTTGTTGCTCAAGCTGGAGCACAGCAGCTTGATCATGGCTCACTGCAGACTTCACCTCTCAAGCTCAAGTGATCCTCTTGCCTCAGCACCCCTGACCCCCATCCCCCAAGTAGTTGGAATTATAGGCATGCACCACCACACCCAGCTATTTTTTTTTCATGTTTAGTAGAGATGAGGTCTCACTATATTGTCCAGGCTGGTCTCAAACTTCTGAGCTCAAGTGATCCTCCTTCTCAACCTCCCAAAGTGCTAGTAATACAGATGTGAGCCACTGTGCCCGGCCCCTTCTCTTTGTCTCAGACACGAAGACCATCATTATTCCACAAAGTAGCTGCTCCATTCCAGAGTATGGCCTGGAGTAACATGGAGCAGAGAAATACGGCCAGCTAGTGAGAAGCGTGCAGTGTGTGTGTGCAAGAAATGAACTTTGTTGCTGAATGCCCTGGGGATTTTGAAGTTCATTGTTTTGTTACCTTATACGGTAGAATAATCTGGCTGATGAGGGAGTCACTGAGGTTTTGCTTTGTTTTATTATAGCAGGAGTGAGACCCGTAAAACCTGGGTCAGAAAAGAGCTGATGAGAGCATAAAGGAATCCAGAGGCAGTGGAGAGGATGGAGCTGAGAGATGCTATAGAGGTAGAAGCCACGGGACCGAAAAAGTGATGAGATCAGGGAGAAAGCTATTCATGGAGGCTTCCGGGGATGCCTGGGTGAATGGTGCTGCTCTTCCTGAGAAAGAGAATCCTGGAAGAGGAGAAGGCTGTACTGAGAAGACGACACCTTTGGTTCTAACTTAAAAGGGATCATGTAAGACTAAACATACACCTTGTTTGTACAATTCAGCTGCACAGTAAGCAAGCCAGAATCTCAAAACAGACTGTGGGGCTCCAAATAGTGAAGATGTGAGCAAAGGCCCATCCCAAGGTCATGTACATGGTCCTGGTTTTCAAGCTGGGCTGGGCCTGCAAAATCTCAAACAGATGGGCGAATTTCTGTCTCTCAACCTCAGCCAGAAAGCCTCTCCAGGAACCTAGCAGCATCTGACAAGGCCAGCGGTCAGCAGGTTTTCTTATTAGTAAGCCGGCATCCTTCACCCCTGGGTAGATCAACCACAGAGGCTTAATCAATATCATTCCTACCAAGGCTTTCAAGAACTGCTTCAGAGGTAGGGGCTCCTGGTTTTCTGAAGTCTTTCTGAGCTTCATCCTCCAATGGCCTCTTTCCAGAAGTCCCTTTTCTTGTCAAAAGTAAAACAAGCCATGAAAGACCTAAGTAATCTGTCTTTATTTAAGGCAGAATCTTGTTTTGTTGCTGCATGACAGCACCCATCTCTTACCAGGAGTAGTAAGAACAAAATGACGGTAATAAAAATTACAATTTATTTACCACTTCGTTATATGCCAGATATTGCGCAAAAGGCTTCAAATACATTACCTCATTCATTCAGTTAGCCTCGCATCAATAGTAGGAAGTTATAAAAAATAATGTGGGCTGGGCATGTTTGCTCATGCCTGTACTGCTAGCATTTTGAGAGCCCAAGGCAGGTGGATCACCTGAGGACAGGAGTTTGAAACAAGCCTGGCCAACATGGTGAAACCCTATCTCTACTAAAAATACAAAAACAGCCAGGTGTGGTAGCAGTCACCTGTAGTAACCCCAGCTACTTGGGAGGCCGAAGCAGGAGAATTGCTTGAACTCGGGGGGTAGAGGTTGCAGTGAGCCGAGATCATGTCACTGCATGCCTGAGCAATAAGAGAGAAACTCCATCTCAAATAAATAAATAGTAAATAAAATAATAATGTGATAGAAAACTTAGACATTACTTACTGAGAAAGACAAAATCTGGTGAATACAGGGTTTTCTGTTTGCTGAGCAGGGTGATGGTTGTAGAAGGTAAGCTTGTGGGAATCAGAGCTAAATTATTCTAGATCATCAGGAGACAGGGAATGAGAGAAAGTAATGGAAAGGGAAAGAGGAAGAAGGTCTGGGAGCTGGAAGGCACTGCCTAGATGTTGGAGCCCTGAGTAGGGGACAAGAGAGAAAGAAGAAGACACACACACACACACACACACACACACACACACACAATTAATAGGTACCTGGAAATGCCAAACAATTTGGTGTTTGTTGCAGAATGTACCATGTAAAGCCCTTCTAAATTCCCTGTACAAAATCTTGAGCAAAATTTTCATTGCTCAGTAATGCTTTGAAAGAGGATTCTGTGGGGAGAGGGTGGATTATAGAGGTATTGAGTCCCACTTCAAGTTTAGGGCAAGCCAAAAACAGGATACTATGAGGTCTTTAAATAATAATGACAGCAATGCTTTTATTGAACAGGAAAAATATGCAAAGTTCTAAATGATCAACAAAGTTCTAAGAGATCAACAAAAATGGCACATCCATACAACAGAATACTACTCAGCTCTAAAAACAATTAACAGGCTGTTGATTCAGCAGCAACATAGATACACCTTAAATGTATTTTGTCAATTGAAAGAGATCCAGAACCAAAAGACTTCATAGCATATGATCCTATTTGTATGATATGATAGGAAAGGTGAAGTTCTAGGAACAGAAAACAGATTAATGGTTGCCAAGGGTTGGGAGAAGGCAAGAGGGTAA
Organism: Leontopithecus rosalia; assembly: GCA_028533165.1. Taxonomy (NCBI): domain Eukaryota; kingdom Metazoa; phylum Chordata; class Mammalia; order Primates; family Cebidae; genus Leontopithecus; species Leontopithecus rosalia. The sequence continues at coordinate 11,536,170 of CM052648.1, read as the reverse complement.
CTACACGGAGGCCACAAGAAGGATTTTCAGGGTTTTAGAATTATTCTGTGTGGCCCCGAAGTGGTGGTTATGTGACTTTATGTGTTTGTCAAAAATCTTATTCTACCATACACAATATAAAAAGCAAGTAGGAAGTCCAGGAAAACCAGGATGGAATCCAGACTCTGAAAAATAAATCTAGGCTGGGGGCAGTGGTTCACACCTGTAATCTCAGCACTTTGGGAGGCCGAGGCTGGCGAATAACCTGAAGTCAGGAGTTCAAGACCAGCCTGGCCAACATGGCAAAACCCCATCTACTGAAAATCCAAAAATTAGCTGGGTGTGGTGGCGGGCACCCCAGCTAGTACTAGGGAGGTTGAGGCATGAGAATCGCTTGAACCCAGGAGGCAGAGGTTGCAGTGAGTCGAGATCATGCCACTGCACTCCAGCCTGGAAAATAGAGTAAGACTCTGTCTTAAAAAAAAGAAAGAAAGAAAGAAAGAAAGAAAGAAAGAAAGAAAGAAAGAAAGAAAGAAAGAAAAGAAAAGAAAAAAGAAAAATAAATCTAACTGTATTACAAATACACGAATATATCATAAAATCTCACCAATGGGAGTACAAAAAAAAAGGAGTTGACCTAATTAACCTTGAAAAATGGTGTGTTTATTGTATACTGGGATTAACAAGGAAATAAATTATAGCTAATGGGAACACATTTTTTACCATCAGAGCAAAGAAGTTAAAAATAAGCAAAGAGGGAAAGCTGGAATAAACCCTTGAGACTAGGCTGGACCTACTGACTTATCTCCAAAGATTAAATTATGGAGATGGGAAACAATTTGTGATGGTTTGACTTGTAATATTTTGACTTTAGGATGGTGCAAAAGCAATATTAATTCAGTAGAAACTGTACCTCAAGTACCCACATGGTCATTCTGTTCTTCACTTCCACTGTTCAATAAATTATATGATTACATGAGATAGTTAACTCTTTGTTATAAAGCTGCCTTTGTGTTAGATGATTTTGTCCAACTGTGGGCTAACATTAGTGTTTTGTGCATGCTTAAAGCAGGTAAGGCTAAGTTATGATGTTTGGTAGGTTTGGTGTAGTAAACACATTTTCAATTCATAGTATTTTAAATTTACAGTGAGTTTATCAGGACATAATCCCCTGGTAAGTCAAGGAGTATCTGTACAAACCTTAACAGATAAAACTGGCAGATACCATCTTAACCAAGGGATTAAAGTTAACCCCAGCAGTGCTAAGTCATGTGGAGTTCATGTACCTCCTACATGAAGCAATAAGAAAGACACTTTACATCAGTAGTTTTCTTCCTTATAGGATTATATCCTATCATCCCAGTTTAATAATGAGAAAAACATCAGGAAACTAAAATGGAGGAACATTTTATAAAATATCTGACCAGCTTTTAAAACTGTCAAAGTCATGAAACAAGGAAAGAATGAGAAACTGTCACAGATTGGAGATTAAGGAAGCATGGAAACTGAATGCAATGCGATATCCTGTATCAGATTCTGGAACATATAAAAAGTACATCACTGGAAAAGCAAGTGCAATCTGAAGTCTGTTGTTTAAGAGCAAAGGACGAATGTTAATGTCCTAGGTATCTTAGGTTTAACCGATGTACCATGATTATCCAAGACGCTAACATCCGGGGAAGCTGGGTGAAGGATACATGGGAACTTTCTATCCTATCCTTATAACTTTTCTGTTAGTCAAAACTTATCCAAAATATTGGCATGGCCTGGGAATAGATTATGTAACCTCTGCCCATGTGCTGTTGGCAAGAACTCAGTCATGTATTTCTAACCTACCTGCAGGAGAGCTGGGAACTGTACTCTGCCTGTATGCACAAGAAGATGAATATTAAACAAGATTTCGTGAATATTTAGCATTGCCTCTACCACCATAGAAGTACAAACCAGAGAGAGCAGGCAAGAAAAAGTTCACCACCACAAATTCAAGCAGCATTTTTTTCCCCTAAATGAAATGCGTTTGACCCTAGCCTTTAACCACCCACAGAGCAGCCAGAAACATTTTGGGAATAGAATCAGGACTTAGCCACAGCTGTGGTGTCAGGGAAAGAGTCTGTACAGAAGTGGTGGGAACCAATGCTTTGAGAACCTAAACAGCTTTGTGCTTTAAATATATTGTCCCATTTTATCCTCACAACTACCTGCCAGTTTCAGAGATGTGGGACCTAATGATTAGAGAGACTTGGGGGGGTTGTGCCATATGGACTTATGGGAAATCAAGTTATGGATGTTTGATAAAAAAAAAAAAACTCTACTGGGTCTTTGTTATGGCCTAAATTTTGTCTGAAATATAGAGGTTGAAACCTGAACTCCCGATACCTCAGCATGTGACTATATTTGGAGATAGGGTCTTTAAAGAGAGATTATTAAGGTAAAGTGAGGTCATGAGGTGGGCCTTCATCCAATACAACTGCTGTGTTTGTAATATGAAGAAATTTGAACACAGGCACGCACAGAGAAAAGACAAGGTAAAGACGCAGACAGAAGACAGCCATCTGCAAGCTAGGAAGAGAGAGGTCTCGGAAGAAACCAACCCTACTAACACCCTGATCTCACACTTCCAGCCTCCAGGTTTATGAGAAAATAAGTTTTGTTGCTCAAGCCTACTGGTCTATGGTACTTTATTATGGAAGTGCCAGCAAACTAATATAGTCTCTCTGAAGTTATTTCCAGGGCCACTGAGCTCTATGGGAGTGGAGAGTGAGTTTCTGTTCTCAGCTGGCCTATTCCAAATGGAGAATGTGACTTCTGTGAAGCAAGGTGCTACTCTCACCTACTTTACCCCATAAAAGAGCAGAAGCTTCATCCTGCCCATCCCCACTGCTGACCCCAATCACCTTACCAGATAGCAGTGTGATCTACTGGGACAAGCCCAGGCTGTTCCACTGATGAGCTGGGCCACCAAAATGAAACCAATTGGCGATACCTACCCAAGAAGGTGCCTGATGAACCTAAGGTGGCCTAACGTTTGCGAAATACACTAAATATCATCCCCGGGACACACTCAGTCAAAACACGCTCATAGCATTCCCATCACCACAACTGGGGGACTCAGGGTTATTCTCTTGTGAGGTTGCTACCAAAAGTCAAAGTTTGCGAATCAGACACCTGGGTGCACATTTTTAGGCCATTATTGGGTGACCTTGGCTAACTCAGCTCTCTGAACTCTGCTCATCTGTCAAATGGGAACAATGGCAGTGGCTCCCTTTTGAAGACTCTTCTCAGGTCCCAAAGAAATCAGAAGTACAAAGATCTCAGTGCAGAGGTTGGCCCAGCATAAGTGTTCATCAACTAGGTTGTCAGAATTTGTGGTTTGGTTTCAAATGCCTCTTCTTCCATTTCCACATAATGCATTGGTACAAGCACCAGCTCCCCTGATATCATCCATAGGGACTGCATCTTAACCACCAGACAGGTGCTTCTGAGGAATGAGGAGGTAGAACTTGCAGCCTCATTGCGTTACAATTCACAGAGAGCATGATGTGACCCTGGACTGTAGTTTTAAAATGGTGTTTTAATGCTTTAATGTCTTCTGGGAAATGGCTACTTCCTTACATATCTGTTTTTTGTTTTTTGTTTTTTGTTTTTTAGATGGAGTTTCACTCTTGTTGCCCAGGCTGGAGTGAAATGGCGCAATCTTGGCTCACTGTAATCTCTGCCTCCCGGGTGCAAGCGATTCTCCTGCCTCAGCCTCCTGAGTAGCTGAGATTACAGGCGCCTGCCACCACATCCAGCTAATTTTTACATTTTTAGTAGAGACAGGGTTTCACCATATTGGCCAGGCTGGTCTTGAACTCCTGACCTCAGGTGATCCACCCACCTTGGCCTCTCAAAGTGCTGGGGTAACAGGCATAAGCCACCGTGCCTGGCCCACAAATCTTTATTTTAGAGACAACTCTCCTTAAAAGGGCAAAAAAATGTTGGGGAAGGAAGATTATATCCTTGTTCTGGAAAAAAAACAGAAAGTGCTCCCAGCAGGTCAGCATCAATACAATTGTATATTTAATACTGTGGTTTCCTTCTGTGAATTCCTTTTCAGCTGGTCATTAAGAGAATAATTGCTGATTGGAATCGGTGCACAGGGAGGGATTTACTTGCTGCCTTTTGAATCTTTTGAATCTTAATTGTAAGGCAGATGGAATGAGTTTGTGTAGTGACCTGGGAATGAGCCCGAAGACATCTTCTCAGAGGAGTCAAAAACAAACAAACCCAGCCCATGCGTAGTCTGACTCAGAACTTGAACAACACGGAAGGCTACAGGGCGTAAAAACTGGACCAACTCCCCTGGAGCTGAACTCTGGCTCCAGCAGCAAAGGCAATTAGAAGTCTGCTCTGGTCACAAGAAGGGACAAAGACTGAACAGGCTCCTCAAATACGAGACCCTGGTAAGCATCGCAGCCTGGATGCGCCCCCAGCCATCACCCACATAAGCCTGGGAAAGTTCCTTACTCTCCCTGAGGCTCAGTTTCCTTAGTTGTAGAATGGAAATAATAATGCCTACCTGATAGAATTCCCGTGAGATTTGATGAACTAAAGTGGTAACGGTAATTGTTCAGTGTGAATAATAACACTCACAGGTAATATTTAAGTGTTCACTACGTGCCAAGAGTTATATATGGGATAAATCGTTTAATACTCACAATCTTGTAAATAAGTACTATTATTCTTATTTTTAAAAAGAAAGCCAGGAAAGTGGCTCATGCCTTTATTCCCAGCGCTTTGGGAGACTGATGTGGGCTGCTAAAGGTCAGCAGTTCAAGACCAGCCTGGGCAACACAGTGAGACCCCATCTCCACATACACACACACAAAAGTTAGCCAGGTATGATGGGACACACCTGTAGTCCCAGCTACTTGAGAGGATAAAGCAGGAGGATTGCTTGAGTCCAGGAGTTCAAGGCTACAGTGAGCTAGGATCTCATCATCAGACTTCAGCTTCGCTGACACAGCAAGACCCTCTCTTAAAAAAAAAAATAGAGAAGGAAGAAAGGAAAGAAAGAAAAGAAAAGAGAAAGTGAACTAAAGTAAAATTGAGGCTTAAAAAAGTTAAGTAACTTTCTTTGGTCTCAGAGCCAGTAAGCGAAGGCTAGAATGAAGTTTTCAACTCAGGTAATTTGATTCCAAAGTTTCTACTCTTAATTACTATGAAATGATGGTTCATAGCTGAAGCGGAATCATCCAGCTTCTTTAATAACAAACCCCCAATCTTGGCTCCAAACAGCTTGCAGACTAATGGGGGCAGAAGGCATGTAAACACACAAGTGACTAAACAATATGCTAAGTACTAGAATACAGTCATAAACAAAATGCTGTGAATATACAGAGCATAAACTAGGAGAGCTTACCTGCCTGGTAGGCATCACCGTAGAAATAACATTTAAGCTGAGGAACTCACCAGGCAGAGAAGAATGGATGAGAATGTTACAGCAAGGACAGAGCCATAAAATCATGAAGGGTCAGGTATTTTTCCAGGCCATGATGAGATGCCCAATACGCCCTCAACAGATGAAGCATTAGTCAGGAAAGCCTTAGAGGGTTCATGAAGGATCTCATGTGTGGTATGATGGTTAGTATTGGGTGTCAACCTGATTGGATTAAAAGATGCAAAGCATTGTTCCCAGGTGTGTCTGTAAGGGTGTTGCCAAGGGAGATTAACATTTGAGTCAGTGGACTGGGAGAGGCAGACCCACCCTTAATCTTGGTGGGCACCAACTAATCAGAGGTCAGCATGGCTAGAATCAAGCAGGAAGAAGAGAGTGGAAAGAGCAGATTTGCTGAGTCTTCCGGCCTCGACTTTCTCCCATGCTGGATGCTTCCTGCCCTCGAACATCAGACTCCAAGTTCTTCAGCTTTTGGGCTCTTGGAATTACATCAGCGATTTGCCAAGGGCTCTCAGGCCTTTGGCCACAGACTGAAGGCTGCACTGTTAGCATCCCCATTTTTGAGATTTTGGGACTTGGACTGATCCACCACTGGCTTCCTTGCTCCTCAGCTTGCAGATGGCCTATTGTGGGACTTTACCTTGTGGTCCTGTGAGTCAATTTACCTTAATAAACTCCCTTTCATGTATACATGTATCCTATTAGTTCTGTCCCTCTAGAGAACCCTAATCCATGTGGCAAGTGATGGGTGTATCTTGCAGAAACTAACAGATATGGCAGATTAAGCAAGACGATACACTTATCAAATGTGTGTTTTTTAGAAAATCCTCTCTAGCAGCAGTTTGGTATAGTGGAGAGAGTCACTGAAAAGGTGAAAAAAGACAGAAAATTAGATTAAAAGCTGGTGAGTGACAGACACTTCAGGACCATGGTGTCAGCAAACTGTAGCTTATACTCCAGGCAGGATGGGCTCTCTGGCCCAAGCATGAGGCACATGTCCCCAGCATGGAGAATTCTGTCTGCCTAGAGGTCAGACACAATGATGAAGGAGTCTTTAAGATGAGAAATGAGGGAGGCTGAGGCGGGTGGATCACGAGGTCAAGAGATTGAGACCATCCTGGTCAACGTGGTGAAACCCTGTCTCTACTAAAAATACAGAAAATTGGCTGGGCATGGTGGTGCACACCTGTAATCCCAGCTACTCCGGAAGCTGAGGCAGGAGAACTGCCTGAACCCAGGAGGCGGAGGTTGTGGTGAGCCGAGATCGCGCCATTGCACTCCAGCCTGGGTAACAAGAGTGAAACTCCGTCTCAAAAAAAAAAAAAAGATGAGAAATGAAAGAAGGAAAGAATGTCCAGATCAAACCTTTTGCCTGATGAAAACAAACGTGCATTCAGACATTCTGCAGATTCTTGTTAAGCAGCTAATGAAACTGTAGGCATTGGGTGGGGGTATAAAGATGAACAAATTGTCATAGCTTCTGCCCTCAAGGAGCACACGGTCAGTGTGCATAAAGAACATTGAAGGCTGGGTACAGTAGCTCATGCCTGTAATCCCAGCACTTTGGGAGTCCAAGGCGGGAGAATCACAAGGTCAGGAGCTCAAGACCAGCCTGGTCAACATGGTGAAACTCTGTTGCTACTAAAAATACAAAAAATTAGCTGTGTGTAGTGGCAGGCACCTGTAATCCCAGCTACTCAGGAGGCTGAGGCAGGAGAATCACTTGAACCTGGGAGGCAGAGGTTGCAGTGAGCCAAGATGGTGCCACTGCACTCCATACTCCGGCCTGGGTGGCAGAGCAAGACTCCATCTCAAAAAAAAGAAAAAAAGAACATTGAGAGCCAGAGATTCTAAGGGGCCACTTGGGAAAGCAGGGGGTGCTCAGGAGGTTAACACACTCCAAGAACATCAAACAGCAACTTGGTGAAACAGGAGTCAATAAATGACAGCCAGGACATCAGAAAGTATTCCTTTCCCTTCAAAATAAAAAGGATGCAGATTCTAGAGGCCAAAACCTGGTGAGAGAGTCACAATGGAGACTAGCACTTCTTATAACAATGTTATGAGAAGAAAGAACAGCCTTGCACCCGATGAGGAACACGGGATTTAGAGTTTGTTCAACATAGGTTACATCTCAGACTCTTTCACTGACTCTCTGAGTGGCCTTGGATTGGTTTCTTCATCTTTCACCTGCCTCCATGATCTCTTGGCTTGGTAGATGTGGACCATGATACCTCTGACCTGGGTTTGTGGTGAGGATTACATGAGGAGACATTGTAAGGTGCCCATTAGAGGGACTAGCGTGCAGCAGGTTGATGCTGGCATCTTTCTGAAGCTATCCAATCAATATGCTTCTCCTCCCTGCCCAGATTTCTAAACAAGGAGATAAATAAAACACAAGAATAGAAATAGAGGTCAAATATTAACTTTATTGCTGACTATCTGGTTATCTACTGCTATATGACAAGCTACTATAAACTTGATTGACTTTTTCAAAAAACATATTTATTTTTCCCATAAATCTGCCATTTGGACAGGTCTGGATGGTTGGTGGCTGGGGACAGCTCAGTGCTGCTCTACTCTGCAACATTTAGAGTAGCTCAAAGTTTTGTTTTTTTGTTTTTTTTGAGACGGAGTTTCGTTCTTATTACCCAGGCTGGAGTGCAATGGCATGATCTCAGCTCACCGTGACCTCTGCCTCCTGGGTTCAGGCAATTCTCCTGCCTCAGCCTCCTGAGTGGCTGGGATTACAGGCACGCACCACCATGCTCAGCTAATTTTTTTTTTTTTGTATTTTTAGTAGGGACGGGGTTTCACCATGTTGACCAGAACGGTCTTGATCTCTTGACCTCGTGATCCACCTGCCTTGGCCTCCCAAAGTGCTGGGATTACAGGCTTGAGCCACCGCGCCTGGCCATAGCTCAAAGTTTGAGCACAAGAATCATCTGCCCACATACCAGGCAGTTGGTGCTGCTATCAGCTAGGACTCATGGCCAGGACAATGATATCTGTTGTCTCCACATGCTGGCTGGGGTCAAGAGTCAGCACCCCTAGAGGACAAAGTAGAAGGCACACTGTCTTTGATGACTTAGCCTTGGAAGTCACATGGCATCATTTCTGCTATTTTCACAGTCCTGCAGACATTCAATGGAAAGGAACACAGACTCCCCACCTCTTGCTGGAGGAGTCTCAACATCACGTTTTAGGGGCACACGTGGGATGAGATATAGATTGGTGTGGCCATATTGGAAAAATGCAATCTGTGCCACTGATAACCGGTCAGGCTAAGTTACAGGGAGAGTTGAATGAACTGACTATTTCCAAGGGTGTGGGAAGGGTTAAGGAAAAGCAGCCAGACCTAGTTACAGTAGAAGCTGTTACTATGCCTGGGAGGGAAGGGACAAGGCGAGGGAGTGGTTACCTGATAGAGCCACAGACTCCAGTTAGGAGACTCAGCCAACCCATGGTGACCAGCAGAGAGCAAGAGAGCTGAGGGAATAAATATCCTCACCTTACTCTCCTCCTGCCTTTTAATCTCCTTCCAGTCTTCCCCAGTCCCAAACTAGAGGGCAAAGTAGTCTGTTGATGCAGGATGTAGTTTGGGATCCAGGAAGAATAGAAAAGGGTAGGAAATGAACCTGAAGGGGCAAGCAAAAGTCATCTGGCACAGAACCCAGGTTGGGAGATCTGGGTTCAGGTGGGATTGTTGCATGGATCAATTATCTTCTAACCACCCAATCCAGAACTAGGACCAGCACATCAGCAGGATGTTTGCCTCTGAGGAACAGAGGCACTTGTCTTATATTGATCATGTGGAGGAGGAAGGAGAGAGATTAAATTAGCCCCCTTTGCTGCATTCATCTAAACAGAAATGTAGTTCCCCACCAGATCATTCACTCCACCACTCTGGAGGTGCTGTTGAAAGTCTCTATCAAGAACACAGCAGTAGAAAAAGCACTCCCCTGAGCAGGGTTCAGTCACCTCTTTCTTTTGTCTACCCGCCCCCTGCCTTCCACGGAAAGGGAAACAGTGACACCAAGGCTCTGTGAGAGGAGTATAGAGACAGACTTTTGTCTGTATTAAGCCAGGAGCATAATCTATCCATTTCAAATACGTCAAACAGACCAATTTAAAACAAAAGACTTCACTGGATTTCTGCATTTTCCATGTACACAAATAGCACGAAAGAGCCAAGCAATGTCTGGGCATCCCAATCTCACTCATTCCACAACCTGACATT
>CM052648.1:11475836-11526414 GCA_028533165.1 Leontopithecus rosalia | reverse complement strand
CTCTCTCTCTCTCTCTCTCTCTCTCTCTCTCTCTCTCTCTCTCTCTCTCTCTCTCTCTCTCTCTCTCTCTCTCTCTCTCTCTCTCTCCTGTTCTTATTTGGGGAAGGTGAGGAGGCTAAGAGGGCAATTTCAATAACAGAGAGCAGATGAGTAAGAAGAGTGGCATTGGAGATACCAACATGATGGTGGCCTCCTTGGGACCCACCCCAGACCTCCCAGGTGTGGTCGACTTATTCCTGCTGTGCTCTCCCACATGATGACCTCCACGACTTATACATAGCATTTCTCTGTGCATGTATTCACCCTTCCACCCTTCTGAAGGACAGATGCAGCTCCTCGTTGGTAGGGGTCCTCCTTACCTCCACACAGCTCATCCTACAACTCACTCAACATGAGGCATTTAACAACATGCAGGGGGGTCAAGTGGAGTAAACATACCTGCTACGGAAAAAGCTACTTTTTTTAACATATCTTCCATAGGAGATATTGTAACACTCTTCCCCTTCTCCAGTTGAATGCTCAAATAAATGATACATGTAAAATTGCTGTCCAAACTGTAGTTCCTGTAATGCACCAGGAATAGCAGTCAACTCCCCGCAAGATGGCACAATATTAAGAGAAACACTGCCTCAGTTCAGTCCTAGCTCCACCTATTACTAGCTGTGTGATTTTGATCAAGTCACTTACTCTCTCTGTGCCTTGGTTTTATCATTTGTAAAATTGGGAGTACTGTGTACTGTAATCTATCTCATAAAGTAGCTTGAGAATTAAATTAGAATCAAATACATATCTTGGAACAGTGCCGGGCATTACCAAGCACTATGTTAACATTAGCTACTACAGATGAGCATTTTTATTTTCATTATTAATGTTAATAACCTGTACCTGGCTACTGTCACAGTCTCCTACAGTCTTGGAAGTGAAACAATCTTAGATGTCCTTCATGCCAACCTCCTGCTACTGTACCCTTCATGGGTGAGTGACCAGACATAGAGGGAATTGACCTTTCTCAAACACCTATCATGTGCCAAGACACGTGCTAGGTGCTTTCTATACCTCCTTACACTTTTGGCTCAATATAATTCAATGAGGTGGCTATCACTATTCTTCTATTTTATGGATGTGAGAAGCAAAGGGTAAAGGGAAGCTTGCCTCCAGCCATAAAGCTAAGAAATTGTGGAGTCCGGATTCCAGCTGAGAGCTCCATAGCCTCACATCTTAAAGAGCATTTTGCTATCTGCCATCTTGCTTGGTGCACTACTGGTTGCATGCAAGCTAGCCTTCTCTCTCTACTCAGACTTGCACATCTGCCTCTCACTCCTGCTCATTCCTATCTACCTACTCTCATTTAATAAGTCTGAAAATACTTTTACTGTTTCATTGCTTCATAATTTTCTGAGCACCACTACATGCCAATCACTAGCATGTATGCAGTGAGTACAGAAATACATAATCCCTGCCCACCAAGTCTAAGGAACTCTGTGTTTCTTGTGCCAGGTAACTATTAGGATGTTTCACGGACTGAGGTAGAGGAAGAGATTGAGAACCACAGCAAATGTGTTAGGCTGAGTTCCCCTTGGAAAGCAAATCCAGAGTCAGGGACTTGTGCACAGGCAGTTTGTTTTGGAAAGTGATCCCAGGGAGCTGAATGGGAGGCTGAAAATAATGAAACATGGAACAAGGGCATGATACATGATATCAAGTTGGTTACCGCAGAGGACAGCTGGAGCACAATTCTCCTGGGTCCTTCAGAGGAGAACTGGAGAATGCATCTCAGAACTGTCCACCGATATGTGTTCACCAACCTATATCCCCCTATGTTTCAAGAGTCTTCCATGCCATAGGGTGCTAGTTGCCTTAAATTCCCAGGTAGCACATGCGTGAGTGCCAAGCACATTCCCCACAAGCATCCTATGCCACAAATCCAGAGATGCCCCAGGGCAGAAGACATGGCATGGTGCATTCACTGGGCAGTCAGTCCAGGAATGAGGACCAGCAACATCAGTGTCACCTGAGAACTTGTTAGAAATGCAAATTCGCATGCCTCATCCAAGACCTACTGAGTCAGACACCCTGGGGCTCAGCAGTCTGTTTTAACAAGTCCTCCAGGTGATTTTCAAAGACACTGAAGTTTGAGAACCCTAGCCTATGTAATTGTGGAACAGGACACATAGATAGGTAATATGGTTAACTACTCTTTATCCAGAATTCCAGCAACAGAAAGCTCAAATAACTTTAGGTTAGACGATAATCTGAGGGTTGCCTTCAACACTTCTCTTTTTCTAATTTCCCATGTCCAACATAGCCCCTCCCATTCCCATACCTACTGTCTGTTTCTAATTTCAGACAACAGAGACTCCGTGGCTCACACACCCAAAATATTTACTGTGCAGCCATTTAAGAAGAACTTTGTCAGCCCCTAAAATACAGTCCAGAAATTGATGGGCACAAATACGGTCAACTGATTTTTGACAAAACGTGAGTAAATTTATGTAAACTTCTGCAACTCCAGGGTCAAGGGCAATATAAATAGTAGTCTTTTCAGCAAATGGTATTGGAACAATTAAGTATCCACAAGTATGAAAATAAACATTGACCTATATCTTTTACCTTATAAAAAGTTAACTCAGAATAGATTATATACATATATACATAAATGAAAAACATAATCATATAAAACCCCAAAGAAAACATTGTAGGAAACCATCTTGGTCTTTGGTTAGGCAAAAAAATTCTTAGACATGATAGCAAAAGCATGATTCATAAAATAATAAACTGAAAAATTATACTACATTAAAATTAAAAACTTTTGATCCATTGAAGGCAGTGTTCCAGACAATACCAAAAGAAGGAATCCTCCCTAACTAATTTTATGAGACCAACATCATCCTGATACCAAAACCTGGCAGAGACACAACTACAAAAGAAAATTTCAGGCCAATATCCATGATAAAGATTGATGCAAAAATCCTCAATAAAACACTGGTAAACAGAATCCAACAGCAAATCAAAAAGCTTATCCATCATGATCAAGTTGGCTTCATCCTGGGGATGCAAGGCTGGTTCAACATACACAAATCTATAAACATAATCCATCACATAAACAGAACCAATGACAAAAACCACATGATTATCTCAATAGATGCAGAGAAAGGCCTTGGACAAAATTCAACAGCCCTTTATGCTAAAAACTCTCAATAAACTAGGTATCAATAGAATGTATCTCAAAATAATAAGAGCTATTTATGACAAACCCACAGCCAATATCATACTGAATGGGCAAAAACTGGAAGCATTCCCTTTGAAAACTGGCACAAGACAAGGATGCCCTCACTCACCAGTCCTATTCAACATAGTATTGGAAGTCCTGGCCAGGGCAATCAGGCAAGAAAAAGAAATAAAAGTATTCAATTAGGAAAAGAGTAAGTCAAATTGTCTTTATTTGCAGACAACATGATTGTATATTTAGAAGAACCCATTGTCTCATCCCAAAATCTCCTGAAACTGATAAGCAACTTCAGCAAAGTCTCAGGATCCAAAATCAATGTGCAAAAATCACAAGCATTCCGATACACCAATAACAGACAAACAGAGAGCCAAATTATTAGTGAACCCCCATTCACAATTGCAATAAAGATAATAAAATACCTAGGGATACAACTAACAAGGGATGTGTAGGACCTCTTCAAGGAGAACTACAAACCACAAACAGAGAGAATATATTCCATGCTCATGGTTACAAAGAATCAATATCATGAAAATGGCCATACTGCCCAAAGTTATTTATAGATTCAATGCTATCCCCATCAAGCTACCACTGATTTTCTTCACAGAATTGGAAGAAAAAACACCTTAAACTTCATATGGAACCAAAAAAGAGCCCAATAGCCCAGACAATCCCAAGCAAAAAAAAAAACAAAAACAAAAACAAAAAAACCAAAGCTGGAGGTATCACTCTACCTGACTGCAAACTATACTACAAGCCTACAGTAATCAAAACAGCATGGTACCCATACCAAAACAGAGATATAGACCAATGGAACAGAACAGAGGCCTCAGAAATAACACCACACACCTACAACCATCTGATCTTTGACAAACCTGACAAAAACAAGCAATAGGGAAAGGATTCCCTATTTAATAAATGGTGTTGGGAAAACTGGCTAGCCATATGCAGAAAGCTGAAACTGGATCCCTTCCTTACACCTTATACAAAAATTAACTCCAGATGGATTAAAGATTTAAACATAAGACCTAACACCATGAAAACCCTAGAAGAAACCTAGGCAATACCATTCAGGACATAGGCATGGACAAGGACTTCATGACTTAAAAATCAATGGCAACAAAAGCTTAAATACACAAATGGAATCTAATTCAACTAAAGAGCATCTGAACAGCAAAAGAAACTATCATTAGAGTGACCTGGCAACCAATAGAATGGGAAAAATTTTTTGCAATCTACCCATCAGACAAAGGGCTAATATCTAGAATCTACAAAGAACTTAAACAAATATACAAGAAAAAAAACCCTATCAAAAAGTGAGCAAAGGATATGAACATACACTTCTTAAAAGAAGACATTTATGCAGCCAACAAACATATGAAAAAAATCTCATCATCACTGGTCATTAGAGAAATGAAAATCAAAACTACATTGAGATACCATCTCATGCCAGTTAGAATGATGATCATTAAAAAGTCTGGAGACAGCAGATGCTGGAGAGGATGTGGAGAAATAGGAATACTTTTGCACTGTTGGTGGGAGTGTAAATTAGTTCAACCATTGTAGAAGGCAGTGTGGCGATTCCTCAAGGATCTAAAAATAGAAATTCCATTTGACCCAGGAAACCCATTACTGGGTATATACCCAAAGGATTATAAATCATTCTATTATAAAGACACATGCACATGTATGTCTACTGTGGCACTGTTTACAACAGCAAAGACTTGGAACCAACCCAAATGCCCATCAATAATAGACTGAATAAGGAAATTGTGGCACATATACACCATAGAATACTATGCAGCCATAAAAAAGGATGAGTTAATGTCTTTCGCAGGATATGGATGAATCTGGAAACCATCATTCTCAGTAAACTGATGAAAGAACAGAAAACCAAACACCGCATGTTCTCACTCATAAGTGAGTGTTGAACAATGAGAACACATGGACACAGGGAGGGAAACATCACATACTGGGGCCTGTCGGGGGGTTGGGGGCTAGGAGAGGGATAGCAGGGGGTAGGGGAGATGGGGGACGGACAGCCTTAGGAGAAATACCTAATGTAGTTGATGGGTGATGGATGCGGCAAACCATCATGCCATGTGTATACCTATGAAACAGACCTGCACATTCTGTACATGTACCCCAGAATTTACAGTATAATTTTTAAAAAAGAAATGAAATAAGCTGGAGACCAGGAGAAATTGTTGTGAATCACATATCATACAAAAAATGTATATGGAATATATTAAAAATGCTTAAAAACTCACCAAGAAGAAAAAACACAATTTATGAAAATGAGCAAAAGATTTAAACAAACACTTTATCAAAAAAGATATTTAGATGGCAAATAAGCACATGAAAAAATATCCTCAACATCATCAAATGCAAATTAAAATCATGAAACACATCTACACACCGATTAGAATGGCTAACATATGATATTTTAAAAAAATTGATACTACTAAGTGCTGATAAGGATGTGGAGCAATGGGATATTTTGTGCATTGCTGACAGGAATGAAAAATGATATAACCTCTCAGGAAAACATTTCAGCAATTTCTTATAAAGTTGTATAAACATACCACCCGACCAAGAAATCATACTCTTAATATTTACACTAGAGGAATAAAAACATGTTCAGCCAAAAACCCATATATGCATATTTATTGCAGCTTCCTTCAAAATTGCCCAAAACTGAAGACAACAAAGAAGTCCTTCACAGGAGAATGAATGAACAAACTGTGGTCCATCCAAGTAATAGAACACCAAAGAGAACTTAAAAAGCACAACAGTTACAGTCACAACTTTAGATGAATCTCAAAGGCATTATAGTAAGTAAAATAAGCCAATCTGAAAGGTTACACTTTATATGATTCCATTTATATGACTTTGTGGAGAAAAAAAATCCCGAATTTTAGTGTAACCAAAAACGATGGGTCAGGGAAGGGTGGGACTATAATGAAACACCATGAGGAGAATTTTGAGATGATGAAGCAGTTCTGTGTCACTATCGTGAAGGTGGCAATAAACAACTATGTATGTGTTAAAACTCATAAACTGTACAGCAAAATAAAGTGAGTTTTACTGTATACATATTAATATTGTTTCTCCTTTTTTGAGACAGAGTTTCACTCTCGTTGCCCAGGATGGAGTGCAATGGTACGATCTCGGCTCACTGCAACCTCTGCCTCCCAAGTACAAGTGATTCTCCTGCCTCAGCCTCCCAAGTAGCTGGGATTACAGGCGCATGCCACCACATCTGGCTAATTTTGTATTTTTAGTAGAGATGGGGTTTCACCATGTTGGTCAGGCTGGTCTTGAACTCCCGACTTCAGGTGATCTGCCTGCCTCAGCCTCCCAAGGTGCTGGGATTACAGGTGTGAGCCATGGCACCTGCCTATTAATTTTTAAAACCAGGGAACAATGAGTAGCATGTAGGCTCCAGCATCTCTCTGCCTATATTTGGTTCTCCTGCAACACTCACTGGCCGTGTGATCTTGAGCAAGTCACTCAAACCCCTCTTTGCCTCCCTTTCCCAATTTGTAAAAATACAGATAATAATTTCAACTTTATAGAGCTTTTGTGAGGATTCATTGAGAAAATCCACATAAAGCACCCAGACAGAACTTGGCATTTAAAATAAATGTAATAATAATAAATGTTTAGTGTCATTATTTAGTCCAGCTGCTACATTGAACGGATTTTATTTTGTTGTCCAAAAACTTATCTCTTCAGTGAGTTTCTAAAGTAATTTTCACTTAATTCCGAATATCCTATCTCTCATAGCAACTTTTTCATCTGTACCAGATTTGGAAGGATTTTATAAATTTTGTAGATAACCCCTGTAAGCCCATGAGACTTACATATTAACCTGTCACCCAGGTTTTGATGATTTTTCAGATTCATTTGTTTAAAATGGTTTAAGACTAAGTCACTGCCCCAAACTGGCATTCAGAAATGGAGTGGAGTCACCTGTTCTAACACTGCACAGTTTGACTTCTTTCCATCTAGTCTTGAATGCCACAACTTTGATGGAGTGGATTGTAATTCTTGACACGAAACAACAAATGCCTCCCATGCTATTCCCCAACCATGGAATTTACTCAGTTATTATTTTCTTTCCTGTCCTGTGGTTCTTGAAATAATCCCTCTTTTATACTGGGTCTATCCCACTGTCCACAGCCTCCCACCAAACCTATCACTCTCAAGTAACAAGATGAGGGCCTTTGATATGACATCAAAGTCTTCAAAAGACTCAGCATATTCTTTCCCCTTCACAAATCATCATTAGCTTTCTTGAGCACATTTTTCACAGGAGTTAATTGTTGTGACATGTCCTCAATTTCTTTCTAATGAAGATGGAGCATAACTCAAGACTTTTCAAAATCTGAACAAAACAATTTCATCTCAGTCACACATAACACAGTCATAGCCAGCTGCCAGTTTGATGGCTTAACAAATACAGATTGAACATATTTGTGTCATGCATGATAGGCACAAACATGACTAAGGCACAGCCCCAGTGGAGCCACAGGGATTCTCATCCACTGGTATGAGTGTAATTGGAAAAAAACTTGAGAAAACAATTTGCCACTATTATTGATGCTGAAGATATATTCTATGACCCAGCAACTCCACTGGGTCAGTATTTGTCCCAGACAAACTCAGCTCATGCACTCCAAGAGAAATGTGTAAAACTGTCACAGAGGCATCGTTCATAACAGCCCCAAACTAGAAACCCCAAATGCCCATCAACATATGAATGCAAAATCTATTGTTATATATTTTTTCAGTGGAATACAAAGGTGATTATTAATTAATGGCAGCTACAGACAACATTGATGGATCTCATGAACAATGATGAAAAGCGGTCAGACACAAAAGATTATATAAAGTATGATTTAATTTATATGAAGTTCAAAAAGATATAACTAAATCATACTATGGTATGGTATAGGTGGCAAATAAAAGTCAGGAAATAGCTACCATAACTCAGGAGATAATGCTTACTTCTAGCACAAAGGGAGTGAGTTTTCATGGAGGCTTTCGGACTCTCATTCATATCTTCTTCCTTAACCTGGGTGGTTGCTCTGCAGTTATCAATTTATATTAATATAAACTGATATATCACTCAACGATATATAAACTGATATATCACCCAACAATATATTTATACTGTGTACACTTTTCTTATGTATATTATATATAATTACAACTTTTTTAAAGAGGTAAAGTTGAAAGAAAAAAAAAGAGATGAAAACAGCACACTCCCCTTTCTCCTTCAACTCAATGCAGAATTCATGGAGCAGCTAAAGATTCTGAAAAATAAATTATAGCAGGTGGGTTGGAGAAGATGGGAATTTAAACCACAAAACCAAGGTGAGTTTACCATTGCTTTTCCTCCAGTATCTCTTCACCTGAATGCAATGCAGATTGAAACTGGGAAGTGAGCATGTGTGTGAAGAGACTGAGCTCCAAAAGAGACCTTCCAGTTCTGGCTCCAGGCACAGAAAAGAGAACTGCTGGCTGGGCATGGTGGTTCACACCTGTAATCCCAGCACTTTGGGTGGCCGAGGTGGGAGGATCACAAGATCAGGAGATCGAGACCAGTCTGGCCAACATAGTGAAACCCTGTCTCTACTAAAAATACAAAAAATTAGCCAGGTGTGCTGGTGAGTGCCTGTAATCCCAGCTACTTGGGAGGATGAGGCAGGAGAATTACCTGAACCTGGGAGGGGAGGTTGCAGTGAGCCGAGATCACGCCATTGCACTCCAGCCCAGGTGACAGTGAGAGACTCCCTCTCCGAAAAAAAAAAAAGAAAAAAAAGAAGAGAACTGTTCATACTAAGAGGGAGAGTGGAGATCCCCAATTCTTCCTTCTCCCTGTTTTCTCATACCCAGTCCACAAGCCATCCTGTGATGTTGGTAACAGAGACCTCTATAGGAGGCCACAGGAGCCAAAGTTCTGAGGGAGGGGACCTGTGAGTCAAGAGATGAGGCAAACACTGATTGCTTAAAAAAAAATTCAAATAGTTCTAGATTTACAGAAAAGTTATCATTTCTAAATACTGCACATCCAGTGTCCCTACTATTACAGTATTACATTAGTCTCCTTTCCTCTGTCCTCCTGCACCGCAACCGTGGATACAGGCACAGCTAAATGCACGACAGAGCAAGGTAACTAGAGCCCGAACTTTCCAGCTAAAGGAAGGAAAACAGAGCCTGAGGCAAATGTAAAGTGCCAGAGACATAAGACACAGGAGCTTAAGAACGTAACTGCATAAAGTGGTTCATGGATTTCTGTGCTCCTATCCAAGCCGTGCCTGCATGGATTTGATCCTAATCAGCATTCCTAATAATCTCAGAACTGAACTAACAGAGAGACCACAACCTAGGTTCTTAGACTGGTGTATTTAAATAGCACTACCAAGGTTTGAAAACTGAACTGATATTGGAACCACAGTCCACAGAAGGTGAGGGTTGGGGTTGAAACTTGCTACCTGAACCTAACCAGATTGATTTGCTTCTGGAAAGAAAAAAAAAAGAGAGAGAGAGAGAGAGAAAAACAAAACATTTTCTATAGGAGTTAAATAAGGCCTAAAGTTACATAACATCCTATTCAAAATGTTCCCATCCAATCCAAAATCACTCAGCATACCAAGAACCAGAACATGCTTAACTCCTGTGGGGAAAACAATCAACAGATGCCAATGCCCAGATGTCACAGATGTTGGAATTACCTGGCAGAGACTTTAATGTAGTCATTACCCAAGTGTTCTAACTAGCAATCATAAAAAATTTTGAAATAAATTTTTAAAAAAACAGGAAGTCTCATTAAGAAACAGAAGATATATGAAAGAATTACATAGAAACTGAAAAAATAATAATTGAATTAAAAAAAAACTCACTGGATGGACTCCATTGCAGATTAGAGATGACGGAGGAAATATTCAGTGACCTTGAAGGCATATCAGTAGAAATTATCCAATCTGAAAAAGAGAAAGAGAAAAAGATTGAAAAAAAAAACAAGCAGACCCACGGAGACCTGTGGCACTATATCAAAACAAAATGTATGATATTTATGTCATCAGTGTCCAAAGGGGAGAAAAGAAAGTGCGATGGTGAAAACATACTTGAAAAAATAAAGGCTAAAAATTTCCCCGAGTGTGGCAAAAGCTAAAACCTACAGATTGAAGATGCTCACTAAATCCTGAACAGGATGCGAAGAAACCCACAAAGATATATCACACTCCAACTGCTGAAACTGAAGGCAAAGATAAAGATCTTGAAAGAAGCCAGAGAAAAGCAACACATTACCTAAAGGGGAACAATAATTCAAATGACTAGATTTCTCATCAGAAATCACGGAGACCAGAACTATAATAGCACTATTAATGTTGGTACTATAATGTATAGTATTGTCATATCAGTACTACAATATTTCTACGTATATAATACTACTAATAGCAGCAGAAAGTGGTACTACTAATACAGGAGTAATATATATTTCTGTAGTATTAGTTCTCTAATATTTTTGAAATGCTGAAAGAGAAGTATTGCCAATCTAGAATTCTATAGCCAGTAATCTGTATCAAAAATGAAGTTAAAATAAAGGCATTCTCAGATGAAGACAAATCAAATTTCTTCATAACACATCTTGAAAGCAACCTGCTTGAAAGAAATTGTTAATTAGGTTTTTTAAAACCTTTTATTTAGGTTCAGGGGTCCATGTGAAGGTTTGTCATTTAGGGAAACTTGTGTCATGGGGATCTGTAGTACAGATTATTTGTTAAAGGAAATTTGTCAGACAGAAGGGACATGAATACAGAGAATCTTGGAATATTAAGAATGAAGATGGTAACTGGTCAGGTGAGAGATATGCTAATTTGTTTGATTTACATATGTATAAATATATCAAAAATATTATCCTACAATATATAAATATGTCAAAACCTCACACCATAGCCTATACATATAATTATTCTTTGTCAATTAAAAATAAGTAGAAAGGATGAAGGAAAGACAAAACAAATAGGAAATATCAGGGTAATACAATAGACAATTCTTTCCTTTTGCACTTTAAAAAAAGTATTTCACAGTTGAAAGTAAAACTATATCATTTTTCTAATGAAAATTTTAATCAACTTAGATGTAATGCATCAGTTAAAATAAAAGTGGGAGAATAAAGAGACCTATACAATGATAAAGTTCCTGCAGTCTATTTGGAGCGACGAAATCTTGATTACACTGTGATAAGTTAAGAATGTATATTGTTATCCCTTTTTTGAACATTAACATTACTATAAAAAGTGACATCGTCAAAATCTACACATATAAATTAAAATGGAATATTTAAAAATGTTCAAACAACCCAAAAGAGGGCAGGAAAGAGGAAACGGGAATAAAAACAAAGGAAACAAAATATAAAAACTAAAATGATACATCTAAATCAAAATATATCAGTTATTACATTCAGTGTAAATGGTCTAAATACACTAAATAAAAGACAAGCATTTTCACAATGTATAAAAACACATGACCCAACTATATGCTACATATAAGAAACTTACTTTGTATATAATGATAAGTTAAAAGTAAAAAAAAAAAAAGCTAAAAATGACATCACGTAAACATTACTAAAAAGAAAACTGGAGTGGCTGTACTAAATGGACTTCAGAGCAAAGAAAATTACCTGGAGTAAACAAACGCAACTAAGGGTTAATTCAAGACAAGAAATAAGAATCCAAAATGTATATGTAAGTCAAAAAGTTTCAAAATACATGAAGTAAAACTAACAGGACTGGAGACAGAAATAGACAAATATACAACTATTGTTTGATATTTTAAAACATCTAGTGATAGACCTAATAGAAAAAAACTCAGGAAGAATGTCAAACGAACAATATTATCAACTACTGGACGCAATTGATATTTACAGAGCATTCCACCCAACAACAGTAGAATACACACTCTATGCAGGTCCACATGGGATATTTACCAAGACAGGCCACTTTCTAAGCCATAAGACAACTCTTAACAAATTAAAAAGAATTGAAATCAGGGCCAGGCGCGGTGGCTCGTGCCTGTAATCCCAGCACTTTGGGAGGCTGAGGCGGGTGGATCACGAGGTCAACAGATCGAGACCATCCTGGTCAACATGGTGAAACCCCGTCTCTACTAAAAATACAAAAAATTAGCTGGACATGGTGGCGTGCACCTGTAATCCCAGCTACTCGGGAGGCTGAGGCAGGAGAATTGCCTGAACCCAGGAGGTGGAAGTTGCAGTGAGCCGAGATCACGCCATTGCACTCCAGCCTGGGTAACAAGAGCGAAACTCCGTCTGAAAAACAAAAAACAAACAAACAAAAAAAGAATCGAAATCATACTGGTTATGTTCTTTGATTGTAATGAATTAAACAATAACAGAAAGTATGGAAAATTTCAACACAATTATGTATTATCAATACATTTCTAAATAATCAATGGATCAGAGAAGGTGTCAAGAGAAATTATAAAATACTTTGAACTGAATAAAAATATACTATACCAAATCTGTGAGCTACAGTTAAAGCATAAGGGAAGCATTGCTTAGAGGGAAAATTATAGTATGAAATGTTTATATTAGAAAAGAAGAAAAGACTCAGGTTAATAATTTTCACCTTAAAAACCTAAAAAAACAACGAGAACACATGGACTCAGGGAAGGGAGCATCACACACTGGGGTCTGTCGAGGGGAAATAGGGGAGGGACAGCGGAGGGTGGGGAGTTGGGGAGAGATAGCATGGGGAGAAATGCCAGATATAGGTGAAGGGGAGGAAGGCAGCAAATCACACTGCCACGTGTGTACCTATGCAACAATCTTGCATGTTCTTCACATGTACCCCCAAACCTAAAATGCAAAAAAAAAACAGAACAGAAGACTATACATCAGAATATTAATTGGTTATTTCTAATGTTAAGATCAAGAAGAATTTCAGTTTTCCATTTTATCTTTATTCTTTTACTAGTTTCTGTCTCACAAATAATTATAATAAAAGTTTTTTTAATGGTAAAAAGATAAAAAATAAAAAACAAACCTAAAAAAGAAGAGCAAAATGAATCCAAAACAAGCAAAAAAGTAAAACGAAGAGCAGAAATCAATAAAATTGAAAAAAATCAATGAAATCAAAAACTGTTTTTGAAAGATAAAAATGTGATAAGCCTTTAGTGAGACTGATTTTAAGAAAATAAGCCACAAATTACTGATATCAGAAATAAAAAAGAGAATATCATTGCAGATCCTACAGACAATTAAAGAATAAAAAGGGATTATTATGAAGGACTCTACTCGCATAAATTTGACTAACTGTCAGAAATGTACCAATTTCTTGCAAAACCACAAACTGATTCAAGAGGAAATAACCCAAATAGAATTATAACTATTAAAGACATTGAATTCAGAGTTTTAAAAACCTTCCAAGAAAGAAATCTCTACGCCCGAATGGTTTCACTTGAAAATTCTCCCAAGGATTTAAGGAACAAATAATGCCAATTCTACACAATCTCTTACAGAAAATATAAGCAAAGAGGACACTTTTCTAACTCATTTTATGAGACCAAGATTACCCTAATACCAGGAAGAGTTCAGGGCTGGCAATACAGAATTGACAGTCAGTAGCATAGTTAATAGCAAGGTAATGTCAAACGCATGCAATTATCTGAGATTGTCCAAGGAGCCCATGTCTAGTGAAAGGAACTGGAGGTCATGAGAGAACATTGGAAAACTACAAGGGGCCGTGGCTGGCAGCAGGAAGGAGGTAAAACTGTGACCCAGAAGTGGTCACAGTTGAGGCCAAAATAAGCAACAGCTTGAAGAAGAAACAAGAGGCCAGTAACATCAAATTAAACAGCATGATTGAAGACAAGAAGAAACGTATCTGCAATTATTACCCAGTTAGGCCTGTAGGTTTGCCAGCCTGTGTCATTGGGCTTACATCCTGGCTTCACTATCTAAACTCAGCTAACCACATTGTGCCTCAATTCCTTCCTCTACAAAATGGGGCTGATAACATGCCCTAGTTCAAAGGTTGCTATGAAAGAGAAATGAGCTAATGGGAGCAAAGATAATTGGCATAATTGCCAGCAACAGAGAACGTGTTCAATGAATATTAGCTGGAAATGTTACCATGTCCTTCACAGCAACTTTTCTGGCAAGAATCAGACCTAACGTGTGAAGGCAAAATGAAGTCAGCGACCAACCCCTCACCTCATGTGTTTTCAGTGAGACCATCTCCTGCTGGTCTCATTGAAAACACATCCATCTTGCCCTTGCAGTGAACTCTTCCAAATATAATAAAAAGGCAGTATGGTATTTAATGTTTGTACAGGAACGGTAAGCTGCTTCTCCAAAGATAATGGTCCTAGCCCTTGACTCTGCCACCAGTAAGCTGTGTGCACTTGGGCAACCATCGACTTTCCGAGCCTAGAGTCTTCATTGATACATAACACTTACCCTTCCCATCTCAGTTACTGTGAGGGACTCATCAGTAACTGATGCAGCCTCTTCCCCTCTCTGCATATTCCTGAGAATCACAACGATGTGGCTGTGTCTAAAGTTACCAGCCTGAGTCTGGCCCGGGAGATTTTGTTTCTTTCTTTCTTTCTTTCTTTCTTTTTTTGAGACAGAGTTCGCTCTTGTTACCCAGGCTGGAGTGCAATGGCACGATCTCGGCTCACCACAACCTCCGCCTCTTGGGTTCAGGCAATTCTCCTGCCTCAGCCTCCCGAGTAGCTGGGATTACAGGCACGCGCCACCATGCCCAGCTAATTTTTTGTATTTTTAGTAGAGATGGGATTTCACCATGTTGACCAGTATAGTCTCGATCTCTTGACCTCATGATCTACCTGCCTCGGCCTCCCAAAGTGCTGGGACCACAGGCACAAGCCACCATGCCCAGCCCTCTTTTTTTTTTTTAATTATTTTGTGGCCCAGGAGATTTTGAAGATCAGCAGGCCAGTTATGGATGACTGATGGAGTGGCTGCATTACTACATGGAATTTCAAATCTCCCTATAACATGTCTTACATGAGGTCAAGAGACCATTTAGTCTCTCTGCTTCCATGCTATTCAGCAAGACTAAAACCCAAAAACCCGCTCCACATTAAAACAACTTTCATCATCTGAAAGTCCTCCTTTAAGAAGTGGAAGAAGAAGAATCACCAACACCAGAGTCAAGTGCCAGGCCAAGTCTTAAAACTAATTACCTGTGGGATCTTGGACAAGACATTATCTCCCTGTGGACCTCAGTTTTCTCATCTGTAAAATAAATGTGCTGTCCTGCCTTATTACAAGTTCAGTTCTGGCTATTAGATCCTTCATCCTAAAATGAAAGGAATAGAGAAGTCTTCCTGAACTTTCGTAAGAGACTCTTGCTGAATGAACCATCGAAAAATGAAACAGGTACAATGTGAACCATCAGTTTTCAAGAGACTCTGGGAGCCACCTAGGGAGCTAAATAAAAGCAAGGAAGTTTCCACTTAAAATATTTGTTGATTTTTAACAAGGAATTTTCCCCTCCCTTTCTCTCTCTCTCTCTCTCTCTCTCTCTCTCTCTTCCTCTCTCTCTTTTTCTCTGCTTAGCTTTTAAGGTTCATGGAAGCATAGATTTTAAATGTACCATGGCACAAATGCAAGATGACAGTGATGCAAAATGGGACAAGAGGAACTTATTTTCATAACTGCCTCTCGTTCAGGGGCACAGAAGGAATCAACACAGCATCATTGCCCAATTATTTCTCCTCCTGAAACTCATTAAGGCTTTCTCAATTCATAATCAATACATTAAAGTCTCTCTGTTTTATAAAACAGTTCATCAATATTTTATGGTTTTAATAATTTATGTTTTATTACAGAAGCAGATGGAACCCTACAGCACGCTTAATCTCCAGAGGCAACAGGGAAGAAAGAAAAAACTTGAGCTGCAGATTCCAGACTTAAATAGCCAGCTTTGCTGGGCCCCTGCCTTCGATTTGAAGCTTTGTGTGGAGGGCTGGTAGCTGGGGGATAGCCCACCTGACTCATGAACTTCATGAAGGGAGGGACAAGTTCCAATTATTTTTGACCCTCTACCAAGTGTCAAGTACAGGCTAAGTACTCAACAGACATGATCTCATTTAATCTCTCCAAGAGCCATACAAGAACGATATTATTGCCCCCATAGCACAGATAAAGAAATTGAGACTCAGAGTTAGCAAGTATCTTAGCCAAGTCTGCACAGCCAGGAAATGGTAGAGCTGGGATTCAGGTTAGGTCATCTCAAGCATCTGTGCAGTTGACATCTCTGCTATAACTATCATCGACATCCCCTCTTTTGGAATTATTTATTTATTTATTTGAGACAAGAGTCTCTCTCTGTAGCCCAGGCTGGAGTGCAATGGCATGATCTCAGCTCACTGCAACCTCTGCCTCCTGGATTCAAGTGATTCTCCTGCCTCAGCCTCCCAAGCAGCTTGGATTACAGGTGCCCACCAATATACTGGGCTAACTTTTGTATTTTTAGTAGAGACAGGGTTTCACCGTGTTAGTCAGGCTGGTCTCGAACTCCTGACCTCAGGTGATCCACCTACCTCGGCCTCACAAAGTGCTGGGATTACATGCATAAGCCACTGCACCCGACCTGAAATATGTATTTATTGAGCACCAACTTTTGTAAGCACTGGAGATGCACAGATGAATTACATGGGCAGGGAGCTCTGACCTCACGGAGCTCACAGATGAGTGGGGCTAGACCATAAACAAGTAATGTTTTTTTAAAAAATTAAGAGAATTCAGAACTTCCACCAGATCTCATTCAGTTCCCCCCTTGCACCAAGGCTCTTGCAACCCATTTCACTACTCAAGCCATTGCATTTCTTGGCCATCTCAGCTGAGCTCATGTGGCCAAAAGCAAAGACCCGGACTGGGCAGAGGAGAAAGGACTTCCTACCAGACTGGGTTTCAAACAAGTATCCCATCAGGTACCTATTTTGATGAATACTTTCCCCTGGGATGACGTTTTCCCAATGCACCCATGAGTGTTCTCCCGAGTGTTTATGTTTTCCCAGTGGCTGTTATTCCCAAGGGCATGGGGTTTGCTGCAGACCCAGGACAGCAGCTTCTTTCATAAATGCACCAAGAAACTTCAGTCTGGTGAGAGCATTTTGCTTCAGTTTCCAAAGTGAAGGCGAATGTACAAAGGCTCATTTCCCTATAGTTTCATAATCTGGTTATGATTCTGTCTCCCATGTTAATTTCTTAAAACTGAGGCATATGTTTCAGCCAGTGTTAGACCTCATTGCCTATCACAGTGCTTGACACACAGTAGGTGCTCAATAAACGTTGCATGAATGAATTGTTGTTTAAGTTCAAAGCCTGGACTGCCCTTTACTTCCTGTGCAATCCTGGGCAAGTTACCCAACCTCTGTGCATCAGTTTCTTTATATGTCAATCGGAGCATAGCATAGTACCTACCTCATAGAGCTCTCATGAGGAATAAGTAAATTAGTAGGTGGGAAACTCTGAGAAGAATGCATGGCACGTGGTAAACACAAAATAAATGATAGCTTCCTGAGTTTTACAGGTAGTCAAAGGCTTTTTTCAGGATGAACATAATTTTTCTATGCATATTTTCCCAGTGGGTGTTTGTACCATTCAGGATATGTTCCTATAGGTATTTTTCAAACTAAGTTTAATTTTTTTCTAGTAGACATTTTTCCCTGGGCATCTTTTTTGAGTGGTTATTTCTCTTAGTAAAATTTTCTTGGGCCAGGTGTGGTGGCTCACACCTGCAATCCCAGCACTTTTGGAGGCTGAGGCAGGCAGATCACAAGGTCAGGAGTTTGAGACCAGCCTGACCAATATGGTGAAACCCTGTCTTTTCTAAAAACACAAAAGTTAGCCAGACATGGTGGTGGTCGCGTGTAGTCCCAGCTACTTGGGAGGCTGAAGCAGGAGAATTGCTTGAACCTGGGAGGTGGAGGTTCCAGTGAGCTGAGATAATGCCATTGCACTCTAGCCTAGGTGACAGAGCAAGACTCTGCCTCAAAAAAAAAAAAAATATCCTGGTAGGCATCTTTCCCAGAAAGAATATCTCTCCGGCATGTCATCCTGCTCTCTCACTTTTTTTGGCAATGATTTTTCCAATGGATATTTTTCCTAGTAAATATTTTTCACAGTAAGCATTTTCACAATGAAAATTCTCCACAGAGATTATCTTTTTCTTGGTGTGTGTGGGGGATTTTTAATAAAAAAATATTTCGGATGTGTATGTTTTCTGGTGTGTTTTTGCTGCAAAGTAT
Organism: Leontopithecus rosalia; assembly: GCA_028533165.1. Taxonomy (NCBI): domain Eukaryota; kingdom Metazoa; phylum Chordata; class Mammalia; order Primates; family Cebidae; genus Leontopithecus; species Leontopithecus rosalia. The sequence goes on along the minus strand of CM052648.1, from coordinate 11,507,870 downwards.
ATGTTTCCAGAATGAAATTTGTCTCCAGTAGGTGTGGCTGTTTTTTACAAAATAGACATTTGTCCTACAAGTTGTACATGTTTTTCCCAAGAAATACCATCCATGTTATTAGACTAAATTGTGTATCCTTTTCAAAATTCATTTTTTCACATTGGGTTCTAACTCCAATGTGACTGAATTTGGAAATAGGATCTTTAGGAGGTAGTTGGGGTTAAATGAGGTCATTAGAGTGAGGGTATGATTTACTAGGACTAGTGTCCTTATTAGAAGAGAGAGAGACGGAGGCTGAGGTGGCTCCGGCCAGTTGTCCTGGTGCTTGAGGAGGCGAGGCCATGAGTTCAAGGCCAACCTGAGCAATGTTACAAGCTCTCATTGATTAACAAAAAAGGGGAGAGAGAGAGAGAGAGAGAGAGAGAGAGAGAGAGAGAGAGAGAGAGAGAGAGAGAGAGAGAGAGACCCGGAGTGCCTGCACACAGAGGAAAGACCATGTGAGGACATAGTGAGAAGGTGGCCAACTGCAAGGCATGGGGAGAGGCCTCAGGAGAAACCCACACTGCCACGCCTTCTAGCCTCCAGAACTTTTACAAAATTAGTTTCTGTTGTTTAAGCCTCCCAGTCTAGTATTATGTTATGGCAGCTTGAGCAATCTAATACACTTCCCAAAATGTCATATTTTGGGGTCTGGCGCTGAATCAGTGATAATCTCTCTCCTTTAGGCACCTTCTGAGGGTCACCCAAAGGCATGCCCTACTTACCCCACATGGAACACTAAGGGCTAACTCCACAGAAGCAGAAAGTCTATACTAATCTATGGCTCCTTTTTGTGCTGATGAAAGAATATGCTGTCCTTAATCCAATGTATTTTCCAGTTCGAGGCTCTCCATTACTATAGCCCTACAAAACCAGTTCAGTAATGAGTCTCCTGTTCCCATTAATGCAACCCTGAGGCTGTGACACAAAGTATGGAAGAATCATGGAGATCTGCAGAGTGCAGAGGTGGCTTGGATCCCTTTGCCTGGGTAATCATATTAGGGGAAGCCATCACACCCCAGGATTCTTTCCTCCAGATCCCTTTTGTCTTGAGTATGACTCCCGAGATGGGTGTGTGTTTCTAGTTGTTTAGATCCCGTCCACTAGAGGGCTTCCAAGGGTGATGAGAAGAGGCACCTTACAATTCAAACAGCAGATTCTGGATAATCATATTGATTCTAGGTGAGCTTAGTGAGGAATGCCAGTCAAAACAGCCCAGAAATGCCAGAGACCAAGAATGTTTGGTAGAGGCCATATTTGAAAGAGCTACTCGATCTTCAGCCCCCAGGATCACTTTCTCCAGCTCCTACCTCCACCCAAACCCACCCCCAACACGCTATCCGATGGATTCCATTCCTTCTGCACAACTAAACACTAAAGGTCTTTTCATCTTCTTCTTATCTTCATTAAATTTGTTCTCAACAACAAAAATAATCAAAAATTAATTTATACTGAAATTCAATAACTGATAACCAGTAATGTTACTCCCTTCTCCCTATCCCATTTACTATTTTTTTTCACACATTCTTTTGAAAGAATCAAAGGCTTAAATTAAAGAAAGAAATATCTACAGTGTGGGATTTCCAGGATTATCCAGTTGGGGAGGGATGATTAGCAGGTAGCAAGATAACAGCTGCGTACCTCTCAGTCCCCGCCCTGCACCTGGGAAATTAGAGGAGGAAACTTGTATTGTGTGGCGTTGAAGTGGTACCTGGAACAGGTTCTTCAGTATTGAACAAGGCATGAGACACTCTTTCCACTGCCTAAGTCAGCACAAGGCATTTAATAGAGTGAGAACTCCGTGAAAATCAGATTCATCATGTGCAGTAGAAGGAATAACACCACCCTCCCACCCCCCACCGGAAGTCCATGTTCTGATCCCCAGAACCTGTGAATATACTACCTTACATCACAGAGATGAGATGACCCCAGATGATCCAGGTAGGCTCAACACAATCACAAGAGTCCTTATAAGAAAAAGGCAGGAGGGTCAAAGTCAGACAGAGAATTGCAAGGCCATGCTGCTGGCTTTGAGGCTGGATTAGAAGCCAAGAAATTCAGGTGGCTTCCAGGAAAAGGGAAGGGACTAGATTCTCCTCCAGTGTTTCCAGAAGGAACGCAGTCCTGCCGATACCTTGATTTTAGCTCAGCAAAACCCATGTCAGACTTCTGACCCCCAGAATTTAAGCCACTAAATGTATTGTATAATTCTATCTGATGGATTCCAGATGTATGGCAACTTGTTACAGCACCAATAGGAAATTAACATGCCATGGCCTGAGCCGCTATCATGTGGAGGCAGAATTTTCCAATCAGCCCAGAGCTGATCCTCAGATATCCCAGTACAGCAAAGAGTTGATCTTTCAAGATCTGTCTCAGATGCCACCTGCATCATAGCCTTCTCTGCTTCAATAGGAGGAAATCATCTCCCCCTCCTCCTGGCCAAAGAAAAGAGGACCCACATGCATGGGGCAACACACTGTAGCAACCTCTTCACAAAGCCTCATGCCAACACACCACCACCTGAAGGATATCACTGTCTGTATTGCACAGGTGTGGAAATAGGCTCAGGGAGGTTACACAGGTCCAAATGGCACAGTTAGAGAATGACGCCGTTGGAATTCCACCCATTCTCTCCTGCTCCTCACCTCCAGCTCTCTCCAGAGCACCCTAGCCACACTGTGGCATCTGTTGCTTCCACCTCAGCTCTATGACAGTCATGCATCTCCTGATGATGGGGATACACTCTGACAGGAGATTTCGTCATTGTGAGAGCATCACAGAGCACACTTAACACAAACCCTAAATGGTCTGGCCTACTACACATCTAAGCTATATGGTGTAGCCTCTTGCTCCTAGGCTACAAACCTGTACAGCATGTGACTGCACTCAATACTGTAGGCAGTTGTAAGAAAATTGTAAGTATGTGTGTACTTAAACATAGCTAAACATAGAAGGGGACAGTAAAAACACACTATTCCTGTAATCCCAGCACTTTGGGAGGCCAAGGTAGATGGATCACGAGGTCAGGAGATTGAGACCATCCCAGCTAACACGGTGAAACACCATCTCTACTAATAATACAACAAATTAGCCGAGCATGATGGTGGGCATCTGTAGACCCAGCTATTCGGGAGGCTGAGACAGGAGAATTGCTTGAACCTGGGAGGCGGAGGTTACAGTGAGCCAAGATCGAGCCACACTGCACTCCAGCCTTGGTGATGGAGCAAGACTCCGTCTCAAAAAAAAAAAAAAGAAAAGAAAAACAAAACAAACCACTGTTATAATCTTATGGGATCAAGATACACAGCCTGTCATTGATGAAATATTACTATGCTGTGCATAACTGTATTTGTGTCTTTTTCTTGCCTTGAAATGGTAGGCCCTCGAGGGTTCATGCTTGCTTCAACTTCACTGTCCCCAACCCTCGTACCTAGTAGATGCTCACCAGATAGCAGTGAAAAGAAAGGAGATGATAAGCAGAAGGAGTGGGGAAGAAGGAAAGGCGAGACGGACACAGACAGAAAGGAAGGAGGGAGGGAGGAAAAAAGGGAGAGAGGGAGGGGGAAAGGAAAAGGGAAAAAGGACAGAATCTAAAGAGCCTTTGGGCATATCCCCTCTTCTCCATTGTGACGTTTCTCTGCACTGTCACTGTCACTTAGTGCCTATGTGGTTCTGGGGGGTATAGCCAGTGCTCACCAATATCTACATGCTTTTCTTCAGGGACACACGGCTAGACTGTATTTTCCCATTATGGCCACGACACTGAGTTCTGTCAGCAGAATGTGAGCAGAAATGATACATGCCACTTCTAAGTCTGACCCATGAAAACCTCTCATGATTACCTTCTTTCTCCAGCTAAACTGAGATGTCTCTGAGGACTTGCAGATGGGAGGAGCCAGAAGGTATAGTAGAAGGAGCCTGGGTTCCTGAGGGACTCTGTGGAACAGAGCCTCTGCCTGGCCCCACTGGCCTGTGATGAGAGCAAGAAATACACTTTATTGCAGGAAGCCACGAAAATCTGAGAGGTGTTCACCACAGCAATTTACTGGCCCTCTCTGAGCTTCAATTTTAAGATTAGTAAATGAAGGTGACCATGTGATACCTAAGATGCTTTGTCAGTAAAAATTCTGAAGGTCTCTGACTTTCTCCAGAATTTAATCCAAGGTCTTAGGCAATAAAGAAAAACTGAGTGCATTCATCCACCAAGTGGGCTCTTAGTGTTATGTATGTTTCTCTCTGAACAGATCCATTTCTTTTAATAATAGAAGAGCAGATCCATCCGTAACCGGCTCATTTTCAAAACAGGGTTTCGATTGACTGGGCCTCAGAGCATCTGAGTCCCATAACATAAAATCAATCAGCAACTGACTGAATTTAACTAATTTCCACTGGTGAGATGGCTCCTGATTTAAACGCCCTTTCTTTTCGTTTTTCCTATCACCCAGCTTCTTGCCAGCTGTATACCTATGTGAATATTCTACATCTTCCAACTGAGTGGGCTCTCCCGAGGACCGTCCACCTGGAAGGAGCAAACACATACATCTTGATTTCCTCTGTATGGGAGGTTTGGGGCATACCTAGAGGGAACGGCAACTCTTTCACCAAGCTAAACTTATTCATCCACAGTAATGAAATCTTTCTGAGTTCCCAGGATACTGACTGCAGGGGAGACCCACCAGAGCAGGAAAAAGAATAAAGGTGGGTTTTGTTTGTTTGATGATGATTGATCTTCCTAAAGATCTCCCGTTTTCCTGCCTGCGCTCTCTAGTTTACTCACAATACATCAGCCAGGGTGCGGCTGTTAAAACATAAGTCAGAACATGTTGCTTCACTGGTCACAGAAGTCCAAAGAATCCTCTTACTCCAAATTAAACTAAAGTCCTGGCTGGGCGTGTAGACTCACACCTGTAATCCCAGCACTTCGGCAGGCTGAGGCAAGCGAATCATGAGGCCAGGAGTTCAAGACCAGCCTGACCAATATGGTGAAACCCTGTCTCTACTAAAAATACAGAAATCAGGGCCTGGCGTGGTGGCTCACGCCTGTAATCCCGGCACTTTGGGAGGCGGGTGGATCACGAGGTCAAGAGATTGAGACCATCCTGGTCAACATGGTGAAACCCCATCTCTACTAAATACACAAAAAATTAGCTGGGCATGGTGGCACGTGCCTGTAATCCCAGCTACTCAGGAGGCTGAGGCAGGAGAATTGCCTGAACCCAGGAGGCGGAGGTTGCGGTGAGCGGAGATCGCGCCATTGCCCTCCAACCTGGGCAACAAGAGCGAAACTCTCTCAAAAAAAAAAATACAAAAACAAAACAAAACAAAACAAAAATCAGCTGGGCATGGCGGCAGGCACCGGTAGTCCCAGCTACTCCACAGGCTGAGGCAGGAGAATCGCTTGAACCTGGGAGGCGAAGGTTGCAGTGAGTCAAGATCACGCGAGGGCACTTCAAGCCTGGGTGACAGAAAGAGAATCCATCTCAAAAAAGAAAAAAAAAAAGAAAGAAAGAAAGAGAAAAAGAAAAAAAAACCTAAAGTCCTTGCAAAGACACCCAAAGCCATACATGTTCCTGTCCAACCATATTTCCTTCTCGTCTCTCACTGCTCCCTCCATCCCTGGGAGGGTACCTCCTAGCTATGGCGACTCTGACTCCCACCTCAGGGCCTTTGCGTCTACTCTTTCCTCTTCCTGGAAGGGTTTCCCCAGATTATCTTTACATCCTCCCACACTTCCTTCAACCCTTTGATCTAGCAGCAAGGTCTTCCCTAAAAATGGTATTTATAATTGCACACGCTCCATCAACGACATTGCTCGTTCCCCTTCCCTGATTTCATTTTTCTCTGTTGTCTTGGTCACCTTATCATTCATGCTCTAGACCTATAATCAGGCTTATTGCATTGTCTGACCACTCCTTTCTCAATAGAAGCCCCCAGAGTAAGTGCTACTGTTCTTTGCTGCCATTCTCCCGGCACCTAGCAGATTTGCTGACACACGGTGAGTGCTCGATAAATATTCACTGCATTGAATTGAAATTTTGTTCTGCCCTCGTATTTAGCAAATGAAATTATAGGCCCCTTATCTTTAACCTACGACATTGTGTGCCTTGGACAGGAGTTAATTATTGTTATTTTTATTGGGTTGGCACAAAAGTAATCACGGTTCTGCCATTGCTTTTAATGGCAAAACCCCCTACTACTTTTGCGTCAACCTAATGCTGTAATCCTTTTGTAATTCCAATTGTGTCACTCAAGGATAGAAAATGGAATGATCCTTTGGAAAGCCAGCTTGGGGAGGAAGAAGAGTGTGGTGGGAGTTCCTGAATCACTGGGACCCCTTTCACTCAGCACTGGAGATACCTGGACCATAGCAGAGGTTTTTCACCTAAGATGCATGGACCCCCAAAAGCTTCAGAGGGCCTGTAAACGACCTGAAATCACAGGAAAAAAGGGGTGTTTGTGTGTGAAACATAGATGTATGCTCACCCATTCTTCTCACAATATCTACTAGTGCCAACTCCTTCCTGGGCTCTTGAGCTACAAAAGAAACCCCATGTAGCTTACATTCTAACGAGAAGAAAAATACTGAATGAATATGTATTTCCGTAAATAATAAAGCTAAGGGGCTAGAGAATGTCTAGGCTGGCAGGCAGATTTTTCAGGTAACACGACATGGAAGTTCTCTGAGAAGATGGAACAGGAACAGAGATCTGAATTACATAAGGGAATAAACAGTGCAGCTAGGAGGCAGAGGAAAGCGCGAATGCAAAGACCCCGAGCTGAGAAAATCTTGGCAGGTGCGGGAAATGGGAAGAAGTCCAGTGGGGCTGGACAGCCAGCCAGCCACAGAGAGAACAGCAGGACAGATGGGCAAAGAGATTAAGGGGAAGGCAGGTAGCTCCTTGCAGAGCAATGTATGGACTTCGCATTCGGATTTAACTGCCAGGATGATAGAAGTCCAGTGGAGGGGTTGTGAGTAAAGGGGTAACTTCATCTGACTTGTGTTTTAAAAGGCTCTCTCAAATGGCTGCGTGCAGAACAGACTGCAGGAGGCAACGCGGAGCAGATGGATAACTGGGAGCAAGGCAGCGATCCACTGGAGAGGGAGTAGCCTGGACTAAGCAGAGGTCAATGGAAAAGGTGAGACATGGGGCTGCTTGCTAACTGAATGTGGATGTATGGGCGTTTTGCTGGAGAAAGAGTCTTTATCGGACATCTGTTTCTCCTGACAGTCTGGCATGCATTCTTGCTTCTGGTGAAAACATCTCAGCCTCACGTTTGGAACTACGCTGCTGCAGTATACACAGTATGCATGGAACTGTCCTTCAAAGTTTCCAAACTTCCCTTGGCTGAGGAGTCAGCCCTCAACCTCAGCTAGGTCAACAACGAGGCCCTCTTCTCTGGAAAACTAGAAAGTTCAGCAGAGCGACTTAGGTCTGAAATTGGAAAAGTTCACCCTGACAGCTGTCCCCTGAAGGGGCTGCCCATGAGTTCTGCTAGCTTAACCCTGAGGCTACTTTGATCCTTCCCTTTCTACAAAGAGTCAGTTCATGGCCCCAGGTCAACCCTGTGGCTGTTGATGTATCGGAAGCACTGTTTTAAAGTCCATGTGATGTAGGAAAATACTATCAGACTGGGTTTCAGAAAACCTGGGTCCTAGACTAGGTTCTGACGCTGCAAATCCACAAAATGTTGACAAACATCTTCTCTTCTAATCCTCTACTTTGAATTTCCTCACTTCCAGCAAAACAAAAACAAAAACAAAAAAACAGAGGAGGCAGAGGTGTGACCCATTGTATTCTCCTATGTCATGTCCATGCACATGGCACAGAACAGTATAACCTGTAAAATGTCCATCTCTCCCACTGGGCTGGAAGAGGAGGTAGCTTTATTCATTCACAGAGAAATAGTTGCTGAATCTTTCATGTGACAGGTGTGATACAATGTTCCAGGGTGATTACCTGTGTCTACTCCAGCTCAGTACTAATGCTCAATTTTTGAAAAAATGATTGCATTTCAGAGCTCCTTTAGAGACTAATTAACACACGGAATGCACACTGTAAGGTGATTCCAGATTGTCGCTATGAGAATGATCTCTTTAGAGATTCCTCTCCAGTTCCCACAGTCTATGAATCTATGAATCCCCTATATGAAAAGTTAGCAATAATGGATTGTGTCTTCCGAAAATCACAGCTGCTCACTGGATGCTTCTCTTGAAGAGATGCCATCAGCAGGTTATTCTGACCTGCTCATGGAGACTTTCTTAAAAGACAAGGATTAGTAGATAATTCACCTGTCTAGAAAAATAGGTGCTAACTTCTACTTTATAGCTAGGCTGGGGGGCGGGGGGAAATAAAAGCAACTGTTTCCATAGCAACAAAATGCACAATTTAAAGCACATAGTGCCTTGCTTAAATCTATTTATAAAAATGTGTAGGAAATACAATTAAGGAAACTAACACCAGATGAAGTACTTGGGCTCTGGCTTAATTGTCTGTCTTCCATCATTTAGTACTTAAGACAAATGGGTTGCTAAAAGATGGAGGGGTCAGTGGCACAGAGGAGGATGGTGACTTTCCTGCATCCCTCAGAGGGTCAAGCCCCTTCACAGCCCCTACAATCTCAGACCCAAAGCAGCAGCTCCCATTGCCCCTGCCTAGCCCTGTGCAGACAGTTTTCAAGGCCAGCATGAGGTGTGGGTTAGTAGGTCACCACCTTAGAGATCTGATTTGATTGTCCCCTGTGGCTCACTAGACTGCAAAAACCTTTACTGTTGACCTGAAATTTTCACCAGGAGATTCCTAAAGCTGCATTTATAAGCCCTGCTTCATTTCCAAAATTCATCCTGTGCCTTGCCAGGATTCTAAACTGAAGTCCCAAGTCAGCTCCTCTTCCTGAACAGCTGATTTCTGTCCCTTTACCCTTTCTGGCATTCAGGACTGATACCACTCACATTCTTAAATCTTGCCCACTTTTTCTTCTCAGTTGTCTCCTGCAAGCTTTCAACTGTCATGACCCAGGATTACACAAAATACAGTAGAGATGGTCTCACTGCAGGTCTTCCAAGGGACATCTTTGGTTCCCTTCCTGGGCCTCATTGTTCTCCCACCAGATAATGTGGTCCTGGGCTCAAGATTCTGGGAGTGTCCAAGGGTCTACAGCCCGTCTGCTAAGCAAAACCTTGACCCTGTGTTTCCTCAGCTTCAGAGCCTATCCCTCAAGGGTAAAATGCTGAAGTACCCACGTGCTGGTGTTGTACCTTGGACAGCTCCACGTGCTGATCTCAGCTTTCACCCATGTTGAAGGAGCTGGGGTTCTGCATCTCCCTGACCAGTGACAGCTTCATCCTGCACAGGGCCACGCATGCAGGATGTGCTCAGTCATCAGTGGTGACTGCTGACCTCCTTCTGTCATTCTCACATGCTCCACAGCAACCACAAACACTTGTTAAAACTGGGAAGAGGAGAAGGCCACCCCAGAATATTCATGCTTCTCTCTCACTAATTAGGTGAACTAGATAGGGCCACATGCAATCAGATGGACTCCTAAACAGAACAAAACATCACACTCTTTGTCTCATGGGTTGAAATACCCAACACTAAAAAATAAAGGAAAATGTTATAAAGACAGCAGTCTCCCCTTATTCCTCTGTAGTTTTGCTTTTTGAGGTTTTTAGTTACCCTCAGTCAACTTCAATCTGAATATATTAAATGGAAAATTCCAGAAATACACAATTTTTTGTTGTTTTTGGTTTTTGTTTTTTCTGAGATGGAGTCTTGCTCTGTGGCTCAGGCTAGAGTGCAGGGGCACAATCTTGGCTCACTACAACCTCTGCCTCCTGGGTTCAAGCAATTTTCCTGGCTTAGCTTCCTGAGAAGCTGGAATCACAGGCAACTGCCACCAGGCCTGGCTACTTTTTTTGTATATTTAGTAGAGACAGGGTTTCGCCATGTTTATCAGGCTGGTCTTAAACTCCTGATCTCAGGTGATCTACTCACCTCAGCCTCCCAAAGTGCTGGGATTACAGGTGTAAGTCATTGCACCTGGCCAAAATATACAATTTGGAAGTTTTAAATTGTGCACTGCTCTGAGCAGCATGAGGAAATCTCCACTCAGTCCTGACTGGATGTGGCTCCTCCCTTTGTCCAGCGCATCCACATGGCAGGTGCTACTGGCCCCAGAGTCACTTAGTAGTCATCTCAGTGATGGTTTTACAGTGCTTGAGTTGAAGTAATTCTTATTTTGCTTATTTTTTACTTTACTGCTAATAATTAGTTACTGTTGTTAATGTCTTACTGTGCCTACTTCATATATACAACTTTGTCTAAAGTATGTATCTATAAGAAAAACATAGGACAGTATGTGTAGGGTTCAGTATTACCAGCAGGTTCAGGCATCGGCTGAGGGTCTCAGAATGCATTTGCCACAGATAAAGGAGAACAACTCTAAAAACACAAGAAAAAACAGTGCCTTGTCCATTTTTCCAGTGCCCCCCTTCTTTCCAGAAAGAATCTAATCAGAAGAGTCTTGAATCAGTTTTTCTGCAATGGCTAAGGCTCTTCGATCACAGGTGTTCCTTCTCCTGCCCCAGGCACAGCTGTCTTCTTTTCCTTCCTCAAACCAGTCAGGTACATTCCTTTGAGACATACTGCTCCCTCTATCTGGATCTCTCTGACCTAAATCATTGCTTGTTTGCTTCTTGTTTGAGAGGGAGTCTCGCTCTGTCACCCAGGCTGCAGTGCAGTGGCATGATCTTGGCTCATTGCAACCTCCGCCTCCCAGGTTCAGACGATTTTCCTGCCTCCCCCACCAAATAACTGGGATTACAGGGACCCACCGCCATGCACACTCAGCTAATTTTTGTATTTTTCATAGAGATGAAATTTCACCATGTTGGCCAGTCTGGTCTTGAACTCCTGACCTCAGGTGATCTGGCTTCTGGCCTCCCAAAGTGCTGGGATTATAGGTGTGAGCCACTGTGCCTGCCCACTTGTTTGGTTCTTACCATTCAGTCCCCAGCTCAGAGAAGCCTTCCTGGACCACCCTGTTGAAAGTAGCCTCTCTTGCAGCCAAGTCTTCTCTTTGTTCTGTTTCCTCCACGACATCTATCACTGTCTGCAATTATTTTGCTCACTTAAAGCTCTACTTACTTATTTCCTATTTCCACCACCAGCATATAAATTCACTGAAACAGACACCCTGTCTGTACTGTTCCCCTCTGTATCCCCAGGCTCCAAACAATGGATGGCATACAGCAGAAATTCAATAAATATGCATTGCATGAATTAATGCTTTCAGGAATAAATGAATCGTTTTGGAAATACAGCCTCATGGTTAGAACTACAGTGTTCAAAACACGACATCTTTGAGTATGAATTCTGGATTGAACATTAGTAGTTACCTGACTACAGGCAAGGCAGCTAACTGTTCAAAGTCTAATTTTCTGCCTTTGTGAAACAGGGTCAAATGCAGCCTTTATCTCATAAGGTGGTTATGAGAATTCAATGAGAACAACACTGACCAACCGCTAAGCACAGTGGCTGGCACACAACCTCAGCAAATGGGCATGACAATTATCCTCCTATTTCCCCCCATTCTGTAATACTTCTCCTATTATTGCCAGTTAATAGAAACTACAATTCTTTTTTCAATCCTACCTCTAGAAAGTCTTCCTGAAGAGACTGTGGTCTAATTGATTTCCTGTTGCCATACTGAAGTTCCATCTGCTTACAAATTATTGTAGAATAAGAATAATAATAAGTTTAATGAGCATCTACTATGCGCAGACATGTGATATATATACTGGATTATCTCTTTCACCCACATGGAACTCTGCCAGGGGGAGGAGCAGACAGTGGTAATTGTGCCATGATAGCCATTCTGCATTCTTTTTAGTGACAGAGTCATACTTGTTTGGGGAAGGAGGAGCAAAGGGAACATTTCTCGGCCTCCCTGGCAGTCAGTTCTGGCCATGAGATTAAGCTGTGGCCAATTAGATAAAAGCAGAAGGGGCTGGGCACAGTGGCTCATGCCTGTAATCCTAACACTTTGAAAGCCCAAGGTGGGTGGATCACCTGAGGTCAGGAGTTCAAGACCAGCCTGGCCAACATGGTAAAACCCCATCTCTAATTAAAAAAAAATACAAAAATTAGCCAGGTGTGGTGGCAGGTGCATGTAATCCCAGCTGCTTGGGAGGCTGAGGCAGGAGAACCACTGGAACCCAGGGGTCAGAGGTTGCAGTGAACAGAGATCATGCCACTTCACTTCAGCCTGGGCAAAAGAGCGAAATTCTGTCAAAAAAAAAAGTCTTTTCCCCACCCCATCCCCACAGTTCCTACAACCTAGAATGTGAGGGTGGAGGTAGGGGTGGTCCTTAATGGTAGCTTGAGTCATGAAGTGAGCATGAGGATGATGGGGCAGAAAAGAAAAGGAACTTCCACATTAGCCCTAGAATTCCTACACACACACTACATTTCTGGGAGAAATAAAAACCACATTTCTATTTCACTCAAGTGAGTGGCATCTGAGCTTTTCTGTGATACGTAGCAAAAGCGAATCCTAACTTTTTATAGGCATCGTAAGCCGATGGTGTTCATGAAGAACTTGGAACTCAGGAAGAGTGGATCATTTCCCCAAGATTACACAGCTGAAAAGCCAACAACCTGGTATTTGAATGCTGATAAACTTCATTGTACTATACAAGTCTTTTCTATGAATCCTGCAAGTTAGGTCTCCATTCAGGGCAGAAGGGATCTCAGAGGGGCTTACCTCAAACCCTCAGGCAACAGGGAATACTTTCTCGGGCATCCCTGAAAAATACCCAGCCTCAGGCTTAACGGCCTCTGGAGACATCAAACTCACGAATCACTGTTCAACCCTTTACCTTTTTTTTTTTTTTTGAGACGGAGTTTCGCTCTTGTTACCCAGGCTGGAGTGCAATGGCGCGATCTCGGCTCACTGCAACCTCCGCCTCCTGGGTTCAGGCAATTCTCCTGCCTCAGCCTCCCGAGTAGCTGGGATTACAGGCACGTGCCACCATGCCCAGCTAATTTTTTGTATCTTTAGTAGAGACGGGGTTTCACCATTTCGACCAGGATGGTCTCGATCTCTTGACCTTGTGATCCACCTGCCTCAGCCTCCCAAAGTGCTGGGTTTACATGCGTGAGCCACCGCGCCCGGCCAACCCTTTACTTTTAAGAAGGCTCTTCTTTGATGTAACAGCTGAAATTTATTTTTTTTGTAATGCCCACACCATCATTGTGAACTTTCAAATCAGTAAGCCTCTTGTGGTGTCCACTCGGCTCTTCAAACCTTTGAGGACAGCCTTCAGGTCTCTTGGTCTTCTGTATTCCAACAACGACTGCCCATTCATTCATAACACAGATAGAAGGAGGGATGTTTATGTGCCAGGCACTGTGCTATGCAGTGGGGCAGATGTGATGGCTGACCTCATGGAGTTTGTAGTCTAACAGGGCTCCCTAAAGGATGTGGTCTATTTTGGTCCTATTTAATTTTTTTTTTTTTTGAGACAGAGTTTCAATCTGTTGCCCAGGCTGGAGTGCAGTGGTGCAACCTCGGCTCACTGCAACCTCCACCTCCCAGGTTCAAGAGATTCTCCTGCCTCAGCCTCCCTAGTAGCTGGGATTATAGACACACACCACCATGTCAGGCTAAGTTTTGTATTTTCTAGTAGAGACAGGATTTCACCATGTTGGCCAGGCTGGTCTCAAACTCCTGACCTCAAGTGATCTACCCACCTTGGCCTCCCAAAGTGCTGGGTTTACAGGTGTGAACCTAGACTGAGCAACTTACAAAACAGAAATGTATCTCCTTACAATTTTGGAGGCCAGAAGTCTGAAAGCAAGACATCTGCAAAATTGGTTTCTTCTAAGGCCTTTCTCCGTGGCTTAAAGATAGGCATCTTCTCCCTGTGTTCCCATATGGTCATCCTTCTGTGTGTGTCTGTGTCCTAATCATTTCTTATGTCTTTTTTTTGAGACAGAATCTCACTCTGTCACCTGGGCTGGAGTGCAGTGGTGATCATAGCTCACTGCGGCCTCAAACCCCTGGGCTCAAGCAATCCTTCCACTTCAGTCTCCTGAGTAGCTGGGATTATAGGTGGGTACCACCACACCTGGCTAATTTTTTTAAAATATTTTTTTTTTAGACACAGGCATCTTTCCACGTTGCCCTGGCTGGTCTCAAATTCCTGACCTCAAGGGATCCTCCTGCCTCAGCCTCCTGAAGTGCTGGGATTACAGGCATGAGCTGCTATGCCCAGCCCTAATCTCTTCTTCTTATAAGGCTACCAGTCATAGCAGATGAGAGCCTACCCTCATGACCTCATTTTAATGTAATCACTTCTTTAAAGGCTCTATCTATCCCCAAATACAGTTACATTCTAAGATGTTGGGGGTTCAGGCTTCAACATATGATTTTTTTTTGAGGGAGACACAATTCAGTCGTAGCATTTAATAACATTAATAGATGTAATATATGTAAAATGCTTTAAATTGATTCCTGGCACACAGTTTGTTCTGTAAGTGTTGTTATTATAATCATTATATGTAATTTTAATAAATTTTATTTCCATGTCTTTCTCTGGCACATAGTGTTCAATAACTATGAGCTTTGTTGTTAATTTATTTGAGAAATATGTATTGATCACCTATTGTGTGTCAGTCACTGTTCTAGGTGAAGGGACAGAACTATGAATAAGTTGCATAAGGGACCTGTCCTCAGAAGTGTCATTATTATTATTATAGTTATTATATCTTAGACATTTCATTATCTGCCAATCACAGAACTTTACTTTTAAAGCAAAGTTGTGAGTTTAGCAAATGTGCATATAGGTTAGCTGCAAGGGACTTGTTTTTCTCAAATGTCCATAAACCATCTCTTTGCTATCCGTATTGGAACTCCATGGAATTAAGTTCAGTGTGTTATAATGTTCAGGTTCTACTTTACCATAAACAGGGACAAAACATGCCCATGTTGGTTCTTCCATTCCTCTACTCATCTTGTTCTCTACTCTAGGATCACTGACTTTGACTCTGAGACCATGAGCCACAAGGAGGAGGAAGGCTTTCTCAAGAATACTGACAACTGGTATAACATCAAGCAAGATCAATGTGGAAAAGCATCCACTGAATTTAGCAACGTGCTGATCTTTGGAGATCTTCTCATGAGACATTTTGGTAGAGTGGCAAAGACAGATAAGAGTAAGATGTAGATTGGCCAGGCACAGAGGCTCACACCTGTACTCCCAGCAGTTTGGGAGGCTGAGGCGAGTGGATCATTTGCGATCAGCAGTTTGAGACCAGCCTGGCCAACATGGTGAAACCCCATCTGTATCAAAAAATTAAAAAAAAAAAAAAGCCAGGCATAGTGGTACATACCTATAGTCCTAGCTACTTGGGAGGCTGAGGTGGGAGAATCACTTGAACCACAGACAGAAATTGCAGTGAGCCAAGAAAGCACAACTATACCCCAGCCTGGACAACAGGTAGACATCATCTCAAAAAAAAAAAAAAAGTAAGATGAGGACTATAGAGGAGGTGAGAAAACAAATTCATACGTCTTCTCTGATGAAGAGCAGAAGGAAAATGTGGTGGGAGATACATCAGCTGCCCCAAATTTCAGCCTTTAGTTCAGTGTCATACCTAAGTGGCCTGAAGAGAGACAAAGGTGCTAACCTTGCTGTGGGAGCGTATAAATGGAAGAGATAGAGGTAGTGCTCTGGGCTCCTGGGGGCTGCCTCTGTGGTCAAGGGACCATTAATAGCTACATGCTCCAGTGAGAGGACACAGAGTTGCCAAGGGAAACTTCTGTAGAGAAGGAAAAGTCTAAGGATGGAGCAAAGCAACTACAGAAGCAAATAACCAAGGTCATAGACTCCAGCACCCATATCCACCCATAAAAATACAGAGGCAGCCAGATGCCAGGGCTCACACCTGCAATCCCAACACTTTGGAATGTCGAGGCCAGCAGATCATGAGGTCAGGAGTTTGAGACCAGCCTGACCAACATGGTGAAGCAACGTCTCTACTAAAAATACCAAAATTAGCTGGGCATGGTGGCGCACGCCTGTAATCCCAGCTACTTAGGAGGCTGAGGCAGGAGAATCACTTGAACCCAGGAGGCGGAGGGTGCCGTGAGCCAAGATTGTGCCACTGCACTGCAGCCTGAGTAACAGAGTGAGATTGTCTCAAAAAAAAAAAAAACGAAGAAAAATTTTGCAAATTCCATCTAGTGTCGTATGATATAATAGTTGAATAAGCAAGTATACAATAGCAGACTATGGTAGCAAAGCCTGCAATAAGGGAACCAAGGATTGCTAGGGAATACTCTATAAGAAAATAAAGCCAGTGGCAGGAAAACCACTGCTAAGACCGATGGAGAACTTAGAAAAACACACACACAGACTCTGGCCAGGCATGGTGGCTCACATGTGTAATTCCAGCACTTTGGAAGGCCAAGGCAGGTGGATCATTTGAGACTAGAAGTTCAAGACCAGCTTGACCAATAGGGCGAAACCTCATCTCTATTAAAAATGCAAAAATTAGCCATGCATGGTGGCATGTGCCTATAATCTCAGCCACCTGGGAGGCTGAGGCATGAGAATTGCTTGAATCTGGGAGGCAGAGGTTGCAGTGACCCAAGATCATGACACTGTACTCCAGCCTGGGCAACAGAGTAAGACTCTGAGAAAAAAGAAAAGAAAAAAATATACATACATGCATATATATATATATATATATATATATATATATATATATATATATACATACATACATGCATATATATATATATATATATATATATATATATATATACATACACATATTGACAGAGATGGAGGAAGAGGCATAGAAGGAGTAGGATGAGGTCTGAGCAGGCAAGGGTTAGAAACAGCCATCCAAGGAGAAATCAGTGTCACCACTTCTATCTCCCTAGGAGACTAGGAAGCCCTAGTCTCCCCTAGGAAGTGAAGCCTAGGAAGTTGGAGTGTAGTGATCAGGGTATGTGGCTTACAACATAGAATGGGAGAAACAGGTAGTTAGCTCCAAATGAAGGAGGTGAACACTCACCAGGTATCCAGGTCACATACTAACCACACTTAGTAAAGTGTCATCCACAATGAAAATTGCTCCCAGGCTTAAAAATCATGGTTTAGCAACCTGCCTGAACCACCACCCCATATTTGGTCTAGGGTCATGGGGATTCTTAGAGAAACCTTAATATTCTTGAGGAAGTGAGAAGCACACAATTTTGCCAAAGAAAGAAATGTAGGCAGAAAATGTTTAGTCACTCAACCACTCAACCACTATTTCCTGACCAGTGACTATATGCCAGAATAAAGCTGTGAACAGAGCACAAGCATTTGATCTTGTGCTTTTCTTCTCCCCATCTCAATGTATGTGAGTTTCCTCCCTGTCTACCTAGAAGCATGCATATTGCCCAGAGATGTAAGATTGTTAGAAAAAGTTGAAAAAAAAACCCAAGAAGTTGCAAACTGTAGATTGGTGAATAAAAGGATTCTCCCATCCTGCCCAACAGATAGTCACTCTTAGAGAGTCTGTCCCAAGAATCTGCTCTCCTAAACTCAGA
This sequence comes from Leontopithecus rosalia, assembly GCA_028533165.1. Taxonomy (NCBI): domain Eukaryota; kingdom Metazoa; phylum Chordata; class Mammalia; order Primates; family Cebidae; genus Leontopithecus; species Leontopithecus rosalia. The sequence continues at coordinate 11,490,230 of CM052648.1, read as the reverse complement.
AATATACTTTGAGTTAAACTGATGACATTTTTTGGGTGATCAAACAAGGACGGAATTGAACACACTGGCTGAAAATTCGAGGTCCCACTGAACAGATGTCAGAGCTATTTTCCTTTCCCTACCCTAGTTAGGAGGTTGGTTAGCTAGGAAGCCCAAAAGAAAGCTGTTTTCATGGTATCTGGAATGTAAATTGACATTCATGATCTGTTCTGCTAACGGCATTAACTTTATAATAGCTCTTACGTGATTCTAACATGTAAGCAGGGTTGAGATTCACTGCTATAGCCCATGGAGAACTTATAGAAACGCACCCACATGGTTACACATACATATATAGACACAGATGGAACAAGAGGCACAGGACGAGTTGGATGAGGTCCGATCAGGTAAGGGTTAGAAACAGCCATCCAAGGAGAAATCAAGCATCACTACTTCTCTCTCCCTAGAAGACCAGGAGAACAATAAAAGCCCTACAGAGTGTAGTGATTGGGGGTGCTACCAGGAGTGGACAACAAGTTCATCCATTACGTATTTCTTCTAAAAGCAATTGCTCCTACTTTCATTAAATTGTTTATAGAACACGTCCTACCTCCCACATACACTGCATAGTACATAAGAACGAAGGACAAGTCTCCACCCTCAGGTGGCTCACAATCTAGGAAGGTAAGGCACCTAGGAAGGTGAGGAAGAGAGGCAAATAAATGGTCTGCAATGGCACAGCTCAACTGAGCTGTGATAAGAGGAATTTGCAGAGAGGGAATGCAACCCATGTAAAGGGAATTAGGTAAAGCTTTCCAGAAGAATTAACACCTGAACTGAATTGGCACCTTAATCTTGAAATTTCCATTCTGTAGAAATGTAAAAAATAAATGTCTACTGTTTAGGCCACTGTGTCTGTAGCATTTTGTTGAGGCAACCCAGGCAGACGACTATAGTCTAGCAGCAAAGAGAGGGAATGAGCATTCCAAGTAGCAGGAGCAGCACAGAGGAATGAGAAGATGCAGGCGCAGTAGCAGAGTCCCAGAGGGATGAGTCTGGCGTGTTCTGGAGCTATAAGCACTTTTGATGCCTATAACAATGACAATGACAATTTGAGAGAACTTGAAGACAACCGATACCCAAGAACTACACTGCCCAGTACCAACTCTAATCAATATGTGCATTCAAGGAAGGGCAAGGTCAGTGAACACCAAGGGCCAGGGCCAGGGGTATTTCTTGGAGGTGGTATAGCAGCAGAGAGGCTGCTTGTAAAGCAAGCATAACCTTCCTGTCTCTTCCCCTCGGGAAGTTTGCTTTCCAAAGCAAGCTGTGTAAGGACATGTGTTTGCTTGAGGCAGATTGAAAATGTCATGGCTGTGGTCAGTGTGCATGGAGCTCATTCAAATGGGATGGATTCAAGTACAGTTTGGCAAAAGGATTTTCAAATGCCTTTGCCAGGCCGGTTACATAGAGGCAGCTTGACTGATCATCTGACACTCTTTCGTGTGTTGAGATCTACATCTATAGCAACCTTTTAGGGCACCTACCCAGCAAAAAAGTAACATTATACATCGAAGTGGAGGCGTGATAAGCAAGCAAGAGACTGCAGCATCTCTATTAAACCACTTAGCACCACCATCCTCAGCCACTTGGGGCTGGAAAGATGGTCTGTTGAAGGGTGGTATTTAAAACAACTCGTTCCAAGTATGTACTGAAATAGTTTTTTTCTAACAATTAAGAAACATTTTCAGATATTTTGCTGTGGTGGGGTATTTCAGAAACATTTATGTCTTTAAATGCCAGCTTCCTCAGACTGGTTAATGCAGAAGTATTAAAAAGAAATCTACTTTTAAAAAAATTTGTTTCAGAATGCACCCAGCAGAAGTGGTTCAGCATGGGGAATTTTTTATTCTTATTCAACCTTTTAATATATTCAGGAGCATCTTGGGACCCTCAAGGACCTTAATGACTAATGCTCTACTTAATTCTAAATCCTCTACTCTCGAAACTCTTCTGGGGATCTGCTACATTCAAATATTGTCAAAATGTCAACAATCAATCAAATATTTCATGGTTTTGTGTGCATTTGTTCTAAGCTGTTCTCTCTACCTAGGATGAATTTTTATTACTGTTTGCCTGGTGAACCCCTGTCTACACCATTTGAAACCAATGGAAGCATGGCTTCCTCCGGACCCCCAAAATAACAGATAATCATTTCCTCTCTTCTGCAGCAACATCTTCGAGTTCAGCCCCCACTCTTGGCCATTCGGGCAGAATATATGAGCGTCTGCTCCTTTCCTTTCTACCTCATAAAGATGGAGTCAGAAACAGCTTCAGAACATGACCCTTCATTCCCATCCATTCCAGACATACACCCTCCTTAGCTCTGCCCAATGCTTATTCCAAAGCTCCCTCCACCTCAGGTGGCAGTCTTCCTTACCTGGCAAGGGTCATTTCTGTGTGCGCTCTCTTGATGGACACATCAGCACACAGATGCCCCTAGAATGACATCTAACAGTTATTGAGTGCTTCATGCAAAGAGCTTCTCTAAGTTTTCCCTATGTCTTAAAAATTCCACAAAGTGCAATTTTTCTGGTTTTTAATATTTATAGGTCTGGGACCACAAGGGCAAGGCAAACCAAAGGATCAGTCTCATATGGGCCAATGTGCCAAGAGTAAGGACTGAGCTCTAGGTATTCTGGGGAGCACTAACTAGAGCTTGGCACAAAGCACTGTGAAAGCACAGAGGATGCTATTGCCGATCTTGCCTGGAGAATAAAGAGGGCTTTGCAGAGGGAGTGCTCTGTGCAATCATTAGATCTATGGCAATGTATCCCATCTGGCAAAATGAGGCTAACTTGTGGTGTTTGGTGGTACATAAACATTTAAGTTTTAACATGTGTCAATTTAAAGATAAGAGATGGTACAGGTGGCATGTGGACCTGACAAAAGTAGAACAATTCAGGCTTATGACATCCCACTCCACTTGCTTCATTGGCAAAAGCCATTTTGCCTTCACTATGAGGAGGTCATTAATCTAAGTATTTTCAAATACTAATTTATTCAATCCTCATAACAACTCTATGCGGTAGGTGTTATATTGCTTTTAGGTCCATAAGACACCAGAGGAAACTGAGGCACAGAAACATTAACTAACTTACCCAAGGTTGTAGAGCTAGCAAGAGGGAGGATTTGAACCCAGGCAATTTGGGGCTAGAACCTATGTATGTGGACACCATAACATCCTGCCTCCTGTGCAGATATGTGTGGAAAAACCAAAAGCTCAAGAGAACTGGGGCATATATTTTCTTTTTCTCTTCACTGTATATCCAGCTTTTATATTATAGCATGACTCAGAGTTGGAGCTAAATATTAAATGCTATTGAATAAATTGATGGTAGACAATATATTTTTGTTATATTGATCACACTATTGTATATGTGTGTTTACATGTCTGTCTTCCCTTCAGACCTTCATCCTTGTCACATAGTATTTGATCACTAAATCGATTCAATCAAAAGACATTTGTTTGTTTTTGTGCTTCAAAAGTACATAGCATGTAATAGAAGACCATATATGGTCCTATAACGCTGCTATAACAAATCGAGGGGGAATTTTAAAAATCAAAGATGGTTAAACTGTAGTTGTGTGCAGTCAAACATCATCACAACAGGGGTACCTCTATGTAAGAAAACCAGATTTTTCACAAAAGAGAAGTTCACAGAACGGCTATATTCCATGTTGATATAGTTTGGATGTTCTGTCTCTTCCAAATCTCATGTTGAAATGTGACTTCCAATGTGTGTCCACATGCACCGGTTCTAGCCCCAAACTCTCTGGGTTCAATTCCTCCCACTTGCTAGCTCTATGACATTGGGTGTTACTGGACATTTCTGTACCTTAGTTTCCTCTGGTGTCTTATGAACCTAAACACAGTACAATACCTACGTCATAGAGTTGTTATGAGGATCGAATACATTCATATTGGAAAATACTGAGATTAATGACCTTCTCACAGATCAGGTGCAGCCTGGTGAGAGGTGTTTGGGCCATGGGAGCAGATCCCTCATGAAAATTTTGGTGTTTTCCTCATGATAATGTATGAGTTCTTGTTCTATGAGCTCATATGAGATCTGGTTGTTTAAAAGAGCCTGGGATTTCCTCCTCTCTCTTGCTCCCTCTCTCACAGCATGAGAGAAGCTTGTATTGAGGCCTGTAAGCTTTCTGCGGCCCTCACCAGAAGCAGACGGCAGCACCAGGCTTCCTGTACAGCCTGCAGAATTGTAAGCCAAAGTAAACCTCTTTATTTATATTATCCAGTCTCAGATATTCCTTTGTAGTAACATGAAACAAACTAACACACACGTGTTACGAAGGAATACAATACAGTTCCCCCTTTATATTGATTTGCAATACATTGGGGCTCCACCTTTCTATGGAGTGCACAAAATTGTGCTTCCAAGTTATTCTATGTTCAAAACTTCAACTTACACCAGCTTTTTCAGGGTCAGCTCAGTGACATAAAGTGAGTGTACCCATAAATCAATCAACATACAGGATGGCACGTATCTCCCCATGATGCCCTAAGAAAGGACACAGAACATTCTCAACAGATAATCCGTAATTCTGACAAAATTATGTGATGGCTACGTTTTCAATTATAATTAGTGGCATTATCTAATATAGCACGTTCAGAAGAGTTGAAAAAAAGGTGAACTCTAAAACTACCACCACATGGATTCGAATTCCAGTCCGCTGCTTCTGGTGGTGTGCCTTGGAACATGTGACTCTGCCTTTCCCTCCTCACCAAAAAAAAAAAAAAAAAGAAAGAAACTAATAATGCCCATCTGTACAGGATATTGTGAGATCATGAATGTCAAGTGCTAGACATACAATAGCTCTGAAATAAAAGTTCATTTCCTTTGCTTCTTTCCCCGACCCTCCGTATTTATAAAAAAAAAAAGTATCAGCTTCATATTACTAATAAGGAACACCAAATGTAGAAAGGCATGCCTTGCCAATGTCTTGACCCCTTGAGTCAACCAAAGAGTCTGGTGGCCCAGGAGAAAGCTAAGAGGGAATAGCAATTGAAACAGAAAAATAAGTGGAAAAATACTCCCAAATACTAGGGCTTACTTGGGTCATTTCAGGGAGTTCCTTAAAAACTCAGCAGGGGAATTTTCATTGCACTGTTTCCTGGAGTGGCTGATGCAATCTCCAGTAAACTATAAATGAAATAGGCATGCATGCACATACTGAGTAGCACAGTGTCATTTACGAGAATGTGTGTCCCAGAGCCAGACGGCTTGATTGAAAGCAAGACTTCAACATGGATTAGTTGTGTGTCCTTAGGAAATGTATTAAGCTTCTTTATGACTCAACTTTGTCATTTGTGAAAGAAAGATAAGAATAATATCTACCTTGTAAGGATGTTTGGAGAATGGAATAAAATAACATATGGACAGCACTTAGAATAGAGTCTACCATAGTGTAAATGCCCAATAAATCCAATACATTATTAATACATACATTCAGAAGCATTAATAGGCTTATAGGAGTGCTGAAATGATGATTGATTCTCATTGCTTTACATTATTCTGTATTTTCTGAATCTATTACCACATTAGTGTATTTATTTATATTCTCATGCACACAAAATGTTAACACTGCTTCACATTTTGAGGTGGGATATTTAAAACATCAGTTCAAAGAGTGGGAGAGTTTGAGATTCCTATAGAGCCAATGGGTGGAATCCATGAACAACCAACAATTGAAGATTGGGTGATGTAGTCTAGAGCAATCCTGGGGGTAAGTAGCTCCCAAAGCTGTCTCACGGATGGCCTTAAACCACAGGCCAAAGGAGTAAAGATCCTTTAAAGGAGCGGTTCAGACTCAATTACTTACAGGGAATTTTTTTAGGCAACATGAATGAGTAAAGCTGGGCCAGGCGTGGTGGCTCACGCCTGTAATCCCAGCACTTTGGGAGACCGAGGTGGGTGGATCACGAGGTCAAGAGATTGAGACCATCCTGGTCAACAAGATGAAACCCCATCTCTACTAAAAATACAAAAATTAGTTGGGCATGGTGGTGCACGCCTGTAGTCCCAGCTACTTGGGAGGCTGAGGCAGGAGAATTGCTTGAACCCAGGAGGTGGAGGTTGCGGTGAGCTGAGATCCCGCCATTGCACTCCAGTCTGGGTAACAACAGCGAAACTCTGTCTCAAAAAAAAAAAGAGTAAAGCTGATCTGGTGTAACCAACAGGAAGTGGTGGAACCCAGGACAACTGGACCACACTCATTCTATTTAAAGAGGGCAACCACCACCAGTTTCTGCTTGCTGTGGCCAAGTATATTTCCAGATTTTGTAATTTTTTAAGTGGATTCAAAATTCTGGAGTTTTATGTAAAACATCTCATGTTTTAAAAAATGTTGTATTTGTATAAATGTATGAAGTACAACTGTAAATTTGTTACATTTATAGATTACATAATGGTGAAGCCAAGGCTTTCCGTATATCCATCACCTGAAAAACCTACATTGTACCCATGAAGGAATGCCTCACCATCCACCCTCCTCCTGCATCCCCACCCTTCCACATCTCCACTCTTTATCATTCTACATTCCATATCCGTGTGTCACATGTTTAGCTCCCACTTATCACTGGGAATATGCAGTATTTGTTTTTCTGGTGTCTGAGTTGTTTTACTTAAGATAATGGCCTCCAGTTCCATCCATGTTGCTGCAAAAGACATGATTTCATTCTTGTTTATGACTCAGTAATATTCTATTAGGTATACGTGCCACATCTGCTTTATCAAAGCATCCATTAATGGACACTTAGGCTGATTTTATATCTTTGCTATTGTGAATAGTGCTGCAATAAACATACAAGTCCAGGTATACTTCTGATATAAGAATTTATTTTCCTTTGGTAGATACTAAGTAGAGGGTTCAATGGGTCGAATGGTAGTTTTATTTTCAGTTTTCTGAGGAATCTCCATGCTGTTTTCCATGGAGGTTGTACTAATTTACATTCCCACCAACAGTGTATAAACATTCCTTTTTCTCTGCATCTTTGCCAACATCTGTTATTTTTTATCTTTCTAATAATAACCATTCTGGCTGGTGCAAAATTATGTCTTGTTGTGGTTTTAATTTGCATCTCTCTGACGATTAGTGATGTTGAGAAGTTTCTCATATGCTTTTTAGCTATTTGTATGTCTTCTTTTGAAAAATGTCTATTCATCCTTTGCTCACTTTTTAATGAGATTGATTTTGTTGTTGTTGTTGAGTTGTCTGAATTTCTTATAAATTCTCAATATCAGTCCCCTGCTGGTTACACAGTTTGCAAATATTTTCTCCCATTCTGCAGGTTTTCTGTTCCCTCTGTTGATTATTTCATTTGCTGTGTAGAAGCTTTTTAGTTTAATGTTGGAAGTTAACTGAAATTTTTTTAAATATTCAAAGCTAAACACACATGTCATGAAGCCATCAGTTTACAACCAGTGCACTCAAGGTTTATCTTAACCCCCCCAAAAAAAACTGTATGGGAAAAAGAGAATATTCATATAAATCAACAGGATTCATGGGACGTGTCCAGTAGATAGCAAAATAGGAAGTGCAGAAGGGCCTGGGTTTCTGATGACATTGTTGAGACAAGGAACTAACTTTGGGACTACCTATCTTCTGTCTTGTTAAGAAAACAACAAATGCTGAATGGTTTCATCCACTATCATCCAGGTTTCCTTTTATTTGCAGCCATATGCACACTTGCATATTCATACTTAGAGGCAAAAGAATATCAGAACAATCTGGAGGAAGATGGTAGAAAGAATGGGCAATTGCCTTTGGGGAAAAAATTGTTCACTCATTCATTTTACAAATACTTATTGTGCAACCATATCTACTGAGCTAGACACACAGGGTTTCAAAGACAAATCAGACTCAACCTCATGGAGCCCACAATCCAGTTGGCATTTGCAGCTTGTCTAAGTCTGCTCGGGCTGCTAGAGCAGAATGCCACACATTGGATAACATAAATGATACATTTATTTCTCATAGTTTTGGAAGCTAAGAAGTGTAAGATCACAGTGCCAGCAGATTCAGTGTCTGGTGAGGGTCTTCTTTTTGGCTTGCATATGGTGACCTTCTTGCTGTATCCTTATTTGGTGGGCAGACAGTGGGTTTCAGTCTTTTCTTCTTTATGTAAGGATACTAATCCCATCATTGGGGCTCCACTGTCATGACCTAATCTAAAACTAATTACCTCCCAAAGGCCTCCCCTCCAAATACCGTCACACTGGAGATCAGGGCTTTAATATATGAATTCAGGTTTGTTGGGGACATGGGGTGAACACAAATGTTCAGTCCATCACACAGCTCATCCTTTTAGACAGACAGACAGAGAGAGAGAGAGAGAGAGAGAGAGAGAGAGAGAGAGAGAGAGAGAGAGAGAGAGAGAGAACTGGCTAAAAAACTAGGCAATGTGAATGGGCTGCTAACAGGTAGAATCCAGAGGACGATTTCATGCCAGGAGAAGTAAAGAAATAAATCTGTAGACCGGCCTTTGGCTGGCTTCCAGGAACACGGAGCCTGCGTACAGATGTCAAGGACAGAGTGTGCAGACGGTGCCCCCCCACCAATGCCTTATTTATAACCTGTTTTCATCTGGCTGCTATCTGGAAAGGCCCTGCCTCTCATCTCCTTGCCACTTTCTGGTACCATCCAATTTGACAGCATAATTTACAGTTCTCCCTTCTCAGATACTCCCTGAGCCTGAGGAAATGCAGATAAGAGGAGTGGATGACCAGGGAGAGAACTTAGGGAGGCTGGGGCATTTGGGAGAAAGAAGCTGGCTGGAAATCACTCTGCCTTGCAGAGATGAGCAGGAAGCGGTTGTTTCTCCCCTCCTGTCAGTATCTCCTCCCTCTCATCTCTCCAACCATGCTCTCTCCATAGACACAAACGCCAGCTGTAGAGGAAGACTGAAGCATGTTCAGCAGTCTCAGAAAGCCGAGTGAATTAACAGAGGAGGGCCATGTGTGTCCAGTAGGAAGGAATCTCCCCTCTCCCAGTCTCAGAGTTCTGATGCTCAGAAGTGGGAGAGGGCAGGTGGCACAAAGGGCAGAGAAGAGAATTTCTTCCGTAAAGAGCACGATTTCCTTCTCCAAACGCCCTCTCCAGGTAACCTAAAGGAAGAGATGCTCTTTGTCTTTCTCCCCCAGACCAGCATTTGCTGGAGACGGCTAAGGCTAGGCAGTGGTTAATTCATCAAAGCACAGAGAATACTGTTGTTAAGCCCCTTCTAAAGTTCAAACATTCATAAAGTCTCTGAACTAGAAGCAAGTTTAAACACTATCCAGCCTAACCCTGAACCCCATCCACTGCCTCAGTTCATTCTGGCAAATCATTCATTCACCCAAGCATTTCTTGAGCACCTATTTTGTGCTATGCCAGGTGCTGAAATATGCTCAACACAGAGGCATGAACAAAACAGACGAAGAAACTTACCCAAGTGCCAAGTGGCTGTCCACCTTAGTCTTACCAAGTCAATGAGATCTCATGACCTTCACAGTCAGAAGATCCCTTCCCGGGACAGGTCTGGCTCCTCCAAGAGTCTTCCCCATTGAGCCCAAATATCCCTCTACTTTCATTCATTCTTCACATGCAGTGAGCATTTACACGGGTCCAGAGCGCTTCCTGTGAAGCTTTCACCTGCTCTGTGTTTCGTGTTTCTCACAATTACTCTGTAAGGAAAATATTTCCATCTTCCACATGGGAGCTGAGCCATAGAGAGACAATGTGACTTAGCCAAGACCACAACACTGGCCATGGGAGTCTAAACTGGAATTCAGATCCTCCAACCTGATGTCAGATAGCCGGTCCGAGGCAGCTCATGTCATTCTTGCTGGATCTTGTCTGTGTAGAGGGGAGGACAGCCTCCCTCACTGCAATGGATTCCCAGGGTGCAGGAGGACTGGCCCCAGCCAAGTGCAGTGAATTTCAGAAGGGGGCAAAGAATCTTTCTCGCCTAAATATCCTGGCTTCACTGCTGCCAGAAGCAATCTCAGCTGTTCACTGGAATCAAAGAGCCATGCTTCCACTCTGCCTGCAGCTTGTCCTGAGGACCCCTTGGAACCCAGACACATGCACTTTGCCAGATAATCCTATAGGAATGAATTTCAAACAAGGATGCTAGAGGGTGGAGAGGAGAGCTAGAAGACAGTGCTCTCCCTGAAACAAGCAGTGACTCCCATAGTGGGGTGAGGAGCTGCTTCCAAAATGCTCAGGCTCTCAGGGAGGGCCCAGAGGCCTTCTCACTGCTGCTCAGTTCATTCCAACAGCCTCTCCTTCAATGCAGGGACTCAGAATCTCAGGGGTGCTTGGGTGCAACCCCCTCATTGGACAGATTCAGAAACTGAGGGTCAAAAGGCAAACTGCAGGCCTAAAGTAATAGTCAGTGGGCTGAAGGGTCAGGAGAAGAGGTCGGAAGTTGTAAAGAAAGTCTCAGACTTTGTTTGGGCAGACGTCACATTGGTGAGCCTTTAGTAGATGCCCAGACCTGGCCCAGGGGAGCAGCAGGGCCTCTGTGGCCATCGGGGGCAAGGCACTGTCCAGAGTGTTCTGAAGTTACCCACTGCTGGAATGACCTACTAGCTGTATGATCTTGGGAAAGTAACTTAATGCCTCTGTCCAGTATCTTCATCTATAAAAGGCAGATAATAATAATACCTCTGTTATTGAGTTGTGCAGATTCACTGGTACAATGGTCTGAATGCTTGTATCCCCCCAGTATTCATATGCTGTAAGGTAATCACCAATGTGATGACATTAGGAGGTGTGGCCTTTGGGAAGTAATTAGGTGATAAAGATGGAACTCTCATGAATGGGATCAATGCCTTTACTAAAAGAGCCCCAGAGAGCTCCCTTCCCCTTCCTGCCATGTAAGGATACAGTGACAAGACAGCCATCTAGGAACTAGGAAACAGGCCCTTCTCAGACATCAAGCCTGCCAGCACCTTGATCTTGACCTTCTAAGCCTCCAGAACTACAAGAAACAAATTTCTGTTGTTTATAAGCCACCCAGCTGACAGTATTTTGTTAACAGCCTGAGCAGACTAAGACAACTGTAAAACTCCAAGTGAAGCACTTAGCCTGGCCCACAGTAAGGGCTCAACTAACAGGGGCCATGATGGTGACAACAGCTGAGTGCACTGAGCACCTGTGATACACTAGACGACACTAGTCATTTTACGTGCATTATTCCAGTTCATCCAGCTTTCATGAAACCAGATGATATGCTTTTTTTACTACCTGAGAGAAAACTGAGACCCACAGCTTCTCCAGAGGAAACTCTGGTTCCAATATCACATGTCCAGTTAGTGTCAGAGGCCAGATTGCAACCTGGGTGTGATCAGACTCCAGCGTCTGTGCACGTAACCACCACACCCTTACTGCCAGTGTTGCGAGGACTCAGTTTCCCTGATAAAACACTGGTCAGATAGACCACATCCACGCTGGGTTTTCTATCCACAAATTTGTCCTCGTCAGGACTACAAATGGCCCGAGAGCACATTATCGTCCTTCATGTTCACTACTGCATCCCTAGCATCTGGACGCACCTGATGCTGGGGTGCTCAGTGTTTGTGGGATCACTAATTGAAAGAATATAGCAGCACAATCACTTGGCAGAAGAGAGTGAAGGTAAAGAATGGCTGTTCACATCCACTTCTCTTCTCTCCCTGGAGTTCCCTCTCTCTCCCTCTACTTCCTTTTCATTACTTGAAAGAACATAGAATCAAAGCTTTATGGAGATCTATCTCCTTCTTAACCTTCCTATGTTATTTCTACTTCTGCTATATTTAGTTTTGACTAGTTGTTCGATCCCTTTCATCCCTTTTCACAGCAATCTCCTAATCATCCTATAAAACCCAACTCAAATGCTGCCTCCTCTAGGAAGTCTTCTTCACTCTACTGAAGCAAGACTGTTTGGGCCTCCTGGGTCATGGTGAACACATCAGAGGGTTTTAAGCAGAACAGATGGCCTTATGTTTTGGTGACATCACTCAGGGTTTCTAAAACAACACATCCCCATTACTATTCAAGGATACAAGTTCTAGTCTTGGGTGCTCCTGCAAGGTTTTTGTTGTTGTCCATGGCTCTGTGAACTTGCAGTGACCAGGCTGAAACTGCTGCCACCAGTGGTACATCAGTCCTCCCACCCCATAGAAAAAGTTACCTAAGGGCAGCACTGTGTCTTCTTATCTCTGCCTGCAGCATTTATCTAGCACGGTGGCTGGCAGCAAGCAGGCACTCAGGAAATGTATTGATTGAATGAATGATCTGGCTGTGTCCAGTTCTTTAAAAGGGGACTCACTACTTTTAGGTAAGTAGCATTTAGACCCGCAATAGCTATTTCTTAAATGCCTATTCTGCACTGGGTACAGAAGCATTGTGCCCAGTGTTGGGCTGAAGCATTCAGCAAAGCAAGAGAGATAAGAAGCAACTACAGAAATAAAGAAACAGGAGTTCGAGACCAGCCTGGTCAACATGGTAAGACCCTGTCTCCACCAAAAATACAAAAATTAGCCAGCCGTGGTGGTGCATGCCTATAGTCCCAGCTACTTGGGAGGCTGAGCAGGAGAATCACTTGAATCTGGGAGGCAGAGTTGCTGTGAGCCAAGATCACACTACTGCACTCCAGCCTGGGTGACAGAGTGAGACTCTGTCTTGAAAAGAAAAAAAAAGAAGCAGGCTATTTTAGAGAGGGATGAGCGCAATGGAGAAAATAATACAGAAATATGAGAGAACGTCACCGAAGGGCCCTTATAGACAAGAGGTCAGAGCAACCCAAGCACTACTCAGCCTCTGCTCTGAGGATGTGACATTTGCGCTAAGAACTGAATGACCAGAAGCAGCCGGCAGGAAAGGTCAGCAACGCTGGGCCGGGAATAATGAACAGCCTGGGGAAGGGCTTTCAGGAGGAGCAAGCCTAGGGTGTTGGGGGAACAGCAAGAGGACGAGGGGGTCCCAAGGGTGGGAGTGAAGAAAACCTGGAAGAGATGAGCTCAGAAACTATGCAACGGCAGAACTGTTCAGCCTCCTGGGCCATGGTGAGCACATCCGAGGGTTTCAGGCAGAACAGATGGCCTGTTTTGGTGAGATCACTCTGGCTGAGCTGACAAGAATGGGTTTTTGAAACTATAGCAGGAGTAGACACAGGAATACCAGTTAGGAGGCCACTGCATTAGTCCAAGTGTGAGCTGACAGTGGCTGACCCAGATGTATTCATGACGATAATGGGGCAGAACGTATTTCCCAGGTGGTACCTACAGAACGTACTGGTGTACTGGGTACAGAGGCTGGGGTAAGACAGGAGTCCATAGTGGTTACTGTATGCTCAGGGTTTCTAAAATAACACATCCCCATTACTCAGAGGACTACAGAGAGGACATGCTTCAATTTCTCTCCTCCACATCCAGCAGATGGTGCCTGAGTGTGAAATCTACCCAGCATGGCCCGGCTGCCTCTTCCTACTCCCCAGCCCACCTTCACTTGAGCGAGCATCTTTCGTTCTTCAGAAGTACTTCCTTCCTCAGTCTAAAAGTCACTGCTATTGATTTATCCAGCAACACGTAATGTGGGAAAAGCTGGTGTGCTTTTTTATTTTCTGTAAAGAATCATTTGTACCCAGGAAAATGCTATGTAAGGGATGAAGGCTTCCATCAACAGCAGCCCCATTGTGGGGGTGGTAAAGCCTTATGAGTCCACAAAGCCAGGGGAGTTAGGAACCAAAACATTTTAATAATGTGCGGATTTTGAAGGAGATTTGGTGTCTTGGAGGGAAGTGGCCTGAGCCAGCTGCATGCATTTTTGCCATGTGGCTGCTGGAGCCTTTTGAGAAGGTTGGGAGCCTCATTACCACAAAAGCCTATTGAAGATAGCACACATTAAATCCCAAGTGGGGCTATGAAATTGATTTTCTGCATTTTATGTTTATGCTTTGCTGTTGTTCGAGTGCATCCCTCAAAAATGTACATTAAAAACTTCATCCCCAATGAAACCGTGTTGAGAAGTGTGGCTTAATGAGAGGTGATGAGGGCATGAGGGGAAGTGAGCAAATTAATGCCATTATCATCGACGTGAGTTCCATGAGTTCCTTGTAAAAGCAGGAATTTGGGGCCGGGTGTCGTGGCTCATGCCTGTAATCCCAGCACTTTGGGAAGCCAAGGCAGGTGGATCACGAGGTCAAGAGATCGAGACCGTCCTGGTCAACATGGTGAAACCCCATCTCTACTAAAAATACAAAAAATTAGCTGGGCATGGTGGTGTGTGCCTGTAATCCCAGCTACTCGGGAGGCTGAGGCAGGAGAATTGCCTGAACCCAGGAGGTGGAGGTTGTGGTGAGCCGAGATC
>CM052648.1:11432659-11475736 GCA_028533165.1 Leontopithecus rosalia | reverse complement strand
TCTCTCTCTCTCTCTCTCTCTCTCTCTCTCTCTCTCTCTCCCTCTCTCCCTCCCTCTCTCTCTCTCTTCCTTTGTTGTCTCTGTCTCTCTCCCTTTGCTCTCTCTGCCTCTCTCCTTCTTCCCCACTGTTCTCTTCCATTCTTGTAACATGTGACAAACAGTCCCTCAATGTTCAAAGCACTATCTTGGGAAGAGAGACCAAGCCCTCACCAGACTCCAAACCTGCTGGCACCTTGATCTTGGACTTCCCTGCCTCCATAACTGTAAGAAACAAATCTTTGTTCTTTATAAACTACCCAGTCGCAGGTGTTCTGCTCTAGCAGCGCAAAGCAAACTAAGACACATCTTAAATGACAGATATGGGAAGATAGGTGGCTACTTACTTTGAGCAACCAAAATCCAGAGATAAAAAATGCACCCCACCTTCTGATCCCATTCTTTCCTCCTCCAACTAGTAAATATTTGGCAGGTTGAGCCCCTCAGCAGGTTGTCAGACCAACTTTGCTCACAACGTACACCCAGCAAGTATTTATTTACCTGCAAACAAAATATATCATTGAATGTCTTCAGATGCTCTGGGGTTGCAGTTATGAGCAAACACAGGCAAGGTCCCTACTCTCATGGAATCCACATTTCAGTAGAGAAGAAGAGAATGAAATAACACATAAGATAATTTCAGAGAGTAATGTAATAAAGATCATATAACTCATTGCTATTGAATAACTCCAGGGCAGGGTCTGGCAAACATGTCTTGTGAAGAGCCAGAGAGTAAATATTTTTGGCTTTGGGGACACACAGTCTGTTGTGACAACTTAACTTTCCTGTCATACTATGAAAGCAGCTGGCCAGGCACAGTGGCTCACATCTGCAATCCCAACACTTTGGGAAGCCGAGACAGGTGGATCACCTGAGGTCAGGAGTTCGAGACCAGCCTGGTCAACGTGGTGAAACCCCATCTCCACTAAAAATTCAAAAATTAGTCAGGCATGGTGGTGGGTTCCTGTAATCCCAGGTACTCAGGAGGCTGAGGCAGGAGAATCACTTGAACCCAGGAGGTGGAGGTTACAGTGAACAGAGATCGGGTCACTGTACTCCAGCCTGGGTGACAAGAGCAAAAATCTGTCTCAAAAAAAAAAAAAAAGCAGCCATAGGCAATAGGAAATAATGTAGACAATAGTAACAGAATAAGGAATAAAGCTTTACTTACAGAACAGGTGGCAAGCCAATTCTGTAGAATTGAACTTGGAAGCCTCATTACCACAAACACCTATTGTAGGGAGTGCAGCATTAAATCCTAAGCTGGGCTACAAAATTGATTTTTTGCATTTTATTTTCATGCTTTGCTGTGGTTTAAATGCATCCTTCCAAAAACACGTTAAAAACTTAATCCCCAATGCAACAGTGTTGAGAAGTGGGGCTTAATGAGAGGTGATTAGTCCATGAAGGGGAAGTGAGTAAATATATGACTCAGCATAACTCAGTGCCTGATTGGAGGTGGGAGGTAAGAGAGGAAGGAATCCAGCATAAGACTAATGCTCCTTGCATGACACTAGGGGGAAGTGGAAGAAATATTTAATAGGATATAGTCAAAAGATGATGATATTTAAGGTGAAGTCAGAAAGAGGAGGAGAAACCAGCTACAGATAGGAGGAAGGCATTTCAGACAAGGGAAGAGCATGTGCAAAGCCTTGAGTCAGGACTATTTCAGGAACAGAAATGTCTGCTGGCGAGGTAGGGCAAAGGGAAGAGGAAGGAGACAGCGTAGTGCAGATTCAGGTCAAGAGGTGGGCAGGAATCAGGTTGCAACAGGCCTCCTAGACCATGGTGAGGTCTGGCGCATAATAGACCATCCTGCTGTTGCACAGTCTCTGAGCTCATCTCCTCCACTGGTTTTCAAACCCTGCTAAAAGAGACAAACAGACGCCTAGAGAAGTTTCAAGAAAGAAAGTACAAGACCACGATCCTTTATCAACACTCTTGCGATTCTAAAAACTGACAACTGAAGGTTTTTTCCTAAGTTTGGCACAAAATTACTTGGCAGCAAACACTGACTGAATGTACAGAAGGCTATTTATGGTGTTTATTTACCCCTCTTCATGTGAATATTCATGTATTTCACTCTTAGATGTTTGGGTGTGGGGTCCTGCCCGTAGTACAGTGCCAGACCTACATAATACACTACATCTGGCTTTTCCTCCATCCAAAAGATTCTGAATGTCTAGAAGTCTGAGTTTTAGATAAAAGATGATGGACCTCTACCCTGATCAGATTCACAGTCTTTAGGAAAAAAACTCTATTTGCAGTTTTAAAGATAAACTGGAGGAAGCAGAGAAGGAAGCTATTAAGAAACTACCGGAAAAGCGGTGGTGAGAAATAGAGAGAGTTGCACCACGCTGGAGATGCTGGGGATGGAGGAGTTTGGGAGACATGTCCCAGGAGGATCAACATAACTCAGTGCCTGATTGGAGGTGGGAGGTAAGAGAGGAAGGAATCCAGGATGAGTCTCATGCTCCTCGCTTGTAAGAGTGGACAGATGGTGAGCCATCCCCCACAGGAGAAAGCCAAGGATGATTAGAATTACGAAGAAAAAAATGCTAAATGCCAGGTTGGACATGTGTATGTGAGATTCTTCTGCATCCATGTGGTAGGGAGTTGGAAATGTGGGTCTGGAATCCAGGAGAGAAGCTGGTGTCAGAGGTACAGATTTAGGAGGTGTGGCGAGTTAATAGTGTTCCCGAAAATGACATGTCCAAGTCCTAACCCCAGTGTCTGTGAATGTGACCTTATGTAAATTAGTCTTTGCAGATGTAATTAAGTTAAAGAGTCTTAAAATGAGATCATTCTGGGCGTACAGTGGGCACTAAATCCAATTTTTGTTATCCTTCTAAGAGAAAGGAGAGAGGTTTGAGACAACATGGAGGGAATGCAATGTGAAGACAGAGGTAGAGATTAGAATGACACAGCTGCAAGTGAAGAAATGTCAAGAACTGCCCAAGCTATCAGGAGCTAGGAGACAGGCACGGAATGGATTCTCCCCCAAGCCTCCAGGAGGAACCCACCCTGCTGACACCTTGCTGTTGAACCTCTGGCCTCCAGAACTGTGAGAGCATACATTTCTGCTGTTTTAAGCCACTCAGTTTGTGGTCATCTGTCATGGCAGCCTCAGGAAACTAACACCAAAAGTTTCAGCCATGCAAGGCATTTTCAGTCTCAGAATATGGTGAGAAAGGGCTGGGCGAGATGGCTCAAGCCTATAATCCCAGCACTTTGGGAGGCTGAGGTGGGTGGATTACCAGAGGGCAGGAGTTCAAGACCAGCCTGGTCAACATGACAAAAACCCCATCTCCACTAAAAAATATAAAAATTAACGAGGCATGGTGGCACATGCCTGTACTCCCAGCTACTCAGGAGGCTGAGGCAGGAGAATTGCTAGAACCTGGGAGGTGGAGGTTGCCAGCAAGCAGAGGTCATGCCACCGCACTCCAGCCTGGACAACAGAACAAGAAACCATCTCAAAAAGAGAGAGAGAGAGAGAGAGAGAGAGAGAGAGAGAGAGAGAGAGAATATGTAAGCTAAGGAATAAATAATATGTGGGAAAAGTGGAATCAGTAAAGAATTCTTTCAAAAAGCTCATCAATAATGAAGGGAAGATAGTAGCTTAAAAGGGCTTAGGGTCCAAAGAAATGGTTTTAGGGTGGAAAACATGAGTATGTCTACAGGTTGTTTGTAGGAACTAGTGCTGGGCAAGATTATCAAGGTAGGAGGGAGGAAAGAAAATAAGAGCTAGGACTATCTAATTTAGATAGTTAAATATATGTCAATACTTGGGGTGCATAATACAGTGTGTTTCTTAGTATAAAGCTATTATTAGGAAGCAGTTACCCAGTGAGAGGCAACTTTTCCCGGGCCTCCCTGCAGCTAGGTAGGTACACGTGATCAGTCCTAACTAATCAAATGGAGTGCAAGTGGTAAAGGTCTCCTCTGAGCCAAGGTGGGTGAGAAGTGGGTATACATTCCCTACTCTTTCTTTTTTATTTCTTTTTTATTTTTTTATTGCATTTTAGGTTTTGGGTACATGTGCAGAACATGCAAGATAGTTGCATAGGCACACACATGGCAGTGTGTTTTGCTGCCTTCCTCCCCTTCACCCACATTTGGCATTTCTCCCCGGGCTATCCCTCCCCAGCTTCCCCCCACTGCTGTCCCTCCCCTATTCCCCCCAATAGACCCCAGTGTGTAGTACTCCCTTCCCTGTGTCCATGTGTTCTCATTTTTCATTTTCTCCCATTTGCCAGCTGAAGGCAGGGCAATTCACAGTCCTTAGGGATGGCAGCACCACAAAACAGAAGCAAACTAGGTTCCTAAATCACCACCTGGAGAAAAGTCTCCCATTATAGGCAAATCAGTGTTATGTGCCTGAGAAATATTCTCTTACATCACTGAAATATGGGAGTTTATTGTTTTAACAGCTGGTGTTACTCTAATACAGTCTTTATATTATGTATACCCTGATCTCATACTGCTGGGTTCCTGCCACCTGCTTGAGACCTCAACTCCTGCCAAACTAACTCACTAATGACCATCTGCCTGGCATCTGTCCCTTTCCAACTAAAGGTCTTTCATTCATTGAACACAAATGTATTTATCACCTACAATAGGTAATGCAGTTGGAAGGAGGTAGGGATGCAGCCACGTACCTAATGAATCTCTGTCTTCATGTAACTTATATTCCAATGGGGCAGACAGTCAATTAACACATAAACATAGAATATAATACCAGGTAGGACTATGATATGCTATAAGTAAATAAAGCAACATGAAAGGACAGAAAGTGGTGGAGAGGATGTGGTGAAATTTAAGTAAGATGATCACAAAGGCTGCTTTGAGGATATGTAACATGGATGAAGAGACTTATGTGAAGTCACGAGACAGACAGACAGAGGTAGAGGAAACATAACTCAAACAGAGGAAATGGCTCATGCAAAACCCTGGAGAAGAGAATGCGTTTGGCATCTTTGGAGAGCACCGTGGCCAGTGCAAGGTGAGTAAGGGGCAGGGCAGTGATAGGAGATGACACAGAAAAATGATTAACAGCCAGATTATATGGGCTGACAGAAGCACTCTGAATCCTGTCCTAAGAAATAGGGAGCCCCTGACTCTGTTTAGCTTCAGAGGCAGGGAAGACTTCACTAAGCACGTTCTAAGAGCCTATGCCTTCCTTGAAACATGTCCAGTTTCTTGGACTCAGCTTCTCTCCATCTGTTCCCTGCCTTGTTACTTGTTCTGAACCCCCAACTCTCCCCGACCTCCAGCACTGACCAGCCAGGCTGCAGGGTGCATTTGCTAAGGATAAGCAAGGCAGAGGCGTTTTTCATGGAGAGATGACTCTTCTGCAAAGGAAATAAAGCTCATACATAGGCTTACTAGCAGAGAAGCAGCACCCACGAGGCAGTGAGCACTAAGTCTATATTTGATCTGAAAAACATGCAGACAGGCGGGCGGGAGCCCAAACACAACTGCCTATGCCTTATGCGATTGCAAGTGAGTAATTTTGCCTCCTGGAGTTCCAGGAAGTTCCTCCAGCTTTGAAACAGAGCCATCCCTCATACTAGAAGGCTGCAAAAATACATGAAAGGGGCTCTGGGGCCTCCACAGGTGGTAGCACTTGTAACAATCACAATAACTCGCTTTTGCAAATTGCACTTCACTCATTCCATCTGTGTCAACCTCCTGACATCAATCTAAGCCCATAACTAGCCAATTTTATTTTTTAAATGAGGAAAATCTGACCTAGAGAGGGGAAAATAATATGCCTAAGATCACGAAGCCAGGGACTGCGTTATTTTTGTGAACCCCAGTTTTAAAATGTATTATTCTTCCCTGCTTGAAATTGTCCATGGGTATTAAAATAAAATTTGAACCCCTTCCCATATCCTTCAAAGTTTTATACCAGAGATTAGCAAGCTACAGCCCACAACCTGATCTTTTTTTGGGGGAGTGATGGGGGAGAGAGGGGATGGAGTGCAGTAGCAAAATCTTGGCTTACTGCAACCTCTGCCTTTGGGGTTCAGGAGATCCTCCGGTCTCAGCCTCCTGAAAAGCTGGGACTATAGGTGAGCACCACCACAGCTTATTTTTGTATTTTTAGTAGAGACAGGGTTTTGCCACGTTGGTCAGGCTAGTCTCAAACTCCTGACCTTAGGCGATCCACCCACCTTGGCTTCCCAAAGTGCTGTGATTACGGGTGTGAGCCACTGCACCAAGCCAATGTGATCTTATAAATAAAGTTGTATTGGAACACTGCCACGCCCATGTATTTACATATTGTCTGTGGCTGCTTTTGTACTATGGCAGGAGTGCTGAGTGGTTGTGACAGAGGCAGCATGGCTCACAACACTGAAAATAGTTCCCATCTGGCCCTTTACAGAACAAGTTTGCAGACCTCTGCCCGCCATGGTCTGTCCAGGCCAATCTTTGCTTTCTTATCTCTTTTGTTCTCTCTTCTACTCATAAATTTCCAGTCACATTGATCTTCCTTCTCTTCCCCAAATAAACCCAGATTTCTCTGCCTCAGGGCCTTTGCCCTTGCCATTCTCCCTGCCTAGACTGCCTTCCCTCGCCTAGTGCTGATTCGCCTTTCCTTTTCCAGGTCTCACATTGCTGATACTCAGGGAGACTTCCCGTGATCTCCCACCTCACATGGCCTGGTCCTACATCAAACTCGCGCTGCTGCATTCATTCATTCATTCATCCATTTATTGGTGGTATATATCACCTTTTAAGTTATCTTATTTGTTTATGTATTCATCGTCAGAGTGTCCCACTAGAATTAACATCTCCATGGGAACAGGCACTCTGACTGTCTCAGTCACAATGAAATCCACAGCCTTATAATAATGCCTGACATACAGAGGATATTTCATAGCCAAATGCTAAACGAATGAACAAATCAAAGAACGAACAAATGCATCCTAACTAATCCTTAGTTTACACAACAGGCTTTCTCAACCTTGGCACTGTTGACATTGGGACTGGGTAATTCTTTGTGCGGGTGTCTTGTGCATTTGAGAATGGTGAGG
Organism: Leontopithecus rosalia; assembly: GCA_028533165.1. Classification (NCBI taxonomy): domain Eukaryota; kingdom Metazoa; phylum Chordata; class Mammalia; order Primates; family Cebidae; genus Leontopithecus; species Leontopithecus rosalia. Next base: position 11,468,657 of record CM052648.1, on the reverse strand, counting down.
GGCATCCCTGGCACCTGCCTACTAGATGCCAGTAGCGTCCCAGCAACCCCCACTGAATTTCGACAATGAAAAATGTCTCCCGACATTGCCAAACATTCCCTGGGGGATTAGGGAGACAGGAACTCAGCCCCGATTGAGAAACACTGGGCTACATGGTTTAAAATTTCCCTTGCAGCTTAAAATATAATAGCAAACTTTTACCCAGGTCCACAATCATTCCAGATTTCTAACTAATTGTAGCCTCGCCTATGGGTGACCTCTGCTTTAGGGCTAGCTCCTTGACAAGCTGATGAAATTGCTCCTTTAAGGAAGTATCAGCATTGTTTTGGAAACAAAAGTCCAAGTTAGAAACTCTTTTAATGTTTTCAGTAGGGAATGATTAATAATGAGGGAGCCAGAACGAATAGAGCTAGAAGTTATTACCCCATTCTGGACTGGCATAAACGCAAACAGATTTTGTTGTGCAGCAGTGAGGATGGCAGAGGGGAGGAGGCAATGTGGACAGAGAGGCCAAGAGGCTCTCTTGAGGATTTGGCCATTTACAGGGATCAGAATTATTAATGTGAGTGTTTTGTTAACTCTTTTTCCATGACAAGAAGAAAAATGGATGAGCACAGAGATAGAGCAAATGCTCGGACTGGCAAGGGCTGCCTGCAATCTCTGGGGTATGCAGGCAAAGGCAGGATGTGGAAAGTCATTTAGTGATCTTGTTTTCTGCAAGGAAAATGCTGAGTGCAGGGAGCCTGCTGGTGCTGCAACCTGGCTCCTGCCGCTCCTTCGATGTAGGCCTGGTCAATGTATTTTGCTCAGTTCCCGGAGATGGATTCTATTTTAATAGCTCTGGCCCCCATGGGGAGTAGCTTAATGTGCCACCCAATGGATACGGCCATGTCTCTGAAAAGGATGGTTGCCCTTCAGCAGGTGACCCATGAGGAGGAACTCAGGCTAGGAAAGGCCGCCTTGACCCATAAGCAGCATTTTCTGATAAGAGTGAGAGCTGGATGGGAGACACTGGGTAGCTTAGTCGGTGTCTAAGAACCAGGCCACTGAAGTAAGTAAATTTCTCCCAGACTGACTCCCCCTGGATCTTTTTTTTCCTTCTGACAACCTCCGGGGACTAATCCTGCTTCCTGGTCTTCATCACAGCTGCTAGAACTTCCTCTAGTTTTCACACTTTGTCTCTCACCAAAGACGAATTTCAGATCAGGATACAGTCCTGACTCCCAATTTTCATTGAGGAAAACAAGCACACTGTCTTTTAATTCTTAGGGTTTCAGGGCTGAGAAGTACACAGAGGTGAATGATAATAGCACAAAAAAGACGTAAGTCTTCGTGGAATATGTTGTTTTTAATTTTCTAGCACCCATTCCCCCCTTCTAATTGTAACATTTTGGGGGGAATCCACATTTGAGGGGAATCTACTGCTCCCTGACTCTGAGTCTTTGGGATCTGGGTCTGGCTAGCCTCAGCCACACTAGATTCAGGGGTAGGCATGAGACCCAGACCTGCGCCAATCATGCTATTCCATCCTTCTGTTCATAGTCATAGGCTCACAGGTGGACAAATGGCCCAGGTCAATCCAATCATCACTAATTTGAGGACTTACCTTGAAGAGCAATGTTCCACCTCCCTAAGTTGGGATGAAGGGCAGGAGCTGATGGAAACCCCATTGCCACCACTACTGGGAAGCCTGCCAACCAATTCAACAGTGAAAAGAAGAAGATGAGGTGGGACGGCATGACTGCATCATGATGACCATGTGAACCTCTGTGTACAGTCATACCTGAAGCTAGCCTTGCTCCTGAACTTGTCAATTATGTAAGACATAAATTACATAAAAGGTTTAACTTTTTTCTCAAACATATTAGGGTTACATTTTGTATCTCTTACAAAAAAGGATCTTTGTATTTTAATTGACAAGCTCCCAGATTCCCATACGTTTCTCAGAGACATGGTCTTCAGTCAATGTTTATTTACTTTGTTCTCTGTGACTCCTGAGTCCTGTTCTTGAATAGCAGGTGGATAATCTTTCCTAAGAGGACTCCTTCTTTAATCTCAATACTGGAAGCTTGTAAGTGTGTGTTTTTTGAGTTCTTCATATGTTCAAGACACTATGCTTAGTTCTTTACCTAGGTCTTTCTTTTTCCATTTAACTCAGGTTATAAGAATATGTGGTAGATAGTATCACTGCTTTTAAAGATGAACAAACTGAGATTCAAAAAGCAAAGTATGTGCTGAAAGATACAGCTCATCAGTGGCAGGGGAAGCATTTAAACCCAGATCCCCTCTCCCTTGTCATATAATCTCCTCTCCCACTGAAGCCTATAATATCTCTAGTACTCACACAACATTGTAAGATGAAAGTTATTTTCTTGTCTTCATCCCCATGTTATGGACTGGAGATACTCAGCCTCAAAAAACTCAAAACATCTTGCCTGAAGTTGTACAGTTCTTGGAGGGATGGCATGAGGAGAAATGCCAAATATGAGTGAAGGGGCAGAAGGCAGCAAAACACACTGCCACGTATGTACCTATGCAACTATCTTGCATGTTCTGCACATGTACCCCCTAACCTAAAATGCAATAAAAAGAAAAAAAAAAGAACTGTAGCAGGCCAAATTTCCTCCCAAGCCTCAAGTGAGAAATTAACCTCTTAAGAGCTTTGCTTTCTCCCTTCCCTGTATATCTCTGCTCCATAAAAGAAAGCTCTTCTTCTCCAGCATCTGTTTCCTGACTTTTTAATGATCACCATTCTAACTGGTGTGAGATGGTATCTCATTGTGCTTTTGATTTGCGTTTCTCTAATGACCAGTGATGATGAACATTTTTTCATGTGTTTGTTCGCTGCATAAATGTCTTCTTTTAAGAAGTATCTGTTCATATCCTTCATCCACTTTTTGATGGGGTTGTTTTTTCTTGTATACTTGTTTAAGTTCTTTGTAGATTCTGGATATTAGCCCTTTGTCAGATGGATAGATTGCAAAAAAATTCTCCAATTCTGTAGGTTTTCTGTTCACTCTGATGATAGTTTCTTTTTCTGTGCAGAGCTCTTTGGTTTAATTAGATCCCATTTGTTAATTTTGGCTTTTGTTACCCTTTAGTCACCCCAGAACTTAAAGTATAATTAAAAAAAAAAGAAAGTTCCTCTTGGGAAATCCCATCATATGCCATCCACTTAAATGCTTGACGCTGAAAAGCTCAACTTCCCAGTTAAAATAAGATGCTTGAAATCGGGGTCCACGACTTACACATCTTCCAGGCACCCAGAGGCATAGCAGGTGCATCATAAATACCTCCTGAACAAATGAGGAAATCCTACACTCTTTCCTTAAAAACTCTCTGTCTAGATCTTTTGCCCAAGTGAAGTCCATGGAGATTGCCCTGGGAATCCTGCTAAAAATGCAGATACCCAGATATGAGCCCCGGTCTGCCTAATCAGAACATAAGGATTCGGCACAGGAATCTGTGTATGAGCAGGCACCCAAGCGAGAGATCTGTGCATCAAAGTGTCTCCTAAACAGCAGCCAACCTGAGGGAAAAGCCTGTGCGTTATTCTTTCATGTAGCACATTTCTTGAATGTCTCCTTTCCAAATTGTACCTTGCTGACTATTGAGAATGAAGAGTTACCAAGGTCCCTGCCCTCAAGGAACGTGGAAGAGGATAAAGAGAGTATAGAAATAATGACAAAAGCTATTATTTACTTACAAGGCTGTCAAGTTTTGTTGGAACATACAATGGGAGGATTTGATCTTGTCTCAGAGTATATATTTGTGTAGAGGGAGTATTGTAGGTCTCGTGGACCAAATTGCTTTCATGCTAGGCTCTGAAGATGAGGTATTAACTAACCAGATAAAGAGAGAGAAAAGCATTTCAGGCATAAGGAACAGCATATGCAAAGGCCTTGAGATGGAAAGGTAAAAAGAAAAAGAAAAGATTATAGAAACTAAAGGAAAGGGAGAGGGTCTAGCTTGGAAAGACAAGGTAAAAGTGCTGTGTTGTAATGCTAGGGATGAAGATCATGGAAGGGTTTGTAAAACACAATCAGATTTCCATTTTTAAAATATCCACACAGCTGCTTTGTAGAGAAGAGATAGGAACAGGACTGGAATGGAAGCAGGAAAACCAGTGGGGAGGCTATTGTTATCCAAGCAAGAAATAAAAGTGATGTGGATAAGGAGACAGACACAATATACATGTGGGAAACAAAAATGGAAATCTTGGTGATGAATCAGATACCATGGTAAAGGAGAAGAAAGAGCTGCAGATGACTCGATGCAAACACACCAGAAGGGAACCAGGGTTCAGTCAGGGAATAGGGAGGAGCTTCATTTTGGAAATGCTGAATTTAAGTGTATCATAGGCAAGGCTCAACTACAGGCAACAGAAACCACTCTAGCTATTTTAAGCAGTAATGGATTTAATTCCCAGAATTATGTGTTCTCTCAGTTATCTTTTACCACATAACAAGCCACTTCAAAACTTTGTGGCCTATAATAAGAACCATTTACTTAGCTTCCAGTTCTACAGGATGTTGATGTGAACTGGGCTTAGGTGGGCAGTTTTTCTGGGGTCTTGGCTGGCCTCACTCTTGTCTGTGGTCACTTGTAAATGAGCTAAAGGGGCACTGATGGGCTACTGGTTGAGGGTGATGTGGATCACTAGGCCACATCTTTTTAATCACTTAGCAGGCTAGCTTGGGTGATGCGCATGATTCCTGGAAGAGCTGGCTGCAGAAGAGAAAATGCACACAAGGCCTCGTAAGGTGTGGGCTCAAATGGGCACCATGTCACTTTGTTGCATTCTGTTGGTTAAAGCAAGTTACAAAGCCAGCTCAAATTCTTTTTTTTTTTTTTTTGAGACAGAGTCTTACTCTGTCACTCAGGCTGGAGTGCAGTGGTACGATCTTGGCTACTGCAATCTCTGCCTCCTGGGTTCAAGCAATTCTCTGTCTCAGCCTCCTGAGTACCTAGGATTACAGGCACCCACCACCACGACTGGCTAATTTTTGTATTTTTAGTAGAGATGGGGCTTTGCCATGTTGGCAAAGCTGGCCTCGAACTCCTAACCTCAGGTGATATCCCCGATACAGGCACGAGCCACCACGCCCGGCCTTAACCTGATTTCATTGTAATGCCAGCTGCAAGGGAGTCTGGGAAATATAATTAACATAATATATTGCTAGCTTTCCAGCCTCACTAGTATAGGAAGGTACTCTAGAAGGAGTTTGGAACAAATTATGGGTGCCAGACCACCACAAATAGCTCAAGGTGACTGTGAAAAAGCCATGCAGAAATGATACAGAAGCAACTGGATAGATGTTAACTGCCACTCAGGTAGGAAGCTCAGGCTGATTTCTGTTTGAACAAGGATCTGAGTAATTTGGGAATTTATCATTGCCTGCCTAGGTCTCATACCAAGACCACACCTCCTAACCATTCTGGAATATAGTTAGCATCCTACCCCATCCTCATTTCACAATGCGTCTTGCTTTCCTTTAATTACACTATGGAGGAAGGAGTCTAAGCTTGTTACTCGATAGCTCTGTGAATTTGACCATCCTCCTCTCCCCAATAGCCCTGGCTTTTTTCCAACTACAGCAAGATGAGGAGCATTTATCTGGATAGATTAATCTTAAAAGTCCCTTTCGACAATAGATTCTATGAGCATTCCTTGCCTCTGTTACAGAGGTACCATTTATCCTCCCAATCCTGAGTCTCTTTGTCAACTGTATGCTTCCCAGCAGGTGGAAGGACTTATTCACTTGACACTTAGCAATTACAGCAGGGGAGGAGCACTGGCTGCCTGCCAGGATGTCCTGCTCCTCACCCCTGCTGAGCAGCAGCCATGCCTCCAGGCCTGGGCTCCCTCTTTTCTCTTGCCCCATTTCACCCCTCCCATATACAGGTGCCCATCCAGGACCAGACCTGGTCTCAACCTGAGGGACAATTATAGGACATAATTCAATTGCCATAGAGAGGCAGCTCAATGGCTGGAACATCAGTAGACCCCTTATTACTCAGAGGTTACTCAGGGACCAGTCTGGTGACTGATGAAAATGTTTGGGAACCAAAGAGCTTCCTCCTGTTGGATTATGCAATGGAACTAAAGGATCAACTGAGAGAGGTAACCAAAGATAGAAAAATCTAAAAATTTAAAAGTTATATCTCTTTGTCTAATCACAGAATGGGGTAGTGCCCCAGACATAAAAATGAGTCACACGTGTCTCTCTATTTGGAGACCACACGTAGTGCACTTAGCAGAATGGTGGGCATCCCATGTTTTATTGTCCTTATTACAGGTCCCAAATTGCTTTTTACTGCAGGAACTGACATAATGAGCCCTCTCTCCCACCTCTTGTGCCAAATTTTGGTCCCGAACAAATAACTCCCCTATTTTCAGTCATCACTCCCTCTAAGCCATCACCAACAATTAAGAATGATCTTCCTGAAATGCAAACATGACTGTGTTTTTCTCTGTTGACAAATCTTTGATGATTACCTTTGTTCTCCTCATGCTCTCTCCTCTGCTGGCCTCATCAGTCCTGATGAATGTCCTATGATTTCCTAGAAACACTAGACACTGTCCCATTCTTTCACACGTGCTTCTTCCTTTACCTAGAATGTTCTGGGCCCACTGCCCCAAACCTGAGTCTGACTTTCTCCAGCTCCTGCTCTGGAACTTTATCCAACTTTTGTCACCACTGTTTCCCAAAAGCCATCTTCAGAGTGGGTTCTAAACCCAACAACTGGGATTTCCCTGTCCTCTTCCTAGAGCAGAAGCTTATGAGGGTACATAGTGCCTTAATAGTTCCCAGTGTCTGCCCCAGTAAAGGCACAGAGCAAAGGTTGAATTTTAAAAAGAAAATGATAGTCCGGGCACAGTGGCTCATGCCTGTAATCCCAGCACTTTGAGAGGCCGAAATGGATGGATCATCAGAGGTCAGGAGTTCGAGACCAGCCTGGCCAACATGGCAAAACCCTGTCTCTATTAAAAATACAAAAAATTTTATTGTGGGGGGTGGTGACAGGCACCTGTAAACCCAGCTACTTGGGAGGCTAAGGCAGGAGAATTGCTTGAACCTGGGAGGCAGAGGTTGCACTGAGCCAAGATCACGCCATTGCACTCTAGCCTGGGTGACAGAGCGAGACTGTCTCTAAATAAATAAATGAAAAAAATGAAAAGAAATAAATAAAAAGAAAATGATGTCTATAGAAGGAAAATAAGGAAATCAATAAATTAGAGGGAAAAATGGTCTCTGAATATATAAAGTCTTATACTGGGTGTAAATGTGCACCAAATTTCAAAACAAGCCTTTGGATAAAATTCACAAATGGTCCCAACAACACTGTTGTGTCTTGGTCAGAGATTAGTATCCTTAACATCCATACTAACTCTGATGTCCAGTCATCAAGGGTACTCAGAGAACAAAACAAACGTATAGTAGCCCAATCATTTCTCCAAATTGGTCAACAAGTACTTATTGAGCAATTGTTATGTGTCAGGCATCATTCTAAGTGCTGGAGATTCAAGGGTAAATATGTTTCAAAAGACTCTGCTATTCTTGGGCGTGTGTTTAAGGGAAGAGACAGTCACTAGACAAGGGAGCGTGATAATAAACAAGAGAACTTTGATAAGTGCTATGGAGAAGCCAAACCTGACAATGGAATGTTGAGTGACTGATAAGGCTGCTCAGAGGTCAGGACCTCACTGAGGAAGTGGCAATGAGCCAGTCCTGCCTGGTGAGAAACTTTGGCAAAGAAAAATGATGACAGCATCAGGGTTTTAGGAAGATAAGACAGCAAGTGCAAAGGCCCTGAGCAGGTGACACATTTGGGACATTCAAAGACAGAAGGACAGCCAGTGTGGCTGGAAGTCAGTCCGTGAGGGGAAAGTGGTAAGGGCTGAAGTTCAAAAGGTCTGCAGGAACTGGTGATGTGAAGCTTCATGGACCATTTAAATGTGGGAATTTTATTCTAAGAGCAATGGGAAATGATTGGAGGTTTTAAGCATGGGGATGGCATAATCGAAAGATTACTCTGGAAAGTAGGTAATGGAGATAAGAGGAAAAGAATCAGTCAGGAGTCTATTGCAGCAATCCAGGTAAGAGGTGATATCAGAGATGGTGGAGCCTCAGCAGATGTAATGGAAGTGGAGATGGTAAACAGTGGTCAGATTCAGGAGGGAGGGTTAGCCATCAGAATTTACAGTTGTTGGGGGTTAAGTGCCCTTAAACTGAGAATAAAGAAATTTGGAATGTCTTGTAATTGTTTTGGCTTGAGCTACGGTATAGATAATGTTGACATGTTGAAATTGAGATTCTAGAAGAACAATAAAGCTGGAGAGTAAAGGTGATAACTTCGCTGATGTTCCACTTGAGATGTTCATAAGCTGCTGAATTGGACATGTGAAACAGACAGATGGATATGGGAGTCTGGAACACAGGAAGGTCAGAATCAGAGCTAATTTCTGCATTATCACCAAATACATGGTTTACAAAGGCTTAGACCAGATCACTCAAGGAAAGGATACAAACAAGACAGGAAGCCTAAACTAAGTCCAGGGACAGTCTATTTGTTTGAAACCAGTCAGAGGATAATAAGTCAGCAGAGGACAATGAGAAAGGTAGTGAGGCAGGAGTCAATGCAGGAGAGGGTGGTATCCTGAAGCCAAGAGCTTCAGCAGCTGAATAGAAGAGGACAGAGAAGTCCAAATCGGCCCTTCTGGAAGGACATTCAACCAGTGACGTCATTTCCACTGAACGAGGGAAGGACTTACAGAGAAAATGATGTTGAGTATATAACTATATGATAATCAATAACCAGATCAGGCAGAAGAACAATTTGGTTCAAACAATAATTATAAGCTAAAATTACAGATCATGGTTTGCATTAATTTTGAGAGCTTAAGCTAGAAAGCCTCAGTCCCCAAAATAGGTAGAAAACAAAATGGACAGAAAAAACTCACTGTGTACTCAACTTCATTCTCTGGATAATGTCTCCAAAGTTTCCACTGATCTTTTTAAAAGTCTTAATGTGTAATTCATAATTGCTTTGCAATGCTTTCAACTGTAGCTAATCAGTTGTAATTTAAAGTGAAATGAGATGCTTTTGCTATAGGAGGCAGAAGAACGCCAGAGAAAGGAGGGGGTTGCTTCAGATTGTTCTAGATGCAGTGGTTCTTAACTAAAAACTCTGAGGAGCTGCAGAGAGAACTCAGGGGTCTATAAACTTGGATGGCAAAACATTTTATTCACTAACCTCTGATAGTTGACATTTCCTTCCGTATCTTTGTCGCCAAAATAAGTCAGAAATATCTTTATATTATTGTTGCAGATATCTGGAAATGCCATTTACAGTTATGTACTTCAAAGAAGACCTGCATCTAGGTTTTAATATTTAATGCATGAATAAAGAAGCACATGCACTATTATATAATAATTTTGGCTTGTTTTCTTTTATAGCTGTCTTAATAACTGAATTTGAATATAATTATTTGGTACTCCTTTATGTTGTATCTCATGCATCTAGAGTCCATAAGCTTCACCAGACTGCCAAAGGAATCTGTAATACAAAACAGATAAAGAGACCGTGTCTAGAAGAAAGTATGGCCCAGTGGAAGAGAATCGCTTCGGGAAGACTAGAGATGATAATGACAGCAGGAGCAAAATTGATCTCAAGGAGAAGATATGCAAGAGGTGAGATACCACATGTGAGAAAAGAGAAACTCTGCCTCACAAAATCCAGAAGACATGAAGTAGGAGAATTCAAAACATCATACCTGTTTGTACACATGGGCAACAAAAAAAGGAGGGAGTCCCTTTTTTTTGGAATAGACTGAGGCAGAAAATCCCAAAGCAGGAATTTCATAGTAAAGGTTTAAAAAGATAATAGTGCAACTGAGGGATTATTATATGAATGGTTCCCAATACATGGATGCCAGACTTAGCAAATAAAAATATAAGATGATTAGTTGAATTTTAATTCCAGATAAACAAAGGATCATTTTTAGTATAACTATGTCCCAAATATTGCCCAGAACATACTTATACTACAAAAATTAACAAATGACTTTTAGCATTTGTATTTAAAATGTTATACTAAAAATATGTATCTTTAGTGACACATTTTATAAGTATACATTTTATACTTATACTAGAGATATATATTTTAGTATAACATTTTAAATACAAATTACACATTTGTATTTTAATATTACAAATGTATTATATTTTAAATACAAAGTATAACATTTTATACTTATACTAAAACTATATATTCTTTACTTACCTAAAATTCAAATTTATACTATATTATACATACAATAAAATATATACTTTTAGTATAATTATACTAAAATATGTATAAAAATATATTTATATTTATATATGTAAACATGTAAATATACAAATATATATTTATTTATCTTATATATAAATATATATGTATACATATATGTAAAGTATATTTTTATATATAAACATTTATAAATATATAAATATATATTTTAGTATACTTATATTAAAAATATGTATTGTACTATACTTATACTAAAAATATAAAACATTTAAAAACATTTTTAATATTTAAATGTTAAAAAAATAAAAACATTTTATACTTATACTAAAATATATATTCTCCACTTATCTGAAATTCGAATTCACTGATTATCTTGTGTTTTCTCTGGCAATTCTACCAACAAATCATGTCTCCCAGGAGTCACACTTTTTCATAGTCCCCTCCCATAGTGCCTCTGACCATGTGACATGCTTTGTCCAATGAGCTATCAGCAAATACAGCGCAGGTAGAGACTTCCTAAATGCTTGCACAAAGAAACTAGTCCTCTTGGAATGCTGCTGCCACCATGTGAGGAAACTTTCATCCTCGTGGAGGATGAAAGACCCCCTGAAGAGACAAGTTCAGCTGGTCCACCTGGTTTAGCCCCAGCTGACCTTCCAGCTGAATGTAGCGATAGGAGCCCAGCCCAGCTACAGAAACTGCCAGGCAGGCAGCCCACAGAACCATGAGGAATAATATAATAAAACATTGTAGTTTTAGGCCATCTCCACTGCCACTACCTCAGCTGGGGCTCCATCAGCTCTTGCATCACCTCTCACCTGGATTGCTGCAATACCCTTCTAACTGATTTCTTCTCTCTTTCTCCTCCTGTCTCCCTTACCTATTCTTTATATACAGCTAGAGTAACCTTTTGATGAGATTATGCCATTCCCATGCTTAGAACCCCAGCACTAGATAAATGATACAGTACACCTTATTATAATTCATGTAATGGAGATTTCTGGAGCACCCAGTATATGCTAAAATAGGTAGATGAGCTATAATTCCCACAGTGCTGTGATTCACCTACATTAGAATCACCCACATTTTATTTGTTAAAACTCCATATTCATGGACCAGTCCTACTGAATCAGCACTTTAGAGGTAGGACTGAATAATCTGCATTTTTAACAAACCTCCCTGGGGATTTTTAATCCTCTTTAGAGTTTGAGAATTACTGCATTAAAGACACACAAAAATCTATAGACATTGCTGTGCCCTCAAGCTATGCAATCCAGGGAAGGAGACAGAAGGGTACACAGGTACTTATAATACAAGCCAGAAGGAAATGAATGCCAAAAAGAAAAAAAAAAAGACGTTAAAGGAAAACCCCATAAGCCACAAAGAAAGGTGAGATTAACTCTGAGGGGGAAATACTAGAAGGTTTTACAGAAAAAAGACCTCCGAGCTAAGCCTTACAGCCTGAGTGTGCATCTGCTCAGGGTAGTAGAAAAGTGCTAGACTAAGAGCTTGGCTTTCTGCGTTTGCATCTCGGCCATCATTTAGGGTGCAACTACTCTTTGTAAGGTAATGTACTAGGCTCTCTAGAACCACTCTTTAGAATAACTCTTTACAACAACTCTGCAAGATTAAGTACTATGGTCTTGTGTTTTAATAAGAAAAGAGGCTCAGAGAGAGGGTGTCACTTGCCAAAGGACACATAGCTAGAAGCTGCCCAAGTGAAGGTGCAGTGCCTATCTGTTTGACTCTGTAGCCCAGGTACTTTTACTGTGTCCCACTGCTGACCTCAAGGAGCTAGCTCAGTCTTCTGGGCCTCCATTTTCTCATTTCTGGGATGGTACAGAGCACAGAAGATGATTTCTGAGGCCCCATTATTGAAGCCAAATCAACTCTACTCTAGATAATAATTGTACTTGCTGTTGAACGGTAAATGGGTTCAGTAACTAGAAGAATAAACCTCACCCTTAAGGATGTGTTGGCATGTATCCAATCCAGAAAATACTGGATGAGAGCCACCTGTCTGTCACTTTCAAAAATTGTAGCTCTAAAGACCTGCCTACCTCTTGCCATAGGACAAGAATGAGAGGGAAAGGTAGGATGGAGGGAGAGAGGCAGGCTAGTAAATATTTGAGTAACTGAAGGAGTGACTGAAAGGATAAAGAAGGTAATGAATGAATGACACAGAAACAGAGGGCTGGGGAGCCTTGATAAAATGGCCTCCAGTTCCTCAGTCAAATTAAGAGGAAGGTCATCTGCTTGAGAGTTGGGGAAATGCATTAGGGAAATATGCGCTCCAGAGACAAGAAGAATTCTGCAGTGTCCACGAAGGCAGGCAGTAAGACAAGGTATACATGTGTGGCAATGCCTACCTCTGCAGCTTCAGCTTTTAAGGGTCCAAAAGGAAGGGCAGAGAAAAGTAGAGGGACAGAGGAATCCCAGAAGGTGAAGGGGCACCTAAGCCCTAAGACTGTGATGGCAGCCCCAGACCAGCTGCCTTGGAATAAAGGCTGAGTGCAGGGCATGTGACACTCCCTGACCTATGTTCTGTCTAAAGTGGTTGAGAAGCCACTAATTGATGATGAGATAAACAGAGAGAGTTCAGTGCAAAAGGTTAGAGAGGACATTAAGGTGCCTGGGTAGTAAAGTGTTGGGATCATTAGATTCTCAGTCTGTGCAGGTTAATGTGCTGGTCAAGGATATCAGCCCATGCTGAGAGCCCTCAATTCTGTACCAAATTAAGTCAATTCAGACCATTTAATTAACTGTTCTGAAGCTTTCTCTCACTTTGAAGAGAACAAACATACTTCCATTTTATTCTGATTTCTCAGAAAAGTAGACTATACATGCAAGCGCTGCAAAAATTATAAAGTGTTCTTAAAATGCAAGAGGTTGCTGTTGTTCACCAAGGAAACCTTCCAGAGGAGGAGTAAAGAACCAAGACATACATGCCAAGCACCAGGCACTTTATAAACTATGCTCCATCAGGTAGTCAGCACAACCCTAAAAGATGCGTTATTTCCACTTTGCAGGTAAGGAAACGGAGCCCAGAGATCTCTAGCCAATAGGAGACAGAGCCCCATACAGTGCCTGGCTGGGTGCTTCCCAGACTGGGATTTGTGTGTCACTGTTTGATTTCCCTTTCGGGGCACGATCCAGAGAGTTCATCTCTTCAAATATTTGCTGTGCTACAGCATATTTTCCATTGCCAAAAGCCACCCTATTGATTGAACCCAATTAAAAGAATCCAATTAACAGGAATCCAATCTAGCACTTGACTTTTCAATAATGTTCACTACTACTGCTTCCTTCTAGTTAAAAGGAGTATTAAATCCAAATATGCCTTGGAAAGGAGTATTAAATTCAAATAGGCCCCTAATTGAAGCTCTCTTCCAGTGGTAATAATGATTAACTGTATTTATACAGAATGCTATTAAAGGATTCAAGGCATCACATATTGATCTGTGTGTTTGAAACCGAACCTTCTATTTTCCCCCTACAGTTTCCCACCCTTGGGTCCCCTTACCAGTCTTCCCCATCTCAGCCAACATCACGAGCATTTGTTCTACTGCCAGGTCCAATGTTTAGGGGCGTCTTTTTGTTTTCCCTCACTCTTTCCTTGTTTCCCATCCAACCCTGCGTCCCATACCCATCCTTACTGCCAGTGCCACACCCTACATCTTTCATTTATGTCTCTGCCTAGGCCTTCTTCCTACCTGGTTCCCCATTGCCAGTCTTAGCCTACTCTTATCATTCTCACACAGTAGCCTAAGCTACCTCCTCAAGACATAAACCTAAGTCAGTCAACTCCCTGCTTAGACTCCTCCAGCCATCTGGAGTTACTCGTATTGTACCAGTGTTAATTTGTAGGTTCTCATTAATGTACCATGGTTAAGTAAAATATAAGCATTAGTGGAAACTGGGAAAAGAGTATCAGAGAAATCTCTATTATCTTTACAATGCATTCATACATATAAAACTATTTCAAAAAATTTAAAAATGATTTTAGTCCTCCAGTTCTCTAAAGATGTTCCTTCATCTTGGACTAGGACTGACTCCCTCCCACAGCCTGCCTATCTACTGTACATTAGTTCTTATTACCTTCTCCTTGCTCCCCAATCTCCACCACTGTGACTTCCTCTCAGTTCCTAGGAAACACCAGGCTTCAAAGTCCTTCCTCAACTGGAGGATTTTTCCCATGCTACCTTTTTCTCTTGGTCACTTCTTTCTCCGTTTTTCACGTTGCTTCTTTTGGGTTCTCAGGTCTCAGTTTAAAGAGCCCCTGCTCAGAGAGGTGTCTCTGAGCCCCTTCCCCTCACATCTACAGTGGTGGTTTCTTCTCAAACCCTGCAGACACCGCTTGTAACTAGTCAGGGTGCTTACCTCTTTCTTGTGTGTTACACCTCGCTGTGGGCTCCATGAAGGCAGAGACCTTGCCTGTCTGTCTGATAGCCCTCATATCCTTCATCTCTAGCACAATGTCTGGAACATGGAACATGACTGAAACGATTCTCCTGTCTCCTCCCCATTGCCCTGTAATGCAGTTCCTAGATGGGCATTTGGTGTCTTTAACATTCTCTGTGTCTGATACTAGGATTTTCTTTATAAGAGAGCAGCCCCTTAGGGACCTGGAGAAACATGTCTTCATCAGGGTTATCATGGAAATAGATAAATTGTAAAATGTCCTTATATTTTACAAAATTGACCTCTTGAGCAAGATTGATTTTTTTAAAATGAGAAAACCCCCTTGCTGCATTCATGTCCTATTTTATGCTCTTCCCCAACACAGCCCATTAAAAGGAGCTAGAAAACACGATATTCAGAGATGAAAGAAATCAGCTTGCCACTGAGACCTTCGTTCCTAATTCAGGAAGCTGTGTCTCAGGGGACATCCTTCCATCATCCCCTGAAAGCTTTTGATATCTTGTGACCCTTAGCTCAGCATTTTGGTGCTTGGATTTCTTCCCTTCCCCTGTGTTCTAGTTATATGGATCAGGCAACTATTGAAATTACAAAGATTCTGCACATCATGCATGGGAAGGGGACAGCCTTCAAAACACACTGTGGTTCTGTTTAGTGATTAAGAAAACATGATACAAATAGCTGCCATTTATTGCACACTTTACTGCATGCTGTCACTGAGCAAATGTTTGCCTTATATTATCTCATTTGATTCTTCACGACGATGTTGTCCAAATGCCTAGAACAGGCACATCGTAGGTGCTTGATAAACGTTTACCTATTAAAAATGAACAATCCTCCAGCACAGGGATTGTGAATATCCTTGTTTTATAAATGAGAATCCTGAGTCTTAGAAGTACCAAGTAATTTGTGAAACAGACACAAGCAGAAAGTAGGAAATCCAGATTGGCTCCACCTCAAATCTTTCCAGTTTATCAGCTCGTTATCACAGCCCTCCAATTTCAATTCCAAAACTCACTTTGGATACAGGTTCATAATATTGCCTGCTCTTAAAGTACTTAATACTCCCTCAAATCTAAGGACTGTTATCCTCATACCCAGGACTTCTCTACTGATGTTCCAGATGCCTGAATCCGCATTCTGTTCTAAATGAAAGAACAACCTCATCGAGAGACCTTTCTTCAAAGTAGCATTTGCCCTTTAAATTTGAAAGCCATCTGACACTGTATTTCTTTCATTATTTCAGGGTTGCTAGATTTCCAGTCTCTTTTACAGCCAGTAGATGTACAGGGAATACTTAGAGGTTAGGAAGTCCAGATCAGTTTGTCTGAGTAACCCAATGGTGAAAACACTGGTTTGACTGGTGTTCTCACCCGGCTGCTGATCTGAACCCAGGAAAGCAGAGTCAGCTAGCCCTCCTAGCTCACAAGGCATCCAGCCTCCACATGTGGAACAAGAAGCCATGGTGAGGGGTGGGCGAGGAAACTGAGGCAAGAAGGTATATAAGAGAAGCATCTCGTAGAAAATGAAAAACAGTGACTGAAGTCCTATTTATTCAACAGGACAATCATGTAGGAATCTAATGGGAATGGGGCCCCTGGAGTTATACAATGTAGTGGACCAATGCACTAAACACCTTCTGCAGCTTCTCCCAATTAATTCTCACAAGAAACCTTTGTGTAAACAGTATGATTAGGTGCAAGTTCAATGAGGAAAGTCAGGCTCAGAAAGATCAATCATCTCACCCAAGGTTACACAGCTACTTTAGGATAGAAGAACTTTACCAGCTACTATGAAGATCAGTAAGAATATGGAAAAGGCCTGTGTCATGGTGAAATGGACTGGTAATACGGTTTGGATCTGTGTCCCCATCCAATCCCATGTTGCATTGTAATCCCCAATGTTAGAGGTGGGGCCTGGTGGAGGTGACTGAATTATGGGGATGGATTTCTCATGGATGGTTTAGTACCATAATCTTGGTACTGCCCTTAAAATAATGAGTTCAGCTGGGCACAGCGGCTCACGTCTGTAATCCCAGCACTTTGGGAGGCTGAGGTGGGTGGATCATGAGGTCAGGAGATTGAGACCACCCTGGCCAACATGGTGAAACCCTGTCTCTACTAAAAATACAAGAAATTAGCTGGGCATGGTGGAATGAGCCTGTAATCCCAGCTACTCAGGAGGCTGAGGCAGGAGAATCTCCTGAACCTGGGAGGTGGAGGTTGCAGTCAGCCGAGATCGCACCACTGCACTCCAGCCTGGGTTCCTGGGTGACAGAGCACCTGTTTCCAGCTCAAAAAAAAAAAAAAAAGAAAGAGTTATTGCAAGATCTTATTTAAAAGTGTGTGGCCCCTCCCCCATATCTCTCTCACTCCTGCTCCTGCCACATGAGATGCTTGCTCCCCCTTCACCTTCCATCATGACTGGAAGCTTCCTGAGGCCTCCCCAGAAATAGATGCCTACGTTGTGCTTCCTGTACAGTCAGAGAACCACGAGCCAATTAAGATCCCCCTTCACCTTCCATCATGACTGGAAGCTTCCTGAAACCTCCCCAGAAACAGATGCCTGTGTTATGCTTCTTGTACAGTCACAGAACCATGAGCCAATGAAACCTCTTTCCTTTTAAAATTACCTGGTCTCAGGTATTTCTTTACAGCAATGCAAGAATGGCCTGACACAACTGGGTTTTGGGAAACCTGGGTTTTAGTCCGAGTATTCGTCTCACTTGCTATGTGTTCATGGGCTAGTCTCTTCCCTACTCTGAGCCTCAGTCTCCGCATCTGTAAAAGGAGGAAACTGAACCATATTGGGCAATTTCATTGGCTTACAGCCTGTGGATAGCTGGTGTTTAGAAAACAGAAGAGGGGAACCTAGAACAAACAGAAAAAGGGAGAAGACATACAAGGGTCACAGGAGGTAATACTTGACCTAGGGTTTAAAAGACAAGTAAAAAACTGGTCACCATGGCTCGGGCCTACAATCCCAACACTTTGGGGGTCTGAGGCAGGAAAATCTCTTGAGGCCAGGAGTTCAAGACCAGCCTGGGTCACACTGGGAGACCCTGTCTCTACAAAAAATTAAAACATAAAATAAAATAATAAGACAAAATAAGGGTTTGTTGAATCAAATAAAAAAGGGGGATTGGGATTTCAAGCACTGGGAAAAGAATACTCGCAGGGATAGAAGTAGTACAGTGGTAAGCATAATGATGATGAATACTCCCGGCTCTGAAGTCAGAAAGGCTGAGGCACGAATCCAGCTTCGTACTTCCCAGCTGGAGAGTTATCTACTTAACTAGTTATCTCTATTCTCTCATCTGTAAAAACAGGGATACAGCAGAACCTACTTTATGGGTATGGAGAAAATCCAATGAGATTATCTACACAGTTCCCGATCTAACGTAACCACCCAACATTAGTACCTGCCTTTACTATTACTTCATTTTTGTCTCAAAGGCTTGAGCAAATATCACATTCAGGGAAAGCAAGTGGGTTGTTGTAACTGTCCATCCACCAACACAGCAAACATTTATTGATAGCACATATGTAGCAGATATGTTCTGAATTAACAGGGATGGGAGGTGGGAACAGTGAGAGGAAATACAGTGGGGGTGGGGGTAGGGGTGCTGAGGTCATAGAGAGCCTACTGTGCTAAAAAGAGGAAATGACCATTATCTTGCAACTATGGTGAAGCCTAGAAGGATTTTAATGTAGTGGACGACATTGCAGAAGAGCAGGTTGACTCTTCCACAGGTTTCACTATGGCAGAATAGACAAATTGGAGTCAGGGCAATGAGTCAGAACGCAGTGTATGCTCAGGGGAACTGAAATGCTGCCCTGACTTGGGGTAAAGTTGGGGGCTATAGGTGGGGGCAGTGGTGATGGAGATGAGATGGTAGGTGCAAAATATATTAAAAAGATGGATACAATACAGAACATGGTAATTGACTGGATGTTGAAACAGAAAAGAAAATAAGGATGTGAATATATAGATGAATGAATGGATGGATGGATGATAGGTTTAGATGTAAAGCAGCTCAGTTGCTTTAGACAAAGTATTTTTTATATCCCATGAAGAGGCATTTTTCAACTCCTCAAGAGTCTCCCAAGTAAGTGACACCCACTTTACAACCAGGATATTTGTAGCATACATGATCTAAAATACTTTGAGCTTCAGAATTATGCTTAAATTGTTTCGTATGTTGGCCTCTGAAAACCCCTGTGGGTTGCACTGTGCGCAAGGGAAGGTCCACTGCAATGGAAGATGAAAAATCTCCACCTCTGCAGCTTATTAACTGGAGGGTCTTGGGTGGATTGCTTCTCTTATCTGCCTCTCTGATGGCTTTCTGTTTTGTTTGTTTGTTTGATTTTAATCTATTAAATGAAGTAATTGAGTTAGACATTATGGGAATTTCTACCCAGACCTAGCATTTCCTATGTAGAATTAGATGTCTTATGGCATCTGGAACAGCAGAAAGTGTGTTTTATTAAATTATTTACATTAATAAATAGGTCAAACATTTACCTAGGTGTATATTCTAATTAGGATAACTTTCCCTTTAAATGCAATACCTTATTGCATTTAAAGTTACTAGATTGCCTGGATTTGAACCTGCCCTGGAAACTACTAGCTATAGAACCTTACACCAGTAATGTAATCTTACTCCATAAATTATTATTTTTTAGAAAATATTTGTAAGAATAAACAAATGTGTCTCTGTTAAAGGTTATAAAACAGGAAGCTACTGGGTTAGGCTTCAGTTCAGTTCTCTCTCTACAACCTGCTCTTCTGCTCCTATAGCTGGAAAGACTTTGTCTTCAGTTATATTACTGAAATGAGA
Source organism: Leontopithecus rosalia (assembly GCA_028533165.1). Classification (NCBI taxonomy): domain Eukaryota; kingdom Metazoa; phylum Chordata; class Mammalia; order Primates; family Cebidae; genus Leontopithecus; species Leontopithecus rosalia. The sequence goes on along the minus strand of CM052648.1, from coordinate 11,449,102 downwards.
TAGAATGCCTACATTTTCCAAGCATTACCTTCCACCTGGAAACCTGGGTTTGCTTTGGTAGGTACTCCACACCTAGCAGGCACTATCCCTAGTATTTCACTCTACCCACAGCTGGACTCCAGAAACCCTGGAACTTTATCTTACCATAACCTGAAATAATGATCACTGCATACTTCACAAATGTATTTTACAAATGTGCTTTACAATGCATACTTTACAAACATACTTTACAATATGTTTGCATTGGCACTGAAAATTGGATTAGCTAGAAAAACTTTCAATCGCCATAGATGGAAGAGTGGCAGAGCCCAATATTCAACCTACTGTTTTTTACAAATTATTCTTCCTCACCTGTCATCCCACCTGAAAGTTCACTATAAATATTTGTTTTACACAAGTCCTACTATAAAGCTAAACCTTAAGTTTTTACCAGCTAATGTCTGATTACTTTCCAAATCCACCAGAATGATAAACAGACACAAAAATGAATCTGGCTATGAATTGATCAATTGCAGGGAAAGGAGCCAATAAAAGGTAATTCCTACTATGGTACAATTTTCCCAGAGGTTCAGACCAGGCTGAGAAGTGCAGAGAATTGCACGCACAAACTTGAACTTCACTCTAGGGGTTTTGCTCATCAGAACTTATATGACTGCAGAAACACGATGCCAAACAAACTCAATGTATAAAAATGTCCAAAGACTAAGACTGTGGAATCAGCTATGTGAATCAGAGTTCTTTTTTGTTTGTTTCCTTCCAGTTGCCAAACAATTTCCATGATAATAATGGCGGCCAAAAAATAGCACCAACATGGTGTCAGGTATTAAATGTCTCTTTAAGAGACTCTTCAGATGCTGAACATTTGCACTGAATGCACTGAGATAAAGCAGCAAATAGATTTTTCCTCATCACCTTCTCCAAACCTTAACAGACCGAAAAACAAAGAACAGTTTCTATGAAAACCTCACTCGGGCTGCAGCTTATTAGCCTTTTATGTCCCGCAAGCTAGAGGGGCACACAACAGTCTTTCAAAGCACAGAGAGGGTGGATTGGCTAGAAACAAACACTAGCTTGACTAGGGTTAATCTTCAATATAAGAAGTCATATTTATCTCGAAGTGCAGGGCAAATTACATTTGAGATGAGTTTGGGAGGCCGCCGTTCTTCAAAAATCCCCAGTACATACTTCCTACAAAAATGAATTATCTGCCCCCTATCTTGAAGAGTTTCATCTGAATATTCATCACTTTGGAATTTGGGGAGATTAGAAGGTTTGAAAGACACAGGACTCTGGTTTTACAGGATCTGACTCTGTTGGCAAGGAATTTTGACTACATTTCTGTGACTGCAACCTATGAGTCATTTGAATGAATGCTTTCTTCTCACTCAGATATCTCCTCAACCTTCACACCTTCTTCACAAACCTGGTTCCATGGGATGTGACACCAAATAGCAAATCTAGTAGGAACTACTGCTGGAGAGGTTAATGAAAATGCTTATTCCAAGAGACATAAACTGAAACTTCAGAGAGAAAATCATGTCACAATTAATAGTTTGTGCTCTGGGTTTGCAGTTAGTAGATCTATGAATTTGGGCAAATTACTTGGTCTTTTTAAGGCTTATTTTTCTCATCTGAAGAAGTGAAATCAGAGTATTATCCCTGAAGGGCAAACATAAGTCTCAAAAGCACTCAGCATGGTGCCTTGCATCTTATAAGTGCATGATGAACATAAGGTACTATCATGAGTGAACAGAGAACAGAAATAGAATTAAGTAGAATTCAGAGAATGGGCATGGCACCAGCTCTGCAGTCCTCTAGACTACCTACAGCCCAAGGCTGTGAACACCCCACCCAATGTGAAAGAGAGAAAAGGAAAGTGGTTTTCTTTTTCTTTTTTTGTTTTTTTGAAACTGAGTTTCACTCTGTTGCCACCAGACTGGAGTGCAATGGCATGATCTCGGCTCACTGCAACCTCCACCTGCCAGGTTCAAACAATTCTCCTGCCTCAGCCTCCCTAGTAAATGGGACTACAGAGATGCACCACCATGCCCAGCTACGTTTTGTATTTTTAGTAGAGACAGGGTTTCACCATGTTGGCCAGGATGGTTTCAATCTTTTGACATCGTGATCCATGTGCCTTGGCCTCCCAAAGTGCTGGGATTACAGGCATGAGCCACCATGCCTGGCCAGGAGAGTGGTTTTCTATTGGAACTTCATGAGCTTAAGAACAAGACCCCCTCTCCTGACTTTCCTGTCTCTGTACCATTAATGCCTTGTGCAGGGCTTGGCACATAGAAAATGCTGAATGAATGAATGGGTGAATGAATGAATTGAATAAATAAATGAATGAGCCAGTCAAAAAATCAATTGCATTAAAACCGTGGTGACAATGAAGATATTATTTAGTAAACACTATACATGTATTTAGTAAACACACACACACACACACACACACACACACACATATATATATATATATATATATATATATATATATATAGTATTTACTATATGTCTAAAACATAGATAGGGTTTACTAAATGCCAGGTACCCATAGCAAGCACTTTAAATAGATCAACTCATTTAATCATCACATCAGCTCTGTGAAGAATGTCTTACTATTATCCTTATCTTAGAGAAGATGAAACTGAGACACAGAGGTGGATATTAATCTTTCCAAGATCACACAGCTAATAAGTAGCAGAGCTAGGATTTAAATCCAGGCAGCCCGGCTCTTAATTCCATGCATTTAAATCTAAATGTTACCTACCTCAAAAAAGAAATTTATTAATTTTTTAAAAACCAATTCTGAGTTTGGACAAATAGTAATACTCAGAATGTTAAACTTTTGGTTTACTGCCTTCTAGGCCTTTTCTGTCCTTAGTTAAGGTGCAATGATGGCTTACGAATTTATATACTGCTTTTAAATGGACTGGTTATTAACTCTGCCACAAATCTCTTTGTAAAGAATTCTTATAAAGATTAAAAACACATGTATTACTGCTAGTGGTAGTGCCCCAATCAAAAGCTGGAGTTCTTCTTGGCACTTTTATCATAGGGTCTGTGACAGCGCTTTTCTCCCAGAATTTGAATGTGGACTACGGAAGCTGATGATGTTTAATTGATATCTACACCCCGATTTTATAGGCTCAAGACTGTTCCACTGCTCCCATCTCTGCATGACTGCCCTCTACAATCTGCTCACTGCCTCCTTCTCCCAGTCCCCTCCCCAACTCCCAGGCAGGTGTCTATTTAGACAACTGCTATTGATCATAGCAGGGAAGAGTAAATATTTGGGTTTTTTTTTTTTAGTTCTTGTTAGTTTATTCCTCTGGGGCCTTTGAGTTACAATTTACAGAAAGTGGGTCTGTATTTCTCAATAGCTGTTCATAAAGTATTATAGCTGAACCTGTGCATCCTCTGCCCATTGCTTCTATCCAAACACAACATTTATTAAGCCTACAAAACACGGTGAAAATAATATAACAAGGTATAAGAGTTGGAAGCCTCTATTTTCTTCCTGAGATTGACCTGCAATACACAAGAAAGTCCCCTCGTTCTCAACATTGCTTCACCTAAAAATTTGTGGGCCAAGACAGTGATTTCAAACTTAGCTGATTGGTAGTATCCCCTTGGTACTTTAATTTAAACACAAATTCCTGAATTTTCCCCTTCCCTACTGGATTACTGAATTGGACTTTCAAAAGGTAGAGCCCAAGATGTTATGTTTTTGTTTTTGAGAAAGAGTCTTACTCTGTCACCCAGGCTGGAATGCAGTGATGCAATGTTGGCTCACTGTAACCTCAGTCTCCCAGCTTCAAGCGATTCTCATACCTCAGCCTCTTGTGTAGCTGGAATTACAGGTATGTGCCATCACACATGGCTAATTTTTGCATTTTTAGTAGAGATGGAACATCACCATGTTGGCCAGGCTGGTCTTGAATTCCTGACCTCAAGTTTTCCACCTGATTAGGCCACCCAAAGTGCTGGGATTACAGGCACGAGCCTCCATATCCAGCCCAAAATGTTACGTTTTCAAAAGGATTTTATATCTGATGGTCAGTCATGATGGGAAGCTAAAGCAAAGTATAGTTAAAAATAATGGGGAAATGAATTTCAACTGAAATATTAGCTTTAGTCACAGCAACTAGCAATCAAGATATAATTCAATAATAAAAAGAGAAATAGCCCAATTAAAAATGGACAAAGGACCTGAGTAGACATATCTCCAAAGAAAATAAAGAAATGGTGACAGTAAACCCATGAAAAGATCTCAACATCATTAGCAACCAAGGAATTGCAAAATAAACCATAACAAGATACCCACTGGGATGACTATAATCAAGAATACAAGTAATAACAAATATTGTTGAGGATGTGAAAAAAATTAGAACCTTCATATACTGCTGGCTGGAATGAAGTATGGTGCAGCCACTGTGGATTATAACTGACTGTTCTTCAAAAGAGTAAACACAGAGTCATGACATGACTGCACAGTTCTACTCCTAGGTATAGATACAAGAGAAATGAAAGTGTATGTTCATACAAAAACTTGTACAGAAATGGTCACAGCAGCATTAATCATAATAGCCAAAAAGTGAAACAACACAAATATTCATCAAGTGACAAATGAAAAAATATAACATCCTATATCTATATTATAAAAGAGTATTCAGTAATAAAAATAAGTGAAGTACTGATAGATGCCACAACATGAACATAGCTAAGAAGAAGCCAATTGCAAAAGATGCATATTACATTATATTTATGTGTCATTCCCATATAGGCAAATATATAGAGACAGAAAGTAGACTACTGTTTGCCCAGGGCAGCTGGGAGAGGTTATGAGAAGTCAGGAATGACTGCTAATGGGTATGGGGTTTTGCAGGGAAGGGCTACAAAATGTCCTAAAATGGATTGTGGTGATGGTTGCATAAATGTGAATATGCTAAAAACTATTGAATTTTACACTTTAAATAGATGAATTGTATGGCATGTGAATTATATTTCAATAAAGCTGTTAAAAAATCAGTCAAGACAACAGCTGGCTCAATCAGACAGTTGTTATGATTTCATCATTAAGATGGTCAGACACACCAATCAGACAACTTTGATTCAGTCTCTTCTATTGTCTATATATGTTAATCACCCTAAAATACAATGTCCTAAAATGCTTCATATTTATTAAGCTCATAAAATTTGAGGGTTTACAGAGTGATGTTGCTGGGCTGGGCTGGACTGAACTGGGCTGATCTTGGCTGGGCCAGCTCATGTAGCTGCAGTCAGCTGGCCAGTGGCTGAGACTTGGCTGGTCTAGGATGGGATGATTTGAAGTGATTCATTTCCACCTCACATGATTCTTCCTTTAATGCATTACTCTGATTTTGTTCACATGGAGATGATGGGGTTCTAAGAAAACAAATGGAAGCCTGCCAGACTGCTTCAGCCATAAGCTGAAACTGGAAATTGACACACAATCACTTCCATCCATTCAACAAGCCAAAGCAGGTCATAAAGCCAGCCACAGTTCAGGGGCAGGGGTGAGAAGGCTGCTGAAAAAAAATCACATTTGAAAGGACAAGGATACAGGAAGGTATAAAGAATTAAGGCAATTTTTATAATCAGCCTATCACATAGTCGTGAGGGCAGTAAGTCTAGCTTTTAATTTCACATTAACCACTCATCTTGCAGGTAGCTCTGGGCACATTTATTGCTTCTTCTTGCAAAAGAGATAAGGCACACTTGACCTTCAGTCAGAAATCTTAGTTGAAATTCGATTTAAAACTTCTTTAGGCTACTTATTTCAAAAAAATGTGAGGTTAAATACAAAGAGAGAGCATTCCATACTTATTAGCAGCAAGTGTTTAATGATCCATGGATATAAATAAGGTAGAGTTCAAACTATCACATACTAAAGAGACCAGGCATTTCGCAGAATTAAAAACCTATTTAGGTAATACCTGCCTTGGAATAAAAACATAATACAGGAATTTTTTACATATCCAGTGTGATTCACCCATTTAACTCATTACAACCCTGTGTAAGACACTAGGGGTACAGGATAAATAAGACTCTATTCATTGCTTCTAGGAGCAGATTGAGACAAGCATAGAGAAAAAGAGCTATGTCTTACAATCCAGAATATGAGACTTTCCAGAAGGATGGAGAGTCAGCAGCAGCAAACGCATCTGAGAAGACCATCAGAGTGACAATGCAAAGGATGCATTGGATTTTGTGGAGCTCCTTCATTCTACAAATTGTTAGCACAGTTGCTGACATGGTTAGGCTTTGTGCCCCCACCCAAGTCTCATCTTGAATTGCAGTTCCCATAAGCCCCATGTGTTACGGGAGGGAAAGCTGGCTCAATCAGACAGTTGTTATGATTTCACCATTAAGACGGTCACACACCAATCAGACAATTTTGATTCAGCCTTTTCTATTGTCTAGACATGCTAATCACCCTAAAATACAATATCCTAAAATGCTCAGCATTTATTTAGCTCATAAATATATGGGTTTACAGATGGTGTTGCTGGGCTAGGCTGGACTGAAGTGGGCTGATTGTGGCAGGGCTGGCTCATGTATCAGCAATCAGTGGGAAATAATTAATCATAAGGGTGGTTACCCTCGTGCTGTTCTCATGATAGTTAGTGAGTTCTCACAAGATCTCATGGCTTTATAAGAGGCTTTTCCCTCTTTTGCTCAGCACTTCTCCTTGCTGCTGTCATGTGAAGAAGGACATGTTTGCTTCCTCTTCCACCATGATTGTAAATTTCTTGAGGCCTTCCCAGCAAAGCTGAAGGTGAGTCAGTTAAACTTCTTTCCTTTATAAATTATCCAGTCTTGGGTATGTCTTTATTAGCAGCATGAGAACAGATCAATGTGGTTACAATATGCTACAACCTGTGTGGAATTCTGATACAGAATTAGTAAGCCTCCCTGGCCTCATAGAGCAGAAAGTCTAGTGGGAGAGAACAGACATCAGAAAGCAATACCGTGTGAAAATGTTTACGTGGACGCGATTGGTCTCCCTACAAAGTACATGTTCATTGAAAAGAGAAAAGAACATGTGCATGTTCTCACTCATAGGTGGTTGTTGAGCAATGAGAACACATGGACAGAGGGAGGGGAGCATCACACACTGGGGTCTGTAGGGGGTGGGATCTAGGGGAGGGACAGTGGAGGTGGGGAGTTGGGGAGGGATAACATGGGGAGAAATGTCAGATATAGGTGATGGGGAGGAAGGCCGCAAACTACATTGCCATGTATGTACCTATGCAACAATCTTGCATGTTCTTCACATGTACCCCAAAACCTAAAATGTAATTATATTTAAAAGAAAAGAGAAAAGAAAAGCAAGATAGCTGCAGGAGGTTGGGTAATGAGTGAGAGATAAAGACAAATCAAGGCAAAGAAGAAAAAAATCAAATTCCTCAAGGTGCAGCTGGAGGAAAATGCTGAGTTCCAGAAAAGTTTTTGCTTTAATTTTATCCTTGTAAAGAGCTTTTGCTTTCTTTTTATTTTTGTAAGGAGACCACCAAAGCATTTGGAGGCTAATGAAAGAAGCCAGTAGAAATGAAGAACTTGAAAACAGAAGGAAACAAGAAATATCATTGTTTCCTGAAAGGAAATCGGAAACAGGACACAAGAGGATGGCTTATTTTGGAAAGGAGTGGGGACCACTTCTTCCTCTGAAGTGGGAAGGAAAGCAATAGACTTGGGAAGTGCCCATATTTTTTCACTAAATATCTGAACACAGAGCAGTTTGTGTCATTTGGGGTCCAAGATAGGCCATCTAGGGACATTTGCATTCAGTTCAAAAATATTAGCATTTCCAAGGATTTCTCAGGTTTCTTGGGAAAATAGTATGGAATAATTAAAAATGAGAGTTTCCAGGAAAGCTATGACATGTGCTTACTTAGAAATCTTCTTTGAAGATGGATGTGAAAGAAGCTGAACAAAATTATGCCGGCAGGTCTTCATTTTCTTGGTGGGGCTGGAGTGAGGTCATCTACTGAGAGTGGGCAGGTAGGCTGAAGTAGAGGACATTATGGAGAGAGACAGTAACTCTGAGCAATTGACACAGAGATGGGAAAGGGCACTAACGAGGAGTCAGCTCCCAAATTATTGGAAGCTACTGCCAAGGGACTTAGGTATTTTGAGAGGGATGCTGAAGAGGTCATGCTGGTTTATAGGAAGCCTAATTAGGAGAGTTAATCAAATGCAAAATTATCCCAATGAATTCTATGCATTCCAAAGCCAGAGAGTTATGATTCGCGAGTTGCCTGCTGTTTTAGATTTGTATGCTGCCAACTCTCCTCTGTTACTGCAGATAATTGTGCTGGCTCCATAGAGTGTCTTTCTATAAACATGTGCAGGACGTGTCACACTTTTTGTGGGTGCTGCTTTCCTCTAGGCGAGCTCATTGCTTTTAAAACAGTAGTAGTATTTGTGGTGGTGCTTGGAAAAAGGACAGAAGAGCCAGACACGAAGCCATCACGGCCTTCGACAGTGCGTGAGTGATAAAAGGTGTCATCCTAATTCCTGAAAGTATGTACCATCTATCCCCAAAATATCAGCTCTGATGCCTCTTATTAAAATTTGCTTTCTGGTTTGCTAAGAGCACAAATGGGTGAGGGAGAGAGCTGACATTTTTGTATTTTTTCTTTCTTACCAGTGCAATTGAAAATAACTGTGCTGAGAAAGAATTACAACTACATTTAGTCATAATCTTGATGTAGTGAAAAAAACATTCCAGTACAGGTTTTGGAGTCAGACAGTTCTATTCTGGAAAATAGGCTGTTATCTGGGGTCTGTAGAATTCTGTAAGCTTCGGGTTTGTTCTCTGTATTATTGGCCTAACTAAACGTACATAAATACGCGTAAAGAGAAAAGAGATGGTTGATAGAGATAGGTAGACAGACAGGTAAATCACAGAGAGTGAGAATAATGATTGTGATGATGATGATGGTGAAGACGAATGGATGGAGAAAGGGAGAGGTAGTGTGGAGAAGGCAGGAGGAAAAAAAGGGTGGGAGGAAGGAAAGAAGGAAAATGCACATGTTACTCATGGTACACTGGTTAAGAGCACAGGCTCTGGAGTTTCAGTGCCTAAATTAAATCCAGGCAAGATGTTTCAGCTACTAGCAGTAGGACCCTGGGCAAAGTATTCATTAAAAATTGATTAAATTTAGGGATTAAATCTAATAGTGCTCTAAAATTGGTGGCACATAACCATATTAATAACCAATAGTTATTACACGACTACTCTATGTCAGTTATCAAACTAAGCAGTCTATGTGCTTTAACCTACCTAACTTTCCCGTCATTGCCATGAGGAAGATGTTGTCCCTATTTTCAGATGAGATGACGAGGCTTCCAGCAGCCATATACAGCCAGGAGATTCATGCATTGTATGACCCAGGCACTGCCATTCACAAGGACTATATAGGGCTGGGCCTTATGGAACTGAAATAACTTGCCCAAGTTACATGGAAATCAAAGAGTAAATCAATTATTTAAATTTAAGTGATGTGTATATCTGACACCTAAATATGGGCTTTTAACTCTTAGATACATTCTAGAATAAGTATTTACTATGCTACCCAAATTAGGCTGGTTGAAAAATCAATTAAGTGTTCAGATAGTTAGAGAAGGGGAGGAAACAACTATTGTAAAGATTATCTTGACATGTCTCCATCTCTTCTCTCAGTCTCAGGCACTGCATACATTCCATTAGCAACCCTATGAAGCCAGCTTACATGGGATTTAAAATTCTTTTACACATAAACTCTGGTTATTCCCTAATCTCAATTAACTGAGTGTGACATGTCCTTTCCTAATCCATCTGCAAATGCCCCTTATTTTCCAACCAGTGTACTATCAGCCACTCTTGACTCTTTGTCCATTAGTGTTTGCAGAGACAAACAAAAGCCAATTTAAATCCTAGCCCTAGGAAATCTTAATTAGGAAGTCAATATGCTGTGCTCTTCCTCCCGGCTCTGATAATTTCATTGCCAAAGGCCTGGCCTCAGCAAAGTCAAGAGAATGAAGACACCCATCAACATTCAGATAACTGGGCCTGGAATTGACACCAATGCACCACATGCAGGTTCTGCCTCACCAAGAGTTGTCAACATCCCATCTTTGCCTGCTCTTCCTTCATGATTTCAGCCCACTGTTTCCCCCATCTCCAGACTGGGCTGAAATCTGGCGTGTAAGAACAACGTGAGCAAAACATTTGAGGAACCCCTCTGTCCATGGTTCTGAAAAATTCGGGCTCTGGAAGTATCTTCCTTTCTTTTAATAGTGAATTTTGTCCAGTTGCTAGGAGGAATGAAGAACCAAGTGAGAGAAGAAGTAAGTAGAGGGAAGGGCATGAGAGACAGAGACAGACATAGAGATAGAGACAGATACAGAAGCTGCTATGTGTTAGGGAGGAAGCAGGCTATAACTACTAAAGAACACAAATTGTCAGGGAAAAAAACAGACTTCTAACATCATTTTTAAATGACTAAGTTTCCAAGGAATATTATTCATTCTCAGAAGCTAGGGACAATATAGAGCATATAATTTATAATCAAACACACACAGAAATATATGAACCACCCTTCTCATTACTTTGAGTGAGGCCATAAATCCTTTGAGGGTACCTCAAAGGTATCAGCATATGCCCTCCCAATGCCTACAGCTGAAGTCTCAGAGCACCTTAATAAGGTCCAAAGCACCTATATTAGTGCTATTCATTTACTTGCAGAGCTTCTCTCTATACTAAGCCTCTTTTAATACAATGACTCCTGTCCAGTTGCTGGGAGGAATGCAGAGCCGAGTGAGAGAAGAAGTGAATAGATACAGGCGATGGGTATTCAGGGGACAGAAGCCTCCTGAAGTGAGTGTGCTCTCTTTGTCTTTCTTCTCTCATGACCTAACGGATTACCAATTACATATGAGAAATTCAATACATTTAATAAGTGACTACAAAACAAAAAGACAACCGTCTTAATGTTTTGTAGTTGCTTATTTGCTCGATCTTCTGTATACAGGCCAGAGTACAATGGGAACTAAGAGGAAGAGTCTTCCTGGGACAGTAGGGTAAGCATCATCAATTAGGTCATGGTTAGGCTAGTATTTAAGGGATGAGTTAGATAGGCTGACTAATGCTTGTGGGTGTTCTAGGAAAGCATGCACAAAAAGACGGTGATGTTGAAAGGCATGATTCCCTAAGGAAATTATAAGTGTTTGGATATTGGTGAAGGATTAAACATGAGGGAAGGAGAAGAGGGTGATACTGGACAGAATGGCAGTGGCATGTGGGATAGGAGAGTAGAAATTTATCTTAACTAATTTGGCAACATGGATCCAGAGCTCAGAAGAGAGGTGTGGTCTGAAGATATGGACTTGAAATTTATCAGAAAATATAGGGTATGGATGAGTTTATCAAAGGAAATTATGTACTGAAAAGAGATATCTACCATGGACAGAGCCTGTGACATATGCCAGCTCTCAGGGACAAGGCATATGACCAGAATGCCAGCATGAGGATGAAAGACATAGCCAGAGGTGGGAAGAATCCCAGGAGAGAGCACTTTCAGGGAAATATGTGGCCTTCAAAGGTGGGTGCACATGCCCCTGGGGATGAAGTCTTTTCAAGAAATGTTTGGACCGGCATAGTTTTCAAGAAATCAGTGTCCTGATATTCAACCTCCAAATGGATTCTTTACTAAAACTGATGTGCCTGAACAGGCTCCTGCAGAGGCTCACTTTTTCAATGTCGTCTTTCAGTCATCTTCTTTCACTTTTAAAGAAAGACACGCTCCTCATTCATCTTGAATTTTACTGTGATGTCTTGCCTAGAGATATGAAAACTTACCATGCACTAATGTGTCTGGCTGAAATACTGGAGTCCGGGAAGCCACACAAAATCACGGGGCTCACAGAACTGCCTTGCTTTGCCTGTCCAGTAAACATTCCTGATAAGGGCAAAGCTTAATGTTAGGAATCAATACTTTGACCCATGCTTAACAATATTTACCTAAGGATGTAAAATATCCTGTTATCTAAAAGTAAATTACTCTCATATATTTTTACTATATGATGGTAAATTTCTAATTGCTTATGGAATCATTTAAGCACAATGTGGCAGTTTTATTTTAAAATGTTACTATTTATAATTCACTGAAAATTATTCCTTGGCAACTACTGAAACTTAAGATACAAATTTTCGGTGTCAATTCAAAAACTTTTGAGGGGACATATTATTGCCAACAATTACTTTTAGATTTAAAAAGCAAAAATATTCGGAGACTACTACTAAGCCAAAAACAAAAAGATAGAATAGAGGGAACAGCTGAAGGGGCAAAACTTTTATTTATTTCTTTATTTTAGGTCTGGCTTAGTTGTAAGCACCCACCCCTCTCCAGCTATGACAGCAAGCTTGTTCCTGGTCTGGAGACAACCCACAGGAAAGCCCCAGGGGAGGATGATGCTACATAAAAGCCCAACAGGGAGGATTAGCACAAAGCATGGGGTTCTCCCTGTGCACATAACTTCTTCTTAAAGCACAGAATTTACACTCTTCACCTTCACCTCCCTTCCTCTGGCTCTCTCTTCCAGGTTCTAGACTGTTGGATGCTGCTCCATGAGGCAGGACAATTTCGAGAAGGAGGAGGTTATTAAAAGAGTTTCCTTCACTTACACACTAACTGACATGTAATTAGCAACTGCCTCTATTCCAGGAATGTTTTAAGTGGTGAGGAAAGCTTCTGTGTAAAGGATTCATTTGAACTGAGACCTAAATGAAACAAGGAACTAGTGACTAGAAGATCCAGGAAAGAGCATTTCAGACAGGGTGGACAGCAGGAAGAAAGGTCTAAATGTGGAATTAACTTTAACATCTTTGATGAAGAGAAAGAGGACCAGAGTGGCCAAAATACAGTATTAAATGAGGTTTGAAAGTAGGTTAGAAAGGTAGAAAGGCACCAGACCATGCAGTGTCATGACGATGAATTTGCATTAATTCTAAGTGTTAAAATAAGCCATTTGAGATTTTCATCTAGTGGGCATAATCTTCTGGGTCACATTTTTAAAAGACCATTCTGATCCCAATGTGAAGATTATAAAAACTCTGGGTAATCACACTGGGTTACACCCATGAGCAGAAAGAGAGAGTGATGCATACACACACAATTATTTTCTCTTCCTTGTGAAACTCCATTAAAAATATAATTAATATATTTTGTTTTAAGACACACACCCAAAATAATAAAAATAAGGGCATAACAAATTCTCAAAGTTGGAAGTCACCCAAACAAGTGGTACATGACTTAGCAGATTCTTCTGCTGGACATATGAAAACTGCAATCAACTCGACTTAGATAACAGAATACTCAGAAAACTCAGAAATTGGTGGCATTAGATACTTTAACAGCAGAAGAAAAGAATATCAAAGTAAGAAAGATTGTGAAAAATTGTCTTAAGTTTGTGGATGTCCAGATCACTTTTCTCATGACAGAAAGTTGAGTAATTGGTCTCCACTTTGAAAAAAAGATGAAGGGTGTGTTTCTTTGAAGAGGATAAAATGAAGGAAGATCTTTAATAACCAATGAGTCAATGAAGAAATTAAAAGGAAAATTTAAAAATATCTTGAGACAAATTAAAATGAAAATACAACACAAGAAAACCTTTAGGAAGCAGCAAAAGAAGTTCTAAGAAAAAAGTTTTGGTAATAGATGGCAACATTATAAAAAAAGAAAAAGAAAAATCTCGACAATCTGAAATTACATCTTAAAGAACCAGAAAAACAACAAAATATGCCCAAAGTTAGCAGAATAAATGAAATAAAAAAGATAAAAGAAATAAATCAACTAGAGGATAGAAAAATTAGGAGTGAAAATCAACAAAATTAAGAATTGTTTTTTTAAACCAACAAAATCAACAACCTCTTAGATGGATTAACTAAGAAAAAAGAAAAGAAAAAGAAAAAAATAAAATCAGAAATGAAAGTGGAGACATTACAACAGACACATCAAAAACAAAAAGAATAATAAGGGACTATTAATGAACAACTATATGCCAAATACTGGATAAACTAGAGGAAATAAATTCCTAGAAACATGCAACCTATCAAGACTGAGTAAGAAGGAATAAAAAGCCTGAACAGATTAATAACAAATGAAAAATTGAAATAGTAATTTAAAACTTCCCAACAAAGAAAAGGTCAGACCAGATGATTCCATAGCTGAATTCTACCAAACATTTAAAGAAGAATTAATATGAATTCTTCTTAAACTATTCCAAAAATGAACTAGAGAGAATACTTCCAAACTGATACTAAAGTCAGACACAGATACTACAACAAAAGAAAACTGTAGGCCAATATCTGTGATGAACATACATGCAAAAAATCTCAATAAAATACTAGCAACCAAACTTAACAACACATCAAAAAGACTATACATCATGACCAAGTGGGTCTTATCCCTGGAATGCAAGGTTAATTTAACATACACAAATCAGTTAATGTGATGCACCACATTAACAGAATAAAGTATTTTAAAACACATGATCATTTTAATAGATGTATAAAAACACTTGACAGAGTTTCACATCCTTTCATAACAACTCTCAATAAATTAGGCATAGAAGGAAATTTTCTCAACATAATAAAAGCCATTATGAGAAGCCCACAGTCAACAACAAAATCAATGAGGGAAAATTGAAAGCTTTTCCTCTAAGATCTGGTGCAAAGACAAGGATGTCCACTCTGCTTTTATTCTACATAGTTCTGGAATTACTAACAAGAGTAATCAAACAGAAAAAGAAAAATATCAAAATCAGAAAGGAAGAGGTAAAACTATCCCTATTTGCAGATGACATGATCCTATATTTAGAAAAACCCTAAAGACTATACACATACATACACACACAACACACATACAATTGTTAGAATAAACAAGTTCGATAAAGTTGTAGGATAAAAAAGCAATGTACAAAAGTCAGTGACATTTCTGTACATCAATGAACTATCTGAAAAAAATCAAGAAAACAATCCCATTTATGATAGCATCAGAAAATAAAACACTAGTATTAAATAACTAAGATATTGATGAAAGAAACTGAAGATACAAATACATGAAAATATATCCCATGTTCTTGGATGGGAAGAATCAATATTGTTTAATATGTTTAAAATTTCAAAGTGATGTACAGATTCAACCCAGTCCCTATAAAAATTCCAGTGGCATTTTTCATTAAAATAGAAAAAAATTCTAAGCTATTAAGGAATCACAAAAGATCCTAAATAGCCAAAGCTATTTAGTTCTGAAAAAGAAAATCAAAATTGGAGGCATTACACTACCTGATTTCAAATTATATTACAAAATTATTATAAGAAAAACAGTATGGTACTGGCATAAAGACTAACACACAGACCAATGGAAAAGAATAGGGTCAAAAAAAAAATCCATACATTTATGGTGAATTGATTTTAAACAAAGATGTCAAGAAGACACAGTAAGGAAAAGAAAGACTCTTCAATAAGTAATTTTGGGGAAACTCGATATCCACACACTAAGGAATAAATGTGGACCCTTATCTTAAACCATATATAAAACTCATCTCACAATGGATTAAAGACCTAAGCATAGGACTTAATATTATAAAATTCCTAGAAGACAACATAGGGGGAAATCTCCTTGACATTGGTCTTAGCAATGGTTCTTTGGATAGGACACAAAAAGCACAGGCAGCAAAAGCAAAAAATAAACAGACAGGACTATAACAAACTAAAAAGCTTCTGTACAGCAAAAGGAGCAATCAATAAAATGAAAAATCAGCTTTTGAATTAGAAGAAAATATCTGTAAACCATGTTTCTGATAAAGGTTAATTTCTAAAATATGTGAGACACACACAATTCAATAGCAAACAAAACTAAACCAAAAATCACAAATAACCTATTAAAAATGGGCAAAGGACCTGAATAGACATTTCTCCAGAAAATATATAAAAGTAGTTAACATATAAGAAAATGCTCAACATCCCAAATAATCAGAGAAATGAAAATGAAAATATACTGAGATACCACCTCATACCTATTCAAATGGTTATTATAAAAAAGACAAGAGATAAGTGTGAGTGAGAGTGTAGATGACATGATCCTATATGTAGAAAATAGGAAAAGGGAATTATTGTACACTGTTGGTAAAAATGTAAATTGGTACCACTATTATGGAAAATAGTGTGGATCATCTCTTAAATATTAAAAATAAAACTACTGGCCAGGCATGGTGGCTCATACCTGTAATCACAGCACTTTAGGAGCCCAAGGAAGGCGGATCACCTGAGGTCAGGAGTTCAAAACAGCCTGGCCAATGTGGTGAAAACCTGCCTCTACAAAAACACAAAATTAGTTAGGCATAGTAGTGTGCACCTGTAGCCCCAGCTAC
>CM052648.1:11412564-11432559 GCA_028533165.1 Leontopithecus rosalia | reverse complement strand
GGGGAGGGAAGGGAAGGGAAGGGAAGGGAAGGGCAAGTTACTGTATGAGCCAGCAATGCCTCTTAAGAATATATATCTAAGGTAATGAAATTGATATACCAAAGAGATATCTGCACTCCCATGTTCACTTCCCCATTATTTATTATTCAGTAGCCAAGATATGGAAACAACTTAAATATTCTTATGGATGAAAAATTGGGATGTATATGTATATAATGCAATATAATTCAGCTTTAAAAGAAGGATGTCCTACTATTTGGGACAATATGGATGAAAGTGGAAGAGATTATGTTAAGTGAAATAAGCCAGGCACAGGAAGAAAAATACTGCATAATGTCTATAAAAAGGAAGACACTCTCAAATACATAGAAAAATAATGGTAGATGGTGATTATCAAAGGCAGCTAGGGGTGGAAGGGATAGGGAGATGCAGGTCAAAAAGTGAAAAGTTGCAGTTATGTAGGATGCAGTTATGCAGTGAAAACTGCAGTTATACAGTTATGTAGGATCTATGGTATTGCATGAGGACCATACAAAGAGAATAGAATTTAGGTGGTCTTACCACCAAAAAATAAGGTAACTATGTGAGATAATGGATATGTTAAATTGTTTACTTATAACAATTATTTCACTATACATATGTATATCAAAACAGCAAGTTGTACACCTTAAATTTATACAACAAAATTTTTTTAATTGCCAATGTCATCAAAGTCATGTGACAAAGTCATAATTATACCACAATATGTACATATTACATGGTAATGACATGTAATCTTTTACAAGTCCCAGAAAAGGAGAACAAAAGAAAAATTAAAGAGCGGCATCTAAAAATAATTCGAGAATATATAAAATAGCATAATTTGTCAGACTTGAAAATTTATTGAATGCCCAGCACAAATGGATGAAAATAAACCCAAATCAAATGACATAATCATGAAATTTTAGAACACCAGGGATAAAGAGATCCTTTAATTTCTCAAAACAGAAGGGAACAAAAGAACACATACGAAAGACAGAGAATCAAAAAGTCTTCAGACTTCTTAATAACAACACCAGATACTAGAAGGCAGTGGTGATTTTGGGGAACAGAATGCCTTTAAAACTCATTAGAGGCCGGATGCGGTGGCTCAAGCCTGTAATCCCAGCACTTTTGGAGGTCGAGACGGGTGGATCATGAGGTCAAGAGATTGAGACCATCCTGGTCAAAATGGTGAAACCCCGTCTCTACTAAAGATACAAAAGATTAGTTGGGCATGGTGGCGCGTGCCTCTAATCCCAGCTACTCAGGAGGCTGAGGCAGGAGAATTGCCTGAACCCAGGAGGCGGAGGTTGCCGTCAGCTGAGATCGTGCCATTGCACTCCAGCCTGGGTAAAAAGAGCGAAACTCTGCCTCAAAAAATAAAATAAAATAAAATAAAACTCATTAGAAAATTTATTTTCAAGCTAGAATTATATACCTTGCTAACATATCTATTAAGAGTCAATGAAATTAATTATTTCTCAGACATGCAAATCTTTAAAAATTCTATGACTCTTTTCCCAAGAAACTACTAGAAAATATGAACTACAAAATGGAAAGAGTAACCCACAAAGAAGATATGGGATATTAGAAATAAGAGATAGTCCCCAGGAGAGAAGTTAAAAGAATCCCCAGAATGACTGATAAGGAAGATTACAAGATGAGATCAGTGCTCTAAGCATAAAAGGGCTAGTAATCCATGGTGGAACAGGCCCAGAGGCTCCGTGTATATTACTCACAAATATTAGGTAGGTAGAAAATAACCAAAGCATCTTTACATCTTGAGAAAAGAAGAGATTTAGACAAATGGAAAAGCCTGGTTCAATTACTGATAAGAACATAGAAAATAAAAAGTAATACAAGACCATCAATAGCTCCAGGGAAAACCAAGTTTACCGGAAAGGGAAGTAATCATAATATACTACATTGCTCAGCTGTGAATAGCATTTACACAGTCATGATAATATAAACAAACAATACTGATCTAATCAAAATCATGATGTTGATTAGGTATGGCAAGAATATGTATATCTTGGCCGGGCTCAACGGCTTACGCCTATAATCCCAGCGCTATGGGAGGCCAAGGCGAGAGGATCACTTCAGCCTGGGCAACATAGCAAGACCCTGTCCCTGCCTCTATAATAAAAAAATAAATAAATAAATGAGTCAGGCATGCTGGCATGTGCCTATAGTCCCAGGTACTCAGAAGACTGAGGCAGGAGGAGTGCTGGACCCTGGGAATTTGAGGCTGCAAGGAGCCACGATGACACCATTGCACTTCAGCATGAGCAACAGAGTGAAACTCTGACTCAAAAAAACAGAAATGCACATCCGGTAGAACAAATTGTTAGATAATATCTGAAACTGGAACATCAACAAGTAGCAATACAAGCTACTTTTTTAAATACAGAAAAGTAAACACCACGATTGTCCATTAAAAAAATTTTAAGTATTGTTTCTGGGGAAAGGAAAGCTGGACAAAAGGGGCAGAGAACTGGTGTTTTATATAAGAAAGCTTGTACAACTATATAACCCTTTAAACAATATGCATGAATAATAACGTTTTACTAGGGCTAAAGATATAAAAGATATAGTACCTTTATGTTTACCCATCTACTGTATGAAGCAGCCTGCACACATTATACTCATTGAGTTTCACAGCAATTCTAGAATTTTTTCCCTATTATTATTTCTACTTTACAGATAAGATAACTGAGGCTCAGAGAGGTTAATTAATTACTGTATATTACAAAGCTTGTAAGCAGCAGAGCTATAGTATAATCCAGCAGACTGGATCTAGCATGACCACTCTCAAACACTCTACCAAGGGTTCTTAAAATTTTCGACCCCTTTACCCCTTGGCATTCTGGTGAAGCCTGGGATCTCCCTTGATCCAAATGTTGAAAACATTAAAAGCCCATAGAGTTACAGTAGAAACTAATCATATCTCAATAGAGTTATCAAAATATTTTAAAATGCAATATGTCAACATATGTGCTTCCTTGTTATCACATTACCAGCAAGTTTTAGTAATAGGTCTGATATCTACCACAATTCCAAAGCAGCCATGAGCAATAACACTAATGGAGTGTAAAACTATCAATTTCTATTCTTGACAAAGTCTCTCAGGTACTGCTAACACAACCATGTATTATTCAGCTGCCTGTTTTTATGAGTAAATTGCGGGGAAACATTAGTGAAAAGAAAAATGCAGTATTTTCCCATCCCAGTTTATAGATCCTGCAAATGCTATTCATGAACCCAAGAATATACACTATGCTATACTCTGTCTCCAACCATGATAAAGGTACAAGTTCAACTTTAAAAATTAAAACTTTAGGCTGGGCGTGGTGGCTCACACCTGTTTTCCCAGCACACTGGGAAGTAGAGGTGGGTGGATCACCTGAGGTCAGGGGTTCAAGACATACCTGGCCAACATGGCAAAACCCTGTCTCTACTAAAAATACAAAAATTAGCCGGGCATGGTGGTGCATGCCTGTAATCCCAGCTACTCAGAGGGCTGAGGCAGGAGAATGGCTCCAACCCAGGAGGCAGAGGTTGCAGTGAGCCAAGATTGTGCCACTGCACTCCAGCCTGGGTGACAGAGTGAGACCCCATCTCAAAAAAAAAAATAAAACTTTAGTAAAAAAGGAAAATAACACCTGCTATAGCAAAACAAGAAGGGAAGCAGGGAGACTCATTCGGTGTGAGTGCCACAGCCAAGGGGCATGAAAATCCTGGGTGTTTTCCTGATTTCTGCAAGCATCCCTTTCCCACACCAAGTCCAGTCATTGGATGTATCGGTTATCTGTTGTCACAATAATGCCATGTAACACAACCACAAAATGTCAGTAGCATACAATAACAGCATTTACCATTTGTACATCTGTAGTGCTCATGTAGTACCTACTAGGCAGCTCTTCTGACTCTGCGTGTGCTCAGCTGTGTGGACCTGCTCACACATGTGAGACGTGCCTACTTGTCAGCTACTCTAGGATGGTCCTTGTTGGAGTAACCAGGCAACCATATTTCTCTCATCTTCTCACAGGCTAGCCCAAGAATGTTCTCATGGTGATAGCCAAGGTGCAAAAGCAGTTCCAATCACGTAAATGTTTTTTCTAATTTCAGCCTGATTCACATTAGCTAACATCCCATTGGCCAAAGCATGTAACACAGCTAAACCCAACATCAGATTCAGAGTGGGAGAGTACTATAAAGTTACCCGGTTACCGCATGGGCATAGGGAGGAGAAGGGAATTCGAACCATGACTGCAGTTAATCTATCACACTGGGTCTCCTGACAAGTCTTGTTTCTTTGCATTCTCCCTCTGGACTTCCACAGAGCTACAGACATCACTAATCTAATAACAGCAAAGGGCTGGTGTGGTCTTCGGAGACCACGATGAATTCACCGTGAGGTCTTTTATAACAACATGAAGTGTGGCTATGGGTGGAGCAAGGTTGAGGAAGTCAATTCCCAAACTCTCACAGCTGCTGCTGACCACCCAACAATAATTGCAGAAAGTTTTCTATCTAGACCTCCCACTTGGTAGCTTATAGTATAAACCAGGAGACTTCAAACTAACTGCTCTTAACTTTTCTTCACCAAGACTGGAGATTTACATTTGTTCATCACCATCACCAAATAAAAGACAAATCTGATACTCTTTTCCCCAGAACACCTACAAAGAAGGCAGAGAGAGAGATGGGTGGCAGGGGCGGTGGGGGGGTGGCGAGAGAGAGACATGTTGTCTATTTTTGAATTACAGAAATTGCTCATGCATCTATTTCTCTGCTACCCTCTCTACTTCTTTTTAAGTGAAAGTGATTTGAAATAAATTAACAAGCCAAGGTTCTGTGCTGAGAATAATTGCATAGGAACGTAGCTAAAACTCACCTCAACAGGTGAAAAACTTGCCAGTAGGCAATACTAGACACTTTCTGCCTAAATGTCAAGAATACGTTATTGATTGCAGTAGTCTGCTTGAATTCTTTAATGGCTCTTTACTGCCTACCAAAATATTTAGCCTGACATTCAAGACCCTACACAATCTAGCTTTAACCAACTCTTCTAACTTGATATACTAACACTTCTCTTTGGATGGTCTGTGCTCTAGCCAAACCAATCTACATACAGTATGTATTTCTCATCTCTGAATTTGCTCAAGAGGTCCTCTCTGCCTGAAAAATTTTTTAAGTCTCCCCTACTGTCCAAGCTTACTTGTCCAGATGTTACCCTTTGACCAAGATCAAAGTCAAATACCACTTCCATGTGTTCAAAAATAAATTATTAAAGGGCTCTTAATTTTCAGACACGTCCTAGAGGGTCAAGTAAGAGTTCTACCTTAATTTTCAGGAGAGTGCTCTACAGACTAAGTCAGAGTGGGTTAAATAAATGGAGATAGACAAGGAGTTGGCAGAGAAGAGTGCTCCAGGCAGAAGCACCACCATTTTCAAAAACACAGTGATACAAGAGAAGCAGCAGAGTGTGTTCAGAGGACTATGAGTGCTCAATATTGATAGGTGGATACACCATCCCTTCTCCTGAAGTCTTTCATATGGCCTTTCTCCACCCTTAACTCACTCCATCACAGGGGACATAGAGTGACTTACCTGATTGGTAAATTTGGAAAGAATACAATAGATCTCCCTTATTTTGTGGGGAGCAGATTACATGCAAGGAAAGTTCTATGCATGTCTATGTCATGCATTTAATATTTACTGGTTGAAGATTCCCTGAGCCTGTGCTGCCTGTGGCTGGATAGGTAACTTGCCCAGTCCAAGGGATTCAGCTAATGGGCCCATGCTACTCACACGAGCTGTGTCATCTAACTTAGCTCTTATCACCATGAGAGGTGAGAGATGAGAGATACTTTGGTATTATGATTCCTTTGGGTTGTTTCCCTCAATTTGTTCAAATCCCAAGAGGAAAGATAAACCTGTGCCTGGGCTCCTCAGAGACTCCAAAAGCCACAGCTAGATCTTAGGTAAGAAGTGGGACGCACAGGCAGATATATAGCAGGTGGGAGACAGGGGAGAGATTGTCAGCAAGAGTGTCATGTTCTATGCTCTGAGTTCTGGCTTCATTCTGAGGGCAATGGAAAGTTCAAAAAGGATTTGAAGTAGGAGAGCAACAGAACAAGATTTGCATTTCAGAAAAAAAAAGTTGTTCTGAAAGAAGAATGGATTGGAGAATGGGAGATGAGGAAGGGGATAGGCAAGACTAGAAGGAGACGAGTGGGAAGCTGAGAAACTGGATGGAGAGATAATGATATGGATGAAACGTCTGTGCCTCCACCTGATATTAGGTTCCATATACTGAAACCTAATCACCAAAGTGGTGGTATTAGGAGGTGGGGCCTTTGGTAGGTGATTAGAGCATGAGGGTGGAGCCCTCATGAATGGGATTTGTGCCGCTATAGAAAAAGACTCCAGAGAGCTCACTTGCCCTTTTCACCATGTGGGGACACAGCAAGAGGAAGGCCATCTGTGATGAAGGAAGAGGATCTGGATTTCCAGGCCTTTCAAGCTGCAAGAAATACATTTCTTTTGTTTACAAGCCACCCAGTCTATAGCCTGAGTGAACTAAGACAGATCAGTATCTGTCTCAGTCTATTCACACTACTATAACAAAATACCTGAGCCTGGGTCATTTACCTTGCTGTGCCTTGCATGGCAGAAGATGGAAGAGAGAAAAAGGATGGACCAGCCCCTTCAAGCCCTTTTATAAGGGCAATAACCCCATCCATGAGGGCCTGCCTTCATGACTTTACCATGTCCTAAAGGCCATACCTCTTAACACTATCACATTGGCAATCAAATTCCAGCAAATGAATTTTGGAAAACACTTTCAGACCATCGCAGTAACAATTCTAGAAATATTGGAAGAATTTCTTTATGTTGCTTCCACCAACCTGCCTGCCAACCCTTCCTATGGCAACTTAGCAAGATCCCATCTCAAATAAGTAAATAAAAAGTAAACCTGAAAACAGTTGCTGTGGCAGTTAAATATTGCTGCATTAAAAAAAAGAACCTCTGTTCTATTCCATTGGTCTATATCTCTGTTTTGATACCAGTACCATGCTGTTTTGATTACTGTAGAATGGACTGGGAAAACGTGGCACATATACACCATGAAATATTATGCAGCAATCGAAAATGATGAGTTCGTGTCCTTTGTAGGGACATGGATGAATCTGGAGAACATCATTCTCAGCAAATTGACTCTAGAACAGAAAAGGAAACACCGTATATACTCACTCATAGGCGGGTGATGAACAATGAGAACACATGGACACAGGGATGGGAGTACCACAAACTGAGGTCTATTGGGGGAAATAGGGGAGGGACAGCGGTGGGGGGAGCGGGGGAGGGATGGCATGGGGAGAAATGCCAAATATGGGAGAAGGGGCAGAAGGCAGCAAAACACACTGCCACGTGTGTACCTATGCAACTATCTTGCATGTTCTGCACATGTACCCCAAAACCTAAAATGCAATTAAAAAAAAAGAACAGTCTCAAAATTTCTCACTTGAAGATAGTCACCATTTTTTATTGCTCATGGATTTACAGGTAAGATGGGTGGTCCTGCTCATCTGGGCCAGGCACAGCCTGTGTCAATCTCCTTACTCCTGTATCTGAGGTCATCTGGCAGGTGGCTGAGGACTGATCCACCTAGGATGATTGTCAGATGCGGTGCTGAGGACTCCTAGACCATACTTCTCTCATCATCTGGAGGCTAGCCTGAATTTGTCCTCACAATGGCAGAACAACTTTCCAGGAGAACAAATCAAAGGTGACTTGAAGTCTAGACTCAGAACTGGACAATGTCACTTCTTCCGTATTCTCATGGCCAAAGCAAGTCACAAAATCAGTCCATATTCAAGAGATAAGTAAGTCGAAACCACCCCACAGGAGGAAGTGAAAAGTCACACTGTTAAGGGGATTGATATAGGGAGGCGTGGCAAATTGGGGACAGTTCTGTAATGTTTATCCTAGGGAGTTTTCAGACGCAATTTTGGCTGGGGCAAAACAACCCCTTTACCAACGGTGATCAAGAGAGAAATGTGCTTGCTGTTTATGGATGGTGATGATGATGACAAGAATTCAGGGAACACATGTTGCAAGCCTACTGTGTGTTCTTCACAATACATTCGTGGGGTAGATACTGGTGCAATCCGCATTTTAAAGCTGTGGAAATTCTGTCTTCAAGGGGGGGATGTATCTTTCTTCTGGTTATGTAGCTACTAGGTAACTAGAAACACATATATAGAGTCACCGCCTGGAATGCTGGATAACTGCCTTTGCTCCAAGCCGAAGAGAAAATGTGCCAGAGGTTTCTATCCTTGGCTGGGAGCTGCAGGAGGCTTTTCATTTCACCTGGGTCTCCTTTTCCTATTGTGTCTTTCTCTTTTCATCCCTCTTGATTATCCTTATTCCTGCTAAGTCTATTTTTCAGATTTAGTCCATAATGTTTAATAATAAAAGACATTTTCACTGCTTTATAGAGACAGAGAGGATTAACAGTTAATTTAATGTTTGCAAAATGCCTTGAGCACCTTGGAATTAAATATGTTGTGTGCAAGTAAATAAATAGAGGCTTTAGAGTGTAGAGACATCAGTTTTCCCTGAATCACATGCTCAGAGCATCTAAATGCATGCAGACACACAGCCAGCTGGAAATCTACTGGGTTCCACAAGACGGGTACCAAGCAACCCTAGAATTTGCCCTTTCACATGTGGTATTAGAAGGAAGAGAGGAAATACAAAATTCCATCACCCACCACGTTTTCTACCTCTCTGTGGAGGAGATGAAAATCAATGCAAATGCCTTCCTTAATGTTTAATAATTCAAGTCTTCCCTACCCTATTCCCCTTTCACTTGTCCCTTCTTATCCTTTCCATTCCCTTCTTTCCCTGTTCCCACTGTCTCCCCAAAAGTACTCCACTTCCCCAGGACCCAACCAGCCAGCAGATGACTGGGCATTGAAGGAAGATGAGAAGGCTCTGCTTTTAAAAAGAGAGAGCAAGAGGGAAAGATAGCAAGAATTTTGAAGCTTATATGGAGACCATCTCTAATATATTACCATTACTCATTATCATTTTATATTGATAATGAGTCGATCAACACTACCGTCTCTGGCTGTTGCAGAGAGAGCTTCCATGAGAGCACACAGAGTGCTACCTAGGGCCAGCTTTTTGAATCTCAGCCTAGTGCTCCCTGAGAAGTCAACATTCATGGAAGCCTGGGGTTCAGGAAACCTCCAGAACTTAAAATTTAGATGAAATTACTTGTAAACTTCATGGGTCATTGTGGGTCGCCCTGAAGCTAATTAAAACATCCTCTCTGTGGAGAAACTATTTCAAGTCCTAAACAACTAAAATGTGAGTGGATTTTTAGGATAAAATGTATGGTTGCCAAGGTAAGGTGGACCTATAATCAGATGATGTAAATCTGATGAGAAAGAGCCTCCAATCATCAGGTGCACTCCTCCAACCTCATAGTGCACTTTTGCGAATTATTTTCCTCCTGAGGCTGCTCTTGATTTTCATTTTGACCAGATTAGAGGAGTGGGCAGAGAACACATCATGTGATCTCCCTAACCTCCTACAGCTATAGAGGAAACATGGAATGGAAGACAGACAAAGAAACCAATGTATGCCAGGTGTCTCTAGCCACTAGCTTTGTTTTTCTGCATTATCTCATTCAATTCCCCATGCCCTTCAATGGTATTATTAGAATGCAGAAGGCAGCATTTGCACATCAGAAATGTTATTATATGCCTAGGCAGGTGGATCTGTGGATCTGGAACTCCTAACCTGAGGCTAGGAGTTCGAGACCAGCCTGGCCAAGATGGTGAAACCCCATCGTACTAAAAATACAAAAATTAGCCAGATATGGTGGCATATGCCTGTAGTCCCAGCTACTCAGGAGACTGAGGCAGGAGAATTGCTTGAACCTGGAAGGCGGAGGTTGCAGTGAGCTGAGTTGGCGCCACTGAACACCAGCCTGGGTGGCAGAGCAAGACTCCATCTCAAAAAGAAAAAGTTATTATATGCATTTACACATGAAGTTGGTGAGGTTGACTATCTTGCTCTATACCTCTCACACAGCTCTTAAATGGACCATGAGCTCCCTAAAGAGAGGGCAGGATCTCACTCCCCTGTGCCTCCCAGTACCTAGCATAGGACCTGGCAGAAAATAGGCAGTCAGTACACATTTGCTGAAGGCAAATTAAGAACGTGGCAGAAGTGGAATTCGAATCCATTCCTTTCAATCTTCAAAAGCTTTGCATCTTCCTACAGAACCAACTTATCTCTATGTGTAAGACCACAGAGTTTTGTCTGTTTGTTGTTTTGTTTTGTTTTTCAATTTTATTTTCAGTTCCAGGATACATGTGCAGGATGTGCAGGTTTGTTACATAGGTGAACATGGGCCATGCACCTAGCAACCCATCATCTAGGTATTAAGCCCCACATGCATTAGCTAGACCGCAGAATTTTAACTTGGCATAGGAAATGCTCACAACTGAAAACATATTAAGCTATTTGTCTATTTGTTCATTCCTTCCTGAAAATGAAGTATCACTGGATGCATCTTCTTTGATAGTACAGGTATCTTTTATGCCTCTCATACATTTGTACTCTCATTTCTTTTTCCTTCTTCCAGAGATGGGTCTTGAACTAGAGCCACTCTCAATACTGGATTCATTCATTTTTCTAATGGAAAGATATTTAACATAAGACCCTTGAAGTCTTGACAAAGTACCTATTTAGGTATTAAAAACTACACGCAGACAGGAAATTCTTGTTACTAATTAGAGCTTTAGGCCCAATTCCACAAGCCTCTGCCTGATCTTTATCTTAGTCATCAAGCTCCTTTCAGAGCCTAGAACAGTGCCTGCAACTGAATGGAAACTCAGTGTTTTCTGAATGAATGAGTGAATGGAATCCCCACACGGCAGATGGTAAGCACACATGCCTTCACTCCTGTCTTCCAGGTTCACTTCAAACCTCACGAATGACCCCAGTAATCATCCTGTGAAGCCAAGAGAGGGCCTCCGCCTCCTTCCACATGGCACCCCAAGCAGCAACTACCAACCTACTGAAGGCAGCATTTGCAAAGAAATTTCTTTACACTTTTTTGAGATTGTCTACCCTGGGAAACTGAGCTGAGTCACACATCAGTAAGAAAGACCTTCATCTGTCCCTCTGGGTCTCAGCCAAGTGGCCTATTCCTTTGTGCCTTTATTTCTAATGGGTCCACAACCTAGTTATCTGATGGCCCAGAGATGTACTGGAGCTGGCTTGGACTGACTCAGAACAAACTGTGCATGTCTCTTCCCACATCCTTATTCAGTAACTTCATGGTTGATAGCTTGAAATGAGCCATAGGTTGGAGTATTTACACCATGGGAATCAGCAAGGACTACAGATCAGGGCGTGTGTGTGTGTGTGTGTGTGTGTGTGTGTTTATGAAACCCAGTTATTAAGCCAGCACATCACTTCCTTGACTCTCTCAATTCTAGTAACTAAAGGAAATGAAGAAGGACAAGTCCAAAAAAAATGTTTCTTTCCTCACTGAGAATAGAAGCGGCTAAGCTACTCATGGGAGGCTTCCTTCCCAGGGGACACAGCCTGGTTTCTATTTGGCCTTATAAGGAAAGTAGAGGAAAGGAAGCAGTCTGCATTACCAAAGAGATCCAGAGAATAGCTTGCCACGTAGAAGAAAGTTTTAGCCTCTTTGTTCTTCCGCTGAAAAACTCCATCCCTGCTCCTAAGCAGCTGTGAACATCACAAGAACCTCTTTTTCCCAGTGGTAAAGTGAGGTTGAGTGAGAAAAGGACATGGAAAGGCTCTTTTTTATATTTTATGTTTTCTGTACTACCTGCATCAGAATCACCTAAGAGGCCTGTTAAAATTTTCATTACCCAGGCAGCACCTGGCATGAGCTGACCAAACCCAGAAAATAGGATTTAGAAAAACGCATTCCAGTGGACACAACCAAATGACTCTTATGAGACAAGAGCTTGTCAGGCTGACTAAACTGAAATAGATTCACTCAGGGAGGTCACTGAGAATGTAGGTATCTGTGCCCCATCCCAAGACATTCTCATCACTAGGTCTACAGTGGGCCCCTAAAACCTATAGTTTGATAAAGCTTTCTAGGTGATTTTGATAACAGTTGAAGTTAGACTTTGTAATCAACACATATTTCTCTCTCTCTCCTTTTTTGTTTAAACAGGATGAGCTTTTTTAGAAACCCCCAACTTTGCAAAAACAGGCATCATTTTATGTACAAAATCTGGATGCCTTCTTTGGATAAACATAACCTAACCCTTATAAAACAGAGGCATTATGCCCTTTGTTTGGATGTTTTATTTAATCCACAAAACAAGCCTATAAGATATAAAGATAGATAGTATCATTATTCCCAGTTTACAATCAAGGAAGGCAAGGCTTAGAGGCATAGCTATTTGTACAAAACCAAAAAACTAAAAAGAGGCAAAGCTGGAACTCTTACTCAAGCAATTTTATACTAGAACTCACACCTTTAATTACATGTACTGCCACCCATATGTTTTCATAAATAAAAAGGTGGTAACTTACAAATCTCACCAAGTGAGCAAAAGAATTTTTTTTAAAAAAATTAATTCTGAAACTTTCTCCAAAATGTAAAATTCTACTTTTGTGAATATTCCTCATATAGAAGTCTGAACTGGTTACAATAGATTTATATGGGTGGAAAGCAATCAGAATAATTGGTTTGGGTAGAGCAAAGTAACCAATAAATTAGCTTGAACATGACCTTTCAGAGGCAGCCTTGTATTTCGTTCCTATTCTCTGGCCCTGTTTCCCTGATCCTTAATTGGTAGTTTGTTCTCTAGTCAGGCTGCCTGTTTCTGACACTGGGTAATGCATTATGAGATAATCTACTTTCTGTGACTTCACACAGTTCCCATGGCAACCGTCAATGCCATTTCCCTGCAGAATGGCTGCTTCGTTTGTTTCCAATGTGTTGCAGAAATGTAAACACCTTTGATAAAAAATGTCCAGTAAAAGGACAGTCCAAACAAAGAAGAACATTTATATAATCACAAAAGGGAAACAATCTCTAGTTATTCCAACTCCTTTACAGTGGATTAAAAATGAAAGGTGTAGTATTTTTGGTTTGGGTTTGTTTTTGTTGTTCTTTTTTTTTAACCTTTTTTGTTTGGGGAAAGAAAATAAGGAAAAGGTTTAATTGAAGAGACACAACGCTTCTGTGGAAAGACCTTGTTCATTAAAGCTGTAGTTCATTAGAGTTAAGGTGGCAACATTTCTGGAAGGAAATAACCATATCTATCAACCCAACCACCATAAATACAAGGATTGTTGCTTATCTAGAACACTGCCTGAGGTGACCCCACCATGCTGACATTCAAAATTAATAACCCAAGATTCTCTTGGTCAACAGAGAGAGTTCTTTATATTTAATTCTTGCTGGTTATCTATCTGTTTCTTCAAAGTGAGCTCCAGAGGAAATTTCTCCTCTCAAGATGCAACCCCAAACTAAAGGAAGTCAGCATATGGCTCTTTTTAAAAAGTTGTACTGAGGTATAATTGATACAGTTTAAAAACTGCACATATGCCCAGGCACAGTGGTTCACACCTGTAATCCCAACACTTTGCGAGGCCGAGGCGGGCAGATCATGAGGTCAAGAAATCGAGACCATCCTGGCCAACATGGTGAAACCCCATCTCTACTAAAAATACAAAAGTTAGCTGGGCATGGTGGCACACACCTGTGGTCCCAGCTACTTGGGAGGCTGAGGCAGGAGAATCGCTTGAACCTGGGAGGGAGAAGTTGCAGTGAGCCAAGATGGCACCACTGCACTCCAGCCTGGATGACAGAGCAAGACTCCTTCTCAAAACAAAACTAAACAAAACAGCAACAAAAACTGCACATATTTAATGGACACAATTGGATGCCTTTGGGCATAGCATCTGGATCTTGCTAGCATCTAGACTGTGTTCTTTCTTACTTATTTGTACATGCTGTTCCTTCTGCTTTGCATGCTCTTCCCAACTTTTAGGTCAGCTCATTCCACTCATCTTTTAGAATTAAATTCAAGTATCAACTCCTCCAGCAAGCTATGGTAGGCAGAATTCAAAGACAGTCTCTCAAGATTCCTGCCCTCCTGGTGCACACACCTTGTAGAACCCCCTGTTCTTGTGTCTGGGTGGTAAGTATGACTACAGTGGAACATCTCTCCTGAGATAGGTTTATCCAAAGGGAGCTTATCCACAGTGGGCCTGACCTAATCAGGTAAACTCCTTCAAAGGTTAATACTGAGCTACCAGTTTCAGCCTAGACATACAAGGAGCTTCCTTACATTATGGGAAAAAAACTGGACAACCTAAAAATTAACAATGTTTGAAGTGGTTTTTTCCAGTTCTTTGAAGTAAGTCATTGGTGGCTTGATGGGGATAGCACTGAATCTACAAATTACTTTGGGCAGTATGGCCATTTTCACAATGTCAATTCTTCCCAACCATGAGCATGAGATATTTTTCCATCTGTTTGTATCCTCTTATTTCATTGAGCAGTGGTTTGTAGTTCTCCTTGAAGAGGTCCTTTAAATCCTTTGTTACATTCCTAGGTATTTTATTCTCTTTGTAGCAATTGTGAATGGGAGTTCACTTTTGATTTGGCTCTCTGTCTGTTATTGGTGTACAGAAATGCTTGTTATTTCTGTACATCCATTGGTCTATGTCTCTGTTTTGCTACCAGTACCATCCTGTTTTCATTATTGTGGCCTTGGAGTATAGTTTGAAGTCAGGCAGCATGATGCCTCCAGCTTTGTTCTTTTTGCTTATGATTGTTTTGGCCGTACTGGTACCAAAACAGAGACATAGACCAATGGAATAGAACAGAGGCCTCAGAAGCAACATCACCCATCTGCAATCATCTGATCTTTGACAAACCTGAGAAAAACAGGCAACAGGGAAAGGATTCCCTGTTTAATAAATGGTGTTGGGAAAACTGGCTAGCCATGTGCAGAAAGCAGAAACTGGACCCCTTCCTGACACCTTACACTAAAATTAACTCCAGATGGATTAAAGATCTAAACCTAAGACCTAATACCATAAAAACTCTAGAAGAAGATCTAGGCAAAACCACTCAGGACACAGGCATAGGCAAGGACACTATGACTAAAACACCAAAAGCAAAGGCAACAAAAGCCAAAATAGACAAATGGGATCTAATTAAACTCCAGAGCTTCTGCACAGCAAAAGAAACAATGATTAGAGTGAACTGGCAATCAACAGAATAGGGAAAAACTTTTGCCATCTACCCATATGACAAAGGGCTAATATCCAGAATCTACAAAGAACTGAAACAGATATACAAGAAAAAAACCAAACCCATTCGAAAGTGGGTGAAGGATATGAACAGACACCTTACAAAAGAAGACATTGATGAAGCCAACAAACATATGAAAAAATGCTCATTATCACTGGTCATTAGAGAGATGCAAATCAAAACCACATTGAGATACCACCTCATGCCAGTTAGAATGGCGATCACTAACAAATCTGGAGACAACAGATGCTGGAGAGGATGTGGAGAAATAGGAACACTTTTACGCTGTTGGTGGGAGTGTAAATTAGTTCAACCATTGTGGAAGATAATGTTACGATTGCTCAAGGACCTAGAAATAGAAATTCCATTTGACCCAGTAATCCCATTACTGGGTATATACCCAAAGAATTATAAATTGTTCTATTATAAAGACATATGCACACCTATGTTCACTGCAGCACTGTTTACAAGAGCAAAGACCTGGAACCAACCTAAATGTCCATCATTGATAGACTGGATAAAGAAAATGTGGCACATATACACCATGGAATACTATGCAGCCATAAAAAATGATGAGCTCATGTCCTTCATAGGGACATGGATGAATCTGGAAACCATTATTCTCGGCAAACTGACACAAGAACAGAAAACCAAATACCACGTCATCACTCATAGGTGGGTGTTGAACAATTAGAACACATGGACACAGGGAGGGGAGCATCACACACTGCGGTCAGTAGTAGGGGGTCTAGGGGCGGGACAGCAGGGGGTGGGGAGGGTGGGGAGGTGATGGGGGGATGAAGGCAGCAAACTACCTCACCATGTATGTACCTATGCAGCCGTCCTGTATGATCTGCACATGTACCCCAGAACCTAAAGTACAATAAATAAAAAAAAATAATAAAGTTATTGCACCCATAAGAGAACTGAAGAGGTGGGAAAAACCACTGTTCCAAAATCTGAAGAGACATCTTTGTCCAGAGAAACACAGATGAGATCTGCTTATCTAGAGGAGAAACCTCTGGAATCATGAACTGGTAGGAAGACTCAAAGGGAAGCTTTGGCAAATTGCTGGAATGTGAGTGTAGATGACCATGAGGGTGAGGAACTCCCAGGAGCCATATTCTTAGGGGGACTGCCACATGCATGAACTTCACCTCCAAGAACCTTTCCAAGTTCAAAAGATGCAAGAAAGACCTTTCTGGCTCTGGTAGCAGGAGAGGAAGAGTAATCATTTGGAAATACACCTAGATTAACCCTTTCCATGACAAAGGCTACACTTCAGGAGAAGTTCCAGAGCCATCCAGCGGGAGGGAAAAGAATTCTTCCCACTCCAGTCCTCTTCAGCATCTCATCCAAGAGGAAAAGAAACAGTCGGCAGGGCCAGGTGTAGTGGCTCATGCCTATAATCCTAGCACTTTGGGAGGCTGAGGCAGGCAGGGCACCTGAGACCAGGAGTTTGAGACCAGCCTGGCCAACATAGTGAAACCCTGTCTCTACTAAAAATACAAAAAATTAGCCAGGAATGGTGGCACATGTCTGTAGTCCCAGACACTCAGGAGCGTGACCAGAAGAAGCGCTAGAACCTGGGAGGTGGAGATTGCAGTGAGCTGATTCCAAGGAAAGAAAAGAAAAATAAAAATAAAAGAAAAGGAAGAGAGAAAGAAAAAAAGAGAAAAAAAGAATGGAAAGGAAGGAAAAAGAAAGTAAGTATTGGGAGGTAGAGGTGGGTGGATCACGAGGTCAAGAGATCGAGACCATCCTGGCCAACATGGTGAAACCCCATCTCTACTAAAAAATACAAAAATGAGCTGGGTGTGGCAGTGTGTGCCTGTAATCCCAGCTACTCAGGAGGTGAAGGCTGGAGAATTGCTTGAACCCAATAGGCGGAGATTGCAGTGAGCTGAGATGATAACACTCCACTCCAGCTTGGCGCCTGGTGACAGAGCAAGATTCTCAAAAAAAAAAAAAAAAAAGAAAAGAAAAGAAAGAAAGGAAAGGAAAGAAAGCAACTCAGCAAAGGTCAGGGCTTCAAAGAAATAGACATGAACAACGGAGATGTGGCAGAAAACAAAGAGCTATGTGACTGGAGAAATACTTGTGAAGATCACAGCTCTAAGACAAAAGCTCACTGCAAGACTGAGATTTAGTTGGAAGGGCTGAAGAATGTTCCCCTTTCCTCATTCCTTACCACCATATTAACAGGGCTCCAGCAGGTCATAGGTGAAAGACCTACAAGACAAAGTTTCTCTCTGAAGAGAAAAATTCTGTCAAAATTTTGAAGCCCCTGGCAGTATAGTGACAGCAAACGTTAAACAGAGCTCAACTTCTGGCATGATTATTTACCCCAACTCCTGTTACCTAACTCAACATGTCTGGCCTTTGAGAAAAAAATGACAAGGTATGCCAAAAAGCAAGAAAAAACAGTGAAGACATAAAACAATCATTAGAATCAGGTTCAGATATGATGTTAGAATTATCTGAGAAAGAATTTAAAATAACTATGATTAATATATTATAGGCTATCATGGAATAAGGAGACAACATTCAAGTACAGGTAAGTAACTTGATAAGCAGAGACTCTAAAATACAATCAATTGAATGAATGCTAAAACTAAGACACACAGTACCAGAAATAAAGAATGACTTCAGTGGATTCATTAGTAAACTCCACATAACCAAGAAAAGAATGAGGGAGCTAGCAGATAAGTCAATAGAAACTTCCTAAAATAAAACACAAAACCAAAACAGAGCATTCAAGAACTGTGGGACAACATCAAAAAGTGTAACATATGCAAAATTGGAGTACTGTTTCTAAAAAAAAGAATAGAGGAGAAAAAATA
Source organism: Leontopithecus rosalia (assembly GCA_028533165.1). NCBI lineage: Eukaryota > Metazoa > Chordata > Mammalia > Primates > Cebidae > Leontopithecus > Leontopithecus rosalia. The sequence goes on along the minus strand of CM052648.1, from coordinate 11,414,349 downwards.
TTTGAAGTAATAATAGCTAAGAACTTTCCATAATTATCGACAACATAAAATCATAGATCCAGAGAACCCCAATAACAATGAAAACAAAAATATCTAGACATATCATATTTAAATTGTGAAAACCCAAAGGCAAATAGAATAATCTTGATAGAAGCCACAAGAAAAATATACTTTACTTATAGAAAAACAGCAGGACTTGAGAAGACGGAAGATGGCGGGGTAGGAGCAGCTCAGGATTGCAGCTCTCAGTGAAGGCGCAGACAGTGAGTCCAGGCCGCATTTCCAGACAGATATTTATTACCCACAGAATGGGGAAATTCCCAGGTGCAGCAGAGACATGAGATGCTGGCGCAGCTGTTTCGGCTGGCGCTGCTGTTTCGGCTGGCGCTGCCATTTTGGCTGGCGCCACAGTGCAGTGACACTCCGCACAGGGCGCACAGGCCTGGGAGCCCAGTTAAACTGGCAGTCTGAGATTTGCGAGGGCAGATTAGCATATCCATCTGATTGAAAGGGACTTGGACGCTGAACCAGATCAGGTGATTCCCGGGCGCAGTGGGTCGCTGCACAGGAAATCACACAGATCCCGGTGCCCTAACAGCAGGAGATTGAAATAACTGGGAGAGAGTCAACTGATCAACTTAGAAAAAAAAAAGGGCTCTGAGGCAGCGAGCCAGGTGATCAGGCTTGGTGGGTCCCACCCCCACAGGGACAAGCAGTGCAGCAATTTGATATGCCTGCCTGGGTTGAGAGTTTCACTGCAGACACAGCTGAGCCCGGGACAGTGCAGCTCGGTGGGGGAGGGGCGTCCACCATTGACGAAGCATTCTGCCCCTAGGGAGCTATATTCCCATTGCTGACGCAGCCTGCCATTGCCATGGCAACCCGCCATAACAGAGAGACTCTGCCAATACAGAAGCAACAGAGCAGGGCCCACAACAGCAGGGTGGAGCTCACGACAATAGGGCGAAGCCCAAAGCAACAGGGCAGAGCCCAGGTCAGCAGGGCGGAGCCCACAGCAGCAGGGCGGAGCCTCGGCAGGCAAATAGTGACTAGACTGCCTCCTAGCTGGGCAGGACAGCAGAACAGATACTCATAAAGAAAGCCTTAACTCCCTGAGACAGAGCACCTGAGGAAAAACAAGGGGTTTTATCAGTTCTGCTGCAGCAGACCTAAACATCCTAGCCTAACAGCCCTGAATGAACAAAGGAGCTCACAGCTCAGCACTCGAGCTCCAATAAAGTACAGACCATCTCCTCGAGCAGCTCCCTGACCCCTGTATATCCAAAGAGTCACCTCAAAAAGGACTGATCAGACTGACATTTGGTGGGCATCATTCTGGGACAAAGACAGCAGAAGAAGAAACTGGTAGCAACCGTCACTGTTCTGTAGCTGCTACAGGTGTACCCCAGACAAGCAGGGCCTGGAGTGGACCTCAGTAGTCGTACAGCAGAGGGGACAGACTGTTAGAAGGAAAACTAAGCAAAAGAAATACTTCATCATCAACAATCTGGGCGTCCACTCACAGACCCAATCGAAAAGTCAGCAACTACTCAGACGACAGGTGGATACACCCACAAAGATGGGAAGAAACCAGTGCAAAAAGGAGGAAAACACCCAAAACCAAAACACCTCACTTCCTACAAAAGACCAAAACTCCTCATCAACAAGAGAACAAAGCTGGACGGAGAATGAGGGTGATGAAATGACGGAATCAGACTTCAGAAGGTGGGTAATGAGAAACTTCCATGAGCTAAAAGAACATGTTCTAAATCAATGCAAAGAAAC
>CM052648.1:11396273-11412064 GCA_028533165.1 Leontopithecus rosalia | reverse complement strand
AAAAAAAAAATGAGAAAGCCTACCTGCCTAAGATAAGTAGCAAAACAGTGATGATGTGATATTTAAATATCAGTGCCCAGAATTCTTATCAGCTGTGTAGGCTTGTGGGAGAGAAGACCAGAACAACGGAAAGGCTGCACATACCTGCTTAGACATTAATACTGAGACATGAACAACCAGATTTTCTCTAAACATAGTCCTCAGGAGACTGAACACACAACCATCTGTGGAGCTTCTTTAAAACTCAGCTTGCTAGACCAGGCACAGTGGCTCTCACCTATAATCCCAGCACTTTGGGAGGCTGGGGTGGGAGGATCACTCGAGCTACCCAGAAGTCTGAGACCAGTCTGGGCATCATAGTGAAACCCTCCATCTCAACAACAATAAAAAAGTTAGGTGGGCACAGTGGCACATGACTATAGTCCCATCTATTCAGGAGGCTGAGGCAGGAGGACTGCTTGAATCCCGGAGGCTGCGGCTGCAGTGAGCCATGATTGTGCCATTGCACTCCAGCCTGGGTGACAGAGTGAGACCCCGATTCAAAAAAAAAAATCAGATTGCTACCCCAAATTTACTGAGTTGAACCTCAAGGAGGAGGGTGTGTGAAACACACATACAATGAGACCCTCTCCTGCTTCCCACACCTGGTGAGCCTCTTCCATCTAGTCTGAGAAGTGCTACCACCTGCAATATCTAGCCTATATATCATTTATAGTACACATGGGCCAGGGCACATGCCCTTGGCCCAGGAACAAGAGGACTTCTCCTTTGGGTAGGAAAGATAATAAAAAGAATGATTGATAATATTTATTGAGCACCTTCTATCTTCCAGGGAGTGGTCCAGGTACTCTACATATAATTCATTTTATCCCGGCAATAACTCCACTGCAGTGTTTTTGATACCTCCACTTCACTGATGGGGAAACAGACACAAAGAGTCCAGCGACTTACCCAAGGTCGTATTCATTAGGAAGGCAGCCAAGATGCAGACTCATACCTATAGATGACACATTAAAGGATCCAACTTTTTGTAAAAACAAAGAAAATAAAAGCAAGGTGTTGGCTGGGCGCAGTGGCTCACGCATGTAACTCGAGCACTTTTGTAGGCCAAGGCAGGAGGATCACCTAAGGCCAACCTGGCCAACAAGGCGAAACCCCATCTCTACTGAAAATACAAAAATTAGCCGAGCGTGGTGGCTCGTGCCAGTAAACTCAGCTACTCGGGAGACTGAGGCAGGAGAATCAATTGAAAACAGGAGGCGGAGGTTACTGTGAGCCGAGATTGCGCCGCTGCACTGCAGCCGAGGCAACAGAGTGAGACTCCATTTCAAGAAAAAAAAAAAATAGCAAGGTGTTAGCGGCATTGTTTTTGTATGGTGTGAATAGAGATAAGTTCAATTTTTGCCTGCGTGCCCTTCTAAGTTTTATTCAATAAATATTTATTTTTGGTAAGAAAACTGACCCAGGTTTATTTTTGTTATTCTGCACTTATTTGCCGTACAAATGCAAGTAAATATCTTAATCTCATTGAGACAAAAAGTTCTCAAATGTAAAATTGGTAAGGTGTTATCGTCAGATTGAAATAAGGTATTTTGTATTCAACAGGTAGCACAGTTCAGTCACCTAATGGGTGCCAAACCTTAAGTCCTTTCCCTTTCTTCTTTTCCACCACTACTCTCTGCCCCCCAAGGTGTCATGGTTCTGCCTGTCACCAGTGACTGGAGCTAAGCTGCATCCTGAATCTAGAGGTTTTCTAACCCAGGTGTGGTCCTGGGTCAACAGCATCAGCAGCCCCCCGGGAACTTGACAGAAATGCTGAATCCAGGGCCCCCACCCAAGACCTGCTGTGTCAGAATGCAAATTTTTTTTTTCTTTGAGACGGAGTTTCACTCTTGTTGCCCAGGCTGGAGTGCAATGGTGCGATCTCAGCTGACTGCAACCCCCATCTCCCGGGTTCAAGCAATTCTCCTGCCTCAGCCTCCCAAGTAGCCACCATGCCCGGCTAATTTTTATATTTTTAGTAGAAATGGGGTTTCAACTTGTTGGCCAGGCTGGTCTTGAACTCCCGACCTCAGGTGATCCGCCCGCCTCTGCCTTCCAAAGTGCTGGGATTACAGGTGTGAGCCACTGCACCCGGCCCCTCTTTGCATATTCTATAAACTCCCTCCTCTGCCCTTCCCTCATTTTACTAGTCTGGCAAAACCTAAATCCTGGTCAACTTCAAGAGTCAGCCTGCCCAGTGCTTGCCCCAGGAAGTTGAATGTGGCTGAGAAACACACTCAAGTTAGCTGACAGTCCTCTCCTTAAATTCAGATTGAAATTCAGATGATCCCTAATCCTACCTGCCATGTTTTCCCACTCCTGTCTTTCTCTTACTCTGCCAGATGACTTTCCCTCATTCCTCCCTCCCAACCCTCAGCTAAGGACCTTTGTCTCATGCGTCACATTGTGAGAAGATACCTGTCCTTTGTCAAGGCTTGTCTGGCCTGGATTTTGTATTTAGATATTTCAGTCCCCTGGGAATCAAACCAGATCACTGCTGATTTTGTGCTCTTTCCAGCACACATAGCACCACTGGCTCCGATCAGTGTTGAATACAGACACCACGTTTTTAGAAACTGCCTTTTCCCAAGCACCTTATTAATCCCCAAAGCATCTGTAAGCTTTAAAAGATTTTTGCTAGCAGCATACAACATGAGGGCCAGGCCACGGCTCACGTTCTCCATTTTTCAGACCAGGAAAACTGGAATGCTTGGCTGAGTTCCTGGTCCAGCATCATACGGTGAATGAAGTCAGAGTTGGAGGGTTCTGTCCCCTCTCTAAAACCCACCGCCTCTTTGGGACTGTATTCCAACAAAAGAGAATAAAAAAATGCAAAATACAAAGACTTCTCCCCTGCCCCTCAAATAAGCATGAATAACGCAGCTGAAAGTTATCTGCAAATGTGGCTGGTTTCAAGGCCCAGAATGGAGGATGGGGGCTAGGGGAAATGGGGAGAGGTCAGTGTTCTTCTCCAATGAGACTTTTTGAACTAATGAAAATGCCCCAGATCTGCGCTGGCTGCAAAGGGCTTTCAGTTCCTCTAGTGACTTTCAAATACCAGCCATTCTGAGCATACTCTGTGAAGAATTACCTGAGCCTATTAAAAATACATATTTCTAGGCTCTAACTGAGATGTACTAAATCAGATTCTCCAGGGTCAAGTCAGAAAAATCTTTCCTTTTTAGCACACTCCTTAGCTGCTCCTGATACTAGGTTTAGGAACCCTTGCCTGGGAGCAGTGGCTCATACCTGTAATCCCAGCACTTTGGGAAGCCGAGGCAGGTGGATCATCTGAGGTCAGGAGTTAGAGACCAGCCTGGCCAACCTGGTGAAAACCTGTCTCTACTAAAAAATACAAAAATTAGCTGGGTGTGGTAGCGGGTGCCTGTAATCCCAGCTACTTTCAAGTCTGAGGCAGGAGAATCAGTTGAACCTTGGAGGCAGAGGTTGCAGTGAGCTGAGATCATGCCATTTGCATTCCAGCCTGAGTGACAGAGTGAGATCTGTCTCAAAAAAAAAAAAAAAAAGAAGAAGAAGAAGAAAAAATGGCACCCCTGAGTCCTCGTCATTATGAATCTATTTACAGTGTATCCTAAAATGGCAAAGCTGTCATGGGCTTAGAGAGAATTTAGTTTCCCAACCCTCATTTTACAAATAAGAAAACCGAGTCTCAGAGAGCAGAAGTGACCTGTCCAAGTTCCTGAACCCAGAGTTAGTTAACTGTGGTCCATTTAACTTTGAGTTACAGTCCCAGATCTAATTTTGGAATCAAATTGACATCACTGAAATTCACTTATCTATTAACTTTTAAAGGGCTAAAAAGCAGCGTCAGGTTTCTCATTTATAGTCCTCTCTCCCATAAAGCAGGTCACCTGTGTCAAGAACGGGCTTCGTCACACCCCGCAGACTTTATAAAGTGACTTCCATCCTGAACAGGAACTGCATCCGTGGGAACTTCTTATTTTCTGTGTTGGTCTTTGGGTAATTGGCAGAGTTGGTCCTGAGGTCTCAGGTCTCAGGAATGTTTTGCTCACCCTCTCTCATGTCCCACTCTATTGGATCCCTGAAACTAGCTTGAGTCTTCCAAACCCTGCGTGTTCAAGCAACCTTCTTAGTCAGACCCTGAAAGGCACTCACCTGCACCAAATGAAAACAAATACATTCTGCACATGCTTTCTCTCTGCGGCAGGTTTGCAAACAGAGGTTGTATGCACTGGTTGTATGCATCCTTAAAAAAGAAATGCAAAAAATATGTGTCCCTGGCCCAGGAACAGGAGTCACTGAGAGAGAATAAACATGCCACCACCTGAGTGGGTGACAGATTGGGAGGGCAATTACAGCTGGTACTGCCTGGAAGTCCCTGGCAAGGTTCTCCTTCTAAGGATTTGTCCCTAGAGTCTTTGGGACAAGCTGACGAGCCCTGGCTCATTTATCTTGCTGCTGGCAAGCTGAGTGCTTCCCCAGGCATCCACCTCCTTAGACTGACCAGTCTCCTGGGAGCACTGAGCCCAGCATGGTGCCTGGCACTTGGGCATTCACAAAAATATCTGTTGAACCTTTGAACTGAACTTACCCTTTCTGATAACCATATGTTTCTTGGACAGCTTCCAATGTAACAGCTGATGCTGAAGTGAGCTCAACTGAATTTTTATCCAACAAGCATGGAATGCCTGCTGTTTGCTGTAGCTGTATTAAGATCAATGAAATAGGCCGGGCGCGGTGGCTCAAGTCTGTAATCCCAGCACTTTGGGAGGCCGAGGCGGGTGGATCACGAGGTCAAGAGATCGAGACCATCCTGGTCAAAATGGTGAAACCCTGTCTCTACTAAAGATACAAAAAATTAGCTGGGCATGGTGGCGCGTGCCTGTAATCCCAGCTACTTGGGAGGCTGAGGCAGGAGAATTGCCTGAACCCAGGAGGTGGAGGTTGCGGTGAGCCGAGATCGCGCCATTGCACTCCAGCCTGGGGTAACAAGAGCGAAACTCCGTCTCAAAAAAAAAAAAAAAAAAAATCAATGAAATAGAGGCCCTCCTCACCAAAGGCTGCAATCTAGGGAAAAATGCAGACACACGTTCACATCATCCCTACATAAAGCAGCCTGTGAGAAACGATATTCAAAGAAGTAGAGAGAGGCAGGTGGCACAATGGGAAGACTCCTGCTTGACTTTCTCCTTTATAGCTGATCCAAACACCTCCTAAACCACTGCAGATTGCTTATTGCCTACTTCACCCACCCAAAATGGTAAACTCAAGGGTGGAAATCTTTGTTTCTGTTCACTGATCTTGCCAAGCACCAGAAGAGTTCCTGGCACATAGTAGGTGATTCACAAATTCTTCCGACTCGTGTTCAAATCAGTTAGGATCTAGATTCCAATTCTTTTTGCTGTCTATTTGCCGCTATGTAACCTAAGATCACTTTTGTTTTCTGGCTTCAATTTCCTCCTCAAAGAATCGGGAATACTAGCAGTTGTTGTGAGAATTAAAGTTTATAAAAATGTGCTTCTCAACTGATGGTATTAAAGTTGTTGCAATCATCATACATCATATTGATCTTACTATTTTTAAAAGGCACAGTATCTTGGGAGAAAATGTGATTAATCATGGCTGGGCATGGAGGCTAATGCCTATAATCCCAGGAGGATCACTTGAGCCCAGGAATTCAAGACCAATCTGTGAGATCTTGTTTCTACAAAAAGAAAAAGAGAAAAGGCTATTAATTGTAACTGGCACTCTGATTTTATTTTTCAAATATCCACTAGGTTTCTGTTGGCCACAAGTAGTAACAAGGAAGTAACAGGAAACCCAATTCATGGTGGCTTAAACAAATAGGGATCTATTTTTTCCCGTAGAACAAAAAATCTGGAAGTGCCTTCACAATGTCGGGGCTGGTGTCTCTGCAATTCTCTCGATCAGAGGATGGCAAACTATGGCCCCACAAGCAAATTCAGTGCACTGAAAGGCTATTTTGAAACACAGCCACCCTCTCTTGTTTACATATTGTCTGTGTTTTTTAACTCCAATAGCAAAATTGCGTAGATGCAACTGAAACTCTATAGTGCATATAGCCTAAAATATTTGCTAAAATTGTTATTATTAACCCTTTATGGAAAAAGTTTCCCAACCCCTGTTCTTGATGATTGCTTAATTAATGGTCACACTTCCAGGCAGCACATCTGCTTTCAATACAAGAAGAGTCCTAGTTACTCAGGAGGCAGAAGCAGGAGGATCACATGTGCCTGGAAGTTTGAGGGTCCAGGAGTTTGAGCTGTGATGGCATCACTGCACTCCCAGCTGAGTGACAGTGAAACCCTATCTCTAAAAAATAACCACCCTCACAACCAAAATAAAAAGAAAGACAGACAAGAGGGAAGAGGTGCCGCAGCCATATTTGTCTCTGTAATCAGGAAAGCAAAAGCTTTTCCAGAAAGCCCAGCTGACCTCCTTTTTCATCTCATTGGTCAGAACCAGGTCACATGTCTACCTCTTGCTGAAGAGGAGTCTGGGAAAGTAGGAAATGGATTGTTACAATTGGCTAGACCTGACCTGGCCAATAAGGGGGGGGCGCTAGCCACAGGTGCCTCTTCAGCTCCTGAAATGTGGTTGGTCCAAATAGAGATGTGCTGTAAGCACAAAATACACATCAGATCCCAAAGACTTAACACAGAAAAACAGAATAAAAAATATTTCATTAATTAGTGAATGAATCTATTTTAAATCAATTATATGTTAAAATGTTAATATTTTGGATATAATGGGTGAAATAAAACATACTATCAAAATCAATTTCAGCCAGGCATGATGGCTCAACCCTGTAATCCCAACACTTTGGGAGGCAGAGTTGGGTGGATCACTTGAAGTCAGGAGTTTGAGACCAGCCTGACCAACATGGTAAAACCTCGTTTCTGCTAAAACAAACAAACAAACAAACAAAAATTAGCCAGGCATTGTGGCAGGCGCCTGTAATTCCAGCTACTCAGGAGGGGAAGGCAGGAAAATTGCCTGAATCCAGGACCCAGGAGGCAGAGATTGCAATGAGCCGAGATCACGCCCCTGCCCTTCAGCCTGGGCAACAGAGCAAAACTCTGTCTCAAAAAAACAAAAACAAAAACAAAAAAACAGTTTCACCTGTTCCTACCTACTTTTCCAATATGGCTACTAGAAAATTTTGAATTTCATACGTACCTCACATTTGTGTCTCTCATTACATTTCTATTGGACAGCACTGTGCTAGACTAATCATGATTTGTTGCCTGAGGCTGGGAAAATTGCTACCCTCAACGACAGGAACATTCTGTTGGCAAAGAGAAAAAGGAAAAAGGGAACAGACATTGAATAGTAACTAACAGAGTTTGCTGTAATTCATTTATTAAAAAGAAGAAGAAGAAACAAGTACCTAGTCCATGCCAAGCACTATGCTAGATGCTTGTAATACAACAGTGAGCAAAACGGATGTGGTCCTTGCCCTCATGAAACTTAAAAAGTGTCCCTGGAAAAAGTAATATTGGACCTGGACTTTAGAATGGGATGGGCCTTGATAGGCAGTGACTGGCAGTGTCGGGTGAGATGGGCTGGAGGGCATTGCAGGCTGAGGGAGGGGAAAGGGAAGATGTTTGGGAAGTGGAAGGAGGCAGAGTGATGGGGCTTCCCACCCAAGACACTGCCCTCCTCTTCCTGTTCCATCGTAACCCAAGCATACTCAGCTTCTGTCCACTTCCCAAACACACCATGTCCTTTCCTACCTTTGAGACTTTGCATGTCCTACTCCGCTAACTGGAATGCCCTTCCTCCTCGCTGTCTCCCTCTTGGAGAAAGACTATTGTACCTTGAGGCTCAGTGCAAGCATCCTCTCTTCCAGGAAAATGTCCTTGGTCCCTGATCCAGAGGTTAAGCTCTACTTTCTTTGTGCTCTAATAAAAATAATAATAGTAGTACAGTAGTAGTAAACATCTGTTGAGCACCTACTATATATCTGACACCATGCTAAATACTGTATATTAGTTAAACTGAGCTTCATGATCACCATATTGTAAACATTTTAGCTCATCTTCCAGATGAAGAAAGTTTAGAAAAATTGACAGTTCCATTTCACATGATCTAAGCTAAAACTTTGAACAGGAAAAAAAAACCGTAGGAGGCTGTGAGGTGGATTAAAAGTGGGAAAAAAGGCATCTTAGAGAAGGAACAGAGAGGATGTGGTGTTTCTCCAATGGGAGAGGCAGATGGGGCAGGGGTGAGACCGGGAAAGAGGGGAGTGGGAGCAAGCAAAGAGCAGCTGGGGAGGAGCCTGCATGCTCCACAAAGACGTGTGAATTTCACTCTGGGGATAATTGGGTGTCAAAGAAAGAATCTACACAGATGAAGGGCATTACTAAATTTGAATTTTGGAGATGGGAGGACATTTAGAAGGTGACCCTTTCCATCTAGACAAAAGAAGATGAGTAGAGGAAGAAGGGCAATGGCAGCAGGAACGGAGATTTGTGAGGGCTTTAGGAGTGCTCTTGGCAGTCTGGTGAATAATCAGCACATTAGGGTGGGAAGAAGAGATTCACTCCCCAGCTGCCAACAGGGCTGTATCACTCATCTCTATTAACCCCACATCACCCTTCAACTCAGTGTTTGCCTCCTTGTTTCACAGAACACAACGCTGAGCCCCAGACAGGATACGTACCCTGCTTAAAGTGACATCAAGAATCTCACAGCAACAGAAAGTCTGTCTGGCTTTTCCAAAGCCCAAGATCTTGTCACAATTCTATACTGCCTGTAATCCAAAACCGGGACATGATTCTCTATCTTCAGCAGTTATTGTTTGCCAGACATTAAATATGAAATGACTTGCTGATCTATCCAGTATTTAAATCTGCAAAGCACTTTGCACTCCTGGGTCTTTGTGTGACTTTCATTTTATTCATGATATCTGTTTGGGCAGATATCATGCTTCAGATGGATAATGGGACCTCCATGTTACTGTACTCACGCCTCTCATGGTAGGAAAAAGTTATTTATCTTCCCTGACCTTGAGCTCCACCCCCACCCCACCCATCCTCTTCTTATTCATCTCCCTCCTTCTATCCCTCAGTCAGCACAGAAGGAATCCCTCCAGAAGGCTACAGAATCTTCCACAAAGCAGGTAGTATTGGGATCATTATACCTTGGTTTCTACTTTAGGGAAGGGTAAGATTTTATTTAAAAGAAAAAAAAAGACTAAATGAGTGTACCCTGAAAAGCCTTGGATTTGAACTCAGTTATAGCATTTATCACTTTTTTTTTTAAAGACAGAGTCTCACCCTGTCACCCAAGTGGGAGTGCAGTGGCACGATCTTGGCTGCATCCCAGGTTCAAGTGATTCTTCTGCCTCAGCCTCCCAAGTGGCTGGGACTACAGGCACACACCACCACACCCAGCTATTTTTTTTTATTTTTAGAGAGATGAGCTTTTACCGTATTGGCCAGGCTGGTCTCGAACTCCTGACCTCGTGATCCTCCCATCTCAGCCTCCCAAAGTGCTGAGATTACAAGCATGAGCCATTGCTCCTGGCCCATATTTGTCACCTTCTAATTGGCTTTTGAGGCAGCTGCAGAATATGGTCCCTCTCACTCTATGGTAAGTGATTTGTGGTCAGAGCCAGAGTCTTCCCCATCTTGGTATCCACAAAGTTGTCCTCACTCAGTGCCTGGGCAAGTGATTAATGCCTTTGACGTCCACTTTTCTCATCTCAGAATAGGAAGAACCAGAGCTCACTGTAACGTCAAATTCCTAGCCTCAAGCACTCTTCCTGCCTCAGCCTTCCAAGGGCCTAGGCCTACAGGCAGGTGTCAGAGGGTGTCACTATGTTGCCCAGCTGGTATTGAACTCCTGGCCTCAACTGATACTCCCTCCTTCGACTCCCAAACTGAATTTTCTTAGTTCTTAAAGGAATGTGGGAAAACTTAAATACAAGAAGGATAGCTTTATATTTAAATCAGTTGTTTTACCTGCATGCTGTTCAAGACTAGCTGTGTTTTTCCTTCTGTAAAGAAAATTTCACAGTTATTCTAAGTATAATTTGTTTATAAAAATGTACTTAGTACTTACCATATTCTTACCAAAATGCCAGTTATTATTGCAAGGATGGGCAGGAGAAGGTAATAAATATGATAGAAGGAAAATAGGGACAACGCTTATTAAATAATTACTAATAGGCTTTGTTAAGAGCTGAATTTTGCCCCCCATCTCAATTCATATGTTGAAGCCCCAATCCCAGTATCACAGAACGTGAATGTACATAGAGACAAAGTCTTTAAAGAGGCGGTTATGGTAAAATGAGGTCAAATGGGTGAATCCTCATCCAATATGCTGGTGTCCTTACAAGAAGAGATGAGGACACAAAGGGAAGACGGTGTGGGCATACACGGAGAAGACAGCCACCTATAAGCCATGGAGAGAGGCCTCAGGAGAAAACCCTACTGGGCTGTCATGCAATGGCTCATGCCCATAATCCCAGCATTTTTGGAGGTTGAGGAGGGTGGATCACCTGAGGTCAGGAGTTTGAGACCAGCCTGGCCAACATGGTCCTCCCTCCTTCTGATCTCCTGCTGGGACATCTCAGTAGCTAAATTCCAAATGGGAGACAAAGGGAAAAGAAACTGTTGATGTGTCCATTCCCGACTCCCAGACATGGGAGCAGAGTTGAAGAGAGTGGATGTGGACAAAGTGAAGCTATCTGACGGAGTGCAGAAAAGTCATGTGTGCCCTAGTGAGATGATTAAAATTAGCAGTAGATGTTTGGTGGGGGCGGGGGGGTGTAGGGGAGAACAAATCAAATGAAACGTCAATGTTTTTGTTTGATTACGGATGTTTTGTTACTTTGATAAACCTATTTTTCAAATTGTGATGTCAACTAGATTGTAAACTCGTTAGGAATAGGCACTATGGCTTTTAACTCTTTGTCCCTAGATTCCAGTAAGATAATTTGGAAGTAATAGATACTTATTTTCATTAATAATGTAAAACATGTATTTAGAAAGTTCAAATCACACCTTTTTTCAAGAGCATACAGAAGAAAAAACTTCCAAAACTGACAATTTGCTGAACGATAAAGCAAGTGTCAACAAATTGTAATGCACTAAGCCCATACAGAATACGTTCTCTGGCCACAGTGGAAATTAGCTAGATATTAGTAGTAGAAACACAACAGGAAAATCCCTACATGATTGAATATGAATCAGTCTGCTTCTACATGATCCTTAAATCAAAGAAGAAATCACAATGGAAATGAGAAACTACTTTGAACCGAATGATAATGGAAATAATTTCCATACTTAGAGGAAAATTTATAGCCTTAAATGCATCTGTTACAGGAGGAAAAACCCAAAAGCCAATGACCTGCATATCTTTCTGAAAAGACTAACGATAGAACATAGTTAGATCTATGAAATTACAATTTTTGAAAAAATTATTCAAAAGTTTATGAAATAACAAGCATATGATAAGGATGTAGGGGGGAAAAAAGCCAAAGGTTGATCTACTGAAAAGCCTAATCAAATTGAGAAAACATTCCTGAAGATGTCAATCAAAAAAGAGAAAGACAAAATGACAAACATCAGAATGAAAAAAGAGACTCAAGAGACTTAGATCAACAACCAATAGGATACTTCTTAAAATATGACATATATAATCAAAAGAGAGCAAGAATAGATGAGCGGGGTGCTGAGGATTGTCACTTCAATAATAAAATCACAGACCCTTGCTAAGTTTTCAGATCTAGAATCCAGTAACAAATGGAGTTGGCCAGGGACCCAAGAAAATGACCCTTGATATGAAATGATCCACGTCAAGCACACACAGCAGAAACTCCTCTATTCCTTCCCCAAAGGGACCTATATCATTTACTGTAGCTCCAGTGCACTGGACGAAAGGAAATGTCTGGGTAGACATTCAGGGACCGTTGCACACACAGTCTGAATTGATACTGATACCCGTACAGCTGAACTGGCCTCACAGCTCCCCTCTTTGAATGGAGGTTACTGGGTGTCAGGAAATAAGTACAGTCCTGGAAAAATGCAAATTTGTTATTCTACTGGGTCAACAGACCCAACCAGTGGTCATTTCCCCTGAAAGTATAATTAGGATTGACAGTTGGAGTAACTCCCATAATGGGTTCCTGCCACTATAGTAAGGTATAGTACAGTGGAGAGGGGAGAAGTGCAAACCTCAGAAACTGCCTCCACCAGCTAAAAACATCAATGACAGACAGTAGCATACCCTAGGTGGGGTGGCAGAAATTAGGGATGCTCCTAGAGAGCCAGAGGATACCCCTAGGATAACTGTATTTAATTTGCCACTCTGGCAAAAACCAGATGCATCTTGGGGAAAGGCTGTAGAGACTCCTACAACCTGAGCCAAGTATTATTAAGCCTGAGTTACAGTTGCAGAACATAGGACCTTTGCTACAGCCAATTGATGCACCTTCAGACACATGTTACGTGGTCATTGACTCTGCAAATGTGTTCTTTCCTAACACAATCAGGAAAGAGGATCAGAAACAGTTCAGATTCACATGGGGTAGCAATAATATTTACTTACAGTTTTGCCTTAGGAATATATTAACTTTTCCACTCTCTGTCATAGTCTGAAGAGATCTGGACGATATAGAAACCCCACAGAATACCACAACAAGCCCTTATATTAAAGATATTATGCTGCTCAAGCAGGGTGAGCGAGAGTTGGTCAGCAGCCTGGAAGCTTGTGCTCCAGAGGGTGGAAGACAGAGCCTACAATGACATAGGAATCTGCCACTTCAGTACATCCATTGTGCCCCAGTGGTCAGTGGCATGCTGTGATGTCCTCTCCAAAATAAAAGACAAATTTCCACATCTTGCCTGCCCTATTATAAAGAAGAAACTACAGTTTCTGCTAGGCTTCTTCAAGTTCTGTAGGTAAAACATTTTACACCTGGAAACATTGCTCCAGCCCCAATACTAGCTGGCATGGAAGGACATCAACTTTGAGTGGAACCCATGAGATCCAGTGAACCTTGTGATATTGGATCTATCAGGAGTAGAAAGAAATAAAGCATGGAGTTTGTGGTTAGCAAGCTCCAGGGGAAAAATCACAAGCCTCTGGAGTTCTGGAACAACATTACACTATATTCAGTAGATCATTACTGAGAAGCAACTCCTATTGTATTATTGAGCCCTTGCAGAGACAGACACTTGGCCATGGGACATCAAGTGACCATTCATCCAAAATCAGGACTGCTATATGAAGTCATAAAATTAGGTGGGTCTCTTCACAATCTATCATAAGAGGGAAATGGTACATCTTGGACCAATCTCAAGAAGGGTCAGAAAGCACAAGGTAGCCCAGCCCCTCATGTCACCTGCTCTGGCTGAACTAGGACCCCTCCTCCCTTACTCACACATATGGTCACAGGAGGGACTCTTGAATGACCAGCTGAAGAAATTTTTAAAAGCATGAATTTACTTTCCTTTTTTTTTTTTTCAGATGGAGTTCCGCTCTTGTTGCCCAGGCGGGAGTGCAATGGCGGGATCTTGGCTCACCACAACCTCCACCTCCCAGGTTCAAGAGATTCTCCTGCCTCAGCCTCCTGAGTATCTTGGATTACAGGCATGTGCCACCACACCCCGCTAATTTTGTATTGTTAGTAGAGATGGGGTTTCTTCATGTTGGTCAGGCTGGTCTCAAACTCCCGACCCCAGGTGATCCGCCTGCCTCAGCCTTCAAAAGTGCTGGGATTACAGTCGTGAGCTACCGCACCTGGCCAAGTTTGCTTTCTAAATGGGCCAACTTAGTGTGTACAAGCCACAAATAGACAAAAGCATCATTGCAGACCTCACAGGGGCTGGCCTTGAAAAACAATCGCAAAGGAATACCTTTGAAATGGGTGGGGCTTTGGGTGATGTGCCTGTCATTGACTTGTGTGGAAGGAGAACTGGTCTGAGTATAGTAGGCAGAGGTAGGTCAGGGGCCTGTAAGGAAAACAACTGAAAACAAAAAATAAAAGGGTCTGAGTTAGAAGAGTATGGTTAGACACCTGAGAGTAGGTACACAGTATGCCCTCTAGAAAGCATCCATCATAGAAGAGGTACTAAGCAAACAAGCAGACAGAAAGACTCAGCCAGCTGATGTCAGCCAATCTTTTTTTTTTTTTTTAGACAGTCTTTCTCCGTCGCCAGGCTGGAGTGCAGTGATGTGATCTCAGCTCACTGCAACATCCGCCTCCCAGGTTCAAGCGATTCTCCTGCCTCAGCCTCCTGAGTAGCTGGGACTACAGGTGCATGCCACCATGCCTGGCTAATTTTTATAGCTTTAGCAGAGACAGAGTTCACCATATTGTCCAGGATGGTCTCAATCTCTTGACCTCCTTTGGGCTCCCAAACTTCTGGGATTACAGGTGTGATCCAATCTTTATCAGTGCCTATCCCCCAGACAGGCATAAAGGACATCTGAACAAGTGATCATAGTGGCAAGTCACAGGCAATAAATGGGTTCAACTACGTGGGCTCCTATTTGCCAAAGCTCATCTAGCTACTGTTGCTTCTGAACACCAAACCGGTCAGAAAAATATTAAACTGAGCTCCTGGTATCAGACCATTTTTTGAGAAGAACAGCAGGCCATTTGGTGGCAAGTTCACTAAATTGGTCCCCAATCATCCTGGAGGTGCCAATGGTTTATTCTCACAGAAACAGACACATATTCCAGGTAAAGAATTGCCTTTCCTGCACACAGGGCCCCAGCCAACATCATTATCTGGGAGATTACGAAATGGCTGACCTGCATCATTGAATCCTACACAATATAGTATCCATTGCACAGGAGTATGGGAATTGCTCATTGTTATGGGATTCACATGGGAATCTTCCCATTGTTATGGGAAGCTGCCAGCTAGTAGAGCTAATGCTCTATCTATCTCTTTAATGGTATGATAAAGTCTCAACTGAAGTGCTGTTTTGGATCATCTGTAGCATCATTTTGGAGGCAGTATTCTATGAGGATGAGGCGTCATCAGACAGGACATACAAATGGAATCAGAGATCTCTGTATAATGCCATGTCCCCAGGAGGAAAAATGCACAGGACCTAAGAACCAAGGGATGTAAAGAGCAGTCCCATTCATCATCACTTCCAATAATCCTATAGGGGATGTTATTTATGTTTATCCATGAAACTGGGGACTCTTCAAGATGAGTGGTCCTGGTTCCCACAGGGTACACTGTCTTCCAAAGGGTCCTATTGAACCATAATCTATGGTTGTCCCCTGAGTGCTTTGAAATTCTTATGTCCAGGAACTAGCAACTGAGAGAAATTATCATCTTATTAGGGTCAATTAACGTTGATCAGCAAGAGGACATAGGGTCACTGTTAACAAATGGGGCCAGGAAGAAACATATATGGGGAACTCAGGTGACTCACTCTGTTGCTTCTTGTGGTTTGATGGTGTTACACTCAACTGTGACTCCAAAAGAGAAGACATGGAATCAACCCAAATGCCCATCCATGATAGACTGGACTGGGAAAATGTGGCACATATACACCATGGAATATTATGCAGCAATAAAAAATGATGAGTTCGTGTCCTTTGTAGGGACATGGATGAATCTGGAGAACATCATTCTCAGCAAATTGACACAAGAACAGAAATGGAAACACCGTATATACTCACTCATAGGCGGGTGATGAACAATAAGATCACATGGACACAGGGAGGGGAGCACCACACACTGAGGTCTATTGGGGGAAATAGGGGAGGG
>CM052648.1:11368506-11396173 GCA_028533165.1 Leontopithecus rosalia | reverse complement strand
CACCAACCTGGAGGAGCTGCTCCTGGAACGTGTATGGAGGATCCATGCCTGGCAAGTGGTGGACTGTGGCAGACACCAAGGTGTGCTACATTCCCCACCTTCAAAAAAGATTCACTACATAGTTACATTAGGAGAATTTTTGCCTGGAAATCTCAATCTTTTAGCTTTTTAGGGATCACCTCAAATTTTAAACCGAGGTCACGTCTGTTTCAAATAGCCTCAATTCATTGTCTAAGTAATAGTGAATGCCCTAGAGATTCTTACCTAATGTAAAACTTCTCTAACCGGCAATCTTTGCTCCAGAGTACCCTCTTCCTCTGTCCAATCCTGCTTCTTTCTCCTTCTTTCAAAGGTGTTACCCCAAAATAAACTTTTTCAAGCAAACTCTGTTCTCTCTGTTTTAAATGCATGCTACAAAATAGTATGGTAGTATTTTCATAAAATTATGAATGACAGAAAAGTAAATGTATACTTAAAATTTATTAATTTTTGAATGGTGAAGTTACAAATGAATTTTGTTATATTCTTATGATTATTCTGTGTTCTCCAAATGCAATGCATTGAACAAATTTGTAAGTTTGGAGTAAATATATTATTCCCTAACTAAAAGAATATCTAAATAATATATAGAGATGATTGAAAGTAACCATCCTCTGCCATACCTTTTGCTAGTGTATTCATATCCATATTATTTATTCAACAAATATTTATTTAATGTCTACTAGATGCCAGGCATTCTGCTGGGTGATGGGAATAGATTGCTGAATAAAATAAAGTCCCTACCCTTGTGGTCTTTGCTTTACAGTAGAAACTGCTTCAAATTTCTTTAACATTTTTGTCTTGTTATTAAACCATATAACCACAAGCTCTTTCTTAATGTATCAAATGTTATACCTAATTTATGGATCTAGCTATATACCTACTTACCTATCTATATATATATATCATTATTTTTAGTTGTTCTATTGATAGACTTACTATCCAATTTGTCATCCAACCAGGACACTTTTGAGAGGAAAGAGAGTGTTATTCATATATATGCCAAGATAACAGACAAGAACAGATACCACATGCCAGGCAAAATTTCTCGTTGGTTACTTGTAAACTCTGAATAAAAACTAATATTTTTATTTTTTATTGCATATAGTATTCCCTATCCTTTCTTTAATCATCTGTTCTTTTCACTTAAATGTCAACGATTCTTTTTATTTTTACTCTTAAATTGCCAAAGCAAATGATACTTAATTTTTAAAGTCATATTTATATCTTTGATGTTTTGCCTAAAGGTTAATTCTCAAATGTGAAAATCAATCACTGGTTTTATTACTTCTAGAGCTTTGTAAATAGTTTCACTACCAATGTGATCACATTTTAATGGGCTTTTGTTTTTTATTCTGGAATTTCTAATTGCCTGCCTTTTTAAATTCTTGCATATTGGAACAACTTTTCAATTCTCGATTGTGTTTTATTTATCCTTCCAATTACGCGTCTTTAAAGTCTTCCACCACGCTCTGCTAACTGTCGCTCCTTCCTTCCTTCAGTTCTTCATCTGCTAATGAACCTACTTCTATTTTGTTCATAGTTGTGAGATGAAAAAGAAGAGAGTGCTATTGATAAATATGCCAAGATAATAGGCAAGGATAGACACCGTGCCAGGAAGATTTCTCATTGGTTACTTTTAAACTCAGAATGAAATACCAACATCTTTTGTTATTGCATCGGATACTCCCTACCCATTCTTGAATCATCCTTTCTTCTCCCCTTAACTGTCAACAATTATTATCTTTATTTTTACTCTTATATTGCAAGAGCAAATGATACTTAATTTTTCTTTGAGTGGGATGTTGAGAAGAGGAGATAAGTATATCTTTAATGTTAAATCTCTTGTAAAATTATTCGAAACTATATTTCTATTAACTTCAAGAATAAAACCATGATTACTCCCCTCTGTAATGAAAATATAAGCATACTCTCCTCCTCCAAAATACTTCACCAACTTGCTAGTATTGTTTATAGAATTTGGAATTTAAGTCCTACATCATGATTATTATTATATTTGTTTCTATTTGCCCTTTTGCAAAGAGGTTTACATTTGAATGCTTTTTTGTAATTACGTTTTAAAAAGTCACTGAAACAACCTAATTTTTAATTTGTTTTAATCTCACAGTGCCTTTTCTGGAGAGGGGTTGTATCCCACAGTTGCTGAAAAATCTGCAGAGGCCCCACTGTACCTATCAGAATGAAAGGAAAGAAGGCTGCTGCTCCCACAGAAGCCCAGTAAGTGTGACTCTACTGTTGAATATATCTCCCATCATTTATCATTTTTCTACATCAGGCAATAAAATTTCCAGCAACACTGAGTTTCTAAGGCTTTATGATGAAGGGCACAAGCTTTGCAGTCAGATCCTTCTAGATACAAACCCAGCTCTGATATAACTAGCTGTGTAAAGCAATTGAAAAAAAAATTTCCTCAAACCTCAGTTTCTTTATCTGTAAAATGATGACAATAGTGGCTGCCTCAGAAGGTTATTATGAAGAAAAAATAGATACTATATAGAAAGCACCTCTTACAATGATTGGCATATAATACATCTTTAATAAATGCTGACTTGCTTTTGTAAACTGTAGTTGGAAAGCGTCTCCTTTGTAAATAGATGTGTTATGTTCCTGTGCAAGATACCACCAACTCCTAAGCATTGCATCAAGATCCTATCAAGAAAGCCTGCAAGATGAAGAAGTAATGGAGAGAATGTAAGACCCAGAAGGTCAGATACCTTGTCTGTCTGATTCATTGATGTCTCCTGAGCATCCAGAACAGTATCTGACATATGGCAAATACAGAGCAAATGCCTCCGGAGTAAATAAAAAGACAATGAACTTCTTAATTAGATACAACTCTGCTTGAATCCCGGATCAACCATTTACTAGCTGTGTAACTTTAGGCAAGTCACATAACTTCTCTGGTGTCTTAGAATTCTTAGCTATAAAGTGAGAAATTATAACACTTTGTAGCTCACAGAATTAGTCACATATCATAACACGTGTTAAAATTCTTCACAGACTCTATCAAGATTCAAATGTCAATGTGACTGCTGTTGTAGCCACATAAAAAAACTAAAGCATCCTTCTAAAAACGTGGTTCTTCTCCCTGCTTTTGGCCTACCTTTGTCTCTTCATGAGCCTTTGGGACCAGACGCACTGTTTGACAATACTCCAAGTGCCATCCTGACTTCCTCTGCCCTACTGTCTCATCTAAGCAAAGCTATCATCTCCGGCTTCACCTTCTCCCTGCCTCTGGAAACCTGGGCTTGGGTCTGACAGGATGCGCCTGATATTTAAATTTTATATGACTCTGATCTTATATGATTCTCTGGTTCTCAGTACCCTTGACTGTGTCATTTATGAATTCTTCACTCTGGTTCCTGCCCTGTGGCAGCTAGCACCCATTCTTGACCCCTGAGTCTCTATACACCCCACTTGCTCCACACTTGCATAGATAGGATAGATCAAAAGAGTTATTTCCATTAAGCTACCTTCCTAAAATCCAGACTTACGTGGAGATGAAAATTTCCTATTTGTATCAAAAAGGATTTGGGGCAAAGAAAAACTATGAGTATCTCTATGATTTTTTTTAATTGGGCAATTACCAAATACAGCAGACAATGAAATAAGACCTAGGTAGGTGCTTGGTTGAGTGTGCTGGGGGGGAAATGGTAACTCTTTCTGCATGTTGTAATGGGTTGAATTAGAGACAGATTTCCAAGGCAGAGTTCAGAATCATCCCAGAAAGTTCAGTAAAGACATCAGCTATGATGAAGACATCTGCTCAATAGTCACCACAGTGGGAGTGCAAAAGAGAAGCGAGTGTTGGAATGAATTTAAATAAAAAGCTGCCGAGAAAAATCAGTACAGTATTGAGCATCTTATTAAATGTTTCTGGGGCCCCTAATTCTATAGGCTTTGTGTCCATGTCTCACATGCTTTGGTTGGCTCAAAGGCACAACTTGAAAGCAAAAGCTCAACAGTGATCAATCTATCCATAAACATCTCTGTATCCTTAGTGTGTGCCCAGCTCTGTGTTAGGTCCTTCAACAATTATATGGTAATCATTTCTGCCTGAGAATTGAAATTATTTGAGAATTATTAGAAATGAAAAACAGAGGTGACATCAAAGAACTAAACCCATAGCAAGCATGTGACGAACACTGCCAGATAATTAGTAAAACCAATATTTAACAAATATTTCTCGAGCATTTATGGTGTTCCAGGAACTGTTCTAGGCTCAGAACGCACAGAAATGAACAAGAGATCCACGTACCCATCCTGATGGATTTTATACTTAACAAGTATGAGATAGAGGAGACAGAGCGTGCTAATGCAGGATGAGAGGATGGAGAGCAGGGATACAGCTAAAGGTGGCCTCTACAACCACTTTGCAGAGACCTCATTTGAGCAGGAACCTGCATGAAGAGACAGAGCCATGTAACAGAACAGAAAATCAAACACCACAGGTTCTCACTCATAGGCGGGTGTTGAACAATGAGAACACATGGACACAGGGAGGGGAGCATCACACACTGGGGCCTGTGGGGGGGAACTAGGGGAGGAACCATGGTGGGTGGGAAGTTGGGGAGGGCTAACATGGGGAGAAATGCCAGATGTAGGTGATGGGGAGGAAGGCAGCAAACCACATTGCCATGTATGTACCTATGCAACAATCTTGCATGTTCTTCATATGTACCCCAAAACCTAAAATGCAATAATTTGTGTATATATACATATATATATGTATGTATATATACATACATATGTATATATATGTGTGTATATATATGTGTGTGTATATATATATGTATACATATATATATACATATACATATATATATATATGTATACATATATATATATATCATAAGTGTCCCTGAGAGAGGGGACAGAGAATAAGGTAGCACAAGCTTGAGTGCATGTCCACAGCATGGAGCAAGTGTGGTGACCGCAGAGTGTGCCGGACGGGAATGCGGGGTGCTGAGATTGGGCAGGAAGCCAGGGCCTGACTGGTAAAGCCCTTACTAACTCATGGTAAGACATTTGGGAGTTTGGAAAAAGGGACTCAGGTGAGCATGTTCACATGTAACTGGATATTAGCCAACAGTTTCTCTGTGATTTCAGCATTTGACTAAGGGCCCAAGGTCAAAAAGAATAGAATCAAAGGATGCTCACCTTCTAGAAACTGCCAGATTCCATCTCACAGATCTTGCTAAAACATAGAAAACCTGATCATTCTGTCTTCACCTTTGTGAAATGCAAAAAAAATTCAGAGCCATGCAATGAAACCACAGTGGAGGGAAAAGAAGAGGTCATGGAGGCTGTTAAAAGATACAGAACTGTGGTCAGAAGTTTACTAATGTGTAAAAAGGGACTCCAGGGGTATAAATAAGTACCCCAAGACTTCAAAACCCCATCTGGTTGATTGAGAAAAATGGATTAAAGAGGGTTAAGAAAGGAAGAGGCGTGATCATGATAGAGTTTCAAGTGAGACATGGTAATTTTTTTGTTTCCTTGTTTTCTTTTATAAAAATTTGTATTGCTTATGTACAACATGATGTTTTAAAATATGCATGTATAGTGAAATAATTAGTACAGTTCAGCAAATTAATCACTCTATCACTTTCCAGTTACCTTATGTAAGTGTGTGTGTGAGAGTGTGAGAGTGTGTGTGTGTGTGTGTGTGTGTGTGTGGTAAGAGGACCTAAAATCTACTTTCTTAGCAAACTTTCAGTACATGATACAATATTATTAACTCATGCTGTGCATTAGGTTCTGGGACTTTCTCATCATATATAACTGCAAGTTTGTACCCTTTAACCTACTTCTCTCCGTTTCCCTTTCTCCCTACCCTTGATAATTACCATTCCATTATGTGTGTCTACTTTTTTAAGAGATTCCACACATGTGAGATCATGCAGTATTCTCGCTTCCATATCTTATTCCACTTAGTCTAATGTCCTACAGCTTCATCCATGCTTGTCACAAATGGGAGCGTCTCCTTCTTTTCTAAAGTTGAATAATATTTCATTGCACATATGTATATACCACATTTCAAAATTTATTTATCTGTTGATGGACATTTATGTTGTCTCCATATCTTGGCTATTGTAAAAAATGTTGCAATGAACATGGGAGGGCAGAGACCTCTACAAGGTAATGATTTCATTTTCTTTGGGTGTATACTCAGCAGAAGAATTATTGGGTCATATGGGAGCTCTATTGTCAACTTTTTGAGGAACACCTATGCAATTTTCCATAATGGATGTACCAATTTACATTCCCACTGACAGTGTGCAGAAGTTTCCTTTTCTCCACACCCTCACCAACATTTCCTACCTCATCTTTTTTATCATAGCCATTTTAACAGGTGTGAGGTGAGAGCTCATTGTGGATTTAATTTACACTTTTCTCATGAGTAGTGATGTTGAGTACCTTTCCACATACCTGTTGGCTATTTGTATGTCTTCTTTGGAAAAAATGAGACACTGTGATTATAAGCTAGTGGATGGCAGTGGATATACGAGATAAAAAGAAAGAGGTTAGAGATGTGTAGAAGGTGGAATTAACAGGACTGGTGATTTCTGGTTGAGCAGCAAGGTGAACAGGCAAAGGTCTAAGATTTTCTCAGATTTTTGGCTGAACAAATAGATGAGAGTAGCACCATTGACTGAGATGAAGAAGACTGGGGGTTATGCTTGTTTGAGATGAAGATCATGGGTTGCCTCTTGGATCTGTTTAGATCAATGTGCCTGTAAGACTTTTGGAAAGAGATGCTGAAAAGATAGTTAGCTATGCAGGTCAGAAGCCCAGCCAGCAGCCTGAGCTGAGACACGTAGGTCCTGGGGACTCTAACATACAAGCTTACTCTCAGGTACATGGGGTCCTAGGTCCTACACTAGTATTGGCAGGTGATCTTTCTAAATATGTTCCAAACACAAAGAAGGATAATTTATCCTAGCTGCCTTATTTAATCTTCAATCCACATCTGTGAGGTACCTGCTATTAGCATCACCACTTTAAAGATAATAGAACTGAGAACACATGGACATAGGAAGGGGAGCATCACACACTGGGGCCTGTCAGGGGAGGCCAAGGAAGGGACAGCAGGGGATTGGGGAGGTAGAGGAGGGATAACATGGGGAGAAATGCCAGATGTAGGTGACAGGGGGAGGGAGGCAGCAAACCACATTGCCACGTGTGTACGTATGCAACAATCCTGCATGATCTGCACATGTACCCCAGAACCTAAAGTACAATAATAATTTTTTTAAAAGATAATAGAACTGAGGTTAAATGATTCTCCCATTCCACTCACATAGTAAATGTCAAAGACCCAACTCATAATCTGGTCCAAGTTTTCCAGGCTTAATACTTTTAAACCCTGTTTTCCAGTATTAATATTTCAAGTGTTCAAGCATTCATTATGTTTTCCAGTGCTGCAACCCAACCACGTTAGATGGGTGTACATCCCTGTCTAACCTTCATATCCACCCAGAGGTCTCAGCCATTATCAAAATTTTCTTTAAGAGGAAATATCTGATAGTGCTCTGTTACTGAACTGTTTGTATGTTTCTCTAATTTCTATATTACTGTAATAACTGGAAAATATGATCAGATAGTTTTCAAGTCTCATTAGTCAAATTAATATTTATACTGCAAGCAACCTGCAATGTTGGCAACTGCAATGCAAAGGGTTTAGAAAAATTATAACAAAAATCACTGTTGGGGAGAAAATTAAATAGACTGTTTCACTTGGAAAAAGAAAAACAACCTTCAATTTGCAAAATAATAGTTTTTTACTTTAAAAAAAAGTTTCCCTGGATGAAATCAGCCTAGGATGGGAAGCCCAAATCAAGAGACGCAGTGGCTGGGGCACCATAGGCGTTCACTTCCCCCTCCAGATAGCAGTTTTTCCATCTCTCAAAGGAGATTAGGAGCAGCCACCCTAATTGCCTCATGGACTGTGATGAGATACAGGTAAGATAACATCGGGAAAGCGTCATGAAGTATAAAAAGTGCTAGATAAGTACAAGAGTTCATTTAAATAATGATTATGCCTCATAGAGAGACAAGCCACAATGATTCACAGACTGTGTTCCTGGGCCGGATTGCAGCCAGACTCACAGAGAGTGCAGAAGGAGATGACCTCAGTGATTACCATGACAAAGACCCTCAGCTGACAAATAGGGGAAATGGGGCAAGAGAGGAGTGGAGACTCACCCAAGGTCAGCGGCAGAGCTGAGATGAACGCCTACATTTCTTGTGCTGGTCTGTTGGTTTCTGCCTCTTTCCTTTAGCTAAGAAGTCTCACGGCCATTTCCTGAGTCATTACCATCTCCTGCCAGAAAGGGATCTGACACAATCAAAAGACAATAGCCCAACTGCCAGCCTGAGTCTTAGTAAGATAAATGGCTTTCACTAGGAAGAAAAACATGCTAACTTGAAGCTTACAGAGGATTAGTGGCTCCACATTACCAAGAGGATACGTAAAATAATAAAAGCAGCAGAAGCAGTTCATGTCACTAACTGCTCAACATGCGCCTCCATCTGAGCTAAGCATTTTACTCACACATGTATGTCGTTTTATCTTCACGACAGCCCTGTGAAGTGAATGCCATCATGGACTCCAGTTCATAGATGGAAAAGTGAGGCTTAGCAATGTTAAGGAATTTGCACCGGGCCACAGGCGACAGTTGGAAAAAGCAGGGCTACACTCCAGCCAATGTGACTCTTAGTTTCCAGGTTTTAACCACTGAACACGTTACATTCCACTAAATCCTGCAGTCTCTGCACCTGCCATTCTAGGCTCCTCACAACCTCATCCATTTAGCTTTCTCTCTTACCTTAAATCTGGAGAAAATCTTGGTCTGACTTCTCTCCTCACACTACAGGGATAACTCTGAAGGACAGAATATGCAGCCTGTCTGCATTCTTGTCCCTGTATTTTGCTTCCACTGTCCCATCTGTCTAGACTGCTCTGTCCTTTTCTGTCCCTGTTTAAACCTTATTCTTCTTTTAAGACTCCCCTGAAATTTCACCTCAAGCAGATCTTCCCAGCCACTCACCAGCTTCTCTTTCTCCTCTGATTCCCTCTCACATTTATCCTCCATACCTTCCAGGTAGCCCCTGCAGGGATCAGCCTTCTGATAACTCTCATTTCATTTATTGTGTAGATTTTTATGAATATTCATTCTATATTCTCAACCATGTTATAATATCCTCAAGGGCAATATCAATGGCTGCTTTTTCTTCAGTGTCTGGCACATAGCTAGGTAGTCACCAATTATATTTAAAATGAGTGAACAATAAGAATAGAAGAAGGGAGGCCCAGTGCAGTGGCTCACACCTGTAATCCCAGCACTTTGGGAGGCCGAGGCGGGCAGATCACAAGGTCAAGAGATTGAGACCATCCTGGCCAACATGGTGAAAGCCTGTCTATACTAAAAATACAAAAATTAGCTGGGCGTGGTGTTGTGCACCTGTAGTCCCAGCTATTCGGGAGGCTGAGGCAGGAGAATTGCTTGAACCCAGGAGGCGGAGGTTGCAGTGAGCCAAGATTGTGCCACAGCACTCCAGGCTGGTGCCTGGTGACAGAGTAAGACTCTGTCTAAAAAAAAAAAAAAAAGAATAGAAGAAGGGGAAACTTCCAGCTAAATGGGAGGATAACTTTGCCCATCTTTTTTTTTTTAACATTCGGAAGAATATCTTCAAGAGGCCAGCATTTAGGGATCACTGGACGTATTCACACAAAGGCTAACTCCAGAATACCTTAGGTGGGATTTTTGCTTTGGGGAGGTTGGTGAAATGAGCCCCAAAGATGCCTTCTAGTTGCAGGAGTTTATGATCCCATAACTGAATGTGTGAGTGAACGAATAAATGAATTTGCAGATGTCAGTCTTTCATGCTTGGGCTCTCCCCCACAGCAATTGAAACATGGTGTTTTCTGCATAACTCAGTCCTTTATCTGAAAAACACTGACGTGAAGTAAGTGGAAAGAAGATCTTATTTCCTCTATTTTCCAGATGAGAAAACAGAATTATTGAAGTAAAAATAATTTGCCTGAAGTCAGCAGTTGGGCACATACCAGAGCCAGCCTTCGGGATCCCAGGCTGGTTCAGTCTTTGCTTCAAAAGTCCCAGGCAGCTCAACATACCCGCCCATGCCCGCCCCCCACACACATATCTGCTTTCCTTCTTTGAGGCAGAGAGGGAAAGCTGGAAGAAATTCTATAGAAACCTCAGCTTCTCCCTCTTCTGTGCCTTCAGCCAAAAAAAACCATTTGGGTTCTACCTCTCAAGAATTTTTCAGATTAGTCCCATCCTCTCCATAAACATCACCACTACCTTAATGTTCTCCTATGTAAAAGAAGCTTTTGGAATTAGGCAAACTAGATTCATTTCTCAGCCCCAGTTCCCTGGACATGTTAGTTAACTTCTCTCAGTCTCAGAGTGAGAGCCATAATCAGAGCCTATCCCATAGGGTTGTGATAAGAACAAAATGAAGTTATGTAGAAACGAGTGGATAGAGGGAGCTTAGAACAATTCCTGACACACAGGACAGATTCAATATACATTAAATCTTGTATATTTACTGGAGAGGGAAGAGGATACTTTTTTATAACCACATAATCTTCAGCAAGTTGCATAACCACTCTGTGACTCAGTTTCTGTGCCTATATAAAAGAGATAATGGTAATAGTAGTACCTACATCTCAAAGATTTTTGTGAGGAATAAACATGCTAATGCATAAATAGAACACCACAAAGAAATTGCCTCACAAATTTCAAATAGTATTGACATTGTTATTTTTTCCTGAGTGAGAACTACGGGGACATGGCCTCTTGCATGTCTACATGGTATGCAGTCTACACTCCAGTGTTATCTCTTTAATCAAATCATCCCATATAGGCCACAACATCTATCATTGTTCAGCATCATTTTTTTGATTACTATTTTTATCCCTCCAAAATCATCCTCATTTTCTTACAAGAACTTGTCACTCTCTGATTTTGCCTTTACCAGATACAATGGTGTTTTTCATGTCCATGAAACACCTCAAACATTTCTAGAGACAAACAACTCAATGGTAGTCTAACCTCGGATGACTCCCAAGAGACAGGCTGGGGTGCTGACCTTGGTCCTGAAATAAGATTTGGCCATATCGGCCAGGCATGGTGGATCACACCTGTAATCCCAGCACCTTGGGAGGTTGAGGTTGGCAGATCATGAGGTCAGGAGATCAAGACTATCCTGGAAACACGGTGAAACCCCATATTACTAAAAATAAAAAAAATTAGCCGGGCGTGGTGGCATGCACCTGTGGTCCCAGCTAATCGGGAGGCTGAGGCAGGAGAGTTACTTGAACCCTGGAGGTTGCACTCCAGCCTGCTGACAGAGTGAGACTCCGTTCCCCTCCCCCTCAGAAAAATAGAAAAATATCTGGGAAAGGCAGAAATTGGTAGGTAGAGGGCCTCCTGAGCAGCCCTCATGTTGCATATTGTGATGTCTTTCAGGGCTGCTTGCTGAGAGATCCCACCTACCCCATCATTTTACAACTTGGGTCTACCTCAGTCTCTGCCTTGTATATGTGCTCACTAAAGGTTAATTAATTTACACTCATAAATTCAAACTTCTTCATTTTATATATCTGAACAGAAACTTTGACATAGGAAGGATATGCAGCACATTCCAGATGATGCATTAAATGCTATTCAGTCCCTTTCCATTCTTCAGTGCTTACTTCAAACACTAATTCTTCCATGTAGCCTTCCTTGATTTACCCCCCAAATGAAACAAATTTATTTTCCCCCGAACTCCCTGAACTCCTTTCATTAGATAAATGAAAGCACTAAAATAAGTCCATGTGACTATCTTATCATTACTGTTAGACTCACTACTATTACTATTACTATTAGACACATTACTATTGTCCCGAAAGCAGGGCCATGTCTGGTACTTAGAACATAATAGAACAAACCTTTTATTTTACATTATTAAAAGGGTGAGAAATGACAAAGTTGAGGACCAGAGTCTGGGACCCTGCCTTTTTCTAGGACACCACACCTTCTTCCACTGAAACAAAAATTCACAACCTCCTACTTTTAGGCCCACAGGCTGGGTGGAATTGCTTTCTAAAGATATGCACCTAAGAAAGACATTTGTGCTAATGTGCTTTTTACTAATGGGTTACTCTGAACAGGTAATAATAGTGAGCAACTAGTTCTGCGGCAACTGATGGTGTAGAAAATTTGGGGGATGGAAAGGAAAGAAGGGTACTGACCCTATAATTCACTGGTCCTTTCCCGTGGCTCAGCTTTAAAGGAAGATGAATTGATATGTCTGTTAAGGACATCAGAGAATGGGGAAGCATAGTTATAATGGGATAAATTGGCAGGTCCCTGCAAGAAAATATGCCCATCATAATGACCTTGATGAGCCCTCAGCTAGGAGAATCCTGAATGAAAATGCACTAAAGATAAAGAAGTGGGCATCCTCCTAAGTGTACTTTATATAATTCTAGAACAGCTTATCTCCCTATTCATCAGCGCACTACTCTCTACACTCCTCCCTCCCCCTTATCCATCTTTCCCTCCACAGTTCCTCAAAGACAAGATCAAGTCTAGGTCCTTCCTAGACTTCCTGATTTCAGGCTCATCTTAAACTTTCCATGGCCAAGTCTCCACGGCCCATCCTGCAGCCCTTCAGTTTCCAGTGGATGTCACATGACCCTCATCTGCAGACACAGTTGTCCCTGCTGAGCTCTATCAGGGTTGTGGAAATGGAGGTTGTGGAAGAGGTTGTGGAAATGAGGCCTCTGCCAGTCTGCTGGGCCCCAGACCTCCCCTTGTGCCTCTTACCCAAGGCCTCAGCCTTTCCTGGGTAATCTGCCCCATGCCAGCTTCTCTAAGGCATCTTGCTTTGTAGGCTGCCATTGAACTTATGCCACTATCCCCATCCTTACCCTGGCTTGAAACTTGTAAGTAGGCAAATAGGCTTCCAGATATTCTTGGATATTAAATTACTACACAGTAAGCTCAGAGTCCTTGAAGAATTGACCCCTGCTTACCACCACATCTCACACCACACCCTTCAATGTCCAGCTGTTCTGATCTTCTTTGAGCTCCTAGAGAGCACCCCCTACCACAGGACCTTTGCACTTCATGCTCCCTTTGATAGAGCCTTACCAGGAAAACACCTACAAGTCTTTTCCAACTCTGAAGCACCAGTTTCTAGGTAATATAGTTTGGCCCTGTGGCCTCACCCAAATTTCATCTCAAATTGTAATCCCCACATGTCAGGATAGGGGTCTGGGGGAAGTGGCTGGATCACGGGGGCAGTTTCTCTCACACTGTTCTAGAGATAATGAGTTCTCATGAGATCTGCTTTTCTGATGAGTGTGTGGCTCTTTCCCCTTCACTCTCTGTCACTCCTGCTACCTTGTGAAGAATGTGATGTTTTTTAACCTTCCACCATGATGTTAAGTTTCTTGGGGTCTCCCCAGCCACGTGGAACTATGAGACAATTAAACTTCTTTTCTTTATAAATTACCCAGTCTCCAGTAGTTATTTATAGCAGTGTAAGAGAATGGATGAATACACTAGGGGACAGCTGAATGGAAGCATGGTGCTCTCATGGAACTGTGTCCCTTTTTTATGTCACTTATCTCAATTTATGATGCTAAATTCATTTGTATCATTATTTGATTAATAAGAATTAAGTCATTATTTGATTCCTGCCCCTCCCAATAGACTGCAAGTTCCAAAGAGCAGAAACAATGTCAGTTTCACTCACCATTACATCCTCAGGGCATTGCAGTGCCTACCCACATCAGACACTCAGAAAATAGATGAGGAATGAATGGGTAAATGACAAGTGACAGAGTAAACTGGATGACAGAACTCACCTGTAGCTAGAGCTTGTGCATCCTGAGGATGCACGTATCCCCACCCTAGAATGCCCTTTGCCATGCTTAACCCTGGTCAGTTCCTTTTCTTGTGACAGCAGGGAGGCTGTTGGCACTAAACAGGTGTACCCTTCACTGCCTTCAATTCAGGCTCTGTTGGCCTGGTTGGCTGGGTCCTTGCCCCTCCTGCCTGTCTCATCTCCTTACCCAGTGAGCTCTCAGCTCTGCACTGAGCCCTCTCATGTCACTTTTGCAACTTTAATTTCCCTCGACTCCCCTACCTTTCCTATGCCTATCAATCTGGCTCTAAAGTAAAGAAGTTGCAGAAAAGCAACTTTGTTCTTAATAAGAATCCCATCTAGGACAATTACTGTGTGACTCTGGTAAACTTACTTAACCTGTCTGAGCCTCAGGAGTCTTTTCTCTGAAGTCAGAATATCAATACCTCCGTCATGTGGTTTTCTGGGAATACATGCCATAATAGATGTCACATACCAAGTGGAGGGCCCCACTCAAACAAGTTCTAAATAACGGTTGATTCTCTCTTCCTCGTGTTACTACTCTGACCCTTAATCTCCTCATCTGGAGGCTAATATTAACTACTTTAGTAAAGGGTTCTGAAATCAGAGAGATGTGGGTCAAATTCTGGCTCCACTACCTGCTGGCTCTATGACCCTAGGCAAACTACTTATTCTATCTATTTCTCAGTTTCTTTGTCCACAAAATCAGATCCATAACAGAAGCAGCCTCCCAGGATTGTTGAGAGAATAAATGAGATAACACATTTCATTTAGGACTTGGCACATAAATACTTAATAAATATTGGCCATTATTGGTTTTACCCTTGTTATTGTCAAGGGGCCCATCGGGCCTGAGCTTGCATATACAAAGCAGATGGTAAATGTTGGCTGCATGTCTACTGACACACTGCTTGCTTAGCAGAAGCTAGCTCAGCTGCATGAGCTTGAAGACTTGTTTTCAGGGGTCAGCTTTCTATATAAATCCATTATTCTTCCTTCCTCCATTTCCTAATTTGTCATTCTGTCTTTTCCACCTTCCAGGTACACATTGGTACTGAGGAGAAAGGACGTAAAATATTTGACCTTTTGTAAGCATTTAGCTTTACTTTCTTATACTTTGAAACATGCCCCCAAGTCCCTAGCTGTCCATAATTCTCAGGGGGCCCAAAGAACAGGGAGTGGGGAGTGCATCCTGATGCTGTCAAAAGAGGAGATGACCAGGTTTAATTAAACAAGATAATTAAGCACTTAATTATCCTGTTTCTCTCTAATTGATCAAAACAATTTTATTAGTGGTTTATAGAGATGACGTTTCTTTTAGCTTCATAATCAATAATGGTAATGCCATATAAATGTTTAGAATTATAGTCAATAATGGATGCCTTTACTGCTTGTGGTATGGCTACAGGTTTATGCCTTAAAAACAGGAATTACGATAAACTCTCTTTCCCACAATTCCCTTTCAAAAACACACTGCCTGCCTTCACCTCCCCGGAAAACAGAACGTAATTGCTTATCATTGTACATGCCACATTAGCAAGTATATTTCTGACAAAGGAACTTTCAGGCTGACAAGGTGTTGATGGGAGATGAATCCATCCTTCACCGACAAATTTACGCCCTCTAATGATGGGAAGAATGCTCCACATCCTAGTTTCAGACTGTCAATTTCAAACCTGTTTTTTTTCTCCTCCCCAGGCAACTCCAACACCAGGTACTGTAGGACATGTTGATATCATAGTAGGTCCCAGGCCCATCTTCAGATCACAATGCAAAGAGAATTGGCACAGCAGGTAGTCAAGTCCCTGCTGGAAGCCCACCTATATTGAGATGACCAGCAACAGCACAATTACTAACACAAACAGAAGTGGTTGCGGCCATATACATACATCTCACTAATCCCATATGGAGTGTTCTCTATCTCAACATCCCTTTTGCTGGATACCAAAGGTGGCCAGGGTCACTGCAAGCCAACTACCATCCAGCATGAAGGAACATTGGTCTGAACCTATTGTGGTGAAGACGTCTTAGTTTTGCAAGTTTAACAACATGATATCCTCATGTGAACACATTGCTAGGGTTTACGCTAGCCCTCAAAAGGACATTGCGCAAGTGGAAGTCCTGTGTCTTCAGCTTCATTTGTGGCCTTTGAGGTCATAACCCACCTCTGGTTATGAGCCCAAGGGAAGAGACAGGCCTGGGCTGGTACCACTGAGCTGTGATTTCATAGCATGGTGCCTAGCAAGGGCTGCCCAAGACAGTCCGTGCCTTATGTCTGCTGTGCCCTGCTGGAGGCACTCTGTCCCCATCTCTCTGGAGATGCAGGTAACTCTGAAACTCACTTTAAATAAATAAATCAAAAAAGACAAGAAAAGTACTAAGATGACAAATCACTCTTTTCAAGAAAGCAGCATCCAAATTTGAAACACCATGTCCATTTCTCTGAAAAATAAAACACTATTGTGAGCACTGATCTTTCCTCAGCCTGCTATGTCTAGGGCTAACTAGCCCAGTGACCAATTTGCCATCATCCTCTGTAATTAAACAATCACAGTAGTTGCAATAGGGATGGTGTAGAAGCCTGTACGTTGGAAGAACAAATGAAGCAAACTTTGCAGGATCTGTAGAAACATCTGCTCTCACATCTGAGAACCAGGGCATCTGCATTTTGCAATTTCATTCTTCAAGTTGGATTCTGAGTCCTGAGTATAGAACCTGGCTTCAGAGAGAAATGGAAGCAGATATTTGGTGGGGATTCCTCAAGTCCAACACACAGGCAGGTACTATCCCTAAGTGTCATGTTTTTAAACTTGTTGGCAAACACATGAGTCCTCTATTAAAAAAAAAAAAGCAATCTGGCAAGGCAGGTAGAACTCTCCTCTCCAGACGAGTCAGGGCA
The DNA here is from genome assembly GCA_028533165.1 of Leontopithecus rosalia. Classification (NCBI taxonomy): domain Eukaryota; kingdom Metazoa; phylum Chordata; class Mammalia; order Primates; family Cebidae; genus Leontopithecus; species Leontopithecus rosalia. The sequence goes on along the minus strand of CM052648.1, from coordinate 11,379,303 downwards.
GGAGCAGGACTGAGCGAGGCTGACTTAGCACCTTCAGAGACATTCAGAACTGAAGGGTGGCAGTGACGGTGCCTCCTGATCATCCCGTATTTCTCACCTTAAAAAAAATCCACACTTGGCCGGGTGGAGTGGCTCATGCCTGTAATCCCAGCACTTTGGGAGGCCAAGATGGGTGGATCACCTAAAGTCGGGAGTTCAAGACCAGCCTGACCAACATGGAGAAACCCTGTCTTTACTAAAAATACAAAAAAAAAAAAAATTAGCCGAGCATGGTGGCACATGCCTGTAATCCCAGCTACTAGAAAGGCTGAGGCAGAAGAATCGCTTGAACCCGGGAGTCGGAGGTTGTGGTGAGTCAAGATCGTACCACTGCATTCCAGCCTGGGCAACAAGAGCGAAAATCCATAAGGAAAAAAAATCCACACTTAATCTCAAAATTAAACAGTCCCACAAAGTTTTGACTTTTCTCCATGATAGTGACTTAGATGCATTTGTTGAAATATTAAAATATCAAGTTATTTGGAAAAACAAGTTTGTATTGCTCCCGCTGCTTTGCAGCTTCCCTATGTGGAGTTAACCCCACATGTTGGATGCTGGATCTCCAGCAGCAAAGCACCTGCTAGGAATCTTGGAGTTCACTCAAATCCATGCCTTTATTTCACAAAAGAGAAAAAGGCCCAGGGAGAGATAATGACTTGGCCAAGAGCACACTGTAATCTGGCAGCTGGAACAGTACAAATAGTCAGATCTGCAAGTTTCTGATCCAGGGTTCCAACTGCAATTTCGTTTTTCCATCTGGCTTGCCAGAAACTTAGCCAGAGTTCTTTCCAAAGACCTGGCCTCCCACACAAGCTTCTAGAAGACACTTCTGGTCTTCTGACCAGCAGAGAGCCCTTCAGCCTTAATGTCTTTCCCACTCCAAAGACACCTGGTTTACATATTTGCTCCCTGAGACTTGGCTTCAGCTCCGGTAGAACTAAGAAATACATGTTGACCAGCTCAAAGCCCAAATTTCCTGTGTGCATCATTAAACTTTTGGAAGGAATGCTGGGCGAATGACCACTGCCCAGAAATCGTCGGGACTTGGGGAGACTAGTAGCAGGCTGGGAGCCAGGGCAGCTTCAGAGTGTCGGGGAGGCTTCCGGGAGATGCTTGGAAGCAGGTGAATGCTGGCATCCTTCCTGATGCCTCCTGGATGCCATGGTCCTTTGAAAGCACCTCCAGTCCAACCTCTCTTGACTCATACATTCAACCTGGAGACAAATTGCCTATTTGTTGCTTTTCTCTCCACTATCCATGGTTCAATGACAGCTATGAGATCTCTGCTGGGATCATTTCATGGACAAATCCTCCCCATTATTCAGACATCCTTCAAATATTATTCAGTCATCCTTCAAGCATCACTGTAACAGGATGCTTCCGGAAGTGTGGCACCACCCCCAGCCCACCTGGTCACTCTCTATCTCATTGCCTTGGTTTTGTTTCTTCATGGCACTTCTCACTCTCTGAAATTTCTTGACCCTATGGGTGAAGAGGCAAAATGCAGTTCTGTTGCTAAGATCTTAGTATCTAGGGGTCAGTGAATCAGGCTCACTCCTCACTGGTTACCAACTTGTCTGAATCCAGTGAGATAAAACACCCACAGGAATTACATGAATCAAACTTACTTATTACAGATAAGCAGCAAGGGACAACAGAAAGCTAGAATAAAGGTGAGCCAATCCCCAAGACTGAAAAAGCATGCCCAGGGTAGATAGAGTTTTAACTGCATGTGGCCCAATTACACTTACGCAGCTGAGGGATCCCCAAAGGCAGCCCACCCTTAGTTATACATCCCAGGGTCACATGACTCACTGAGATGAATGTGTTGAAGTATATCTTGTTTCTCAGAGGTGACTGGAGCAGAGCCTGCATTGTTTCAGCCAGTCTCTCCCTATTTCTGGATATTGCATGCCTACCATATTCTATAGCTATATTTGAGAACTACAAGAGAAAGGAGGAAGAAACTGAATCAGTCCAAGACCTCCAGAGAACCGTCCTGTAAAGGCTACCTAGGTTTAAATCCTGGTCCCACCACTTGTTAACTATGTAATCTCAAGAAAGTTGAGATTACATAGTTAACAAAATCTCAAGAGACTGCAATCTCTACCTCAGTTTCCCGTCTACAGAAAAGGAAAAAAATAACACCACCTACCTCCTGAGCTTGGCGTGAAGATTAAGTTAACTCATCAAAAGCTTTTAGATCAGTGCCTGGCACATTGTTAAGAGCTCAGTAAATGTTAGAAATGGTCATTGGTTTTCCTATTCTAGTTTATCTCTTTCCACTCTCATGTAATTTCCCTGAGGACAGAGGATCCTGCCTGCCTTGTGCACCTCTGTCTCCAGCATCCACAAAAGGATCTGACATGTCATTGGCATTCCACAGATGTTTATCAAATAAATGAAGGAATAGCCCTTCTAAGTTTTCCCTCCGCCTCCATTTGCCTCCTCTGCATTCTATTCAAGAATGGTCCCCTACCTTCTCCCTAGGTATAATTACTTGCTCCTTTCTCTGGTCCTTAAGACCTTAACCATATATGTTTTTATTCTATTATATTTTGTTTCTTTTTTTGTATATACACTATGAGCTCCTTGTGGCCATGGACCACATGTTATTTACTTCTATGTCCCTGGGCTTAGCATTGACTGGCACATGAAAATTTCCTATGTAAAGGGAAGGAGAAATATCCCAGATACAGGTCTGATGACAGTACACTTCCGTGAGTTCACCCATGGCTCCTCATCACACACATGACAAAGGTTCATATACCCAAGAGTGTCCTGTGCATCCACGGAGCGGTCTCAAATATGGCTGTCACTCTTCTTACCCTCTGTGCTCCTCTCCCTCTGCATGTACATAAACATCAGGTATGCTGTGCCTCTCTCCTTCTTTAAGCATTCACAGTAATTCCCACCTGTGTTCTTTTTTATTGCGTTTTAGGTTTGGGGGTACATGTGAAGAACATGCAAGATTGTTGCATAGGTATACACGTGGCAGTGTGATTTGCTGCCTTCCTCCCCATCAGCTATATCTGGCATTTCTCCCCATGTTATCCGTCCCCAACTCCCCACTCCCTGCTGTCCCTCCCCTAGTTCCCCCCAACAGACCCCAGTGTGTGATGCTCCCCTCCCTGTGTCCATGTGTTCTCATTGTTCAACACCCACCTATGAGTGAGAACATGCGGTATTTGATTTTCTGTTCTTGTGTCAGTTTGCTGAGAATGTGAGAATGATGGCTTCCAGGTTCGTCCATGTCCCTACAAAGGACATAAACTCATTGTTTTTTATGGCCGCATAATATTCCATGGTGTATGTGTGCCACATTTGCTGGAGAGGATGTGGAGAAATAGGAACACTTTTTTTTTTTGAGATGGAGTTTTGCTCTTGTTACCCAGGCTGGAGTGCAATGGCACGATCTCAGCTCACCGCAACCTCTGCCTCCTGGGTTCAGGCAATTCTCCTGCCTCAGCCTCCTGAGTAGCTGGGATTACAGGCATGCGCCACCATGCCAACTAATTTTTGTATATTTAGTAGAGATGGGGTTTCACCATGTTGACCAGGATGGTCTTGATCTCTTGACCTCGTGATCCACCTGCCTCGGCCTCCCAAAGTGCTGGGATTACAGGCATGAGCCACCACGCCCAGTCCATAGGAACACTTTTACACTATTGGTGGGAGTGTAAATTAGTTCAACCCATGTTCTTTTTGTCTCATTTTATCTGGCCTAGGATGTGCTTTACCCAGGTCTTCTCTTAGAATCAATGCTGCCCTTAAAATCACCAATCTGATCCTACCTTCTCACAGACCTCCACATATAGAATTAATCTTCCCTGTTGTCTATACTTCAAGTCATCCTTGACTTTAACGTTTGTCAAAGTTCCACTTAAATTTTCTACATTTCACAGAAGGCTCTGAAGGCCAAGGACCACTTCTTCTCGATCACAGGGTGCACAGAACTGCTGGAACAATGCTTGATCAGAGGAGGGACCCAGGAGTAGCTAATGCACTGAGATGAAGTAATCACAGTGGGTTTTGGGTGAGATTTCTTATGATTCCCTTATCTTAGTCCAAATTGAATGCTCAGCTATTTCTAAGTTTTCAGTGTCAATTCAGCAAGTTTGCAATGGGCATTCAGTTTTTGTGTCCTTCTTAAGGAGCCCATAACCTCACAGAGGATACCAGACAAACATGGGAAATATCTATAAGACAGAAGAAATCACCACATTGAGAGGACCAATACATTAAACTTCTACTACATGGAAAGAAAGCTCTGTCTAAGATATAAACGGATCAGTTATGTCCCCCATTCACCTAAACTACCCCATATATGCCTTTGAGAAATCAGTCAAAGCAGCCTTAGAGATCATTGTAACCAACCCTTTCCTCCCTGACCCGTTTTATAGCTGGAACAGCCGAGGTCTAGAGAAGACGGCCTGACTTGCCCAGTCTCAAAAAGTGAGTTCTGGCCAAGGCAAAATGAGAGCCAGATCTGATACTCTTTCTGCTATTCCCTGCTCCCTTCCAAGTCAGGAAAATTAGAGTAAAAAAAAAACTTCCAATCTTCTTAGCAATAGGTGAAATAGGAAATGAAGTAGTCAATAGATAAAATACCGTATATGGGATGTGACCTTTAACTGCATGATAAGATACTACCTCCACCTGCTGTACAAGAGGAGGTAGGACTTCATCTGGGTATTTCATTTATGGGAAGGGGTGAGAAAGCTTCCAACGAGGCCTTACTATGAAAAAAATCAGGCATAATATGACTTTACCCAGGACTCTGAGAAAGCACAGTACCTTAGAATTTGGGGGGACCTAATTCCTTACAAGTGCCACCACGTTCACATATCATCGGAGAAGAAAACAATTCTTTCTTCAACCTCAGAATTAGCTAGTAGCTGACTTAGAAATAAAACCCAGAATTCTTAATCACAGACAGCATAAAAAAGTAGGGAATGCTCAACCTTTGGAATTCTAATTCCAGCTCTGCATTTAAAAACTGACTGTGTCTATTACCATCTGTGTCAGCCGTGTTAAAACCAGAGTAATTCCGTCTTGGATAGGGCTGGGTAAAAAGAGGCTGAGACCTGCTGGGCTGCATTGTCAAGAGGTAAGGCATTCTTAGTCACAGGATGAGATAGGAGGTTGGCAGGATTGGTGTCACAAAATTCAAGTCATGAAGATCCTGCTGCTAAGACAGAATGCAGGAAAGAAGCCAGCCAAAACTCACAAAAACCAAGATGGCTATGAAAGTGACCTCTGGTTGTCCTCACTGCTCATTATATGCTAATTATAAGGCCTTGGCATGCTAAAAGACACTTTCACCAGCACCATGACAGTTTACAAATCCAATGGCAATGTCCAGAAATTACACTATATGGTCTAAAAGTGGGAGGAACCTCAGTTCCAGGAATTGCCCACCCCTTTCTTACAAAAGTCATGAAGATCCAACCCATTGTTTAGTATAAGCAAGAAATAACTAAAAGTATACTCAGTTGAGCAGCTCATGCTGCTGCTCTGCCTATGGAGCAGCCATTCTTTAATTATTTTACTTTCTTAATAAACTTGCTTTCACTTTACTCTATGGACTCATCCTGAATTCTTCCCTGCACCAGATCCAAGAACCTCCTCTTGGGGTCTAAATGGGGACCTCTCCAGTAACAGTTGTAAAACATGGCCACAAAAATTTTTGATGCTGCTTTCAATAAGAGGTGTGTCCGGGTTTTCTCTCTTTTCTTCTGTGCTCTGTGACTTTGTCAGTTGAATGTGGTGGAAGTGTTTCGGTTCCAGTTTCCAAGTCCAGAATTTAAAAACTGGTCCACTTCCTATATTTTGGTACATTTATTCTTGGACCCTGCCACCATGTTCTAAGGAAGCCCAAGCCACACGGAGAACCTGTTACATGTTTTAGCTGGCAGTCTCAGGTGAAGTCCCAGTCAACAGACAAAATTAACACTAGACATGGGAGTGTAGAATCCTTTGAGATGACTTCATTTTCTGTACGAACTATAACCATATGAGAAACCCTGAGTTAGAACCACCTACCCAAATCAACCCCAAGATCTGCAAGAGATAATAAAAATTAAATGATTGTTATTGCCATAAACCACCATGTTTTGAGATGATTCATTACTCAGCAATAAACAGGAAAATATTTTGCGGGAACACTCAGCTCTGGCACTAGCCTGGTCAAATCCTGCAGGTTGGGGTAATGTCCCCCAAAATGTTATCGTGCATGCTGTCAATCACTATCCAATATCTGGTGTGTTTCCCATAGCCTGGATCACAGATCTGAGAATCAAGAGATAGAAATGAGAGTGGCTTCTGGCATCATCAAACCTAGCAATCTACCAGTGACATTTCTGCTTTACATTCTTGCAACTTTGGTCTAGGGGTCTTAGGGAGGGATGGGTGTTGCCATTGGGACACAGTGATTATTCCATTAAAGCAAAAGTCAAGACTTCCATTTGGTCACTTTAAGTCTCTCATGTCTGTGCTCAACAGGCAAAGAAAGGGTTTACTGTACTAGCCTGGGTGATTGAACCTGACTATCCAGAAGAAATTCAGTTGTTGTTACACAATCAGGATAAGGAGGAGACAGTACCCTCCTTACGTCCAGGAGACAATACCCTGAAGTGCCTCTGAGCACTCTCATGTCCTGTGATTAAAGTCAAATGGAAAACTACAACCTAATACCTGTAGAACTGCCAATGACCCAGACATTTCAGGAGTAAACTTTAGGGTCACCCACCAGGCACAGAACCAAAAGGAGCCCATCTGCTTGCAGAGGGCAAAGGGAATATAAAATTTATATAGTAAAAGGAAGTTAAAAATAAGAGCTACGAGCATACAACAAGTTACAGAAATAAAAATTGTCATGAGATTTTTTTTGGTTAAATATAAAGGATACTTGCTTTCACATCAGATGAAAAAATAGTCTGCCATTATTTTTGTTAAGAAGTTAAAAATTGCTAAAGAACATATAAATGGATGCCAAGTCATCAAAGAGTGGAGCATGAGGGATCTGAACTGCATTGACCTAGCTAAGCTGGAACTAGGCTACTCAGAATTTCCAGAATTCCCTGTATAGCTTCAGGATACACTGGCCGAAGGAGACATTTTACATGAGATTAGAAAGGTGGTAGGGAAACAAATGGCACCCTCTTTTTTTTTTTTTTTAGCATCCTGACGGTTGATATAGAGCCCAGGTGCTATTACCCCTCACACACATGCTTCCACTGTCCTGCTGCCTCACTCTGAAGACATGGCAGCAGCAACTATCACTCCTATTGGACCTCCCTCTTTAATTACTCTAGATCTGGGGCCAGTGCGTGCAACTTCACGGCAAAAGGTGCCAGCTTCTCCTGCTGGTCACAAATGTCACTGTGGTCATGTCTCCTGCTGGTCACAAATGTCATGGTTCTCCCTGACTTTACGTCCATCTTTCTTCCCAATTGCCTGTTCTGCTGACTTCAGATAGAGGAGCAACAGCCTTACATTAGACAGCTTAACTAGTTTTCACGCTTGGGCAAGGTCAAGCCCTCAGAATAAATGCCTTGCCTATATAATCTGCAGTGTTTCTGTTTCTCTCATCCAACCCTAACTCAGAGGCCTATGTGACTCCTTTATCATGATGCTTCCCCAACACAGCCCTTCTTTCTACCCCTTGAGTATGCCAAGGTTATTTCAACCAAGGACAATGAGCATTTGCAGTTCCCATGCCTGAAGCCTCTTTCCCAAATATCCTCATGCCTAGCCCCTTCTCATCAAGCATTCTCAGCTCAATGTCATCTCTACCATGGGTCTTTTCCTGACCACAGCATCTAAAATAAACCTGTAGCCATTCTTAATTACATCGCACCATTTATTGTTTCCATGGCACCGATCACTCTCTAAAATTACATTTTTGTTTGTATCATTACTAGTTATCTATCTTTGGAAGCTTTCTGAGGGCAGTGATTTTACTTACCTTCTTAAAGACCTCTGTGTTCCCATGCCCATTGCAGAGCCTGGCACTGAAAATGTGACAACACATACTTGTAGAATGAATAAATGACCTTGTTCAAGCTACTGACCTCTTGGATCCTCAGAGCCCTGAGCTGTCTGTGGCATAACCTGGCCTTTCTCAAAGAGCTGTTGGGAGGCTTAGCTGAGCCTGCAGATGAAAAAAGCCTGAAGAGATTTGCAGAGAGCTGGCTCTCAAAGCTTCAGTCATCTTCCCTGTATCCACTGCTAGGAGCCTCAGAGGGGACCTGGGGGTCAAGCCAGAATTACCAGGGGAGAATCAGATCTCTAGGATTCTTGGATGCCAAAAGGATATTTTTACTTGTGTCTTCACAAGACGCCAGACTCTCCCTATGCTAATAGCTCTGGTGTGCTATGTGCCATCATCTTAAAAAACATTTTCACGGCTTCCATCCTGGTAATTCTTATTTCTCAGCCATTTGCTTTCCTATCCACCCACAGAGCCGGTAACAATCCCCCAGCCTCTGCCTAGTGCCCACTGAATCACACTGACATTGGCGTCCAATTGATTTCTTTCCATCTGTGGATGAAACGAAACGTTGTTTTCATCTAGCCTGGAAGGAAGGTGGGTACTGAGGAGGAGCTGCAGGAGGATTTCCGGAGGAAAATTCAGTAATCCAGTGCATCAATAAAATCCAAATGGGACAGCGAGTTCTGCTTATATATCCTAAGTGTGGATCTTAAAAAAAGCTAAAAATTCCCAGGCAGCTGTGTGGCTGATAAGGAAGAAGCCAGATGGTGATAACACAACAATTCACTTTCAACTCCTAATAGGGGAAGTGATGAACTTTATTCACCTCCCAAGCTGCATGGGGCACATATTGGCCCACAAAGTGGAATAAGTGGCTCCATCAGAAGTGGCCTTCTTCCCTTAGTGTTCATGCCACACTCATGGAGTATATTCAGTGAAGCCTGAGAGATTGCCCCGGGACAGAGGCAAGAGACCACTTGGCCACAGGTTTTCTGGAAGACAGGAGAAAACGGTCTACAGAGACAACATTGAAACAAATACAAGATTTCTTTGGCCATTTTCTTGCTTTGGGGAGTAATATCTTTGCCTCCTTGACAGAGAAAATTTTGCCCTCTCCAATTCATTTCCTTCCTTCCTTCCTTCCTTCTTTTCTTCTTTCTCTTACTAAATATTTACTGCTAAACAATGTTCTAGGCATCAGGGCTTAGCAACTGTCTGTCCTGGGGACATTCACACTTACATGTAGAGAAAGAGATAAGTCAACAGTCCATTTCCATGCAGTGTAACGGGTTTTGAGATGGAGAAAACAGTTCTACAGGGGTACTATGATGGGACACCCAATCCAGTGTGTCTGAAAAGTAAGAAGCCAGACAGTGATAACACAATTTATTTTCAACTCTTAATTTGGGACATGATGAATTTTATCTACCTCCCAAGGATGGAGTACTCCAGAGAACAGGGATTTCAGGGAAGAATTTTCTTAGGAGGCCTATTCAGTTAGGACTTAAAAGAACAGCGTATATTTGTCAAGAATACAGAAACAGTCCTCAGCATCCATGAGGCAAAGTATTTTCATGATCAAGGGCAGCTGTACAAATAAGACATAAAGCTGTCAGTGGCCTCCCACTGCTCCTCATTCTAAGACCCAACCCCTTAATGCAGCGGATCAGACCCAGCATGATCTGGTCCCATAAGGGGGCCCACAGTTATACACATTCGACCTCCCCATCCCTGAGGCTTTGACCCCACTCACTTTCCTCTCCCACTTTGCCTAATCTCCCTTTTCACTGTCCAGCTCTTAACTCAGGAGGGCCATTTGTGGTGGACTGAATCATGACCTCCAAAACTCATGTCCATCTGAAACCTCAGAATGAGATCTTATTTGAAAACAGGATCTTTGCAGACGTAATTAATTAAGATCATACTAAATTAGAATGATGTTTTAAGCCATCAGGTTTGTGGTAATTTATTAGAGCAGACTTAGAAAACGAATACCTCTTCCCTGACTCACGCTATTCCACCCCAGCCTGTTCAGAAGCATCCCACCTCTGTCTATATACACACACCACTTTTATATTCTTCTGGCAATCTGGACTTCTTTCACATATCCCTTATTGCCGTTTGTAATTACATAGTCATTTGTGTAATTTTTTCATTTTTTCCTCTTCTGCTAAACCATAAACTCTATTTTTGCTAGAGAATTGTATTTGTTTTAAATCACCTTCAAATCATCAGAGCTTAACATGATGTAGGTCCTCAATAAATGTAAGTCTATTCATTAAATAATTACCAATCTACCCATACAAAGGTGAATAACCACAAGAAATATATTAGGTAAGTGCCAAAGGAATGGAAAAGAAAGGAGGGAATAGGAGCAGAAGAAAGAGAGAATCTGATAGCACGAGATTAACAGAGAAGGTTCCAAGAAATTAGGAGATTTGCATTATTGTATCTTAAATGGAATCCAGCAGAGAAAAGACTCAAAGACATGTGCCTGAAGACAGTGGCTTTTCAAACTCTTTTAACCATGACCCAAGTAAGACATACATCTTACACCATGATCCAGTATATGTATTAATAGACACATGTCATGAAAGAGTAGTTTACTGAAGCAGTTCTTACTCACACCATGCAAATGTGCTCCACTGTTTTCTGTTCTACTCTGTTCTATGCCATGCTGTCTTTCTTCCTCTCTTCCTCCTCCTCCCCCTCCCCCTCCCCCTCCCCCTCCCCCTCCTCCCCCCTCCCCCTCCTCCCCTTCC
>CM052648.1:11349978-11360166 GCA_028533165.1 Leontopithecus rosalia | reverse complement strand
ATGGAACGAAATGTAGAATTATGTATATGTAAGTATATACTTATGTATATGTATATACTACATATACATATAAGTATATAAGATACTATATTATATATGTATATGTATATACTTATAAGTATATGATATATGTATATGTACATGTAAGTATATATATGTATATGTATATACTTATAGTATAAGATACTATATTTATATAAGTACTATTTCAAATATACATATAACATAGTATATAAGATGCTATATTTATATAAATACTTTTCTAAATTCTTCCTCAGTAATTCAGCTTCTTCTTTGGGTAAAGTGGGAACCTTGTGAGGGAATAACACATTTTCTTCTGCCAGCTTTTGCCTCCGATGTCCTCCTTGAAGGAGAAGACAGGACGTAGGTAACTGATGAGTCCGGGAGAACACAGTTGCCCTACAGGGCAGATATGCTCACTTGCATAGATTTGATAAGTTTTTAGCCAATCATTAAACTGCTCCATTGCAAAAGACTACATTTTTTCCAGATCTTCTTCTGATTAAACGGATTGAGTTTACTTTAGGAAGCTCCCACATGCCTTAGTTAACTCAGGCTGCTATAACAAAATACCATAGAAAGGGTGGCTTGAACAACAGAAATTTATTTTTTTCACTGTCCTGGAGGGTGGAGTCCAAGATCAGAGTGCTAGCATAGTCAAGTTCTGGTGGCGGTCCTCTTCCTGGCCTGCAGATGGCCATCTTCTTGCGAAGTCCTCACAAGGAAGGGGGCTAGGAGAATCTTTCTGGTCTCTCTCCTTGTAAGGAAACTCATCACATTATAAGAATCCCACCCTCATGACTTCATCTGAACCTAATTATTTCCCAAAAGCTGTATCTCCAAATACAATCACTACGGGAGTTGAGGCTTCCACATAAGAACACAATTCAGTCCATGGCCCCTCATGACTAAAAGATCTAGAGCCAGGCATGATGGTTCATGCCCGTAATCCCAGCACTTTGGGAGGCCAAGGTTGGAGGACCACTTGAGCCCAGGGATTCAAGACCAGTCTAGGCAACATGGTGAGACCCCATCTCTTAAAAAAGTAATAAAAAAACCCAACTCATTTTTAAATAATAAATAAAAGACCTAAAGTTATATTCTCCATCTGGCTTTGATTAATAAGAATGATCAGCTAGATATCCCACTTCATTGTTCATCTCTAAATTGGCCCCCAAAGTAGGGAATAAACCTTCATTTATTGAGCCCTTTCAAATCCTAATCCATCTTTCCAGAGGTCTGTGGAATTGTGGAAGCAGGAAAAAGGGCTTCTATAGAAGTGTTTCCCAGTTGAGTTGCCATGGGTCACTAGCTCATTTACGAAACCTAAGCAAGTGCCCGTGGGGGAAAAAATTCTATGGTTAAGCAAGTTATGGAACACTTTGCTCTTTAACCCCCTCTCAAAGTCACTATGCATATTGGTGTGAGAGGTTAGGTTTCTCTAAAGAAACCTGATTAGCTTTGTGGTAACCTGGGGTTTCTCATTCTTACTTGATCGCAGAACCATTTTTAGCTGAACACCAATTAACCTCAGAGGGAACTGAAGTGCCTCACATTTGTGAATAGCTGTTCTAGATCATGCCCTTCATCCTCCACAGTTTCCTGATGTATTGTTTTATCTGAGTCCTTCTTATATCGCTTAAATTTCAGTTTGAGTCCCTCTTGATCAAGGGAGTAAGTTCGCTTTTAACAAAATCCTTTCTGTCCAGTCGCCTCTAGCAGCAGCAAGCTTATTATTCTAGTATCTCAAAACAGCCCACAGGACCATGACCTGTTTCTTTTAAATTTTCTACAAGGTCCACTTCGCACACCTTCCTTTCACCTCTAAGTTACCATCCTTTAGTGGGAGAAAAAAAAGACATGTCAATATCTTGTGTCTTGAGGCCCTCAGTCTTCTTTCCCAGACATCAAACTATTAATACTAGAGACAAATTTCAAGCTGCTTAACATTGCATCAATTTTACCCACACATCCTAAAAGAAGTGGGTAGTGACTGCTAGATTTGATGCATCTTGGCAGGCGCTCAGTCACTGCAGGAAGTCAGCTCTTCACCAGAACAGGCATATTCAATTTGGATGCAGCCACCCCCACACAGCTCAGCAGACTCCCCGACCACCCCTGGCTTCTTTTTATCCTGGACCGGTAGTCGTAAGACTCCTTAAACCTGGTCGTATACTGCTCTCCAAGCACGAAATGCAGTACCTGTCCCAGAGGGTACAGCTTTACCTCCTATAGGCAGAGCCTCAGACATGGCTGTGCTCCAGCTTCAAAGTTTTGCCTGTCCCTTACTCCTCCGAACTTTATTCTTCTTCTGGCTAGCCTCAAGACACTGGTTTTAATTCCTCTCCTGTCTCCTCTGAATCTCTTTTTTTTTCTTTCTATCTACTTTAGTGAATAAAGTCTCCCATCCATATAGGAACTGCTTCATCCTCACTAATAAGAAGTAATACAGAAAAAAAAAATCCCTAAAGCCCTTTCACTTCCTTCCCAGTAGGGTGCCCAGTTTATATTTATAAAACCTGTAATTGACAAAAGCCTCCAGGCAGAAAGGCAAACATAACACATTCCCTGAAGGTCATTGGAACTCTTTCCTGATCTCCTGGGCAGGAAGATAAAAGACAAACTTTTGTGGCACCTCCTGAAACTCCTGGACTCTTAACTGCTATGAAAAATTACAATTCCTCATCCTGTCTGCCAATAGGAGTCTAGCAGAAAAGGGACTCAAATAATAGGCACATAATTTTGAAATAACCTTACCAGTCTTCATCAACTCCCTACCTGCTCTTAAGTTTAATTAGATCCCACTTGTCTATTTTGGCTTTTGTTGCCCTTGCTTTTGGTGTTTTAGTCATGAAGTCCTTGCCATTCCCTATGTCCTGGATGGTATTACCTAGGTTTTCTTCTAGAGTTTTTATGGTGTTAGGCCTCATGTTTAAATCTTTAATCAATCTGGAGTTAATTTTTGTATAAAGTATAAGGAAGGGATCCAGTTTCATCTTTCTGCATATGGCTAGCCAGTTTTCCCAACACCATTTATTAAATAATGAATCCTTTTTCCATTGCTTGTTTTTGTCAGGTTTGTCAAAGATCATATGGTTGTGGTTGTGTGGCATTCCTTCTGAGGCCTCTACTCTGTTTCATTGGTCAATATCTCTATTTTGGTACCAGTACCATGCTGTTTTGATTATAGTAGCCTTGTAATATAGTCTGAAGTCAGGTAGCATGATGTTCCAGCTTTGTGTTTGTTTTTATTTTTGCTTAGAATTATCTTGGCTATGCAGGCTCTTTTTTAGTTCCATATAAACTTTAAGGTACTTTTTTTTCCAATTCTGTGAAAAGAGTCATTGGTAGCTTGGTGGGGATAGCATTGAATCTATAAATTACTTTGGGCAGTATGGCTTAAGAGCTTCTGCACAGCAAAAGAAACTATCAATAGAGTGAACTGTTAACCAACAGAATGGGAAAAAAATTTTGTAATCTACCCATCAGACAAAGGGTTAATATCCACAATCTACAGAGAACTTAAACAAATTTTCAAGGAAAAAAAAAACAAACAACCCCATCAAAAAGTGGGCAAAGGATGTAACAGACACTTTCAAAAGAAGACATTTATGCAGCTAACAAACATATGAAAAAAAGCTAATCATCGCTGGTCATTAGAGAAACGCAAATCAAACCCTCATTGAGATGCCACCTCACTCAGTTAGAATGGTAATCATTAATAAATCAGGAGACAACAGATGCTGGAGAGGATGTGGAGAAATAGGAACACTTTTACACTGTTGGTGGGAGTATAAATTAATTCAACTATTGTGGAAGACAGTGTGACGATTCCTTAAGGATCTAGAAACAGAAATACCATTTGACCCAGCAATCCCATTATTGGGCATATACCCAAAGGATTATAAATCATTCTGTTATAAAGACACATGCACACATATGTTTACTGCGGCACTCTTCACAACAGCAAAGACTTGAAACCAACCCAAATGCCCATCAATGATAGACTGGATAAAGAAAATGTGGCACATATACACCATGGAATACTATGTAGCCAGAAAAAAGATGAGTATATGTCCTTTGCAGCGACATGGATGAAGCTGGAAACCATCATTCTCAGCAGACTGATACAAGAACAGAAAATCAAACTGCATGTTCTCACTTATAGGTGGGTGTTGAACATGAGAACACATAGACAAAGGGAGGGGAACATCACACACTGGGGCCTGGGGGATGGGGGCCTAGTGGAGGAATAGCAGGGTAGCGGGGATTGGGGAGGAATAGCATTAGGAGAAAAACCTAATGTAGATCACAGGGTGATGGATGCAGCAAACCACTACCGTGCCAGTGTATACCTATGTGACAAACTTGCACGATCTATGTATGTACCCTAGAACTTAAAGTATAATTAATAAATAAACAAATAAATAAATAAACCTCCCTACTTGCCAGCTACAATTCATCTGATAGTGCAGTGTTTACCAAGCTTATTAAGCCATTTAACAGTTTGAATATTATCACCACACTTATGCATCAACGAAATGACAAGAGCATCAGGAACTCATGTGTTATGAAGTACAATTATTTGTCTTCACTTGGAATTGCTTTCTTTTTGTTTATTGTATTCAGACACCATGTAAGAAACATGAGACTTCACGTGTTCTTTTTCTGTCATAGGTCCCTGGGGAATAAGTTGGAATCATATACATATTTACCATGGAATGAAATTTGAATACAATAACAAAAGTGTGTTAAAATTATAAGACAATCTGCATAACAAAGATGTCACTATTGTGGTCAATTGGTGTAGCAGAACATATTTTTAAAATAGTTTATCACATAATTGTTAAGATAATTACATAAATTCAGTTTCTAATGAAAAAATGATCAAAGATCATTTCAGCACAAGTCAAAGTAATTTTTTTTTATTATTTTGCTAGGTTCATCAGGCTAAAATGACTCAATGGTAGTTGGTGGTAGAGCATCCCCCCAAAGGAAATTAACATTTGCCTTGCCAGTCATGATGGAGAAGTAGTTAATCCAGGTCAGAAAGTGGAGTGGGATTTTGGAATAGAGAAGAGAGAAACTTCCTCCTCTATGGGACAAAAAAGACTCTAGACATGTGGAGAGGGCAGAAGTAGCCCCGATGGTTGAGGCAAACAGCTTCTAGACATGTAGAAACAGCGAGGTATAAGTAACACCACTGAGCATTGTGTTCTTGCAAAAACTCTCATCTGGAAGCAGCTCTGGAAGCCGAAGAACAAAGAAGTGGCTGTCTTCTGAAACAGGCAATGTCGTATGACCCCTGTTTCAAGGGGGCATATCTGATTTCTTGCAACAGTAAATCCAGGAGAATGGGCAAGATGAACATTTTGGACAAGAGAAAAGCAGTGTATTCTCACTGGGGCTAGGGAGAAATCATTAGCATCTGTCCTAGTCAAAGCAATAGAGTCTAGCTGTTTGTCATGAGAAGACTAAATAGATGAGTGAGCAAAATTATAACATGAAAATTGGAACTGAGGGGTTAGAGAAACTTGCTCTTCCAAAAAAGTATTGCAATACCACAGGAAAATTCAGAAATGACTGCAGAGGACACTTTGCTGTGAAATAATATTGAACAAGCAGGATGGCATGGGCTAATTCTATCATAATACTTTGGAATTATGTCAGAAAGATAACAATATATAAGGTGGCAGCCCTCGTCCCCCTACAGAAATACCAATTTCATAAAAGAAAACAACTTCAAAAGAGCTCTGGAATCCATTTGAGAGATTACAACACCTGGGTGGAACCCAAACATGAGAAAAGATGTATAAAAGAGAGGAGGAAGGATAGTTTCACATTACCCACCACACTCTTCTCACAAACCCATGCAGTGCAGTACAGAGAGAGATAACTTCAGGCCTGAAGTCTCCTGTGGGGAAAAGAGGAAAGGGAGTGTCCAACTTCTCCACAGATCCTGGCACAAAGACCTGCCCCTCAAGACTAGTTGTGGGTCTGCCCTCATAGATGCAGGCTCCAGGTTTCCCATGCAGACCTGGGCTCTGGGACCATCACCCATTCACACACCCCAACAGCGTGCCTACCTGAAATCTTTTGTTAAGCTAACTAGTGAAAGGCTTTCCTTGCTGAGGACAGTCTGTAAAGACTGGTAAAAGTGACTACTTCAAATGTGCACATACCAACACAAAGCTACAAGGATCACTAAGTTTCAGGGAGATTTAGCATTTCCAAAAGAACAAAATAAATCTTCAGTAACCAGCCATATAAAAATGAAGATCTTTTACACTGTTAGTGGGAGTTGAAATTAGTGTGACCATTGTGGAAGACAGTGTGGCAATTCCTCAAGGATCTAGAAACAGAAATACCATTTGACCCAGCAATCCCATTACTGGGTATATATTCAAAGGATTATAAATCAGTCTATTATGAAGACACATGTACACATATGTTCATTGTGGCACTGTTTACAATAGCAAAGACTTGGAACCAATCCAAATGCCCATCAAGGATAGACTGGATAAAGAAAATGTGGCACATATACACCATGGAATACTATGCAGCCATAAAAAGGACAAGTTCATGTCCTTTGCAGGGACATGAATGAATCTGGAAACCATCAATCTGCAAACTGATACAAGAACAGAAAATCAAACACTGCATGTTTTCACTCATAGGTGGGTGTTGAACAATGAGAACACATGGACACAGGGAGGGGAACATCACATACTGGGGTCGGTTGGGGGTGGGAAGCTAGGGGAGGGATAACATTAGGAGAAATACCTAATGTAGGTGACAGGGGGATGGAGACAGCAAACCACCATGGTATATGTATACCTATGTAACAATCCTGTAAGATCTGCACATGTATCCCAGAACTTAAAGTATAATAAAAATAAATAAATAAAGATCTATGAGCTATCTGACAAAGTATTTAAATTAATCTTCCTTTTTAAAAACTCAGTAAGCTACAAGATAGCACAAAAAGATAACTAAATGAAGAAATTCAATGAAGATATAGAAACCATAAAGAAGCAAGTACAAAATCTGAGGCTGAATAATGCAATTACTGGAATGAAAAATTTTAATAAAGAGTACCAAAAGCAGACTCAATCAAGCAGAAGAAAACATCAGGAAGCCCAGGGACAGGCCATTTGAAATTATGCAATCAGAGAAAATAAAATAAAGATATTTTTAAAAGACTAAAGAAAACCTACAGGATGTATAG
Organism: Leontopithecus rosalia; assembly: GCA_028533165.1. NCBI lineage: Eukaryota > Metazoa > Chordata > Mammalia > Primates > Cebidae > Leontopithecus > Leontopithecus rosalia. Next base: position 11,352,917 of record CM052648.1, on the reverse strand, counting down.
GCAATCATCAACATATGCATTATTGGAGTCCCAGAAGCAAAAGCATTGAGACACATGATAATCAAATTGTCGAAACTCAAAGACAAAGAGAAAATTGTGAAAGTAACAAGAGAAAAGTGACACATCATACACAAAGAAACTGCTATAATACTTTCAAAGGATTTTTCAGCGGAAATCTTGCAGACTAGGAAACAGTATGATGATATATTTAAAGTGCTGAAAGAAAAAAAAAACTACCAACTAGTAATATTATATCCAGCAAAACTGACTGTAGAAACAAAAGAAAAAACTTTCCCAGACAAACAAAAACTGAAGGAATTCGTCAACTAGCCTTGCCTTACAAAAAGTTCTAAAGGGAGTTCTTCCAGTTTAAACAAAAGGATACTGGCAAGCAAAACAAAGCATATAAAAGCATAAATCTTACTGGTAAAGATAAGCATATAGGTTTATTTTATGTTTTTAATAAAAAACATAAAAGACTTGATACACACAAGAGAATAAAAAGACACCATGTGTTCATGGATTGGGAGAATTAATGTTGTTAAAATGTCCATACTACCCAAAGCAATATACAGATTCAATGTAATTCCCATCAAAATTATAATGGCATTTTTGTAGAACTAGAAAAACATCCTAAAATTAACATGGAACTATAAAAGATCCTGAACAGCTAAAAAAAAATCTTGAGAAAGAACATACATTCTGATTTCAAAGTATATTTCAAAGCCTTAGTAATAAAAGAGTATGCTCCCAGCATAGAATCAAACAGATAGATCAATGGAACAGAATAGTGAACCTCAAATAAACTCATGTATTTACAGTCAACTGATTTCACAATTGTAAAATCCCAGCTACTCAAGAGGCTGAGGCATGAGAATCATTTGAACACAGGAGGTGGAGATTGCAGTGAGATTACAACTGCATTTTACTCTGGCCAACAGAGTAATATTCTGCCAAAAAAAAAATAAAGAAAAGAAAAGAGGCCGGGCACGGTGGCTCAAGCCTATAATCCCAGCAATTTGGGAGGCCGAGGCGGGTGGATCACGAGGTCAACAGATCAAGACCATCCTGGTCAACATGGTGAAACCCCGTCTCTACTAAAAATACAAAAAATTAGCTGGGCATGGTGGCACGTGCCTGTAATCCCAGCTACTCAGGAGGCTGAGGCAGGAGAATTGCCTGAACCCAGGAGGCGGAAGTTGCGGTGAGCCGAGATCATGCCATTGCACTCCAGCCTGGGTAACAAGAGTGAAACTCCGTCTCAAAAAAAAAAGAAAAGAAAATAAAGGAAGAAAGAAAGAGAGAGATGCGGGAGGGAGGGAGGGAAGGAAGGAAGGAGGGGGGAGGGAGGGAGGGAGGGAAGGAAGGAAAAGAAGCAAGGTAGGGAAAAAGGATATTTTCTTCAATAATAAATGGTGTTAGGAAAACTGGATATCCACAAACAAAAGGACAAAATTGGACCCTTACCTCATACTATACAAAAAACCCTCAAAATTGATTAAATATTTAAACATAAGACCTGAAACCACAAATCTTCTAGAAAAAAAATGGGAAAAAAGCTTCTGGATATTGGTCTTGGCAATAATTTTTTGGATATGATACAAAAAGCTTGGGCAGCAAAAGCAAAAATAGGCAACTGGTACTACATCAAACTAAAAAGCTTCTGCACAGGAAAGGAAACAATCAGCAAAATGAAAGGCAACATATGAAATCGAAGGAAACATTGGCAAACAATATATTATTTAATAAAGGGATACTATTTAAAATATATAAGGAACTTCTACAAATTAATATAAAAAAGATTAAGAAATGGGAAAAGATGGCTGAGCGTGGCGGGTCATGCCTGTAATCCCAGCACTTTGGGAGATCGCAGTGGGCCGATCATCTGAAGTCGGGAGTTTAAGACCAGACTGACGAACATGGAGAAGCCTTGTCTCTACTAAAAATTCAGAATTAGCTGGGTGTGGTGGCACGTGCCTGTAATCCCAGCTACTCAGGAGGCTAAGGCAGGAGAATAAAGAATTCGCAAGGCTAAGGTTGCAGTGAGCTGAGATTGCGCCATTGCACTCCAGCCTATACAACAAGAGTGAAACTCTTCCCAAAAAAAGAAAGAAAAGAAAAGGTATTGAATAGGCATTTCTCCAAAGAAGACATACAAATGGCCAGCAGGTATACAAAAAGGCATTCAACATCACTAACCATCAGGGAAATGCAAATCAAAACCACAATGTAATATTACTTCACATGTGATGGCTATTTTTATATACATATATAACAATATTGAATAACAAACAAGATAACAAATATTGAAAAAGAAGTGGGGAATATAGAATCCTTGTACACTACTGGTGGGAAAGTAAATTGGTGTATATGCTATGAAAAACAATACGGTGATTACCCAAAAATAAAAATAGAACTATTATTTTAACCAGCAATCCAACTTCTGGGCATTTGTCCAAAAGAACTGAAACCAGGATCTCAAAAAGATTTATGCATTCCCAAGTTCATGTCCCTTACAGGGACATGGATAAAGCTGGAAACCATCATCCTCAGCAAACTAACACAGTAACAGAAAACCAAACACCTCATCTTCTCACTCACAAATGGAAGTTGAACAATGGGAACACGTGGACACGGGGAGGGGAACATCACACACCAGGGCTTGTTGGGGTATAGGAGGCAAGGGGAAGGAGAGCATTAGGCCAAATGCCTTATGTATGTAGAGCTTAAAACGTAGATGACAGGTCTTTGCTATTGTAAACAGTGCTGCAATGAACATTCGTGTGCATGTGTCCTTATAGTAGAACGATTTATAGTCCTTTGGATATATACCTAGTAATGGGATTGCTGGGTCAAATGGAATTTCTATTTCTAGGTCCTTGAGGAATCGCCACACTGTCTTCCACAATGGTTGAACTAATTTACACTCCCACCAGCAG
>CM052648.1:11328241-11349478 GCA_028533165.1 Leontopithecus rosalia | reverse complement strand
GGATGGCATGGGGAGAAATGCCAAATATGGGTGAAGGGGCAGAAGGTAGCAAAACACACTGCCACGTGTGTACCTATGCAACTATCTTGCATGTTCTGCACATGTACCCCAAAACCTAAAATGCAATAAAAATTTTAAAAAAAAAACCTAGATGACAGGTTAATAGGTGCAGCAAACTACCATGGCACATGTATACCTATGTAATAAACCTGAACGTTCTGCACATGTATCCCAGAACCTAAAGTTAAAAAAAAAAGATTTATGCATTCCCATGTTCACTGCAATATTATTCATGATAGCTAAATATAGAAGCAATTTAAATGTCCATTGATGGTTGAATAAATAAACTGTGGTTTATACACATAATAGAATATTACTTAGCCTTAAAAGAGAAGGAAACCCTGCTATTTTTGACAACATGGTGAACCTGAAAAATACTAAGGTAATTGAAGGAAGTCAGACACAGAAGGAAATATATCACATAATATCATTTATATGATGAATCTAAAATAGTCAAATTCATCAAAGTACAGAGCAAGATGGTGATTACCAGAGGGTGGCAGGAGGTGAAAATGGGAGGCATTAATCAAAGGGTACAAAGTTTCATTTACAAAAAAAGAATAAGTCATATAGGTTTACTATACAGCATGGTGCCTGTAATAGTTAATACTATTCTGTACACTTAAAAATTGGCTGAAGTTATAGATCTCTTAAGTTTTCTTATCATACACAAAAAAGGAAATAAGAGGATGAGAGACAAGTTTTTGAGGTGTTGAATGGGTTTACAGCATCAATTGTGATTATGGTTTCATAAATGTATACTTATCTCCAAACTCATCAAGTTGTATACATTAATTGTGTATAGCTTTTCATATGTCAACAATGAGAGAGAGAGGCCCTTCCCAGAGCAGCTCTTCTTGCTCCTGTGCCAACTGGGAATCTTCAATTCTAACTCTTATATTCAGACCTTTCAAATATGCATGAGGTACCAAGTTTTGCACTTCTCAACTCTAGGGAAACCATGTCAAGTTCTTCAAATGTCTTCCTGAATTTCTCTTTGCAAGATTGGAGTTGTGGGGCAAGCACCCCATGTGCTATGGAGAAGGGAGTGAGGACTCACAGCTTCCTGACAGCTCCTTCTCTAAAGTCTACTTTTTAATCTCTCCAAAGTCTTCTATTCCATCGACCTTCCCTAATACTGAAACTAGAAGGCCATAGGACTGGAGCAAGCCCTGGAAGTGTGTCTCTGTAGCATGTGGGAGTACCAGGGACTGCTGTGTTGTTCTTGACTTTTGAGGTCTCTGAGAAAACACAAAGCACCTCACTTAATTCTCTTTTGTATAACTGTAGAACAAATTATTGCTACATTGTTTATGTGCACACCTGTAGATATGTGGATATAAAACCACATTGACATCTTGCAGAACTCAGTTTCGAAAATCTGGGCTAAGGCATTTCTTATTAACTTGCATTAGACAGAAGTTAGCCCAACTTCCTTCTGAGACCAACACTTACTCAGAAAGTCTTAGGCTGAATGATCCAAAACACCTACAGTGTTTTGCTGAAATCAAGCTTTGGGCTGCAAAGCTGGCATGTCTTTCCAGCAGAGGGTATTGGATTTTAATCACTTGGCTCTATTTGGAACCAACAAAGCACAATTATACAACAGTTGTTCTGGGCTTCTAATGATGTCAGAGGATGGGGAACATGGAAAACACAGTTGTCCCACTTAGAGAAATTAGCAAGGACCCCAATGTCATCATCATGAAATGCATCAGCTTACTCATCAGCTCCATATTCTGAAACTCAGCTAGTTTTTACAAAGTCTCTATGGGAATTAGGAAAGATCCTCCCCACTCTAGGCACATAAATTAGAAAGAGATAGCAGGGCCGGGTGCGGTGGCTCAAGCCTGTAATCCCAGCACTTTGGGAGGCCAAGGTGGGTGGATCACGAGGTCAAGAGATCGAGACCATCCTGCTCGACATGGTGAAACCCCATCTCTACTAAAAATACAAAAAATTAGCTGGGCATGGTGGTGCGTGCCTGTAATCCCAGCTACTCAGGAGGCTGAGGCAGGAGAATTGCCTGAATCTAGGAGGCGGAGGATGCGGTGAGCCGAGATCACGCCATTGCACTCCAGCCTGGGCAACAAGAGTGAAACTCTGTCTCAAAAAAAAAAAAGAAAAAAGAAAGAAAGAAATAGCATCCTGGATAGGTGTACCTCCATGCCACAACTGAAGTTGGTCTAGATTTTAACCACATTCAGCCACATGCCCTGGTTAGTTACAAACTACTCTGCTGTAAACAATGGCCCAAAATATATTTTGTTTATATTTTTAAAAGTTAATATTTTTACCATAGATGTGATAATGTTCATATAAATTATTTCTGAAATATGTAAAAACTGACTCTTTTTGCTAACACCCAAAGTCATAAATGTTGTATTTCTTGGGCATATTTTAAGTAGTTGTGATCACACTGTATACATGGCTTTGTATACTTCTTAATATAATAATATGATATAAGCTTCTTTTTTGTTCTACAAATTCCTTGTCAATGTCATGTTAAGTAGTTTTTCCATAGATATCAACAAGAAAGACATGAGCAAATATTAGGGAACTGAAGGAAAAGCCAAAGACAGATGAAAATGAATGAAAACCTCCAGGGACTAAGAATCCGGAAAAGATTAAAAGGTGGAAAACACAGATACAGATGGAAGGTTTGAAACTCATATTTTGGCAAGTATTTTCTGAGTCAATGCAAGTCTTGAAGGGACGTAGGAATGAGATTCAAGAAATCTCGAAGTCACTGTGGTCCAGCACTCTCTCCATTTGAGGAAAGCTGGATCAAAAAACACCTCACTGGGCCAATTCATGCCAGCTTCTCAAAGCCAAGGATAGCATTTTATCCAAATATTTTGTTTTAATGTCAACTGAAAGTCAAACTTTAAAAATAGCAAGAGGCATTGTGCAAATCTAATTAGTCTCCTCCGAGATGCTCTGGGGTGCACTGAGTACCATCTACCTGCATTTGGCGGACCAGAGGTAGGGAGAGTTGGAGTAGAATAACCCACCAGTGAGCTGCAGCCAGTGGAGGGCCAGGCTTTTATGAATCTCAGGGTGACAAACAGATACCCACCCCATTCACTGAGCTGTTTTATGGAGACCAGAGGTGACGTTCAGAGACAGACTTTAGAAAGAGCTATTGCTTGGGGCTAGACGTGGTGGCTCATGCCTGTAATCTCAGCCTTTTGGGAGGCTGAAGGGGGTCAATCACTTCAGGCCAGGAGTCCCAGATCAGCCTGGGCAACATGGTAAAACCCAAACTCTACTAAAAAAAAAAAAAGAAAGAAAAAAGAAAAAGTTAGCCAGGTTTGGTGGTGCACTCCTGTAGTCCCAGCTACTCAGGATGCTGAGGTGGGCCAATCATTTGAACCCAGGAAGTGCATGTTGCAGTGAGTCAAGATCACTGCACTGCAGCCTGGGTGACAGAGTGAGACTCTATTCTAAAAACAAAACAAAATAAAAAAAGGGCTACTGCTTGCAGAAAGTTCTATTTGGCATTCTTAGTCTCTTTGCATCCCCTTCCTGAAAGCATCTGACCAGAAAAAGTTCTCATTCACATGTCTCCCCCTACCCTGCCCATCAAAATACGTTTTATAGAGGGCTAGATTTGTCAGTTCTCCATCTGAAGAAAACTCAGAGCTCTAAATCCCGGAACTTGAGTTCTCTAAGTTTTTAAATAAACTCTGGCCAGTCATGTAAATATTCCGGCAGAGACTTGTTATATTTTAAAGTTTCTTAGATTTTGTCTTTACAAAAAAGAAATGCTCAGGATAGATTTTATGTCACAATTCATGCAATCAACTCAACATTTGCTTTTTGGACACCATTTATGAAACACAAGACAAAAATTGTAATAAACTATATGAAATCATTCATGAGAATAACATGCATTGTATATATTTCCTGAATGAAAATGGAAACCAAACTTGTCCACAAAAACTCCTAATAAATCACCTAACTGAATCAATTATACCTCTAATATGAAACAGATGAGTCACACAAAAGGCATAGAGTTTAAGAACTGTTTATAAATATGTTGGCAGGGTGAAGAGAAACCAACTGGTGACAGTGAAGCACAGCAACAATGGGAAGCTTTTACCTCTTCTTAGCCAAAAGATAAAAGAGAAGAAGCTGTTGCTGGAACTAGTGAGATGCTTAGCTCTAGGAGGATGCGACTTCCCAATTAGAGCTGGGATTTTCAAGAGAAGAAAGTTAGCTATTGCCAAACTGTGACCAGAAGGGACACAGAGGGATAAGCACTCAAGCTCTCTCCCTTCCACTCTTCAGTCTTCTACCAATGACACTCATTGAATGAACCCAATAGAAGCCTGATTATCCTTACAGGTTAGCTATTGGTGGCACAGACAGAAGAATGACAGAAAGGTTTGGGGAGTGGATCTGGGAACGCAGATGAAGAACACCCAGTGTAGTCCATTCACCACCACCCCACTTTCTCCCCTTGCATTCACTCCTATGCTTTGGATGGAAAACTCATGTTCTTAACAGGTAGAGCACATAAAATTTTAGAAGTTGTTATATCATCACCTGATAATGTCAATTCAGTCATACTTCCACCTTAAACCTAAAATGTTAACACCAGGAATGCTCTTCATGTAAGACAGTTGGGGTAGGAGGAAGAAGACAAAAAAATAATTAATTCACCTAAAATTTAGCTGCTACCATTTTCACTCCTGTGGTCATGAGAAATAAACCCGGTAATCATTGCTTCTTTCTTCCACTCATATATTGTGTTAGTACCTGCAGAGTAGCTCCTGCAGCTTCTTGAGATGGGACTCAAACCCTCATTTCTTTAGGGTCTGAGTCATCGACCATCTTTTCTTTATTGAACTGCAATGGCTTTTCATTGACGAGGACTATTGGACAAGGAAGTACTAAGAGAGACCTAAAGAATTCCCATGGGTCCCAGGTTGGTCTTAATTTAGTCCTTCTGGGTGATAGGGCACAATAAACATAAGCCAACTGCTTCAATTTTTTCATCATAAAATGAGTATCTTGTGGTACTCAATTTTGCCTTCTAAAATGATCCCAAATAACCTCTATCTCTTGGCATTGATACCCGTCTGTGATCCACCTTCCCATGCTTACATTTGGGCTGGTCTTAGTGACTTGTATCTAATGTAGAGAATATGACAAAAATTATGGCACTTTACTTCTGAGATGAGGCTATTAAGGGATTTGACATCTGTATTCTCTCTATCTTTAGCTCCATCTCTATCCCTTTGGCTATTCTGGAGTCCTTGCCCTGATGAAGCATGCTAACATGTTGTTAGGGGCCCTATGAAGAAGGCCACCTGTCAAGGAACCCCAGTGAGGAACTGAGGTCCCCAGTCCAAGAGCCATCTTGGAACTGAATTCTGCTAACAACCACATAAGTACAATTAGATGTGGATTCTTCCCCAGTCAAATCTTCAGATGAGACTATAGCCCCAACAGATACCTTGATTGCAGTCTTGTGAGATACCTAAAACAGATTTAGCTAATAAGTGCCTGTTGTTTTAAACCACTAAGGCTCGGGATAATTTGTTACACAGTAATAAGTAAATAGTGTAAGAGATGATGTAATGTGGTCTACCATGGTAATGGATAAGGCAACAAACTTTCTTATTGGTAATCAGGACCTCATCTTTATGGCGACAGCCTTCTCTCCCTGTTGGATCAACAGCAAAAGGACCCTAAAATGGCCAGAGCAATTCCCAGCTTCAAATTTGACAGAACCATGTCTGTAACCACTGTTAGAAGTATTCTTGGGCACAAAGACCTCCAAACCCATGAAGGTAAGGTTGTGGTAGAAGTAAGCAAAAGTTCCTTAAATATACTTTCATTTCCATTCCATTAATCTTGGGCCTATGCATTCTGGCTTAAGGGGAAACAGCACTACTTAGGGCCAGTGATTTAAGGCATGTACCTCATCTGGTAAGTTCTGATCTCATATGGTGTTGTCTCTCAGCTGGCACCATAAGTGAATCTTCAACAGGGAATTCCTGTTTATCAAACAAGCTTCTCTTCAGTGATGGGTCTCAATAGATGTGAACCCACTGATACATTTCTTTTATCATGAGTTCCTTGTTCAGAGGCACGAAGTATGGGACACCATGGCAATAGATAAAATATTTGTAAGTCCTTGACTAGTGGTACCACCAGACATATTGCAAGCAGAGAAGACAAGTTTATTTTTAGAATATCCACATATCTATATCTACATACACACACATATTCCCTTGAAGACCAATTGGTATCTCCTCCACAAAGATAATCCTAATGTAATCAACTTATATTAAGGTAGTTGGCTTGTCCCCCAAGGATAACTGTGTGCCATATAAAAATTTTAGCAGTAGCCTCTGTTGCTGGCAAATTGAGCACTCAGCAGTGGCAGTAACCAAATGAGCCTCTTTTTTTTTGAGTCAGAGTCTCACTCTGCACCAGGCTCCAGGCTGAAGTGCAGTGGCACAATCTCGGCTCACTGCAACCTCCACCTCCTGGGTTCAAGCAATTCTCCTGCCTCAGCCTCCTGAGTAGCAGGGACTACAGGTGCGTGACCACCACACCCAGCTAATTTTTGTATTTTTTTTAGTAGAGACGGGGTTTCACCATGTTGGCCAGGATGGTCTCAATCTCTTGACCTTGTGATTCACCCACCTCAGCCTCCCAAAGTACTGGGATTACAGGCTTGAGCCACCGTGCCCAGCCCAAATAAGCCTTTTTGAGAGTATGTTCTTGTTATTGAGCCCAAGCCTTCAAAATGTAAAGATGCACTCTTAACAGTGTGCATTTCTCTTTGCTATAGGAAGTGCAAGAAGCAGCGACTTGTATCTCACTCATAAGGAAATTTTTTTCCAGACTCATGAAAACTTTACCAATATGTCAGTTTCCTGACTTCTTAGATTTTCTAATTCTCTGGCATGCATGTGTCTCATAAAGTATATAAGTTGCTTGTTACTTAGCTCACTGAATCCAATTAGCTTTACATCTTTAATGTAGAATTAAAATGATGTTGGTTTTTTTTTTTTTGAGACGGAGCTTCGCTCTTGTTACCCAGGCTGGAGTACAATGGCGCGATCTCGGCTCACCGCAACCTCCACCTCCTGGGTTCAGGCAATTCTCCTGCCTCAGCCTCCTGAGTAGCTGGGATTACAGGCACACACCACCATGCCCAGCTAATTTTTTGTATTTTTACCAGGATGGTCTCGATCTCTTGACCTCGTGATCCACCCGCCTTGGCCTCCCAAAGTGCTGGGATTAAAGGAGTGAGCCACCGTGCCCGGCCTAAAATGATGTTTTATAGGACATCAAGATAATCAGTTTCCTTCATGACAATATTAGGACAATAACCAGGAGGGCTGACAACATCCTGTGGTAAGACAATGGACTCTTGCCCTGGACAAATGAAGGCAAAATGCTTATGATTACCTTCATCGATGGATGTTGGTAAAATAATAAAGCATTTGCTAAATCAACCACTGTATACTGGATGCCAGAGATGGTGTTGATTTGTTCCAGTAAATATCTCTCACTTAGAACCATGCTGCAATTGGCATCACTATCTAATTATATTTGTGGTAATCCACAGTCACTGTCCAAGGCTATTTGGACTTTGTACTGAACAAAGAACCAAATTAAACATAGAATCACATCCTTGACTCTTTCAAGCTTTTTATGGTGGCATTTATAGCCACAATATCGCTTCGGGATACAGTATTGCTTCTTTATTTGAAAGAAGTGGTGGACAATTCCTTCCTATCAAAATATCCCTCACTTATCGGGTCAGTGAGTCATAGAGGGATTCTTCCAGTTGCTAAGTATATCTATTCCCAGCTGTATTCTCCATGTTCTGTTGGTGAGTAACAAATTACCATAAATTTAGCAGCTTTCAACAATTTCTATTTGTTATCTCACAGTTCTGCAGATAAGAATTCAGGCAGGCTGAACTGGGCTCTCTGCTTGAAGCCTCACAAGTTCAAAGTCAAGGTGTTAACTGGGATGGGCTCTTATCTGGAGGCTCTGGGGAAGAATCCACTTCCAAGCTAATTCAGATTACTGGCACAATTCAGTTCTTTGTTGTTGGAGGTCTGAGGTCTTCATTACTTTGCTTGCCAGCTGGGGACTTCTCTCTATTTTTAAAGACCCCCTGCATTCCTTGGCATGTGGCTTCCTCCATCTTCAAAGCCAGCAATGGCACCTGGAATCCCTACTATGCTTTAAATCTCTGACTTACACTTTTGCCAGTAGCTGGAATGAAAACTTCTAGCTTTTAAAGGGTTCATGTGATTGGATTAGGCCCATCCAGATGACATTCTTCTTCCCACATAACATAAAATAATCATGGGAAGGATCGCTCATCATATTCACAGGTTCCACACTCAAAAGGGAAAACATTGTACAAAAGCAAGAGTCATTGGGTGCCATCATTAAACTTCTACCTACCATACCAATTACATTTATGGTGGGAAAATAACCACAGTATGGGTTCACAACCCTGTAGTCCCCATAAGGTAGACACACCACCAAGACTTAATCACCTGACTTTCATGAGACTTAATTGATCACCTGACTTTCATAACCCTCCATTCTGAACGGCCAGACCATGTGGTTTTATGAGGATTAGCCATGAGTTTATGTTTCTGAGAATTAAGCATTAGATCAGAGCCAGTATCCAACAACTTATGGGGCAAAATGCTTACGATTACCTTTATTAATGGGTGTTGGTAAAGTAATAAAGCATTTGCCAAATCAACCACTGTACACTGGATGCCAGAGACGGTGTTGATTTTTTCCAGTAAACATCTCTCATTTTGAACTCCGCTGCAACTGGCATTACTACCTACATTGTATTCATTGTATCCCAATTGTATTCTCAATTTTCTGTTGGCAAATTCCCATGTTAAATGGGAAGCGCAGATACTTCTTGTCCCCTAATTTGCAAACACACTTGCATCATGGCAACATGTCCCTCAGACTCAGAGGAAGCTTTTGAGGAGGATTCAGCATGTAAGATTTTCAAGAGTCTTTTCTCAAAGGGACCCAGCCTCCCCATTAATTGATGGACTCTGGATGAATGAACTAGCATGAGTCTGGGAACTGGGAATGAGGTCATAAATCTCTACTACAGAAACTTGAGTCAGGCTTGTACATAAGAGAGCTAAAACTTTTCCACTTATATGTGAAGCATCACCTTAGTAGGCTGCACATCTATTTTATTACCAGGGGCTCATTAATCAATTAGCCATCAACATAGTTTGCTATGGGTCAAAACACTCTGATTACCACTCTATCCCTGAGGCTTAATTCAGTAATTGCACCCACTTATCTCTGACAATTAGTCTACGCCACTGGACCTCCACGGTGCCTGGATCCCATTATTCCCAGTGAAATCTGTGAACCTAATTTCACTGCCGTATCTCCCACTATTATGGGTATACACAGCACAGTCATCACTGGCTTTTTCAAGGAATCCTTCATCTTTGCCAGGAAAGTTCTAGCATTCCAATATCCTTGACTACAGGATGCTGTTATAGGCTTTAATTATCCAATCCAGTAGATTGTTAATGCCATTCTTAGGTGCTATGGAAATACCTTGAATCTCAAATCCTCCATGAATACCCCCATTGACAAATGTGTTCTGATTCAATCTTATATTTTTATCTTCTTGGCCTATTACTCTTAGAATCAACTCCCATATCTTTTCCCAAAATTCTGCTAATGAAAGTTAGCAAGACACTGCAAATATGGCAGTTTATAGGTATGGTAAAGATGACTGCATATGCCTTGCTCTTTGTATCAGTTTGCAAGGTCTGCCGTAACAAAGCACCACAAACTGGGTGGCTTAATGGACAGAAATGTATTTCCTTACAGTTCTGAAGGCTGGAAGTCTGAGACCCAAGGGTTGGTAGCTTCTTATATAAACATCTCTCCTTGGCTTGGGTATCTCCACTTGATCTTCTCTCTGTGCATATCTGTGTCCTAACCTTTTTTCATAATAAAGACACCAGTCATCTTGGACTAGGATTCACCCCCATAACTTCATTTAACTTTAATTACCCTCTTTAAAGATAATGTCTCCAAATACAGTCACAGCTTGGAAGTACAGGGGGTTAGGACTTCAACATATGAACTTGGGAAGGACACACTTCAGTCTGCAACACTGTTCTTCCCATAATATAAGTGCAGTTGACCATCCCACCCCTTGAATATCAGCTGACCTTGCAATCTGTTTTGAACAATAACATGTGGTAGAAATAATACTGTATAACTTTCGAGGCTGGGCTTTAAAAAATATACCACTTCCTTCTTCACCTAGTACCAGTCTCTCCCTCACAACCACTTACTAGGTAAGAAGTCCTACTACTGCTAAAGAAAGAAGTCAAGTGGAGGGAAGCCCAAAGCTGTGTCTGTTGTTCCAGCTCCATCTAATCTCCAAGCTGAAGAGCTGCACAGCTGAGATCTAGCTAACTTGTAGAATCTTGACAGTACTAGCTCATGCCATAAGCTTTAGAGTGCTTTGTAAAGACTCCACACTGAACCAAAACAACAGGCTATTTCTGAGTAAGCTTTGTACTTTTCTGTCTGGCTGCACAGGACTCTGACTTTCGTCATGGGCTTGGAGGCAATAAGATAGTGAAGGTAGAGTCTTGAGGAGAATTTAGCAGTTGCTTAGGGTGAAGTCATTGGAAGGATTTTATGCATGGGAAGTCAAGTCCTCAGCTAGAATATTCAGAGTTCTCAGCTACAGCTATGTCAATCCAAAACCCCCAGCCCACATGTCTCAGGGTCTCATTCTGTTCGCTGGTGCTCTTGTCTCAGCATAAGAAATATAGTGGCTGTTGGCTCTGCAATGTCATATTTCTTACAATCTGGATAGAGTTTGATCCTCAGCAGCTATTACTAGACATAAGAGATTCATTCAAAATGGCTATAGGGGCTTTCTGATTTTACCCCTGCCCCACTTCAAGGACATTCAAATCTTGCCATTTGTCCTTTTCTCTGTGTGTAATCTCTAGTGCCACCAGACGTGATCTGCCCACACCAAATCTCTAAAATCTTTATTGTTGCCATAGTGACTAAGTATCTCTGTCCTTTGATCTCCCCAAGTCTTGGCTTCCTCCAGCACTCTCTCCCATGCTACCACTGGCAATAATTTAAGTAATTGATGCCAACACATGCTACGGATTACCAGAGTCTCATTTCCCCCAGCGAGGACGCTATCAGATAACTCATCAGATATGTAAGCAACCCAGTCCCTGAATCCTTTTTGACTGATGCTGGTGCAGTCACTGTATCAGCTAGGGCCCTGAAGAAGAGTTTAAAGAAAGAACTATTTACAAATGCATGGGCAGAGGGGAGGAGCAGCAACAAAGGAGAATGAAGCACCCAGGACCATTCACAGCAGGAAGTGATAACCACTCCTAGGCTGAGAAGGGACCGGGGATAGGAAGAGTTAGCAGACCTGGCAAAAGCTGAAGCTGCAGGAGAGACCTGATCCATTGGATATGTACCTTTCATGGAAGAACTGTAGGTATTGCTAAGTGGGGGCCCGGTACAGGGGAATCCAGGGAAATTAACACTCCAGCCCCTCTCTCCTGCAATCCACCCATCTCCTGCCATTGTCTTCCACTGGCCAGAACTATGGGGAAGCCAGGGACAAGGAAGCCAGATGACATTCCTAAAAGCCAGCCTCCTGGGGCTCTGACCAGGTGTAAAGGGTGAAGCATATCTTCGCAGAAAATTTCTAGCACCATGACTCACATCCAAATCTTATTTTCTACCTGGATGTTCTGCACACATCCTGAGCTGATCATCACTTTATTCAGGTTGAGGGCCTGATTAGGATGTTTGCTAAGTAAGACCCGTAGCTTTGCTGGTGTTGCCCTTAATAATTTTTTTCCTTGATTTTATTTTTATCCTTTTAAAATTTATTTTCCCAGCTTACTATGTCCACCCTCCTGACAAGCCACTCTGATGTATCATCTATCCTTGAATTAACATATACGCTTGTAAACACGTAATTTTGTCTTATAAGCATATGTATCATGATGGCTAACATTACGTGTCAACTTGACTGGGCCACAAGGTACCCAGGTATACAGTCCAACATTATTCTGGGTGTACCCACGAGAGTGTTTCTGGATGAGATTAGCATCAGAATCTGTAGGCTGAGTAAAGCAGATTGCCCTCCGTGATGTGGGTGGGCCTCCTCCCATCTGAAAGGACAAAAAGGTCGGCCCTTCCTCGAGTAAAAGGGATCCCTGGCCTTCGAACTGAGACATCGAAGTTTTTTCATGCCTTTGAAGTTGAACTGAAGCATTAGCTCTTCCTGAGTCTTGAGGCTGCTGGCATTCACGCTGGAACTACACCATCAGCTCTTCTGGGTTTTCACTACCAACAAATCTTTGGACTTGCTCCGCTTCCATAATCATGTGGACCAATTCCTTATAATAAATTGTGTATGTCCGTGCGTGCGTGTGTGTATGTGTGTGTGTGTGTGTGTGTGTGTGTGTGTGTGTGTGTGTCTCCCATTGGTTCTATTTCTCTGCAGAACCCTAATACAAGTATCATTAATTTGCCAGGATGGTACTGCACTACATAGCTCTTTCTGATTCTTGCCTTTGTAACTCAGCACTGTATTTATTAAAATGCTTCTTATTCATGTTGCTATGTGTATAATTCATTGGCTGCTTCTAACTACTGGTAACTGCTATTCCATAGTTAACGTACATTCGTTTTACTTAGCCATTCCCTCCATGGTGGCATCTATCTCCCAGATAGCACCACTGATCCACTAATGAGCATCCTTTTACCTCTGTCCCATAGGCAGGTGTGAGGACAACTCGGAGCTGTATGTTCAAGGTTGTTTTCCTGAGTCGTTTTCAGAAGAATCTCACTTTTGTATCTCATGAACGTGGGTTCTAGTTCTCTTTTAAAATGTCACTCAATAAAACAGCTGCTTGGCTCTCCTCTTTGGTTCTTGCTTCATGTCTGTACCCTCCTTCCCAGAAGAAAGAAGAGATCATTTTAGAATAGTTGAAACATGGCTGGGCATGGTGGCTCATGCCTGTAATCCCAGCACTTAGGGAAGCTGAGGCAGATGGATCACAAGTCAGGAGATTGAGACCATCCTGTCTAACAAGGTGAAACTCCGTCTCTACTAAAAATACAAAAGTTAGTTAGCATGGTGGCACACACCTGTAGTCCCAGCTACTTAGGAAGCTGAGGTAGGAGAATTGCTTGAACCCGGGAGGCAGAGGTTGCAGGAGCTGAGGTCACACCACTGCACTCCAGCCTGGGTGACAGAGTGAGACTCTGCCTCAAAAAAAAAAAAAAAAAAAAAAAACAGTTGAAACACACCAGAATCCCTGATATTTATAACCACCATATATGTGATTTGCGTGTTAGAGATGAGATAGCAAACCGGGAGACTTGGGGGGACTTCCGCAAGTCACTTGAGTGATGTAGAGGTGTGCCCAATTTATCATGTGCTCCATTCCTACATGGGTGAGATCACACATGCATCAGTGTTGGTGTATTGGGAAGTCAAAGTGATCGATTTCTATCTAAAGACAGATCATAAAACCTGGCACTGCTGTTGGGAAATGTTGGTGCAGAATTGTGAAGGTTAGATTATTTGATTTGATAACAAAGCTAATGCCTGCTTGTAAATAAAATTTACCCATGCTGTTCTTCTCTGAAAATCTCTCCTCATTTTCCTTATTAAACCCAGTGTACCATTCCTGCTACTCTGAGCCTTCTCTATATCACCATGAAGGAGACATTGGGATCCGATCCCAGGCCTGTCTGTCTGCAGAGGGTGCACTCTTAGCCCCTTGGAAGGTACAGCAAGCAAAGCTCAGCTCCAGTGCCCAGAACCCCTCCTGCCACCCGCCTTGTGTGGTTAGGGCACCCCAGTTTCTTTTCAAAAACTAAAGATTCTTTTTTTCTCCCTTTCTCTTTATAGCTCTCAGGTAGGTATCAGGGATTCTTATAAAATCTCACATGTGGTAGAGCTTTCAAAGATTATCTTTTCAATGTTTCCACCCGAGGAAGGAATGCAGCCCCTGGCATTTCAGCAGCTGGTTCCCTGCTTTGCCTGGGGAACATCTCACTTCCTCCATTGCCCTTCTGTGACACTCCTACCTTGGAGAAGTGCCAATGCTACTCTGTCTGGAAACGGCTTTTTGCACCTCTTCTGCTTAGTGCAACCTTGCTCCCCCAGGCCACACAGACCGGCGCCACTCCGCCCGGCTCCTGACAGTGATCTGAGCGCTCCCAGACATCACTGCATCTTCCCTTTGCCCGATGAACAACCCCATTCCCCTCTTCGTGTATCATTCCAAAATAAATTTATATGGGGTAACTTTCCATCTTTACCCTTATTCTTCCCTGTGGAATGAGGGACACTCTGAACCCTAAAAGATACCTCAGGAATTTCTACAAGAGGTGTGTGGTTAGGGGCTTAGAGAGCCTTTCTTTGTCCCTTAAAGAACACTAGGTAAGCAATCTCATGGATCCTTCTCACCCTATGTGTGCTGTAAGCTCTGGAGGGATGGTTACAGAATGACTATTAAATGGGATCCCCATATACACAAGTACACAAAGGAGGGCGTCTGGGCTTGCCCTCGTCAGAGGGTTGAGATTCCTTCCAAGATGACATTAAAGAAAAATAAATTATCCAATGCCAAGAAAGCCACTGTGCAAAAGGGAGACACACAGGATTAAAAGAGGTGAGACACTGAGGGGCAGAGAATTCCAAGTACCATGGGATGTTGGATGGCCAGACCACACCAAAAAGACCCATCTCTGCTAAAGAGTTAGTTGCTTCATTAGCCAGGACCAGGTTAAATCAAGGAACTTAACTAAAGTTCGAGGTCCTGTGCTTTCAAAAAGAAACCTCAGCAGCTGCAGGTCACAGCTGCAAACAAGACGCATCGAGGGAGCCCAGCCTTTGCCCTCTCCTTCCTCCCGCCAGCTACAGGAACCTAATATCATTTCTTAAAAGGACAACATTTGATCTGCTTGGAAACTTCCACTGTGAGTCCTCTCAAAGCAAAGGGTTATTGTCTTGATGAAAAATTAACAGAGAGAGAATCATTCCCCGTGTGTGTGTGTGTATGCATGCATGTGTATGTTAGCGCATGTGTGTCGTATTAGCATGCGCTTAAACGAATGAATAACTTAACCTGAGGAGATATGTGAATGGCGAGAGAATGCCAAGCATTTGCCTTAGAACCAAGGAAGGCTGCAACTTATAGGGCTGATTGGTTATTCCGAGGCACCTTGAAGCCATGGTTGAGCTGTGCAAGTCTGGTTTCATTTAAAATTGCATAGAAACGGGTGTATTTATAAAACAATAATTAGTTCTGCAATTCCTTAAAAAAGAAATGCATATATGAAAATGTACATATGTTTATATTGTATCAAATCGTTCTGGAGGAAGGCTGAGGCTAGACATTACAGCAGAATTTTTAATTCACAATGTCAGTAGCAGAA
Source organism: Leontopithecus rosalia (assembly GCA_028533165.1). NCBI lineage: Eukaryota > Metazoa > Chordata > Mammalia > Primates > Cebidae > Leontopithecus > Leontopithecus rosalia. The sequence goes on along the minus strand of CM052648.1, from coordinate 11,333,914 downwards.
ACAGCACCTCCTCTTCCCCAAACCACCGGCTCATCACCAGCAAGTCAATCCAACCACCAATACTATTCTGTGAGGGCCCTTGCCAACTGGGTTTAATGTAATCCAGTTTTTTGGGTCTGACACCCTTTTGTGCCTGCTCTAGACTGGAACAGGGGCCCCCAGATAATCTTTTCTAAAACTACCTGCAGAATCTTCAATATATGCAAAGTTTGGGAATGGGGATTTCTTTTTTTTCTTCTTCTTTTTTTTTTTTTTTTTTTGAGACAGAGTTTCATTCTTATTACCCAGGCTGGAGTTCAGTGACAGGATCTTGGCTCACTGCAACCTCTGCCTCCCAGGTTCAAGTGATTTTCCTGCGTCCGTCTCCCCAGCAGCTGGGATTAAAGATGCCAGCTACCATGCCTGGCTAATTTTTTTGTATTTTTAGTAGAGACAGGGTTTCATCATATTGGCCAGGCTGATCTCAAACTCCTGACCTCAGGCGATCCACCCGCCTTGGCCTCCAAAAGTGCAGGGATTACAGGCAAGAACCGCTGCTCCTGGTCAATACATTCAAAGTTGAACAGACTTGATCTGCCGGCTGGATGCTGCTCTCACATACTTTCCCCTTATCCAGGATTCATAAGGATTCCCAATAGAGAGCAGACCATGAACAGTGGTACCATTGCACCTACCCCCCACCACCCTTCACTGACTTGCATGCTCAGAACCAGCCCCCACCTCACCCCTACACCTACAAGGCTCATTCTCAGGAGACTTCAGAAAAGTCAAAAATAACTCCTCATCAGAAAAAGCTCAGGCCCCCTGCTTTAACATGAAAACCTTTGAGAATGGCCTTTTCAGCTTCAAAGCCACCATGGCGGGCAAAGCTTCAAAGACAGGGCAGGGTTAGCTTTGAAGATCTGGTGTTTTCAAAGCAGTGGTCTTAACCTTCTTTTAGGTCATACATCCCTCTGGAAACCTAATAAAAGCTATGGAGCCACATGCCATGAAAATGCACAAACTTAATGAAAGCTTAGTGCAAATGTTGCCTGCAACTACAGGGGGCTTGTGGACACTGTACACCAGCATAAACCGTAGGATCAGAATTTTTACTATACTATTATAGCCAGATGTACACATCAGTTTGTCTTTTCCAAGACTTCTCTGAAGGACCCCAATGAGTCCTTCTGATCTCATTTGTCAATATTTTCACTTTTCTCTATTTCCCAAGTCTGTGCTCCATTCATCCATCCATCTAGGTCTGATATCCAGTAAATAGATAGTCAGCATCCATTCTGATTGGGAGGTGCCCATGTCCCATAGGGTTATTTTGAATACTCTCTCTGCCTTCATCATTCATCCATGCATCGACAGCTCCTTCTATCCCACTATTTATTTCCACTTAGTCATTAAAAATAAATCCTTCCGGCCGGGCGCGGTGGGTCACGCCTGTAATCCCAGCACTTCAGGAGGCCAAGGCGGGTGGATCACGAGGTCAAGAGATCGGGACCATCCTGGTCAACATGGTGAAACCCCGCCTCTACTAAAAATACAAAAAATTAGCTGGGCATGGTGGCGCATGCCTGTAATCCCAGCTACTCAGGAGGCTGAGGCAGGAGAACTGCTTGAACCCAGGAGGTGGAGGTTGCAGTGAGCCGAGATCGCACCATTGCACTCGAGCCTGGGTAACAGCAGCTCGTTGGTTCTGGTATTTACTTGAACGAGCTCACCAAGCTGCCAGATACATTTTGTGTATATGTAAATATATATTTAGGCCGGGTGCAGTGGCTCATGCCTATAATCCCAGCACTTTGGGAGGCCGAGGCGGGTGGATCACGAGGTCAAGAGATTGAGACCATCCTGGTCAACATGGTGAAACCCCATCTCTACTAAAAATACAAAAAATTAGCTTGGTATGGTGGCACGTGCCTGTAATCCCAGCTACTCAGGAGGCTGAGGCAGGAGAATTGCCTGAACCCAGGAGGCGGAGGTTGCAGTGAGCTGAGATCGCGCCATTGCACTCCAGCCTGGGTAACAAGAGTGAAACTCCATCTTAAAAAAAAAATTAAAAAATCCTTCCATGCTCCAGGACAGGAAAGACAGCAGGAAACAAGACAAAAATTCTCTGCCTTCATTTTATTGACAATTGAGTGAAAAGACGGATAAATGAAAGCAATTATAATGTAAAGGCATAAATGTTCTAGAGAAGATTAGGACACTTTGAAAATATAGAAAGGAGAATATTTTTAACTTTTAAGTGTATGGGTACATGTACAGGTCTGTTATGTAGATAAACTTGTGTCATGAGGGTTTGCTGTACAGATTATTTCACTACCCAATCATTAAGGCTAGCACACATTAGCTGCTTCTCCTGAGCCTCTCCCTCTTCCCACCCTCCATCCTCCAGGAGGCCCCAGTGTCTGTTATTACCCTCTTTGTATCCATGTATTCTCATCATTTAGCTCCCAATTATGAGTTAGAACATGTAGCATTTGGTTTTCTGTTCCTGCATTAGTTTGCTAAGGATAATGGTCCCCAGATCCACCCATGTTCCTGCAAAGGACATGATATTGTTCTTTTTATGGCTGCATAGTATTCCATGGTGCTTATACTCCACATTTTCTTTGTCCAGTCTATCTCTGATGAACATTTAGGTTGACTCCACATCTTTGCTATTGTGAATAGTGCTGCAATGAACATATATGTGCATATGTCTTAACAACATAATAGTTCTGATTTCTTTGGGTATACACCCAGTAATGGGATTGCTAGGCCAAATGGTATTTCTTTTTTGGGTCTCTGATAAATTGTCACACTGTTTTCCACAATGGTTGAACTAATTTACACTCCCATTAACAGTATATAAGTGTTTGAAAGAGAATTTTAACCCATACTTGAAATCAGGAATGCTTTCTGAAGAAAATCATGTGTAGCTTGAGAATAATGGATAACTGGGAGCTACTCAAATATAATGCAGGCAGAAGAGAAGGTAAAGGAATGTACAACTGTCCAAAGGTTTGAGGTTCATCCTAAAGGTAATGAAGGGCAACCTCAGGCTTTTAAGCAGAACAATAATGACTCGACCTGAACCTCCCGAAGCTCACTCCAGCTCTCCAGAGGACAGAATGGATCAGAAGAATCAAGACTAAAGGCAAGAAACTAATTAGAAGGCTGTTGTGGTGTTCCAGATGGTAACCTAGACTTGGATAATGACAGCAGAGTTGGAGGAAAGTGGGCACTTTGGTGAGCTATAGAGAATAGAAATGATAAGACTTGGTGATTGACTGAGTTAGGGGTTAGGGCTGAGAGGAAAGGAATAGTCAAGAATAAAATGTCTTAATTTCTGACTTGGGCAACTAGGTGGCTGGGTGCACAACGTTAAAGAAAAATGAAAAAGAATCAGGTTTGGTATGGAGGCAGAATGATAAGATAAATACAGCTTTGGACATCTTGAGCTTGAATTGCTTGCAAGACATTCAAGCAGAAATGTCTACAAGTCAATGGGATCTAAAATGCAAGAAAGATCCAGCCTGGAAGTACAGATTTGGGAGCCACCAGTGTACACATTGTTTTTAAAGAGAAGAGTATGCAGAGCAGAGATTTTCAACCCGGGAAATGCCACTACCCCTTCAGGGTATGTTTTGGTGATGTACACAAGTATTTTGTAGTTGTTACTAGGACTGTGGCAACAGCTGGCTTCTACTGGGTGGGAGCCAGGGATACAGGCTGCCCTGCAATGTTGGAGATAGTCATGCACAAAGAATCCTTCTCCATCGTGTGCAACTCTCTCACTGTTTACAAAGATCTGAGCTTAGAGTCTAACTCCAGATAAATTCCTTTTTTAACACTGCTCTATTTTACATTGGGTTTTCTAGGAATGCAACTCCAGGGTAAGGTGAAGGAAAACTTCTCTGTAAACCCAACCCATATTCATGCCTTCAGACCAGACTTCTCTCCTGAAATCCTGACTTCTGCATGTTCAACATCTCCCTAATGAGCAACTCAAGCCTAAATTATCCAAAACCGGACTGCTAATCTCTCCCCTCTAACTTCACCATTCCACTCACTTTAAGGTCAAGACTTTTTAATTATCCTCAACTCCTCTAATTTTTTTCTCACAACATCTGCCCAGTTCATCAGGGAATCCTCATGGCTCCACCAACAAAATACCTCCACACTCTGACCTGATCTCCCCATCTCCATAGCATCATCTCTTCTGAGCCACAACCATCTTTCTTTTCTTTTCTATTCTTTTTTTTTTGGTTGGGGAGAGATGGAGTCTCACTCTGTCATCTAGGCTGGAGTACAAATGGCATGACCTCAGCTCACTGCAACCTCCGCCTCCCAGGCTCAAGCCATTCTCCTACCTCCACCTCCTGAGTAGCTGGGAGTATAGGCACATGCCACCACACCCAGCTAACTTTTGTATTTTTAGTAGAAAAGGGGTTTTCCCATGTTGGCTAGGCTGGTCTTGAACTCCTGACCCAGGTGCTCCATTCTCCTGAAGTGTTGAGATTACCAGCATGAGCCACCATGCCCAGCCCATCTCTTGCCTGGTTTATTGCAATTGTACCTAATTGGCTTCCCCACCTTCATTCTCAATCTCTTACAGTTCATGCTCAACTGCAGCCAGAGTGATGCTATTAAAAACTAAGTTAGATTACATCACTCCTCAGATCTAAACCTTCCAACAGCTCCCCATTTCCCTCAGAGAAAGAGCCAAGTCCTAATGCTAACCTATAAGGCCCTTAATAAACCTCCTCTGAGCCCTGATTACCTCTCTGGCCTCACCTCCTTTGCTCTCCCCGTCACTTGCCTCTTCCAGGCTGAAGGAGCCTCCTCACTCCTCCTCAATATAAACTACTGAACACACTCTTGCATTTCAGCCTTTCTGCCAGCTATTTCCTCTACCTGAAACACTCCTCCTCCAATTATCTAAATTGCTAACTCCCACATCTTCAAACTGTGGCTCAGATCTTAGCTTCTCAATGAATCCCACGCTAACCACCATTTCTTACCTGCCTTCCAGGCAGCATTCCTGGTCCTTTCACTCTTCTGCATTTTTCCCATATGTCTTCTCAGGATCTAAACAGCACATTATTAACTTAGAATCCAAGTTTACTTTTTGCTCTCTGTCCAGCCTACCAGCTGCAAGTTCCATGAGGGCAAGAATCTTTGTTTTATTTATTTCTATTTCCCAAGTGTCTAGAATAAAGCCTAGCAAATAAGAAGTGCTCCCTAAATATTTACTGAATAAATGTATTAATGAACTGTGGTAAAATTAGCTCTCAGACCATCACATATTCCTCCCAAACTATTGATTCTGGCATAAATTTCATGAGAGACTTTCTCTTGATATTCAAAGCTAAGCATTGAGAATTTTTTAAGCCTGAAGCTGGTGAAGATGGCGCTATAGAAGCAACTCAGGATTGCAGCTCTCAGTCAAGACGCAGAGGGTGAGTTTACACCGCATTTCCAGATGGATCTTTATAGCCCACATTACAAGGAAAATCTCAGGTGTAGGAGGGACACAGGACAACAGCGCAGCAGTCTCCACTAGTGCAGCCAAAGAGCCGGCGCCACAGCACAGCAGCACAGTGCATAAAACGCACGGATCTGGGCACCCTGTTAAACCGGCAATTTGAGATTTGGGAGGGCAGATTAGCATATTCATCTGATTAAACAGGATTT
>CM052648.1:11296900-11327741 GCA_028533165.1 Leontopithecus rosalia | reverse complement strand
TGGGAGTGTAAATTAGTTCAATCATTGTGGAAGACAGTGTGGCGATTCCTCAAGGACCTAGAAATAGAAATTCCATTTGACCCAGCAATCCCATTACTGGGTATATATCCAAAGGACTATAAATCGTTCTACTATAAGGACACATGCACACGAATGTTCATTGCAGCACTGTTTACAATAGCAAAGACCTGGAACCAACCCAAATGCCCTTCCATGATAGACTGGACTGGGAAAATGTGGCACATATACACCATGGAATCAAAATAATGAGTCCGTGTCCTTTGTAGGGACATGGATGAATCTGGAGAACATCATTCTCAGCAAATTGACACAAGAACAGAAAATGAAACACTGTATATTCTCACTCATAGGCGGGTGATGAACAATGACAACACATGGACACAGGGAAGGGAGTACTACACAATGGGGTCTATTGGGGGAAATAGGGGAGGGACAGCGGGGGGGTAGCGGGGGAAGGATAGCATGGGGAGAAATGCCAGATGTGGGTGAAGGGGCAGAAGGCAGCAAAACACACTGCCACGTTTGTCCATATGCAACTATCTTACATGTTCTGCACATGTGCCCCAAAACCTAAAACGCAATAAAAATTAAAAATAAAATAAAAAATAAAAAAGAGAATTTTTTAAGAACATACTTTATTTCTCAAAACAACAGCAGTCATAGCAAATGACTTGTTCTTCAAGACTGCTGGTTCTCCTAGAAGTTGAGATCCATTCAGGATCTCAGCTGTGTTCTTGGTTCTAGGCCACATGGGCAGTCGCAGCAGGAAAACAAGTGTGGTAGTGCAAGGCGAGTCATAGGTATCAGATAAAGAACCCTCAACTGCTGTCTCAAAATACTCTTCTCTGCATATATTGGAGCAGTTCTGGTCTTTGGGACTTTCTTCGGTTAAGCCACATTCTTACTCTCTCTACCCTTTATCATTTGACCTTGGTACTTCTTTCTAAGATGAGCAAGGACAAGACTCCCTTTTCCCACATGGAACTCCTTCAGGCCTACTTGAAGACCTAATTTAACTCCTCCGTCTTCGCACTGCCTCTCACTGTCCCATCACTAAGTCTTCTCATTCAAACATCTACTGGTTCTTTATCTCTTCTCTTATGACACCAGTTAAATTAAGCCCTTTCAACATCCTAGTAGGATCTTCTGCATGGATTCTGATTTGTCTCTATCCCTCTTATAGCACAGAACCCACAATGGACACCATATTCTAGATGTCATGTCACTGTACATGGATGAGTCAGAACAGAGCCCTGCCCTGAAGCTTTAGTTAAGTATTTGTGCAACCACTTCACATTCATCCAGAGGGTTCAGTGTTATTCTAACAGAAACAAAAACAGAAAGTAACGGCAGGGTTTTTAAAAGGAGGATAATGATCAAAACCGAGTTTCCCTAAGGTCGCTCCAAGAGTCAAGGCTGAAGGCCAGAAACTAATAAGGAGGCTGCCGTAGAGTTCCTGATGGGAGTTCGCTGGGAACCTCTAGTCCCTAAGTCCCATTGACACATGTTCTGTGAGGCTAGATTACCTCTGTCTTACGCTTTTTAACTGGGTTTTGGTTTCTTTTTTCATGGGTTAGGAGATAAGGGCCCTTATTTTTTAAATCTGAAGCTTTAGTCATTTATTTGGGTTAAGCCAAAATGTATCCTCCCTGTGCTTCTAAAACATGCTTCTAAAATTTTACTTGGCGTTATTTTTCTGTGTGTTCAGGTTTGTGGTTACATTCCCTCCCACCCCTTCCCTAAAGCCTGGGGTTTCTTTGAAGAGAATCTCCAGGCCTGTTCTCCTTTACATCCCCATAGCACAAAGCAAAGTTCCTTGTACACAGCTACCCTGATTGCATTTGTTGGATTAAATTAAGGTGAATGGGTCTGAATTAAAAGCCGCTGTTTAAATGCAAATATGCTATCTGGGCTCCACATGGCATTAAGATACCCATTAAAACCTTGGCACAGAGTAATTCATTGAATCAGTTAATAACCACCCAGTAAGCAGAGAAGGGCTGAAACATGGGAAAATACAGCTTAGACTTGGGAGATCCTTGAGGGAAACAGAACTGAGAAACACGTCTACTGGCTGAGGAGCAGGTAAATTGGGTCCTGCGACAAATAAAGGAGCATGGAATTGAACCCAGAATAAACTAGAGTTCAAATGCTGTTGCTTACAGAGTTCAAAAGCTCTGTAACCCTGGGAAAGTTAGTTAACCCCTATGGACCATGATCTCTGCCTAAAGAACCACAGAGTCCCACCAGCAGTGTAAAAGTGTTCCTATTTCTCCACATCCTCTCCAGCATCTGTTGTCTCCAGATTTTTTAATGAACGCCATTCTATCTGGCGTGAGATGGTATCTCAATGTGGTTTTGATTTGCATCTCTCTAATGACCAGTGATGATGAGCATTTTTTCATATGTTTGTTGGCCTCTTGTATGTCTTCTTTTGTAAAGTGTCTGTTCATTTCCCTTGACCATTTTTGGATGGGCAACAATGAGAACACATGGACACAGGGATGGGAGTACCACACACTGAGGTCTATTGGGGGAAATAGGGGAGGGACAGTGGAGGGGGGAGCGGGGGAGGGATGGCATGGGGAGAAATGCCAAATATGGGTGAAGGGGCAGAAGGCAGCAAAACACACTGCCACGTGTGTACCTATGCAACTATCTTGCATGTTCTGCACATGTACCCCCAAACCTAAAATGCAATAGAAATTAAAATTAAAATTAAAAAAAGGAACCACAGAGTCAAATGCCAAAGACTTGTACAGCTTGTCTTTGAGTTCCTAAGGTTACACATATTGTGATTAGTCTCACATGTTTCTGGATGTGTTGTAGACTGGTGCCTGGCACATAACTGGCCCTCGGCGTCTACTGGTTGAATGAATGAAAGTGACTGGGTCATCAGGCTGTCATGGGTATGAAAGCCAGCTTCACCATTCTCTACCAGCTTGCTCCAGGGAAGACGTCAGCTCACAGTGCCTCACTTTTTAAGTCTATGAAATGGAAGTACAACACCTTCTTCTCAGTTTATCACAAAGACATGCTTATCACAAAGATAAGCTTATCACAAACTTTCTCAGTTAAAGTGCCTTTGTCCATTTTCTGTTACTTATAATGGAATACCTAAAACCGGGTGATTCATAAGAAAATGAATTTCTTTCTTACAATCCTAAAGGCTGAGAGGTGTAAAGTTGAGGGGCCACATCCAGTGACGGCCTCCTTGCTGGTAGGGACTCTTCTGAAGAGTCCCAAGGTGGCCCCACATATCACATGGTGAGGGTGCTGAGCCTAGGAGCTCAAGTCTCTCTTCCCCTTCCATGATAACTCATTAATCCATTAATGGATTAACCCACTTATGTGGCCAAAACCCTCATGATCCAGTCACCTCTTAAAGGTCCCACTTCTCAATACTGCCACACTGGAGATTCAATTTTTACATGAATTTTGGAGGAGACAAATATTCAAACCATACCAGAAAGCATGGAAAGCACCTTCACATAACGGTTTATTAAGTATTGGTTCTTTCCATTTCCCCTTGTTAATACCCTTAGTCCTATTTTCACACATTTTATGGACAGAAGAGAAATCGCTTGGCAGTTGGATCTTCCTGAAATTTTCCCTTCCAAATGAATTTCTGATCAAAAAAGACATGAATTGCTTCAGGTGAACTTTCCCTCGCTCTCTGTATGTGAAGTTGGACTGCTGTTTTATGCACTCAGGTGCCTTCACTTCCTTTCCCCAAAGAAAGAAGCAAAAAATGTGCAAATGTTCCCTCATCCCCCTCTGGGCAATGACAGTAAACAACCAACACACCGCAGGAGCCAAGCGCTGGCCCTGTGTGCCTGTGTATTTCTAGCAGACCTCACGTAAATGGGCACGTGGCCCCCATTGGAGCACAAAGTTTACAACTTGCAGGTGCAAGAACAATTTTTCAATTAGGGATAATGTGGTTCTTCATCATGTTTTTCTGGAGCCTTGTGGGAGAAGGGGCTCTGGCCAGGTGGAAACTCAGCACAACAGTTACAGTTTAGTAATCTGAGATGTGTTTTTCCAAACAGAAAGCTTCTGATTTGATAGCTTTGTAAGATGTAAGTCCATGGTGGTGATTCATGATTTACTCCTACTGGAATGAATGAGTAGATTTAGTGGTTGCCTTTTCAAAATTCTTGCAAATGTATGAACCTATTCACTGGCTCCTTTCTGATTCACTGGACTTTTCTATTTTATCAGGCTGAATTCTCCTTTTGGCTCAATTATCAGCCTCCACATCCCATTGATTTTCCCTTTTAATATCTGTCCTATCCATCTTACCTTTTAAAGCAAACCTTTGCTCCCACTGGTCAGGATGAATCATATGATAGTAGAGCTTGCATTCTATCTTAAAGGAAAGAGTCGGGGTGAAGACAGAAGAGGCAGATGCATTTTAAGTTGTGGGAAAAAAAATGTGGGAACATGCCTGATTAAAGAAAGGGCAATAAAAAAAGAAGAGTGTATGGCACTGAAGAGGTAAAGATGCAAAGTGAGGTGAGGTTGAAAATGTAGATCAGAGTGGCACATATACACCATGGAAGACTATGCAGCCACAAAAAAGGATGAGTTCATGTCCTTTGCAGGGACATGGATAAAGCTGGAAACCATCATTCTCAGCAAACTGACACAAGAACAGAAAACCAAACACATGTTCTCACTCATAAGTGGGTATTGAACAATGAGAACACATGGACACAGGGAGGGAACACCGGAACCTGTCAGTGGTGGGGGGGGTGTTGGGAAGGAATAGCAGGGGTGGGGGGGAATGGGGAGGGATAACATTGGGAGAAATATCTAACGTAGATAGAGGATGGGGGGATGGATAGAGCAAATCACCATGGCATGTGTATATCTATGTAACAAACCTGCAGGTTCTGCACATGTACCCCAGAACTTAAAGTATAATAAATAAACAAATAAATAAATAAAATGTAGATTAGAGCTAAGTTGTTGAGAAACCTGATTACCTTATAAATGTATTTTGACTTTAATGTGAAACCCATGGGGAATCCTTGAAGAATTTAGAGAGGAGAAATATTGTCATCAGTCTGGTGCCTATACAAAAGACAGATTGAAGCAAAGACTAGAATGGGGAGATTAGATGTACTCTGGTTTCATAATTAGGAGGAAGAAAGAGAATGTAATTCCATTCAACATGTTTCAAGTCTAACTATGTAACAACCCAGAGGCATAAGGATTAAATAGCCTTCTCAGCACCAGAGATTTGGTACTCTGGCTAGTACCAGAGATTTGAAGTTGAGAAACTGACAAAAACACTAAAAACTGTGGAGGGCAGAGGTGATAATTTTATAGAATTTTGCCCGCAATATTCACAATGCAATACAGATTCATATTCAGTAAACACTTACTGGGAATCTACACTATCAGGAATGCTTTTAACCACAAGTAATGGAATACACAAATAATAGTGGCTAACATGATAAAGACATTAGTTACCTCATATGACAAAAAGGCTAGAGATCATTGTTTTTGTGTTGATTTGTTGCATTGCTATAATGTAACTGCTTTCACTCCAAGCACTGTGCAGAGCCTCTCAGAAGACTTCCATGTGTGCTCCACTGGTTCTTCCTAGGTTCCACAGCAAGCCTTAGCTGCAAGGGAGGCTGGAGCTAAATCTGTATTTAGCATTTCTAGCCTAATAGAGTAAAAGGAAGCCAGGGAAGAAAGAATTGGGAATAAAGGTTAGATCAGCCACCCAGCAGTGACTACCACACCTGCTTATCTGCCAAGCACTTTCACAACCAACGTTGCTGCATAAAGTTCTTAGCCATGAAGTCAATATCACCCCCAAAATTATCAACAAAGAAACAGAGACATGGAAGGATTAAGTGGCCTTCTCAGGATTGCAGAGCTTGTAGCAGAGATTTGAAGTTGAAAGACTGGCACAAACAAACACTCCTCAACTAACCATATACTTCAAAAAAACAACTATGCTCACATGAGGAAAGGCGAAGAGTTAGGCAAAGGGCTATAAAAACCCCAGAGAAAAAAATGTAACATTTGAGCTAGGCTTTGAGTGAGTTTTTACATGCAAAGAGTGAAGAAACAGTATTCGTAATACAGAAAACAGAAGGAACTATGGCCCAGAGTCATACAAATATTAGAGACAGGACTGATAAAGGAGGACAAGGAGTCTACCAGCTGGAGAAGGGAGGACATCTTCCAAGAAATGAACTGAAACCACAGCAGTCACTCTCACCCCAGGTAACCGTCTCAAGGCCACCTACCTCAGATGTCAATAGAGGCCAAATCCACTGTTCTGAGAAAGTGGAACCAGTGCCCCCCAGGCTGAGGTCATGGCTGGGGTTTTCATATATGAGCCATTTTGTAGAGAATTTGTAATCATCCACCAAATAGTGATTTGCAGAATACAATAGGATGTGCTGAAAGCAGACATAAATTAATATTGGGGCTGTAAAAAATTCAGTCTGAGTGAAAGGGAAGCAGTTACTTTACTTCAGTGTCACTTTGGTAAAAGCAAAGAAAAATCTGAAGAAATGAAACCCAATTTGGTGAATCTGACCTCACAAGCAATATGAGAGTAAACCAATCTGGGTTCACTCTCAAGCTTACCACCTCCTAGCTTTGTTACCCTGTGCACATGTGAACAAAAGTTCTCTAAGAATAAATTTTGAGGAAAGAGACTTTTGGTTGCAAACTGGGGAGATCCAACCTTCAAGGTAAAAGAAAGGTGCCTTCCAGAGAACAAAGGGAGAGTTTGGCTTTTATGGAGAAAATTCCCACCCAGGTTCCCAATCAGGTTTATTTATGCAAATGAAGCATTCAAACTTGCTTAGTTCTGACTGGTTGACATAGCTGAGCCCTGATTGGTCAAGGCAGTTGAGCTCTGATTGGTTAGTTCCCAAATTAGAGATTTGAGAGTTCTGAAGGAAGGTCCCAAGATTAAACCAGAGGGATGAGTTTTCAGGGAACTAAGAGATATGTGTGACCTCTAGTTAGCAAATGACTGCTTGACTATTTTAAAGTTAGGCCCAGTTAGGCTCTTGGGATTTATCTTGAAGAATTAGCTCTTTCAAGTTCACATTTGTCAATATTTCACATTTCTTCTCCAATCTGAGCCCCTGTGCCCAATAGCAGCTTAGCATTATACAAAACCCCCTGTTTTTTTCAATCAGATGGCCAAGCCCAGGCTGTCTGACAATAGCAAGTCACATGGACTTACTGAGCACTATTTTTTTAATCTGTACTTGAAAATCAAATCTGAATGAAATTTACATTGGTAGTCACAGATCCTAGCACCTGGAAAATGCCCAAGAAATGCAAGCTACCATTATTAGCAGTATTCCTAATGTTACTCCAATTAATATAAACAATGAGAGCAATAATATCTACTTCACAGTGCTGTTAAACAGACAAGTACTAAAGAATAAAATCATTTAACCAGTCTTGTAATATGAAGTACATAAACGAATAGTTCATTTGCTTCTCTCTCACTAGCTTTTTCTTGACTGAAAAGAAACTTTCCGTTGAAAAACAAAATTTCAGTAATGATAACAAGATCTTTTCTCCAAGGTTTTCTGTTGTCTGAGTCTGTGTGGTTAGTTGATATACCCAGAGGTGATGTCAGCTCAGAAGTGGAAAGGGTGGAATGAAGGGTGATCTCAGATGGAGGTCTTGATAAGCTGATGAGATAGGAAGAGAATGAGGATAGGAAGTTTAAAATATTGACAAGAGGGAGATCAAAGCAAGGGGTCATGGGGACTAGGCTTGAAAAGGAGAGAAAGGCAAGATGAGGATAATAGATAGGAAGAAAGTGGAAGGTCAAAGATTAGAAGGTTCAATGAAGAGAATGTGAATGAGAACTGAAATGACGGAGGTGAACACTGAAATGACTGTGGTTGGGAAGTGAGGTGTTCACATTTTAAATTTCAGCTTCAGGATACAGCAGGGCCATAATGGTGGATGGCTGACCTCGGGTGAAGAAAGGACCCCCCGAAGACTAGAAAACAGAGGGTGTGAGAGATGAGCATGCTGATGACTTGTTGGGATCATAAAAGGACTTGAAGAGGGAGGTTCAAGGTGTTGGTGAGTGAGGTGACAGCAGGCTGGCTGAGGATGCACATTCTACAGAGATGTCTGCTTAAACCATAGCCATCTGGGAATTGCGTCCCTCCTTCAGTATGGGCAATTTCCAGTGAGTAGCTAGACTATCAGCTTCTCCCAGTTCTGTGTCCTGTTTCGGACTATTACTTGTCTTCCTCAACATGGATAACTGTCACCACAGTTATGATTGGAGGCTGCGGTTCCCGGTCAATCAGGATCCTGCCATTGACTATTTTGCTAGTGGTTTCCCAGGCTTGCAGCCTTTCAGCCTTTCAGCCACATTAATTCCTATACACAAACCTGGTAAATATCCCCAAGAGGAAAATACTTTGTCCTACGTACATTCCCCATGCCCAAATGTTCAGACACCCTTACTCCTTTCACATCTGAACATTGCTTCCTGAAGGTTTCCGGTGCGGAGACTCCTTCACACGTAATCTAGAATAAAATGTAGCCAGTTTCTTCCCCCAAGAAAGGTGCGATGTGCTTAACGCTCACTAATTATTAAGGTATTTAATGGCTGCAATCTATGCTGAATGTGGAGATGCTTTAATGGAATATACGCTTAATTAATTAAAAAAGCATTTCACATGTGCATTAGTGATTATCTATTTTTAAAAATGAACATGTGAATTTGTGAGACATCAGATCTATCTATTCTGTAGATAGATCTATCTATCTACAGACAACTGTAGAACCCAAAACAATAAACCCATAGCTAGCAAGAAGTGTATGACCAACAGATTGGGCGCTGCAGGTTTAAGACATTTGGTCTTCCCAACTCTAGAAAGATTTTTTAAATGAGGAAACCAAGACCCAGGTATAATATGAAACACAAATCAACCACAGCAGGGACTTAAGCATCAGGCGAGTGTGTATTCAAACTTGGTCCTCATATCTACACAGCTTGAGAATTCTTCCTTTTTTTCTACCTGCTGAGCCCTGAGCTCCACTTATTAAGTGAAGCTAACTCTGCTGCTTTACTTCTGACTTCTTCTGTCCCCATATGCTCCAACAGCACAGGTTCTGGCGTGGAGTATACAGGGGTGATTTGTCATTTTACAAAACAAATACAGTTTGGGTGAGAAAACAGCCAAGTGAAAAATAATCCCAAGGCAGAAAGCTACTGTGGAAATTTGGAGCAAAAGAGAGAAACACAAACAAACCCCCCCAAATCATAAAAGCTCAGGATGATTTATTTCATAATTTAAAAATCAAAATCGCCTTCAGGCAGTAAGGCTTGTTTGCCCAGTTTTACCCTAGAGCGAGTCATAATAGCTAAGTTATATACCCTTGGAAAAACCAGGGTTTTTCCAGTGGGAGCACTGAGATATCATTAAGCCCAGCACTGTGTGTGGCTGTGCCAGAATCAAATGTCCTTTGAAATTGAGACCAGCCGAGAGAAAGCCCCAGGGCCAGTGCTGTGTTTCTCCAGAATGTGTCTGGTCCCTGTCATATCATCCAGAAGGTGGTGGGCAGGGAAAGAATTGTGGGGCGCAAATAATCATGTTAGCGTCACGGATAGGGCACAGCAGGTGGGCAGCAGGAAGGAGAATATTAATCACAGGGACTAGATTGAATTCCATCTGCAGTAAGGACACAGTCTAGACACAGCCATCAATAAGTCCACCTGTATCAGTTACCTAGTACCCCAATATCTCAGCATAACAATCCCCCAATTTCATAGGCATGCAACAGTGAGCCAGGCTTGGCTAATCTCAGGTGGTCTTGCTGTTGTGTCTGTGGTCATTTAGTAGGTCAGCTGGGCGACAGCTGGTCTGGAATGGTGTCACTCATATGCCTGACATCTGCCAGGCTATCGATGAAGCAGTGGAGGTAAGGGGCCCATGTGCCCACCATCACCCAGGAGGCTAGCCTGGGCTTGTTCACATGATACTGGCAAAGTTCCAAGAAAGAATGGCAGCACAAAAAGCTAAGTCACAAAGCCAACTCAGATTCAAGAGATGAGGATGCAGATTCTAACTCTTGACCAGAGGAGATGCAAAGTCCAATGGCAAAGGCCACAGATACAGAGATAGGTAGAGAATTGGGGACCTTTCTACAACTAATGTTCTATAAGAACACTGCTGCCGGTACTGCTACAGAAGAAAACTTAGACTTTATCTATGAAGCCACAGAGCATGGCATAAAGATGAGAAGCAGGTGAGACGATGGATTTCATTTCACAATATAAGGGCAAAAATAGTCCAAGCTCTTCAACAATAAAATGGACTGTCTTAGGAGATGATACTTTTACATGATTAGAACTACTTATGTTGAGTGTGTATTGCAGGCATGAGACAATGTTCTCGGTGGCTCACAGGAATTAATCATGGCAATAACACCATGAGCAAGGCCACTGTGAACATGCAGAAAGGGTCTCCTTGGCTGGGAGGCATGCTTCTTGCCAAATCATGAGCCCAGGTGTGGAGCTGTATCCACTTGGCGGAAGGAAAACCATTTGCTAATGCATACTCGGGTGATGTATTAACTTATTAACTAGCAGTAGCCCAGCCTGCTTATGAGGTTGGTAATACTTTCTGACTTTCAGACTTTCATTTTAGAGTTAAACAACATGAGACCTAAGGGAGTTTAGGTAAATCACTCAGAAATACTCAGGTTTTGAGCAGAAGAGAGATTGGAACTCGGGCAGTCTGCCTTCAGTTCAGACTTGGCTTTCTGACTATAAAACTAACCTGCCTCACTTGATCCTTACGACAACCTACTAGAAAGGAAAGGGATTTCTATTTCACAGATGGGAGATTTAAGGCTCCAAAAATCAAGGAACTTGCTAAAAAATTAAGGGATTCAGGTAATGAATGGCAGTAGGATTTGTTCCCACCTCTAATTCCAAAGCCTGTTTGCTTTTAACTGCAAACAGTCTCTTCTCCATCAGGGGTCTAAGAAGTTCTCTAACAACACTGAAAGCATGCAAGAAGAGACCATATGTCAGGATTGCTAGGAGAGATTAATGCATTGGCTGAGAACTGTAATTTAGTATTCTTTTCCCTTGAAAATTCTATAAATAGGACTGGCCGTGAGAGCTTTCTGGGTTGCTCCATTCTCGCTCCGGTCAATTCCTTGTGTTCAGAAGTAAGATCAAAATGAGAAGTTCCCCTAGATGTAAACAAGTATCCAAAGCTGAAAAAGGCAAGGAGATCTGAACAAGACATTTCTTTTACCTTTTACTACTTACCTGCTCTAGGCCAGGGTGCTCAGGGGCCCACAGAGTCTCATTGGGATCCTATTAACTGCCTGTTGCGTAAAATAGACTCTGGAAAACACCCTTCCTTCTGGGAAATCTTCCCAAACCAGCAAAAAGTATTTTGCTGACGTCCCAATGGGATTATATAGAAAATAATTTAAAATAAAATGTCTAACTTTGTGTATCAGACTCTCCAAAGTAGGCCTGGAAGCTTTATGAGGACAGAGGAGGAAGAGGCTGGGCTACGAAGACCAGAATATCCTGGAGGCATTTACACACCCTGCTTTCCTTTCCTGCCTCCATCATTCTCTGATTCTGATTCAAACTCTCCTTAACTCTGATGCAGAGCCTGGGATTCTCTAGAATTGAGTACTCAGGCTCATTTCACCCACACTAATGGGATATGCTTCTTTAACCCTCCAGATTTCAAATGAACCTGTCACTACCAGAAAGAAATCCTGCCTCTGCCCCCAAAATTCTTTCCCAACACAGTTTAGGCTTTTTGACCATAAAACTAATCAGTTAGCAGCTGATGCAGCACACCTCAGGCGGGCCAACCAATGGCACCAGTGGCACTGTTCATCCCAGAAGGACACTGAGTTTGAGACCCGGCTCTACAATTGATTAAAAGCATGACTCAGCAAGTTGCCTGAAACTAAGCCTCAGTTTCCTCATCCGTAACAAAAAAAAACAAAAAATAAGATCTCCCGGGGTTATATTAAGAATTTAGTGACCAACATCAAAGGCTACAAAATTTCAGTTAGACAGAAGAAATGTATTTTTTAGATGAATTGCACGGCATGATGACTGTAGTCCACAGTCTGACCACCTCTCACCACCTCCACAGCTCCAAGCTCACCTTGTCACTGTCATCTCTCACCTGGAGTATACAACAGCCTTATTTCTCTCTGCTCTCGCCTATGGTGGAATTTGAGAGCGATGAACTATCCTTATAAGGAAGAGCATGTCTATGTCTGTATACAGTTCCCCCTTTCACCCAGAATCAAAGCCACAGCCTGGAAGTGGCCTGCAGGGCCTTACAGGCTGTGCCCACCCCCATTTCCTCTTAATCTCCTCTCTTACTCTCTCCACTTACTCCGCTCCAGCCACAGGGGCCTCCTCTCTGGGTCTCAAAACACACGAGGCACACTCCATCCAAGCTCCTTTGTGGAAGCTATTCCCTCTGCTTCACTTTCCCCAGATATCACTGTGGTTCATTGTGTCCCCTTCACATTTTCCATCTTAGGCCATCAGCTACCAGGTGTCTTCCTACCACCCCATTCACCATTGCAACCTCCCTCTCACTCTCAGCACTCCCATTCCTCTAACCCTGTCCTTTTACTTATTTTCATTTTCACTAGCATTTATCACATTCAAGCATATTATTTATTTATTATGTTTATTATTTACTGTCTCTCTCTCTCCCCGTTAGGATATAAGCTGCTGGAGGGCAGGGGTTTTTGTCTATCCTGTTCCCTGATGGATCCCAAGGGCCTGAGCCACTGCCTTGCACAGAGTAGGCACACCACAAATATGTTGAAGGAATGAACAGATTAATCGTAGCCATTAGCGTTATCATGTTAAGAGCCTCTTAAGACCAGAATTCATGTCTTATTCCTGTCTGTATGCCCAACCCTTACTATAGGGCCTATGCCTGCTGAGATGCTCAGCAAAGGTTTGCTGAATGAATGAAACCAAGAAGCCTCCCTTCGCTGAGACAGGGAGAGACTGAGCACTAAGCTCATATTGGCTCACTTGAAGGACAACCCCACATGTCACATCCAGAGAGCAAAATTGCCTCTGACATGTAATTTAAAACCTGAGATGCCTGGATATAAAGTCTTATTCAAGTAAATGGGATCAAACATCAGGGCATTTCCACTCTACCAAATAGATATTCCGGATTTAATGTGGTCTCTCCTTCCTTCTCAAGTCTCTCAGGCTGCCCTCACCCCTGGGGGGAGGGGGAGATAAATTTGGAGGTGGATGGCCTTGCTTCAGGTAATCCCAAGTCCCATCTGAGTCTCAATTTAATTTCTGATCAGTGAGAGACCAACGACTCCTTAATTTCCATTCTGAGCCTCCTCCATCTATCCCAGACCTAGAAGAACCTACAACCTTCTTACGATACTCTCAATTCTGCAGAATGTGGATTTCATCTTAGGCTACCAGAATCCTCGGATCAGTTTATCAGAATCCTTGGATCAGTATATCACGGTTAATTGTGTACGTGGAGAAGTGGGGAGAATAATGGCTTCAGTTTTAATCACCAATCCTCTAATCACTCACTGTGTGACCTTAGCAAGTTTTTTAACCTCTGCAAGACTCAGTTTTCCCGTCTGTAAAATGTACATAATAAAACTTGCCATTTATTTTTGTTGTAGAATCTATGCGAAATAAATGCTCTTTCCCTACCAGAACCTGAGTTCTCTAGGACAGAGATTTCTCTGTCATTCTTTCACTCATTCATTTACTGAGTGTTGTGTTTATTGAGACCCAAACAAGGTCTCACAAGGATAATTATTAAGGTACAGTCCCTGCTGTACAGGAGTCTAGGAAACTGTGTAATAAATCATTACTGCCTAGTGTGATAAATGTTAAAATGAAACTATGAGCAAACACCATGAGAACTCAGAGGAGAGAGTAATTATACTTAAGAGGAATGTGGAAGGCATCAGACAGAATATGATGTGTAAATACCTTTGAATAGCAGTTTTCCAGGCAGACAAGTGGGGAGGAGGAAGGATATTCAAGGCAGAGAGCACAGCATGAATAAGCCATGGTGCCCTGTGTCACTCACCACTGAAATTATGACTCTCCAGCCTCCACATTAAAATGGGACACATGGAGGTTCTAAGTAAATATGTGTTCAATAAACAAATCTTTACTAAGGACACCACATAGTCATCATGGACTGTTCCTGGCATTTTTTAAAGCCCAGTTTTTATTCACACCCAACTTGTTGGTAGTGGGGGCATGGGAATTTGCACTCAAATTTCCTATCACTTATTTCTTGCATTTATAAAATCACTGGTAAGACTTAAGAGGACAGTGAGTAGATACTGAGAGACTACATTTACAGAGGAAATGGGCCCTCTGCCTTCTTTGATTAGCTGTACTGGGAAAATACTGTTTTTTATTTTTTAATCTACACACTTGGTCTCAAAACTCTTCCAGTTTAATGCTAACTTTACTGATAAGCCTAACCTGGTAAAGTAGATCTTATTACTCACAGACAAATGTGGGGCAGAAGTGTGATGTAGCTTCTAAGGGAAACAGATGGGAAGTGACATGCCCTGAGCATTTAAATATCACAAAAACCTCCAACGTAAATTCTCATAAACTCATTTTATAGAGGGAGAAATCGAGGTTTGGAGAATTAGTGCTTCTTGCTAGTAAGTGGCAGAGCTGGGACTCTGAGTTGGGATGTAAAAAGAGCAGGTCTATTTTTCTTGTGTTTATGGACTGAATGTTTGTGTTCCCTAAAATTTATGTGGAAGCTCTAACTCCACTGTGATGCTATTAAGAGATGGGGCCTGTGGGATTAGGGTCAAATGAGGCCATGAGAGTGGAAGCTCAAAGATAGGATTAGTGCCTAAGAAAAAGGAAAGGCTAGAGCTCTGTCTTGCTCCACCACGAGAGGACTGAGAGAATACAGCAAGAAGGTGCCCATCTGCAAGCTAGGAAAAGAGACCTCATGTTATATGTAAATTTTCAGTGCTACAAAGGAAGTATTAATTGAATATAAATTTTCTCAGCAAGGCAGTTTACTTCTATAGAAGGTGTGTCTCACAGATGGAGCAATGGTGCATGCACAACTGGACAAGGGAGGGGAAGGGGTTCTTATTCCTGATGCAGGTAGCCCCTACTGCTGTGTTGTTCACCCATTGGCTAGAGTTAGACCTCACAGTTTAAGCTAATTCTGATTGGCTATTTTAAAGAGAGAAGGAGTATGAGCTGGAGTGGTGGGTTGGGTAGTTTGGTGGGAAGCATGGTTACAGAACAGGTGAGAGCAGGTGACCAGGAGTGACTCAGGTCAGAGCAGGTGACCAGAGGAACAGATGTGAACTACTAATTAGAACTGGCAGGAAAGTTGTTTATTGAAACTAGACAAGGGGATGAAGAGAACCAGGAAGTTAAACTTTAAAATGGAGAATTAAAAAATAAGAGAGCTGAACATGCTGACATACTGATTCTTTGAACAGAAACTTGGAGTTGCTATGAACCAAATGGGCTGGCATGTTGATCTTGGACTTCCCAGTCTCTAGGACTGGGGGAAATAAATGGTCGGTGTTTAAGCTATGCAGTTTATGGTGTTTTGTTACAGCAGCTCCAGTCGACTGACACTTGTCCTCACAGAATATATATGCCTACAGCCCCTGACCAAAAGCACCTATCTCTTCATGTTTCTATAATGATTGCTTCTCAGTTTTCCCGGAAATAATAGAATATTGGGTCTTTTTCTCTATTTCTTGTGCTTTCTCAGTCTTGGTCACTGAGCTACTGAATCATCTTGATTCCCAAGTAGTCCCAGGGAAGGTGATTAATTTAGAAAATGTCTGTGTACATCAGAAATGAAGATGCCACCCTCTGTTTTACTAGAAAGCCAAGAAATGACCTGGCCGGGGATGAGGATCATCAGGGCCAGATCTGAACAGGCAAAGGTCACGGGAATTACCAGGGGATACCTAACCAGAAATACAAAGGACAACTAAAAGCAAAACTGAACATTTATGGTGGGGTAGCCATGGCAAACAACTTCCTGGCCATCTCGTGTGTGTGTGTGTGTCTGTGTGTGGGGGTGTGTGTGTGTATGTGTGTATGTGAGAGAGAGAGAGAGAGAGAGAGAGAGAGAGAAAGACAGAGAGATAGAGATGCAAGATGGGAAACAGGAGATGGAGGGAAAGAGTAACATACAGTGGCATGAAATCGATTATAGAGATAAACTTACAGAGAGAGAGTATACCGGAAATTAGTGTTTCCAAGAGAAAGCTCAAAGGGTTCTTTCTTCTGTGAACACTTTTAATACCCTCATATGTCACATCTATTTATTCCATTCAGACTCTCTATAGTATCTTTAATTTTGATTAACTGAACTGTTTCCTTTATTATATATCAGGAAATTATTCAAACCTAAGTTAGAAACTTAAAGGTGTTACGTTGTATAAGGCATGATTTTTTTAATAACCAATCACTAAATATAGTAATAGCCTCAGTAACACAGTTTCCAAGGTCAAGTAAGTCATCTCTGGTATTAAAAACTATCTTGCATTTTCTGCACATGTACCCCAAAACCTAAAATGCAATAAAAATTTTAAAAAAAAATGTTCTTTTTATGCACATAAACTAGATTGGTGATAGATGATGTGATATGTGGCTAACCAGTGTGGTGAATGACAAATTAAAGTTATTTATTATTTTCTAGAGGCTCTCTGTCAAAACTTCCTCTATTGCTCAATCATCTTCCTGGGAAAAAATATCAGATGGCAGGATCAAGAGGGAGCAATGTTGTCTGGACACTGTGGAAATAGTGTGGAAACTAAATGGCACAGTGTGGGATTAAAGAGGGATATTTGGTAAGTCCTGAACTTGTGTCCAAAAATTGGTTTCCCCCAGACAGGATAATAAGACAGGGCAGGCCACAGAAGAATCAACATAAGCCAGCCATGCCTAGCAAATACTGAAACCACGTCTGCAAGTTGTGAAGATCGTTGAATATGCAGAAAGTTTGTTGAATTTATATCAGGATGAATGAAAATAAGCATGGAAAAGAAAATAAGAGGTGATTATTCTACTGTTTTCCAAGCTGGGCAAACCACATGTTCAAGGTTGGCATTTGTCCTGAATCACTATGCCTCCAGGAACACAGACACCTTGGAGTAAGGTTGGAAGTAGGTACGTGGGTCCCAAATCAATGTTATAAGAAGAAAGCTGCTGGGCACGGTGGCACATGCCTGTAGTCCCAGCTACTCAGGAGGCTGAGGTGGGAGGATTGCTTGAGCCCAGGAGTTCTGGGCTGCAGTGTGCTATGCCCTTCAGGTGCCTGTGCTAAGTTCAGCATCAATATGGTGACCTCCCAGGAGCAGGGGCCCACCAGGTTGCCTAAGGACAGTGAACCAGCCCAGGTCGAAAACAGAGCTGGTTAAAACTCCTGTGCTCATCAGCAGTGGGATCATGCTTGTGAACAGCCACTGTGCTCCAGCCTGGGCAACATAGCAAGACCCCGTCTCTTAAAAATATAATAATAATAAAGAAAAAAAATACAAAACCTAACAATATGCTACATCCAGACCCATTTTACATCCAAAGATACACAAAGACTTAAAACAAAGGGATGGAGAAAGATTTACCAATGAAATGGAGAGCAAAGATAAATAAATAAATAAATAAAAAGAAGGAGTTGCAATTCTTGCATTTGATAAAATAGATTTCAAAGCAACAAAGATATAGTGGTAAAAGGATCAATGCAACAATAAGAGCTAACGATCCTAACACCCAGATACATAAGACTCATAAAGAGATTTAGACTCAACAAGCCAGAAAATAAATAAGGATATCCAAGACTTGAACTCAGATCCAGCACAAGTAAACTCAATAAATATTTATAGAGCTCTCCATTTTAAATACACAAAATATACATTCTCCACCTTAAATACACAAAATGTTGATTGGCCATTATTAATACCCATTTTTAGAATAAAGCAATATTCCCATTCTCTCTCCCTCTTTTTCTTCCTCTTTCTTTTTCTCCTTCACTCCTTTATAAAAAAAGAAAGAAAGAAAGAAAGAAGAAAGCTTGATGGAAGGGAGAACATTTAGCCCAGGAGAGCATTCATGGGATATGACTATCGTTTTCAGAAAATGGAATGCTCTTGAGACAGAGTGGGGAATCACAATTGTCTTATATGCTCCGCAAGGAGCACTGGAGCCATGCACATGAATTGGATTTTAGCTTGGAATTTAAACTTTAGAAAACTTTCTAATAATAGAGTTTTTAAACAGAGAACAGGCAGACTCAGTAGGAAGTCAGCCGTCTACAACTAAAGGTCTTCAGCATGTGCTCTATCAGGTGATAGATTCAAAAGTTAGTCTGGATTACCTCTTTAAAGGCAAAACTTCTTTGATTATATGAAAGGGAGAAAAACCACTATATGAGTTGGAGTGAGGGCTCCGTAACAGAGACTCAACAATTCAGTCCCTTAAAGGGCCAGGAAATGGATGACTCTCTCCCAGAGCAATGCAAGGCAGGTAGGCAGCCTCTGCTTCATTAAAGCCTCATGGGAACCAGGCTGGGGTGGGAGAGGGGAGTGGGTCTGGCTTCTGAGGCAAACCCAGTTGTCAACCATATCCACTCAGTGGGAGGAAACATATGAAGTCCATGACTGGACACTGCTTAGCAACCATGGAATACAGAAGTTGTACACATTACTTCTACTCCTGTTCCATTGGTGTATCTGGTCACATGACTACATTTCACTGCGAGGGATGCTAGGAAATGTAGTCTGAGCCATGCAGCCAGGAAGAAAAGGAATGAATTGAGAAACCCACAGCAGACTTCCAATGGACATCCCAATTACCCTGATTTGATCATTACACATTGTATATAGGTATCCAAATATGACATATACCCCAAAAAATGTACAATTATTTTATATCAATCAAACATTTTTTAAACAGCACACTTGGCCACAATCACATATCAACTAAGTTACCTGTCAATTAATGTTTATCAATATATTCACACATCAATAATAAATATCAATGTGTTATATTAATATTAATAAATTAATGCAGTTAAAAGCACTGCTTTGAAGCCATTCTGCCTGGTTATGACACCTACCTCCACCATTTAGTAACTGACCATGAGCACGTTAACCTCTGTATGCTTCAATTTCTGTATTGTTACCATGGTGATAACAAAGCTACTTATCTAATAATATTTTTATGAGGTTCAAATGAAGTAATGCAACTGATGGCTTAGAACAGTGCCTGGAATAGAGGAGGAGCTCAGTATTATTTATTATGGTGTGACCACAGAAAGAAAGAAGAACTTTCTTCAGGGTTTACCTGTGGATACAGATTTCCCACTGACCTATGTGACCAGAAGGTGAGGTATTTTCTTGGTACGTAACTGAAAGGGATGATTTATGCCTTTTTCACCCTCAAAGTGGCCTCACTCACATCCTCTGGTCCTCATTTACCAGCTAAACAGAGATGCTGCTTTATAACATTTCTCTTCCATCCACCTTCCCAAGTGCTTTGGAAGAAAGGCAGACTAGAAAAACTGCAACATGCCATCCCTCACTGTTCTATAATGTAATTAGAATCTAAGCCAATAAACACACCCCATTTGCTGGATGGGCTCCAAAAAGCCTTTGGAGGAAGGATAAAAACATCATCACAAGAACAAACACTGAACCACAAATAAATAAAAATATCACCCCTGCCTGGGCATCAGCTTGCATTAGCAAATGGGTAATCAGGGTTTTCAAATGGAAACATACTTTTGCCATCTCATTTGGATTGCCAGATAAATTCTGCATGACACCTGAGGTTGCCTTACAGGAGCCCTGAGAAGGATTCCTTTGATTAATGGGGCTGATGATCCCCTCTGAGAGGTTAAGTTTGCTTGAAAATTCAACCCATTAATTAGCAAGAGCCCTGAATGCCTGGGTTGGTCTAGGTCCTATGGGGAGTTGTTGAGTTGGCCATGTGGGAAGATTCACACTGCTGGAAGCTCTGATACCTTTGGCGGGGGAGAGGCTTAAGAATGGGAACGAACAGCGAGGGAGGCAAGATCTAATTATTTGGAGCACCTCCTTGTGCTGAGCATTTTAAATTGAACTGCACTTAATCCTCACAACAACCTCGCAAAGACAGTATTTTAACTCCTGTTTTATGGGTAAGAACACTGAGGTCTGGAAAGTTTAAGTGATTTATTTGCCCAAGCACCCAGCTAGTCAGGGGGTAGAACCAAAAATCAGATTCACCCCTGCATTTCTCCTAATCCTGGGGGTTGTTTTTAATTGCTTTTTCAAAATACAGATGTAAAACTGGGGCCAAGGCCTGAAAATGTTCATGATCAATGAAGTAATCCTGAAATGCAGAGAGCAGGTAGCAGTTACATGAGTGGTGCAGTTTGTACGAGTCACACAGGCTGTAAGAAGAAATACTGCCTGCAAGGTCACCCAGCTTGTAGGTGACAAAGGCAGGACTGTCCCCAAAATGTATGAGGTGTCAAAGCATGTGCCTGATGGCTTGCTACAGAGGTAAGACTCTGGCTGAGGCTTAAGAGACATGCAGTGTTTGGAATAGAGGTGAAGAGGAAGTGAGAGAGGTGAATAGATGGGTGTCCAAAATAATGGCAGAGTGAGTGAGAGTTTCTTTCACCAACATGCACCTTTCCCTATCTGGCCACCAACCCTCATTTCTTCCTCTTTCGATTACCTTTCACCGGCTGTATTTCTCCTGCACTTGGCTCCCATGCTTTTGCATAGGCTACTGCTTCCTTCTGGAATGCCTACTCAACTCAATCCTACCCACTTGTCAAGGTCAGCCTAGCATATACTATCTGCTTCGACCCTTTGTATTGTTCACCCATTCATTGAACAAATATCAATTTAGCACCTAGAATGTGCCAGGTACCCTTCTAGTGCTGGGGATTCAGCAGAAAATGATATTAAATTCCTGCCCTGATGGAGCTCACTTTCTAGCTGGAAGAAACAAAAAATAAACAAATATACAAATAAACATCCAACGTCCATCAAATAGTGAAATGTGCTATAAAGAATAAGCAGTGTATGGTAACAGAACATAACAGAGGTAGAATGGAACTCCTGTAGACCGAGAGGTGAAGGGAGACTTCTCTGATGCAAGGGTTGGCATTTGCATGGAGACCTGAATGAAACAAAGGAGGGATGCACATAGACACTGGGAATGCAAATCCTGCTGGGTCTGCTCAAGTAACATCAGGGAAGAGGTACCCCTGGGGCTAGGTGAGCAGGAGGAAGAGTAGGCAGAGACAGTGGCAGAGGGAGCAGGAGCATCTCCAACCAGAAAAGACCACTCTCTGCCCTCCACATTCTCCCCATGACTCCAGGACATTCGTTTGTACATCTCCCATTCTGCCTCAAGTCTCACTCTGGTCCACTGTGAACATACCAGTCCTCCAATGGACTGTAGCCCAGTGAAGCTGAGGGCCTTGTTCTTATCAGCATTGTAGCCCTAGCAGCCAGCACTGAATGCCCTCGTAGCTCAGACTAGCAACAGTCAGTGCAGGAAAGAGCACCACACGCTCCGGTGGGGATCGGGAGGACAATGTCTAGGAAGGAGCAGGGCATGGAGTCAGCCCCCATGGCTTCCTGTGGTATCATACACCTTATCTGCAGGAGCTCAACAACTTAGGCCAATGGGTCTGATCTCTTGCATGTTTGATACTCAGAACCAGTGGGTATGCCATTCCTATATGGCAGTCAGCAGCAAAGACGCCAACAGCAGGGCCAGGTCACCAAGGGACTGTTAAGAGGTAGTGAAAGAGTTGGGAGGCTGAGATTCAGGATACAGCTCCAGCAGCTTCAGTAGCTAGTGTAGTTGAGAAGCGTTGTGTTGAATAGGAAATGGAAGCAGGTAACCTGTCTATGAGGCTGGGCTAGCAAAGCCAGTTGAAGGGAAGGCTATAACTTGATGTTCAGACAGGTGCCCTGGCGAGCCCTATGACCCCAGCCACATCCTGTCCTAGACCTGTAGCTGCTACAAGGATGGAGATGCCAGTCTTTTCCAACCGAATCAGAATCTGGCAGGAATGTCCACCCAGCAGCCAGAGACTGAGATGCATTTGCAACACAGAACTGTTCAGATAATGCTAACTTGCTGTTCTCCTATCAGCCTGAAACTGCACACACAACCTCTTCCGCAGCCTTCTCCGTGAGCTCCTCGGAGATCTTCCCGTGAGAATCTAGGGGATAGTGAGGAGCTACACTTCAGGTCCAAGGGGTCTCTCATTAGAGCCAATTCCGAGTATGAAAGCAAAATGCATGACACCACCTGGGCCCACCCCTGCTCCTCATCAATCAAAGAGCTCTTAATTAGCTCCCTTGGCCTTCCTGTTCTCCAGGTTTGCTGCTGAGTCTCTGGTGAAGCCCCTAGAGTCACTGAATGTGAATGAAGACCCTGCCAGGTGGCAGGTGAATCTCCTTTCTGCTATCCCGGCAGCAAGCACTCCAGAACCACATGGAGGCTCCTGAACGGCAGAACTCAGAAAAATATGTCCCTTAAGACCACCATGAATAGTCTCATTTTACAGATGAAAAACCCGAGATCCAAAGAGAGATTTTTTTTGTAAGATTTTGCTTGATTTGAGCCTTTAAAGATGTTGCCTACCCCTCTGCTTACTTCCTGGTTTCCAGATATATTTTAATCTCTTTTTATTCTGTCATCTTTGGTGACTTTATATTAAATAAGAGCATTCTTGCTCAACATCACTAATCACCAAGGAAATGCAAATTAAAACCACAGTGAGGTATCACCTCACATCTCTTAGATTGGCTACTATCCAAAAGCTAAAAGATAACAAGTATTGATGAGGATATAGAGAAAATGGAATTCCTGCACGCTGGCAGTGGGAATGCAAATTAATATAATCATTAGGAGAAACAATACAGAGGTTCCCAGAAAAAAACTAAAAATAGAACTACCATATAATCCAGCAATCCCATTCCTGGGTGTATATCCAAAGGAAATGGAATCAGTATGTCAAACGGATATCTGCACTCCCACATTCATTGCAGGATTATTCACAATAGCAAGATGTAGACTCAACCTAAGTGTCCATCAACAGATAAATGGATAAAGAAAATGTGATCTATATACACAATGAATACTATTCAGCCTTAAAAAGAAGGAAATCCTGTTGTTTGTAAATAGGGGTAAATCTGGAGGAGATTCGGTTAAGAGAAATAAGCCAGACACAGAAAGACAAATGTGGAATGATCTTACACACGTGTGGAATTTTAAAAAATTGAACTCTCAGCAGCAGAGAGTAGAATGGTGGTTCCAGGGGCTGAGGGTGGGGAGATTGGGGAGACTTTGGTCAAAAAACACAAAATTTCAATTACACAGGAGGAATAAGTTCAAGAGCTCTTTTATATAACATGGCGACTATAGTTAATAACAATGTATTGTAATTGAAATAAAAAATTGCAAGGAGAGCAAAGTTTAAATGTACTCCCCCCAAAAAATGGTGTGTATGAAATAATGCATGTTAATGCATCGCTAAATGTAGGTATTCTACAATGTAAACATATTTCAAAACATCATGTTGCACTCCATAAATATATACTTTATTAATTTTTTAAGGAGGAAAAAGAAAAATAAACAAACGTGTGTAGCATAGCAAAGTAGTCCCACTCCCTAACACCATCAGGTCAGAGCTAGGATATCAAACCAGATCAACATAAACAGTTCTATAGATGCACAGCTTCCCATAAGCCAGAGAGAATGGAATATTAATGAAGAGATGTTTGCAAGAACATTCAGACACACATAGGGAACATTCAGGAATAGAAAGACTGAAGAAGAATCAGAAGATTAGATACATTATAATTCCCACCTTTCAGATGAAGAAGGCAATCCTAAAAGCTAAGCAATTTGCTAAGGATAGCAAGCAAGATAATATAATATAACAAGATAATGACCATTTACAGAGTGCCTCCTAAATGCAAGACACTCTACAAGACAGTTTGTAATTACTGTATCATTTGATCTGCATGATCATTCCTAGTGACTGACAAAGTCAAGACTTGAAATCAAGCCCCTCTTATTTCAAAGTTGATGCTCTTCTCCCAATATCATATTGACTCTCTAGAGGTTACCCTTCCTGACTAAGGAGGAGAATTAGACTCCAGTAACCTAAGGATTCTTTTTTTTTCTATTTTAGATAAGGATCACGCCACCACTCTGGGGTTTATTTCTTGAATAAGTGGATTCTGTATTCTGTAGAATACAAAGGTTTATTCCACACTCAGGATGTGGCCAACTCTGTGCTAAGCACTTTATGTGCATTGCCTCACTGAATGACCAATAAATGGGTATGGCCATTCCCCTGGTTTTACAGATGAGGACACTCAGACTCGAAGAGATTAAATTCTATGTCCAAGGCTTCCCAGCGGTAAAATTAAGAATCAGTTCTGCCTGAATCCACTATGAATGATTGCATTGGAAAGGCAGGTTTATCAAGCAAAGGTTCTCAAACTTTTGTGTTTGAAAACATTACAGACTCCAGAACGTCATCCCAGAGTTCCGATTCATCAGACCTGGGTTAGAGCCCAGGATCTGAGGTTGTGATAAGCATCTCATGGAATTCTGATGCTAGTGGTCTTAGGAACATGCTTTGAGAAGGGCTGTGTACATGTGGTGCAGGCAAGTCAGATCCAGCCAACAACTGAGGCTCTCTCTGGAGCAAAGCAGGTCTTCCTATCTATCAGCAAGCAGAGACTTGAGAAAGGAATTTGGAGAGAATTGTGAAGTCTCATGCCCCAAGTGCCAATGTTGAGCAGTTTGTAGAAAGGGCTCCAAGGTAACCAATCCAAATGCCCATCAATGATAGACGGGATAAAGAAAATGTGGCACATATACACCATGGAATACTATACAGCCATAAAAAGGAATGAGTTCATGTCCTTTGTAGAGACATGGATGAAGCTGGAAACCATCATTCTCAGCAAACTAACACAAGAACAGAAAACCAAACACTGCATGTTCTCGCTCATAAGTGGAAGTTGTACAATGAGAACACACGGGAACAGGGATGCAAACATCACACACTGGGGCCTGTCGGGGGGTGGGAGGCTATGGGAGGAATAGCAGGGTGTAGGGGGATTGGGGAAGGATAGCATTAGGAGAAATACCTAATATAGATGACGGGGTGATGAATGCAGCCAACCACCATGGCGCGTGTATACCTGTGTAACAAACCTGCATGTTCTCCGCATGTATCCCAGAACTTAAAGTATAATAAATGATTTTTTAAAAAAAAAGAAAGGGCTCCAAGATGGGGTGGGGGAGCTAGCTTATTGTTACAGGAAGCTGTTTCTTCTCAGTCTTTTAGTCGTACTTGATAGCATTATCACTAACCAGTTATACTGTCCGTACAGCCTCAGACAAATCACTTAACCTTTCACAAAACAAAATGCTGAACTATAGGCCCTCTGTGATTGAAATTTCTGTAATAGAGTAATAGCTTGGACTTGCTCAAGTCACAGTGCTTTTGCTCTGTGATATTAATACTTCTTCAGACTATTAACTGAGCATTCCTTTTTTAAATGTATTTATTTATTTTATTTATTTAACCAAATGAAATACTTCCCCTTACCTCTAAACTACAAACACTGTTTCTCCTTAAAGCATATTTACTGGCTGAAATTCTAAGAAAATAAAAAATGTATGTGCAAGTATTAATTATTAAGCCATTATTGCTACACTGAGCAAGACTTATGCTTCTCTTTGGCATATCCTCTCAGGTCTGAGGAAGGTTATCCTGTGGCTGGAAAAAAGTTGTCTTCCCTGCCGAGTTTTGTAAGACCAGGTTTCTGTTACATCCTATATCCCCACATTCTTATGACCAAGAAGACTGTCAGGAACTGCATAATAAATGATTTATTTGCAGGAAGAGAGAATTAGGAATAAATGCATGCATGAATGAACTGCTCAGAAACTTCTGGGGTTGCATTTTTGAAGAAAAGCTTCAAGGACATAAAACTTGTGAAAGTGGAGGAGACAATAGCACAGTTGGCACAGATAAAATAAAAACCCATGTCCGTTCCATAGAAACCCTGCACATGGTGAATATGCAATAATCATTGCTTATTGAATGAATGAAATTATCCCACCTGCTGAGAGTACAGATGTGGCAACCCTTATGTTTTAATTTTAATAGGTTTTCAGCCCATGGTGCCAAGGAAGTTACGGATGGATTTCGGTCATTCTCACTACATTAGGATTAAGATTAAGACAGATAAAGCAGAATAAGACAAATGATAGAGGTTTTAAAGACTGACACTCGGGAGGGGGTGTCCATCATAGAACAAGACCATTATAACATAATGTGATGAGTGCTGCAGTAGAAGAAAGCATGGGATGTCGTGGGAGCAACTGGAGGGCCCGTGAACCAGGTGAAGTGAGATTCCAGGAAGACTTCCTGGAAAAGGGATACATTCGCTGGGTGTTGGGAAAGAGTGAAATAGAAGGAAGGAAAGAAGAGACTGGGGGAGTGATCCAGGTTCAGGTAGCATGTGGAAAAGCTCCAACAATGGGAACTTGACTGTACAGAGCACAGAATGGCTCACTGCAGCTAAAGGATAGTTCTAGAGGGTGGTTAGAAAGAGGTGGGGCTGGATAGGCAAAGAGGGATGATCAGGGAATTGGGTTGGTGGTCTTGCATAATAGGGTAAGGGGGAGCCACTAAAATTCTTAGGAAAGGAACTGGCTAGACCTGATTTGCGTTTTTGAAAAAAATCCCTCTGACTACTATGTGAAAGATGATCTGGAGGGAAATTGGTTAGAGGTAATTGTAATAATCTAGCCAAGAATTTATGAGAGCCTTAACTAAGTAGAGACAGAAAGTATAGGATTTAAAGACATTTCAGAAGAAGAATTTATGGGAGATGGTGACTAATTGCATGTGGAGAAGAAAGGAGAAGATGAGGTTAAGAATGATTGCTGTGTTTTGTGCTTGGTTGACAGTTAAATGGGTGTTATCACTGAAACGAGGAACACAGAAAGGCAGAGCCAGTTTGCAGAGAAAGACAGAAGTTAATTTTTTGGCATGTTGCATTTTAGATGCCCATAAAACTCACAGGTGGTGGCTATTAATAAAAAGTTGATTTTATAGGTCTGAAGCTCATGAAAGAGTTCTGTATGAAAAGAGCAGAGATCTGTGAGTCATCAGCCTGGAGACGGAGGTTAGACATAGGGGCAGGGAGAAAACAGCCTAAATAATGTACTAGAGTAAGAAAAGTGAAGGGCTTAGAAGGTGATATGGTTTGGCTGTGTCCTCATACAAATCTCATCTTAAATTGTAATCCCTATAAACCCAGGTGTTGAGGGAGGGACCAGGTGGAAAGTGATTGGCTCATGGAAGCAGTCTTCCCCATGCTGTTCCCATAATAGTGAATGAGTTCTCATGAGATCTGATGGTTTGATAAGGCAGTTTTCCCTGCTGTTGCTCACTTTCTCTTCCCTGCCACCATGTAAAATGTGCCTCTTCCCTGTCCACCATGACAGTAAGTTTCCTGAGCGTGGGTACTGCTATAAAGATACCCAAAAATGTGGAAGCAACTTTGGAACCAGGTAACAGGCAGAGGTTGGAACAGTTTGGAGGTGTCAGAAAAAGACAGGAAGATGTGGGAAAGTTTGGAGCTTCCTAGAGACTTGTTGAATGGTTTTAACCAAAATACTGACAGTGATATGGACAATGAAGTCCAGACCGAGGTGGTCTCAGATGGAGATGAAGAACTTACTGGGAACTGGAACAAAGGTCACTCCTGTTATGCTTTAACAAAGAGACTGGCAGCATTTTGTCCCTGCCCTAGATATCTGTAGAATATTGAACTTAACAGAGATTATCTGAAATTGAAAAATATGTTTAAAAGGGAAGCACAGCATAAAATTTGGAAAATTTGCACCCTGATGTTTTAATGGAAAAGAAAACCCCATTTTATGGGGAGAAATTCAAGCCAGCTGCAGAAATTTACATAAGGAGGAGCCAGATGTTGAGCACTAAGACAATGGGGAAAATGTCCCCAGGGCATGTCAGAGGTCTTCATGGCAGCCTCTCCCACCACAGGCCCAGAGGCCTAGGAGAAAAAAATGGTTTCATGGGTCAGGGCTAGGGCCTTGCTACTTTGTGCAGTCTCCAGACTTGGTGCCCTGCATCCCAGCATGGCTAAAAGGGTCCAACATACAGCTCAGACCACTGCTTATGAGGGTGCAAGCCCCAAGCCTTGGTGGCTGCCACATGCTGCTGCACCTGTGGGTGCACAGAAGTCAAGAATTGAGGTTTTGTAACCTCTGCCTAGATTTCAGAGGACGTATGGAAATGCCTGGATATAGAGGCAGAGGTCTGCTGCAGGGAAGGGTCCCTCATGGAGAATCTCTGTTAGGGCCATGTGAAAAGGAAATGTGGGGTTGGAGCACCCACAGAAAGTCCCCACTGGGGCACTGCCTAATGGAGCTGTGAGAAGAGGGCTGCCATCCTCCAGGTCCCAGAATGGTAGATCCAACAAAACCACAAGGAGATGACGTCTCATACCAGTCAGAATGGCTGTTACTAAAAAGTCAAAAAGTAACAGATGCTGGTGAGGCTGTGGAGAAAAAAAGAATGCTTATATACTGGTGGTGGGAGTGTAAATTAGTGTAACTTTTGTGAAAGACAGTGTGGCAATTTCTCAAAGACCTAAAAAAAGAAATCCTACTCCACCCTGCAATCCATTGCTGGGTATATACCCAAAGAAATATAAATCATTCTATCATGAAGACACATGCACCCATATCTTCATCACAACACTATTCACAATAGCAAAGACACAGAATCAACCTAAATGCCCATCAATGATAGTCCAGGTAAAGAAAATGTGGCACATATATACCATGGAATACTATGCAGCCTTACAAAAAGAATGAGATCATGTCCTTTGCAGGAACATGAATGGAGCTGGAGGCCATTATCCTTAGCAAACTAACACAGGAACAGAAAACCAAATACTGCATGTTATCACTTATAAGCAGGAGTAGATGATAAGACCACATGGACGCGGAGAGGAGAAGAGCACACACGGGGGCTTATCAGAGGGTGGAGGGTGGGAGAAAGGAGAGGATCAGGAAAAATAATGGATACCAGCCTTAATACCTGGGGATGAAACAATCTGTACAACAAACCCCCAAGACACAAGTTTACCTATGTAACAAACCTGCACCTGTACCCGTGAACTTAAAAGTTAAAAAGTAATAAAAAGGCAACTTAAAAAATGTATATTAACAGCATAGCTCTGAGATCATAATTTCCCAAAGACTAGAAACAACACAAACGTCCTTCAACTGGTGAAAGGATAAGCAAACTATAGTATATCTATATGATGGAGTAAGTCTCAGTCATAAAATAAAGGCAGCCATGTGAATGAGTCTCAAATGCATAACACTGAGAGAAAGAAGCCAGCATCAAAAAGTGATATACTGCCTGATTCCATCTATATGACAGCCTCAAAAAGGCAAAACCGCAGGGGCAGAACACAGATCAGTGGTTGCCAGAGTCCAGGAAGGAGGAAACGTTACTTACAAACAGCTGCAGGGGAAATGTTTTGAGAAAATGAAATGGCTCCATATCTTGACTGTTAGTGGTGGTGATTTGAGCAGGTTTGCTTGTCAAAACTCAGAACTGTACTCCAATAAAGGTAAAATTTTTACAGTGAATTATCTTTCAAGAAAAAACTGTGGAAAATAATTCAGAATGTGGCTGTAAGAGTGGGTGGCTAAAGCATTTTGAGGGCCAAGGTCATCGAAGTGGAACAGATCCAGGGTCTATCAGGTGGGAAAGTTGGAGACTGAAGTCACTGGGATAAAAATCTAGTCATGGAGAATACAGGGAAACTGAGTCAGGTGCCAGAATTCAAAGGAACTCACTTCCTTGCCAAATATATATATTTATTTTGGCATACCAAGATTAAGAATATTTCACTTTAATCATATTGTAAATAGGATTCATAAATACCTTGGATTATATATATGATCCTTAATGTACAGCTGTGTAAATGTGTATGCACCTATGTGTGTATATATATATATTCTTACATTCATATATTCTTTTTTTTTAATTTTTATTGCATTTTAGGTTTTGGGGTACATGTGCAGAACATGCAAGGTAGTTGCATAGGTACACACGTGGCAGTGTGTTTTGCTGCCTTCTGCCCCTTCTCCCATATTTGGCATTTCTCCCCATGCCATCCCTCCCCCGCTCCTGCCCTCCCCCCACGCTGTCCCTCCCCTATTTCCCCCAATAGACCTCAGTGTGCTCCCTTCCCTGTGTCCATGTGTTATCATTGTTCATCACCCGCCTATGAGTGAGTATATACGGTGTTTCCTTTTCTGTTCTTGTGTCAATTTGCTGAGAATGATGTTTTCCAGATTCATCCATGTCCCTACAAAGGACACGAACTCATCATTTTTGATTGCTGCATAATATTCCATGGTGTATATGTGCCACATTTTCCCAGTCCAGTCTATCATGGATGGGCATTTGGGTTGATTCCAGGTCTTTACTATTGTAAACAGTGCTGCAATGAACATTCGTGTGCATGTGTCCTTATAGTAGAATGATTTATAGTCCTTTGGATATATACCCAGTAATGGGATTGCTGGGTCAAATGGAATTTCTATTTCTAGGTCCTTGAGGAATCGCCACACTGTCTTCCACAATGGTTGAACTAATTTACACTCCCACCAGCAGTGTAAGAGTGT
>CM052648.1:11281154-11296400 GCA_028533165.1 Leontopithecus rosalia | reverse complement strand
AAATGATGAGTTCGTGTCCTTTGTAGGGACATGGATGAATCTGGAGAACATCATTCTCAGCAAATTGACACAAGAACAGAAAAGGAAACACCGTATATACTCACTCATAGGCGGGTGATGAACAATGAGAACACATGGACACAGGGAAGGGAGTACCACACACTGAGGTCTATTGGGGGAAATAGGGGAGGGACAGCGCAGGGGGTGAGCGGGGGAGGGATGGCATGGGGAGAAATGCCAAATATGGGAGAAGGGGCAGAAGGCAGCAAAACACACTGCCACGTGTGTACCTATGCAACTATCTTGCATGTTCTGCACATGTACCCCAAAACCTAAAATGCAATAAAAATTAAAAGAAAAAAAGATGGCTTTGCTGTCTCCCCTTCCAGGCAGAAAAGAATGCCATTGCCCTTTTCCTCCATGATCCAGAGCAGTGGGATGAAAATCAGCTACCTTCTTCTGCACCCACAGGCTTCTGCAGCTGGGCAAAACTATCAAGGGAGGTGGCTTTTCACACCAAGGCAGTATTTTTAATCAGAGTGTGGCCTCTGGAAAACTGTCATGGCAGGCCTGGTTCCTGACCCAGGTGAGAGCTCTGGATAATTGATCCTCTGTGACTCTGCAGGTGACATCGTGACAGATCTGTTCGTGTGCCTTGATGCTGAATGTCATGTCATTCTGCTCTTGCTTTCTGTCCTCCACATGTCTGGTCTTTGGGTATTTTCTTCCTTCCACAGTGGGATGGAAGAATGAGTGTTAGACTCATGGAGAAGTCAGGTCCCAATCTAGCTCTGACCCTTCCCAGCTGCGTGTCTGTGGGCACCACCCTTAATCCTATGGAGACTTTGTGTCCTCATCTGTAACATGCAGGAGAGGAGATCCACTTTGCAGGTCTGTTGATGATTAGGTACCTGCTGAAATAATTGGAGCAAATATTTACTGAATGTTTCTTATGTGTCAAGTCTGTGCTACGTACAAGAATTATTTTGTTTAATTCTTATAAGGATATTGAGTTAGATTTGGCTATTATCTCCAGTTAATATGAGGGGGTACAGGGACTAAAATAGGTTGAGTAATTTGACCTAGCTTATCTGGCCAGTGTGGGGGCCAAGTCAGACTCATACTCAGGACCATTTTACACAAAACCTGTGCTCTAACCCTTATGCCATATTGCCAGCTGTTACGTGAGTAAATTTACTTTGGTTGTGTGTCTTATAGTCTTAAGATGGCTTCCCGCCACGCGTCTCTACAATGCCCTGTTTTTCCCTTTTTGTGTTAGTGTGGGGCAGGGATTGGCAAATTATGACCCATGGGGCAAATTTGGCTCACCACCTGTGTTTGTAAATAAAGTTTTTTTGGAACACAGCCATGTTCGCTTGTTTACAAATCGCTGCTTTTGCACTACAACAGCAGAGTTGAGTATTTGCCACAGAGACTCTCTGGTTTGCAGACCTAAAAATCTGGCACTTTACAGAAAAACTTTGCCAACCCCTGGTGAAATGGTAAAGTTCTCTTGTCCCCTCCTCAGGGCATGCGATGGCGGTGTGACTCGCTTCTTTGGTACCCAGCTGCTCAAACCTCTAGGGGGAGCAGGCAGACTGGCAGGCTGTCGGGCTCCAAACCCGAGGCAGCGTCTAGGGGTGAATGCTTACAGCTCCTGAAGCCCTAGTGGGCGTGTGTTACAGGGTACTCTTTTAGTTTAGCCATCCGTAAGTAGCTTGTGTTAGCTCAATTAGACCCTCTCACTTAGCGCAAGGACAGAGGGCTTTCTGTATCTCAGGGGTTCTTGCTTAGGTGTACCAGAAGAATTGGATCACATATGGGCTTGGAGAATGAGTGCAAGATTTTATTGACTGGAAGTAGGTCTCAGCAGATGGGGGAGCTAGCAGGGAAATGGTTTTCCCCTGGAGTCAGGCCGCTTGGTGGCCCAGGCTCTCCTCTAACTGTCCCGGCCAAACTCTGCATTGTTCCACCGGTCAGTGGCCTGCAAGCCTGCAGGTGTCTGTCGGTGTGCTCTTCTGCCAGTGTGCTCCCCTCAATGTCCAGCCACTGGTGTCTTCTTCCACTGGTATGATCCTCTCAACGTCCAGCTGCTTGGATCTCTGTCTGCTAGGGTCTTGGATTGTTACAGGCACAGGATGAGGGTGTGGTAGGCTAGGTTGGACTTGGAAAATGCAACATTTGGGCACAAAGGCAGGAGTGCCTGTCCTCACCTAGGTCCATGGGCACAAGCCCCTGGGGTGGAGCCCTCCCCAGGGATCATGCCCTTTCCTTCTCAGCACTTCCCTGCCCCACTTCCTTATCACTGGGCATGAGCTTGGAAGTTGGGAAGAAAAGGGTTCAAACACTGATTCTAACCATTTCCAGCTCTGTGACAGTGAACAGATTCCTTGAGCTCTCTGATCATCAATTTCCTCCTCTGGGAAGCAGGCAGGCTGGTGGCCATCTCAGGGAGTTGCATGAGAATGCCCAGCAGAGAGGATGGGCAATCCTTTCTGTGTCTCCTTCCTTCTTCTGTCCCTCACTTTTGTGACATATGTAACCAAGATCACTTCCTGGCAGCCTCCTCTGTGGCCTTCTCAGGCTGTTCTCCAGCTCCCTGAAGGAGCCTGCCTCATAGCTTCCTGGTCCTGGGTGGTCTTCAGGCTTCCCCATTCAAACCCTGCCCTGTCTGTGTGTGACTCCTGTTCACATGGTTTCCAAGTCTCTAAAAGTCTTCTCCAATGGAGAATTGGAGCAGTCCAGCCTGGTCCAGACATCCCTTCTTCTGAGCTGTGCAGAATTGTGGCTTCCCCACAGTGAGCAGGCTTTAGATTCTTTAAAACATACCGCGGCTTGGCCCCTGTTTTCCTTGACACTCTGCCAAACCTATTACACGTGTCTGAGCAGCAAGGGACTGGAAGAATTACGATTTCCATTTGGCTTCTGCGGCCGCTTAGTCTAATTTGTGCTGGCTTTGAAATATAGCGATTGCTGTTTTTGTTGTTTGGACTTGGGGGCTGTTTCTAGTCCTGTTTCTTTTCTCCTCCTCTCTCTTAGCTCTTTTTCTTTCTGGGATGGGGCTGCAGGAGAAGAATTAAAAAGTGAAAAAAACTGAACTCAGTTGCCACCATCAGAGACCCCTCTACTGCACGGACTTATTTGCTCTACCACCGGATTTCGTTAACTGAAGGGCTATATTGCAAGCCAAGGCTCCGTAATGAGTTTGTAGCCACTCAGAACATATGGAACGTTTTGGCCATTAGCTCTAATTCCTGACTTGAAAGGCGGTGTGAGCAGGGCAGTTTAAACAGCATCCTACCACCCACATGGGGATGCATGAAGGATCTTGGGTCCCTTCGCTTCCCTATCACCTCCTGCCATCCTGTGGCCTCCGCCAGCCCTCCCATAGGAGAACACAGCCACGGGAATGAATGCAGCTTCATGGAATCAAGAACTGTTCTTGCTGAAGGAAGTTGCCAGTCACCTTCCTGCTGCCAATTCCGCCCTGGATCTCTTCCATCATTTTCTACTTGACTTCTTGGCAGCATGTGACACTGCTGACCACTCTTCCGTAACCTAGGACGAGTTCTCAGATGTTGATTTATCTTGCTTTTCTTTTTACCTTTCTGGCAGCTTCTTCCTCTGTCTATATTTGCAGGTTGATTTGTAGATGTTTAGAAGCATCCTCATTGCTACCTATGTTGAGGGGATTGGGAAATGAAAATAAAATAACTACCACAGGACTTTCCAGATACTTTCCTAGCTGTTCTTTCTCTCTTCTTTTGCTCTACCTCCCTCTCTGTCTTCACATAGGCTTTAAATGCCAGTTGCTGGCTGGGCATTGGAGGATGAGAGGCTATAGCTGCTGGCCTGGAGGACCTCGTGGTCTATGGCCTATGGGATCCCTTCACTTCCCTCTCACACTCCAATCCTAAATTTTCCAGCAAACACACACTTCTGGGCTCCCAGATGGCAGAGACTAATGCGTTTCCCAAGTTATCATCTTTGGTTATGGAAACTCTCCAATAGACTTTAACCTAATGGGAGTTGAGGAGCCATGTGAAAAATGCAGAGACAAGAAGGATTTTATAACCAGTATCTTACTTAGCAGGAGGCCATGGCGATTCACAGAGGGTAAGTCACTTATCCAAGAGCATGTGGTATGGGAGTGGCTGCTTCATAGCATTTCCCGGGAACATCCTCCTGAACCACCACCATCATCACAGATGCATACCATAGGAAGAGGAATGAATTCTGTAGCAGATGCTCTTGGTGTGCTTTGCAGGTCCCATTTGCTTGGACAGTGCACGCACCCTCCTCCCCCAGCTACTGCAGGTGCCGATAGCTAAGGGCTCCCAGCTGCACTCTTCTGTGCAGACTTACTCTTGGCTGAAAGAGCCCTTTCCCTAGAGATGTCTGGGAGACCGAGCTCCCCACTCACCCTGAAGTGCAGCCCATGACCTGTGACTTTTGTGTGGGAATAAGTGCAGCTCTCTTGCATTTGGGCAGGACAACCTTCTTGCTGCAGTGTATGCTCAGGTTCCCAGGGGAATCAGGCTGCCTGGGCTTCTATTGAAGCCACGTGGTTGTCTAGCCTCTTCCCTACCTTGTCCTGCTTTCCTGACTCCCCTCCAGTTTCCTCCCCAACCTCAGAACCAGCTTCTAGAAAACTTTCTCTATGACAAGCACCATCACCTCATCTTCTTGGGTGGGTCTCATCTCTGAAATGAGAGGGTTGCCCTACAGTGTGGCTGCTGAGGCAGTGCAGGTGAAATGCATGTTATCACTGTTGTCTGCGTGGCCCAGGAAATCCTCATGAGGAGGTGGACTCCAGCCCTCCTTCTGAACTAAGAAACTGCCATAGGCCCTTGAAAGATATAAGGGGAAAGAGGCCAGGCACGGTGGCTCACGCCTGTGATCCCAGCACTGTGGGAGGCCAGGGCGGGCGGATCACGAGGTCAGGAGATCAAGACCATCCTGGCCAACATAGTGAAACCCCATCTCTACTAAAAACATAAAAAATTAGCTGGATGTGGTGGTGCGTGCCTGTAGTCCCAGCTACTCGGGAGGCTGAGGCAGGAGAATTGCTTGAAACCAGAAAACAGAAGTTGTAGTGAGCCGGGATCATGCCACTGCACTCCAGCCTGGCAATAGAACTAGATTCCATCTCAAAAAAAAAAAGAAAGAAAGATGTAAGAGGAAGAAGTGGGGGCATTCTTCTGGCAGCCAGAGAAGGAAGAGCAAGTAGAAGCAGTTATGAAAAGATGGTATACCACCGCAGGAACACGAAGCACCGTCTCTCTTCTGCCAAGTGTTAACGCGACATGGACTCAGCAGTTAAATTTCCTCTAGACAGACATAGCTTGGATAGCATGAAGCAGGTTAAGTTGCCTTTATCTGTTAATCACTCAGAATTAAATGACAAGAAGGGTCTAGATTACAGAACAGAAGAAATAGTCTGGATCTGATTCAAGCGTTTTTCTTTCTGGTACTTCTCAACTCACATCTATCCAAGAACGTATGGATGCTCACTGCCGGTACATTCCATCTAGAGTCAGTGTGAAGAAACATTTATGGGGACTTCTTTATGTGCAAGGGGCTTGGCTACGGGGTGGGAACATGCAGTTTGATGAGACAGATGCATTCACACACATGCAGTATGAGATGACTACATGGTTTCCAACGTTTAAATGGGAAGGATTTGTTATTGGAAGGATCTTATATTTCACTAGTATCTGTCCTTTGAGGAGTTCCATCTCCATTGCCAACTCCCAGGTCCAAGCTTTATCCTTTCTTCCCTGGACCAGAGTAATATTCTCCTCACTGGGCTTGGCACATCCAGTTTGCCTCTTTGCCATTCGATTCCAACACAGTGAGATTTTACAAATGTAAACCCCATGAGCTCTGAGCTCTTTACTGGCCCTCATTGCCTGGATTTCTCCCCATCACGCATAAGGCCCTGCTTTTATCTCTTTCCACTCTTGCCCTTGCTGTCTTGACTCCAGACACATTGGCCTTTAGGAGCGTGGTCCTTCCTGCCTCTGGTTCTTCCTCACATGCTCTTTCCTCTGCCTGGAACTCCTATGCAACTTCAGATCACCACACTTCATCAGGAAAGCCTTCTCTGCCCTTCCAGAGCAGGTCAGCCTCCCCGTTATAAGCGCTCATGTTCCCCAAACTTTTCCTTTGTAGCATGGGTGAACATTCTTTATTGGCTAAGAAGTGTCAATTGGTGGTTTGTCTGTCTTATACACTGCTACATCCCCAGAGTCAATCACCATGCCAGGTATGCTGTAGGCCATCAATTTGATCAATTATTGATTTAAAATTGATGTTAAATCAGGCAAAATGAGCATATGGCACCTACATCTGAGCACTCTTACTTTCCGTCTCCTTTTTAATCCCTATAAAATCCTTGGGCTGGTATGTCATACATAACCTGATAATAACAGTAGCACTAACCATAAATAACCTTGTTAGGTTCTTTAAGTTTCATAAAATACCTTTGCATGCATTTCTTTTTTTTTTGAGACCGAGTTTCGCTCTTGTTACCCAGGCTGGAGTGCAATGGCGCGATCTCGGCTCACTGCAACCTCCACCTCCTGGGTTCAGGCAATTCTCCTGCCTCAGCCTCCTGAGTAGCTGGGATTACAGGCGCACGCCACCATGCCCAGCTAATTTTTTGTATTTTTACTAGAGACGGGGTTTCACGATGTTGATCAGGATGGTCTTGATCTCTTGACCTCGTGATCTACCTGCCTCAGCCTCCCAAAGTGCTGGGATTACAGGCGCGAGCCACCGCGCCTAGCCCTTTGCATGCATTTCAAAAAGCCTGTGAGGTAGTTAGTATGTCCACTGTACAAATGGGAAAACCAATACCGGGTAGAATGGAGGTAGTTGGCATATGCTGAAGGTAGCTGTGCCACGTAACAATTGTGTGACTTAGGCAAGTCAGGGAAATTCTCTAAGCCTCAGTTCCTTCAAGGGCAAATCAATCTCTTTCTGAGCATCTCCATAGCACCTCTGCCTCTCCTCATCATGGTGAGTCTCATACTGTATTTAAATGTTTTAAAACATTGATCTGCCTCTGACACCAGACTCAGAGCACACTGAGGGCAAGGATTATGCATTATTCGGTGTTACATCCTGGATTACAAACAGGGTCTGGCACACAGTAGGTCCTCAAAGTGTTCAGTGAATGGAATCTAATAAGATGGCACGTGGGGAAACCAGTCCAATTCATGATAATAACATGGTGACCACTGAATCATCAGCACAGGGCAGAAAAGGTTCTTGGGCTTTGGAGTCAGGCAGACATGAGATCGAGACAGACTGTGCCTCTGATCTGCAGCCAGGGCTGCTCTGACGGTGAAATCTCATTGCTTGGCACATGGGAGGGACTTGATAGGGTGTGGCCCTATTATTTAAAATGGCTGCCTAAACTCATCTTGCAAGTCTAGTGACACAGTATGTCTCTATGATTTGTTTGGAAAATTCTAGGTTCTCGATTCATTAAGAATTAC
Organism: Leontopithecus rosalia; assembly: GCA_028533165.1. Classification (NCBI taxonomy): domain Eukaryota; kingdom Metazoa; phylum Chordata; class Mammalia; order Primates; family Cebidae; genus Leontopithecus; species Leontopithecus rosalia. The sequence continues at coordinate 11,288,895 of CM052648.1, read as the reverse complement.
TCATGCTATTGATGGTTGCTGTTACTGGTACTACCAGGCTTTGACATACCAGCCCAAGGATTTTGTAGGGAAACAAGGAGACTGAAGGCTGTAATTGCAAACTTGAGTCACTATATCATCCCCTGATTGGTTTGTCTCTTAATTTTGACTGTGTATGTTGAGTCATTTTCACTTTCCATTGAGCTACTCAATTAAACCCTCATATTTTCTCACCTAAGGGATGGACAGTGGGCCAGGCATGGTGGCTCATCCTTAATCCCAGCACAGTGGGAGGTCAAGGCAGGCAGATCACAAGGTCAAGAGATCGAGACCATCCTGGCCAACATGGTGAAACCCCGTCTCTGCTGAAACCACAAAAATTAGCTGGGCATGTTGGCAGATGCCTGTAGTCCCAGCTACTTGGGAGTCTAAGGCAGGAGAATCGCTTGAACCTGGGAGGCAGAAGTTGCGTGAGCCAAGATCACACCACTGCCCTCCAGCCTGGCCACAGAGTGAGACGCTGTCTAAAAAAAAAAAAGAAAAAGAGATGGGCAGTGATTGAAAGCTGGCGACAAGCCCATATTTCTCTGCCTCTTATTTTCTTATGTATCTCCCAGGAAATACCATTAGCTCTGAAGAAGTACTTAAGGAAAATGTTATTTTTTTCTTAACTATTATTTATCTCTGTATATCTTTCTCTGTTTCTGCATACTTGGATACGATAGCCTTATGAGGCCATTTGTCTCAAGCAATAATAGTGTGTCAGTGTGTGTGTGTGTGTGCGTGCATGTGTATGCATATGTGTCTCTGTGTGTGTATGCATATATGTATGTGTTCCTGTGTGTGCATGTCTGTGTGTGTAGGTGTGGGGGCAGTCAAGCATGAGTGACCTTGGGTCATGACATAAACAAGAATCAAGTAATGGCAGAATGTTATTAGTATTTTTCAAGTCTAATTTCAATTGGTTCATGTTTCTGGATGACGTTTGTTTACACAGCATTGTTATTTATGGCACATGGTGAAAATGGGCTAAGAAATGAATTTACAGCCTGGAATGAGCCAAATAAATCTTGGTAATAACATCTCCCCTCACAGTCCCATTAAGGGACCTCACATCTATGGCTTAGCTACGTTTTGCTTAAAACACATTCTGGGGTCTTAAAAAGCCCAAGCTTCACGGGGAGCACTTTTCTTTCCATACAAACTCTCCTTTAAATGGAGTTCATCTCCCAGGCCACCCTCAGCAACCCTCTCAGTATACACCATCTAAAACTCCTAAATCAAAGGGGTAAATGGTATGAACAGAACATTCGTATATGAAGAAATGCAAGTAGAAATTACATACCCTGGAAAATGTTCAATCTCACTGGTTATCAAAAGAAAATATGGACATTCCATTTTATCTCTATTATATAATAAAAAATTGTAGCCATTCAGATGACCAGTGCTGGCTGGAGAGCTGCATACTTAGACTATGTAGCAATGCAAATTAGTAAAACATTTTTGCAGGGCAATTTGGCAGGACTTATCCAGAACTATAAGCTGCTTCATACCTGTTGGCCCAGTGTTTCTTCTCATCGGTATGGAAAATGAAGAAATAATTCAACAAAAGAGGACAAATTCCTGACGTGCCTGAAATTCTTTTGGGCAACATTATCTACATTATGTAAAATTGAAAGTGCCTTCCAACAGTGAGAGAATCATTAAGTAAGTTTACGTAATCATTGTGTAGTCACTCACTGAAATATTATATGGTTATTAAAAAGAGATTGTAACAACTATAGCAGCAATAAAAACGTACACAACATAGTGTTCAGAGGAAAAAGAGGAGACAAATCTAATCTGTGATAACAAAGCAAATATGTAAATGCATATGAGAAACCTAGAGGGGATAATTCAAAGTGAGTATCTTTACAAAAAGATTGTCATACAAATACGTGTTTTCTGTGCTAGTGTGCTATTCATAGGTATATATGTCTGCGTTAAAATCAGATATTTTCTTTTCAAAAATATTTTTTATATTAAAAATACTGGGGGCCGGGTGCGGTGGCTCACGCCTGTAATCCCAGCACTTTGGGAGGCCGAGGCGGGTGGATCACCAGGTCAAGAGATCGAGACCATCCTGGTCAACATGGTGAAACCCCGTCTCTACTAAAAATACAAAAAATTAGCTAGGCATGGTGGCGCGTGCCTATAATCCCAGCTACTCAGGAGGCTGAGGCAAGTGAATTGCCTGAACCCAGGAGGCGGAGGTTGTGGTGAGCCGAGATCGCGCCATTGCACTCCAGCCTGGGTAACAAGAGCGAAACTCCGTCTCAAAAAAAAAAAAAAAAGTACTGGGGAATGCTGAACAAGGCAGAATAGTATAGTTGTTAATAGTTGTGGAATTAAACAAATAATGATATCTTAGCCACGTTTTGGTGGTACAACCTTGAGCAAATTATTTTGACTTCTCTGAGTCTCAGTTTCTGCGTTAGTAAAATGGGAATAAAAACACAACTTGTGTTTGTGGACTCTGGTGAGGATTAATGAGGCAATGTGCATAAAAAATTTACAGCAATACTTGACATAGTTAATTTGCAATAACTTTTTCTTGTCACATGTATGTGACTAATCTCTGTCTCTCAAGTTTCAAAAAACATAGAGATTGACTACATGACATCCATTTCATCACAGATCATTAATTAAAACCAGTCATGTTAATCCCATCTTCTTGCCAGTAATTGATTCAGGCCTTAATATGTGAGCTAATCTCAATCACGGAGGCTTAAGGGTAAAATCATAAAAATAATTGTTCCATTTTCTTCTCTTGCCCATAATCAAGTCTAGAGGTAATGCTTGGACCTGTGGCCTTGTGCATCTTCTGAGGATTGAGCCAACACTAAGGATGGCAAAGCAGAGGGATAAGAAAAATCTGGGCTCTAGATGATATCAGCGACCCTTTGGATCAGCGAGTCCACCCTTCTATGAGCCTTCCAAAGATATTCATAGAAGATGTGTTTTCTTTATTAATCATTTAAATTGAGGCATTCAGTTACTTGCAGTCAGAAGCATCGTGATATAATCAGAATACAATGGTTATCTTTCTTGGGGAGTCCTAGTCTTGAACTTTAATGATTAGAAAGTTAAATGTTATATATAGTTTTTAACCTATATATGGCATCCTTTTACTCTAATGTCTGCCTTTCATTTCTATTCTCACTGAACTCCAGACCTTCCTATGAACTTCAGACCTTTCTATGTACTGTCAATTTGACAGCAACTCTTGGATGTCTGAAAAGACACTGCCTAAACTTAACATGTTCAAAACTGGACTCATGATCTCTGTATGTGCTCTCTCTCTCTCTCTCTCTCTCTCTCTCTCTCTCACACACACACACACACACACACACACACACCCTTCTCTCATCATTCTGTGTTTCAGGGAACACAATCACCATCTATCCAAATGCGCAAGCCAGATCTCATGATCTTGACAAATTCCTTTCTCTTATTTGTTGTATTCAATCTGTCACCAAATCCCAATCATTACACTTCCTAAATACCCTTGAATCGGTCCACTTCTTTTTGTTTCCCTTATTGCTACCCTGGTCCAGCCTGCAACCATCTTTTACTTGGCCATGACAAGAGTCTTAAAATAAGTTTCTCCCCATTGACTCTTTCTCCCTTTCAATCTATTCTCTAATCAGGCCGGTGATACTTGTTCTGAAATGCAAATCCAATCATGCCGCTTTTCTGCTTTAAATTCTTTATTGTCTTCCATTTGCTGTTAGAATAAAGGCAAAAAGTTGAACATAGTTTAAGGGACCCTACATGGGCATGGAGAGGAGTCCAGCCTTATTTTGATCCAGATATCCAGCCATCATTTTTTCCCAGCCTTGGATTTTTCTAATTCCTTTTCTATATGCCGTATTTCTATCTTCAGAGGACTTGTGTGTGTTCTGGTTTCTCAGCAGAGAAAGATTTTTCTTCCTTTTTATGCCAACCTAACTTGTATTAACATTTTAAATATCGGCTCAACTGTCATTTTTTTAATGAATTCCAAGATCAAGTCAAATCTCCCTATTATATTATACACACCCATGTGGCTCCAGTTGGCAAGTAGAGGCCACTGCAATTTTGCACTTATTTGCACAGTTGTGTGAGCAAGGTCTGTTTCTTCCTTGGTGGACTGTAAATTTTTATTGCTTACCATACTCTCCACCATGAGTATTTGTTGAATGATTGAGGGATGAATGAACAGTGTCCCAATCCAGACCCTTCATATTCATGCTCATATTATGAGGTTACAGCCATAGCCTCATAAAGGCTGATAAAGACATGCCTGAAACTGGGAAGAAAAAGAGGTTTAATGGACTTACAGTTCCACATGGCTGGGGAGGCCTCACAATCATGGTGGAAGGCAAGGAGGAGCAAGTCATGTCTTAAATGGATGGCCACAGACAAAGAGAAGAGAGCTTGTCCAAGGAATCTCTTCTTTATAAAACCATCAGATCTCATGACACTTATTCACTATCACGAGAACAACAGGAGAAAGCCCCACCCCCATGATTCAATTACCTCCCACTGGGTCCCTCCCTCAATACATGAGAACTGTGTGAGTTACAATTGAAAATGAGACTTCGGTGGAGACAGGCAAACCCTATCACCTTATAAAATGGTATTTGTCTCTCCTATACTTTGGCGCCTCTATACTGCACCAGTTAACTCTGAACCATAAATCTGATTGCAGTTTTTTTCTGTGTAAAACTAGCCATCGATTCTCCATTGCTTAGAGAATAAGGTGTGTTTTATTCCCAGACTAGTTTTTCAATCCTATCTCCTAATTCTGCTCTTCCCACTGCCCCAGTGCTTTTGTTCTTTGACATGTGGTTCCACCCAGCCTCTTGCTGTTCCTGACACTGTTGTCCTTCCTAACTTTTTTCATGCTGTTTCTTCCAACCAGATCCCCATTCTACCATCACTCCCTATCAAAATGTCACCCACTTCTAAAGTCAAAGTATGTGCCTTCTGCTTAAATTTTTCTGTAATTCCTTTGCTGAGTATTAACTTCTCCTTTCTCCGTGTTCTCATAGTCTGTAAGATATTGGGCACAAAATTGGCAGATACTGATAATATGCCTTAACCACTCCACCCAGAGGTATCTTACATGACATTAAAAGAAAAGAGACATATGATCCATAGTTCCGTACAATAAAGAATCTGTTTTTAACTTCAATCCTGTGATAGGCTGTATTGTTGTTCAGATATTTGCTACTCCCCCCGGGAGCCTGAGTCAGAGTAGGGCTCTGGAATTTGTGGTAGGAGAGAGACAGGAAGGTGGGAAAGAGGAACAGCTATGCGTGGAGATGTGAGGTCATCCGCAGACACATACTCCTGTGCCTGTTGTGTTCCTAAGCTGCGTTTCCCAGCCACTTACCTCCACTGCAGCATTCTCTGGGTCCCTCCAAAAATTCAATTTTCTATAATCCCCTTTAGGCACAGAGGAAGGAGTTTTTGTCTTTGACACACAGTTATTCTTTAAAACACATTTACCTAAGTGAAAATAAATGCATCAATGTAAAGAAAGAAATACCAAGTAAATGGCTGTTCATGCTGATAGAGGACAGGTGACGGAGGTCTGAGAAGCAGGGTTGTGCTCTGTCGAGCTGCCCACAGATAATTCTGACTGTCAGCCCGCAAGCAGGCCTCCTCCAGGATGCCTGGCCAGGAAGCTGTTAAAAGAAAATTAAAGCAGCCACTTGCCATTTTGCTGTTCTCTTCTTTTTAATGGTTCTTGAGTTGTTGACTTTTCTCCCTTATAAGTAAGTGGAAAACGTCCTGACTTGACGGATAAGACTTGATTTCCTCCTGGGACTTTGCTAGACAAACAGGCACTGGTTGGAGACTTGGAAAGATAGAACAAAGGCAACTTTTGAAAACAGGGAAGTAGGAATGCTGCTGACAGTGAAATGGGAAGAAAGCTAGTCAACAAAGCAACTCCCTCACTTCCTCAGGCCTTCTTTGCACGGCAGAAAAACTTGCTGTAAATCAGGCCACTGTCTTTTCAAATTAAATCTTTTAGATCTTTGCTTTTAAACAAAGAAAAATCCCACAGTTCTCCATGAGGGAATGTAATGCTTTGGACAAAACCTTTCAGCCTTGAGCAGGGAGAGGAGTGCCTCTATCCATTTCTGGGCGACAGCAGCACTGTTTGCAGAACCAGCATTGAGCCCAGTGAGGTGGGGGGGAACAGTGAGGGTCTGGAGCAAATTACAGTGTGTGGACAAGCCTGCAACCACCTGGAAATCTGGATAATAAGCCCCGTGCCAGGGTCTTTAATTGCTTTCTGGACCTGAAACAATAGCTTCAACCATCAATCTGGCGACTGCTCCAACACTTCATGGTGCTAACCCTTCAATTACCCTGTCACTGTGTGCTACCCAGCAGATCATTAACTCCCATGCAGCTTCATGCTGCATATTAGGTAAATTCCCTGTGATCCCATTCCAGTGTGTCTCGGGTGAAACTAGAGCAGGCCTCTCATTTTGGGAGGGATGCATTCATTGCATCCTGGGAATGAGGATGAAGGCTGCCTGTCTCCAGCCAGGCTCTGCTAACTGAACGTCTGGAGCCCCTGATTCAGTGTTATCTCTATAACCGAAAGGCTTACTACCCACAGAATATGAGATGCTGTGGAAAACTACTGAACATTTAAAGGATGTGCATCAATGCAAGGTTGTGGGCCCGTTGAGAGATTGGAATTTCTTTTGTGTTTCCCACCCCTCTCTTCATACTCTCTGAAGGAGAGTGAAGTTCAAGGTCACTTTTTGGGAGCGAGTATAGAAAGAAGGTCACATGACAAAGCCATGAAAACTCTGAGCCCAGCATGGGGCCATTCTTTTCTTCTTTCTCTTTCAATTCTTCTCTTTGCTTTTTCTCTCACAAAGCAAGTAATGTACAATGAACTCAGGTTTGCTCTTTTGGGGCAGTTCTTCACTCTGAGAACCCCAAAACAACCAAGAACAGTGGCTTTAGAGATACAGTAATGCAGTGCTGCGCTGGTAAACATTTCACAATGGCTCTCAGGAAAATCAAACAAAACGAGGCCAGGTGTGGTGGCTCATGCCTGTAATCCCAGCACTTTGGGAGGCTGAGGCAGGCAGATCACCTGAGGTCAGAAGTTCGAGACCAGCCTGACCAATATGGTGAAACCCTGTCTTTACTAAAAATACAAAAAAATAGCCAGGCTTGGTGGTGTGCATCTGCAGTCCCAGCTACTCAGGAGGTTGAGGCAGGAGAATCACTTGAACCCAGGAAGAGGAAGTTGCAGTGAGCAGAGATCTCGCCATAGCACTCCAGCCTGAGTGACAGAGTGACACTGTCTGGAAAAAAGAAAACCAAACCAAACAAAATGAAATGTCCTGATTTGTAAAGCTTTTTCAAATGTCTGTATTTGTGAATACTCCCCTTAAGGTCAATTTCCTGCTACCAATGTGATGTGAGTTGCCAAGGGCCGAATTGTGTACCCCCCCAAATTCATGTGAAGTCTGAACCCCAGTATCCTAGAATATGACTGAATTTGCACTGTTTACAATAGCAAAGACCTGGAACCAACCCAAATGCCCATCGATGATAGACTGGACTGGGAAAATGTGGCACATATACACCATGGAATATTATGCAGCAATCAAAAATGATGAGTTCGTGTCCTTTGTAGGGACATGGATGAATCTGGAGAACATCATTCTCAGCAAATTGACACAAGAACAGAAAAGGAAAC
>CM052648.1:11256537-11280654 GCA_028533165.1 Leontopithecus rosalia | reverse complement strand
TCAGATGGGTAAACTGCAAAAGTTTTTTCCCATTCTGTTGGTTGCCGATTCACTCTAGTGACTGTTTCTTTTGCCGTGCAGAAGCTGTGGAGTTTGATTAGGTCCCATTTGTCTATTTTGGCTTTTGTTGCCAATGCTTTTGGTGTTTTGGTCATGAAGTCCTTGCCTACTCCTATGTCCTGAATGGTTTTGCCTAGAGCAGGGGAGGGATGGCATGGGGAGAAATGCCAAATATGGGTGAGGGGGTAGAAGGCAGCAAAACACACTGCCACGTGTGTACCTATGCAACTATCTTGCATGTTCTGCACATGTACCCCAAATCCTAAAATGCAATAAAAATTTAAAAAAAAAAAAAAGAGTTTACCTAATATTTTTTTGTTCATCTACCCAGCTATAGTAAGAATTTGGCCTGACAATGGCTAAAATCATATCACTAATACATGATTTCATCAGAAGATGGGGCTTAGTGAATATCAGGAATTAGTTTGTGCACACCGCTCTGAGAGCTGACTTTGTTTAGAAGCAGGAGTGTGTCTCTCCAAAGCCCATCACCTGAGGGCACTACAGACAGTATGCCCTCAGCAGCCTCAGCTGCCAGAACACTGTGAAGCTCTGAGGCCTGACTCTTGAAATAGCCTCACTCTTCCCCTGTCATTGAGGTAATTTTTAGCTGACTGAGGTCACCCAGAAATTCCCATTGCCTGTAAGCAGTAAGTCAGTTAATGAAGCAACACACTTAATGGAGAATATGTATGTGTCACGGCGTGTTCTCTTAATTAACATTTTAATATGTTCGTGGTAAGAGGGCCTGAAGTCATCCAAAGAAAGAGAATTAAATGTATTCTAAGGGATTAACAGAGTATCAGGTATGTGGAAATTCCCAATCAGTGGCAGCCATTATTGTTTATTTATTATTTATTATTTTAAGTTCTGGGATACATGTGCAGAATGTGCAGGTTTGTTACATAGGTGTGTATGTGCCATGGTGATTTAGCGCATCATCAACCTGTCATCTAGGTTTTAAGCCCTGCATGCATTAAGTATTTGTCCTAATGCTCTCCCTCCCCTTGCCCCCCACCCCCTGACAGGCCCCGGTGTGTGATATTCCCCTCCCTGTGTTCATGCGTTCTCATTGTTCAACTCCCACTTATGAGTGAGAACGTGTGGTGTTTGGTTTTCTGTTCCTGTGTTAATTTGCTGAGAATGATATCTCACAGCTTCATGCATGTCCCTGCAAAGGACATGAACTTATTCTTTTTTATAGCTGCATAGTATTCCATGGTGTATATGTGCCACATTTTCTTTACCCAGTCTATTATTGATGGATATTTCAGTGGGTCCAAGTCTTTGCTATTGTAAATAGTGCTGCAATAAACATACATGTGTATATATCTTTATATATATCTTTATAGCAGAATGATTTATAATCCTTTGGGTATATATCCAGTAACAGGATTACTGGGTCAAATGGTATTACTGGTTTCTAGATCCTTGAGGAATCACCACACTATCTTCCACAATGGTTGAACTAACTTACACTCCTACCAACAGTGTAACCATTATTCTTAAGAGGACTCTATGTGTGGTGCTGTCCAATGAAACAAACTGCATTGGAGAATTCAACAGAGGCTGCATGACGCACATGACATATCTGCCTCCCCTGTCTCAACTTCACATACATCTCAAAAGGGAATGCTGAGCTTCCCTCATCCCTGGGTCTCCAGATTCTGGTTCTTTGCCTGGAAAATAGCAGACCCACAGTGGGTGATTGCCTGGTGCAGCAAAAACTGCCAGGGTTTCCCAACAAGGCAGAATGAGACCTCTGGCGGACACATCAGGGGATCAGGTTCTAACTGGTCATGGGATGTTGGGAAAGATGAAGCCCTTGTCCAGGCTTTAGAGTTCCCATCTAAGAAAGTGGGGTTTTGAACCCATTCTTTTCTGCAGTTCATGCTGGTCTACAGAAATGTCAATGATACTGTTACTGTTTGTTCAAAGTCATAAATCTTATTAAGTTGCATTGGAGTCATTTGGAGTCATTGTGGCAGATTTGTGAGGCTACTGGAAGAGGATGAGCCTCTGCCCTAAGTTGTATTCCAATCTGATAAAGAAAATAGGGCCTACACAACATGAAAAAACAATAAAGAGTAATTAAAGACTTAAATAATAATGCATTGCTTTATGGCCAGAGACAATTCTAAACAAGACATCATTTTTTGCAGAACAAATGGTCTCGATTGAGGTCAGCAAATGACTCTTCTGAAGCTAAATTGAGTCCCTGCCCCACCTGATTTTATAAACACAGTTTTATTTGAATATAGCCATCTCATCGTTGAGTTCTGTCTATGGCTATTTTCATACTACTGTGGCAGAGCTAGGTAGATACAAAAGAAACCACTTATTTCATAAAACCTAAAACATTTACTACCTGACCCTTTACAAGTGTACCGGCCCCTGATCTATTTGAAAAAATTTATACCTTCAAAGGAGGCTACATCTTGGTTACTGCAGTGATCTGGGAAAGCTCCCTGGAAAAAAATGGGGTATAAAGAGCTCTCAGAAGTGGACAAATAATGGAGAGGCAAACAAAAGAAAGGAAAATCCCATATTTAGAGAATCCTAGATTTACAAGAATCTTTCGGGCACCTGTGTACCTGTGCTGTTTGCCTTCAGGACCGAATCCTCATTGGATCACACCTGAACAGATAACTGTTCAGACAAGCCCTGCAGAACTCTTGAAAAGAGGGCAGACACCCCATGCAATATGCCATCAGCACCACAGTGTCTCACCCAGAGTTGAAGAGACAGGATAGCAAGAGAGCCCTCCCCCTAAGAGACAGAAATCTACTTCCCTGTAATTTCTGCTTGGTTGTTCTTCCACAGGTTTTTGGAAAAAGAAAACAGCTTCTTCCCAAGTCCTCTCTATACCAAACTAAATTCCCACAGAAAAGTTCCCATATACAGTTCTCAGGCCCTCTCCCATCATCACCAGCCTCCTTTGGGGCACTCCTGTTTGTGAATTTTCATCTCCAGGATGACACCACAAGAGAGGCTTGGGGCTCCAGGGATTTTAGCCTTCAGTGGATCACTACCTCCCTGTGTCTTTTTCCAGCTACTTCCCTCCAATACACTGTGTTAGAAAGAGCTCTGATTTGGGCATTATATAGACCTTGATATAAATCCTGGCTCCCCTTTCTCTATCTCTCTGGGTCTCAGTTCCTTCACTGTTTAAATATAACCTGCAGGATTGCCCTGAAGACTGGAGATAATGGTTGTAAAGAGCCCAGGACATGGTAAATGCTCAAGAAACAGTAGTTATCTTTATCATTCTAGGTAGCCACCTCTGTTAATGAAGTCTGATATCACAGGAAATCAGTCTGCAAAGCAAGCTTCACTCTGCAAAATTCCCTGTGTCTGTTCCCATTAAAAAACTGACAATCTCTGTTTCTGGGAAAAGTGGGATCCTAATTTGCCACAACTGAGGTCTATATCCAATTACAAGCTGCCCTTCAAAATTGCATGGCTCCCTCTGTGCTCATTCTGCTCCAGCTCCTATGAACAGCTCTGTCTGCTCACGCCCATTCCTCTGATCCTGGCATTTTTCCCTTGACCTCCTGCCACCTCTCTGGCTCCTCTGAGAAGCACAATGGGCTCTGCCTGGTGTGGACTTCTAGATATTATTCTTCTCCTCACACCGCTGGACCGTAAACCTGACAATGTTCCTTAGCCCAGGTAATGTGGGGGTTCTCCAATGCTGGGACCAATCCTACCACCATTTGTATGATCCTTCTATCTTTGGTAGCTCTACAAAACAAACTTTCCCTTTCTTCACAAGGAATTTTTCCAAATATTTAACACAGAGATACAAACAGATTCTAAATGTGAGTCCAGGAGCTGGACCAGTGTAAAAAGCCAAGGATGGATGTGAACATAGAGATGAACTCCAGAAATGTCTCTGATATGGTTTGGCTCTGTGTCCCCACCCAAATATCATGTTGAATTGTAATCCCCCAGTGTTGAAAGTGGAGGGAGGTAACTGGAGCATGGGGTTGGTTTCTGGTGATTTAGCACCATCCCCCCAGTGCTGTTACATGATAGACATCTCACAAAATCTGGTTGTTTGAAAGTGTGTAGCGCCTCTCCCTTTCTTTCTCTTCCCCCTGCTCTGGCCATGTGAAGATGTACCTTGCTTCCGTTTTGCTTTCTGTCATAATTGTAAGTTACCTGAGGCTTCCCCAACCATGATTCCTTACTGCCTGTGAAACTGTGAGTCAATTAAACCTCTTTTCTTCATAAATTATCCAGTCTCAGGTATGTTTCTATAGCAATGTGAGAATGAACTAGTACAGTCTCTGAAATATTCAATGTGGTTGGTGGAATAATGCCCCCCACCAACAATGGCCACTCCCTAATCCCTGGAACCTGTGACTCTGTCACTTTACATGGCAAAAGGGACTTTGCAGATGGGATTACGTTGAGAACTGTGAGATGAAGAGATTGTTTTGGATTACATGGGTGATCCAAGGCAGTCACAGCACCCTTAGAAGTGGAAAAAGGAGGCAGAACAGAAGTCAGAGTGATACAGTCTGGGAAGAACTTGACACTTCATTAGTGGCTTTAAGGAAGAAAGAGGGGGCCAGGAGCCAAGGAATGTGGGCACCCTCTAAATCTGGAAAAGGCAAGGAAACAGATTCTGCCCTCCAGCCTCCAGAAGGAAATAGTGCTGCTGACACTTTGATTTTAGCTCCATGAGGCATGGGTCAGATCTTCTACACTACAGAACTTTAATATGATAATTTTGTATTATATTAAACCACTAAATTTGTGGTGATTTGTTATGACAGCAGCAGAAAACTAATATACTCAAGAAAAACAGACAGGAAAGTGAGAAGACTAGGAGAGAAGATTGGCAAGAAAATCCATGAAGGTTAGAGTTTCAAGAAGTAGGAGGTGGCAAGAATGACAAGGAGGTTGAAGGAGATGAGAACTGAAAAGAAAAAAATCCGGATCCTCTTCTCCCTGCCTGCTAACCATATCTTCTATTTCCAGCTCCACCTCCCAAAACAATATCCAACAGCCACCGGGGTGATATTTCTAAAATAGAGATGAAAACACATCATTCTCCAGCTTAAAATTCTCTTCCAACTCCCACAACCTTCATTATAAAGTCCCAAATTGCTTGCAAGACATAATCTACCCACAGATAACCTTCCAAGTCTATGCCCTGCCTCTTTCTCCATGTTTCAAAACATGCTCACCTTTCCAAACCTACTGACTCTCCAATGCCACATTCCGCAAACATGGCACTCAGAGCAGCAGCACACCCCATACACCGAACATGCTATTCCATTCCCCAGGCCTGTCCTTGGCAGGTTTTCAATCCTAGCTGCAGTCTTTGAGACCTAGCTCAAGCCTCCCTTGGGAAGCTTTCTCTTATCAACTCCCAGCCTCAGTCCTGTGCTTCTCTATGGGCTTTGACAGCTTGTATACCCCTCCATCACATAGTGCTATGCTTTTTAGGGCAGAGCCTGTAGCTTCATCATGCAGTTCTCAGCATATGGCTCAACTCCCCCACTTGGGTATGCAGGAGGTCTCAGATCTGACCTCAGAGCCAAAGCTAAGAAACCAGAAATGGCTTTTGGCTACCAGACATGTAGCAGAAGAACACAGAATTGGGCAAGTTCTAGACTGCTCAATGGCATCTTATGTAATGATGGAAATGTGCTATATTTATACTGTCCATTTATACTGTCCAGGTAGCAATAAAGCACTTGAATATGGCTAGTGTAACTGAGGGACTGAACTTTTCATTGTACTTCATTTTAATTCATTTAAATTTGTGTTTAAATAGCCCCAAGTGGCTAGTGGTTACCTGATTGGACAGTGGAGCTAGTGGAAAGGCAAGGTAAATAGCAATATAAGCAAAGCACCAAATCCAAAGGGAGAAGGGGTTAACAATTATGAAACCACTGTACATTCATACTGGAAATGAACAATTTAGTAAATGGGTAGCAAAGGTGGAAGCCAGGTTTTTTATTGTTGGAGTGGAAAGTTACAGACAAGCAAGGGGAGAAGGCTAGAATGATTCATCTGGTCCTGGATCTGTGTCCTACACATGAGTATCAATTCATTTTTGGCTTAATATAAAGGTTATATATAGACATAGTTAACGATATGCATATATACACTGGTTAGTACATACGTATGTATTTCCTTGCTCTGTCCGCTGCAAGAGCCTAGAAGCAACAAGCACATGCCACATCCCTATTGGTCTCTAAAACCGTTCTTCAATGAAAGGAAGCAGGACTTTCTAGAGAAGCGATTGACTCTAGAACTGGGATAGGAAATACATAAATATGTAAGATGAGACCGGAGCATCTCATCATACCAGGATACCAAAAAGTGAAGAAATACATAGGAGCCAATTGAAACAATAGCAAAGACTTGGAATCAACCCATATGCCCATCGATGATACACTGGACAGGGAAAATGGGGCACATATACACCATGGAATACTATGCAGCCATAAAAAATGATGAGTTCATGTCCTTTGTAGGGACATGGATGAACCTGGAAATCAGCATTCTCAGCAAACTGACACAAGAACAGAAAATCAAACACCCACCACATGTTCTCACTCATAGGCCGGTGTTGAACAATGAGAACACATGGACACAGGGAGGGAAGCATCACACACTGAGATCTGTTGGGGGGAACTAGGGGAGGGAGAGTAGGGGGTTGGGGAATTGGGGAGGTATAACAAGGGGAGAAATGCCAGATATAGATGATGGGGAGGAAAGCAGCAAACCACATTGCCATGTATGTACCTGTGCAACAATCTTGCATGTTCTTCACATGTACCCCAAAACCTAAAACACAATTATATATATATATATATATATATATATATATATATATATATAACTAAATATGCAAATGAAGAGCTATATAAAGTTTGTGATTTGAAAGATTCAAATGTAAAATGTCAATTATCTAAATTTATCTGTGGAATCTAAGCAATATCAATACATTCCAACATTTCTCACTCAAAAAAATAAAAAATAAAAGAAGAGCCCCCCAACTGACCAAAGCTGAGATGATTTGAGCAAAACATAAAAATAATAACATGAATTGGATTATAACCCAAGGCATAAAAAAAAACATGAGTCCACAGTGATATACATAAATGACTGAATAAATACGAGCTTGGTGCAAAAGTAACTGCAGTTGTAAATGGCAAAAACTGCAGTTACTTTTGCACCAATCTAATAAATAAATGAAGGTGAACAGACAAGTCTCCTGCACAGAAGGATTCCACATAATTAATGCAGATACCGCAGCCTCAAAGAGTTAGAGCATAATTCCCATTTTTTATGTGCAAACTATGTGTAGTAACATTTTGCCAAAGAGTGCAGTATGAAAAGATAGAAAAATGAGTGCATTTCCAGCTGGAAAACCTGATAAAAGCTGCCTCATGTCACATCAAAGTAAACATCAACAGTGACAAGACATGCTGATGGCATGTACTACTGATATGATGTGATAAGAAACGTTCTTTACCTCTGTGGTCTTCTTCCGAAAGATCCATAACCCTAACCTAATTAAGAGAAAAACATCAGACAACTCCCAGCTGAGGGAGAGTCTACAAAACACCTGATCAACATTCTTCAAAACTGTCAAGGTCACCAAAAACAAAGAAAAATCTTAGAAACTTTGACAGCCAAGAGGAATCTAAGGAGACAGGATGCCTCAATGCAATATGATATCATAGACGGAATCCTGGAACAGAGGAAGGACATTAATAAAAACTAAGGAAATCTGACTACATATGGACATCAGTGAATAATAATGTATCAGTATTGGTTCATTAAATGTGACAAACGTACCATAGTAATGTAGGATGTTAGTGACAGAGGAAACGGAGCATGGAATATATCTTTACAATTACTCTGTAAATCTAAAGTATACTAAAATAAAGTTTATTTTTAAAAAATCCAAAGGGATCAGAGAAAGGACAAAAGGCTGTGATTTTTTTTCTGAGTCTCCTGGTCATAGTACTCTATATTTCTTGAGGACTCTTCACCTCCCCCAATCTCAGTCCATGTGATTTGGGGAAAGCTTTCTCTCTACATCTTTATTTCAATGGATGGAGGGATAGCATAGGATTCAGGTCGGGCCAACCAGGGATATGGTTTGGGCCTGTGTTCCGGTCCAAATCTCATGTCCAGTTGTAATCACCAATACTGGAGGTGGGGGCTGGTGGGAGGTGACTCAATTGTAGGAGTGGATTCCTTGTATTGGGACTGTTCTGGTAATAGTGAGTTCTCGTGAGATCTGGTAGTTTAAAAGTATGTGTCATCTCCCCTACCTCTCTCTTCTTTCTGCTCCGGCCATGTGAAGACAGCCTGTTTCTGCCTTGCCTTCTGCCATGAGTCAAAGCTGCTTAAGGCCTCCCCGGAAGCAGCTGCCGCCATGACTGCCATACAGCCTGTAGAACAGTGAGCCAGTTAAAACTCCTTTCTTTATAAATTACCCAGTCGCAGGTATTTTGTTACAGCCATGCAAGAACTAATACACAAAGCATTTCATCTCCATGGCCACTGTGACTGACTCAGAAGTGGGACATGACCCAACCCAGGCCCATGAAACGCAACTCCAGTTATGCTTGTTGGAGCAGTTGAAGAAGACACTCTTTCCCCAACCTCATGCCCCACCAGGATCACACAGGGGATGGAAGCTGGCAGCCATCCAGTTACCACAAGCCAACCTCTTGCCTGAGAATGGTGCCACAATATAGGAAAACAGTCAAGAGAAGGAAATAGCCAGAGTTCCAATGATACCCTTTCATCACCTAACGTTCCATGTTCAAAGTGAGTGGATTTGGCAGTTTGAAGAGCTACTATAGTCCCTTTTGCTTAAACAACTTTGAGATGGGGTTTCTGTCAATTGCAACCACAAAAGTCTTGACCAAAACAGATGGTCTGAGCATCATGGTCTGGGGCCAGAATCTTTAAGAGGGACATTAGAGGTCACCCATCTTCCCAGCCTCCATGCTTCCATGCAGAAACTTCTGCTCCTGCAGTCAACCGGTATTTAAGTAACCCTTCTACCCCTCCTTTCTTGGTGCAGTAATGACTTTCTGATAGGTGATCTACCCCTCCTTTCTGGGTGTAGTGATGACCACCTCATAGGTGACATCAGTGAAAATGAAGCATATGTGGATCTGTCTCAGTGGGGTCTCCCTCTTTAAACCTACCTGCCTACAAACTGGATATATTCTACTGCACTGCAGCCAGGAGGGGCGTAGACTCACACCTGCATTCTAGTGGCAGTTCTCAAAGCTCATTTTCTTTTGGTCTCACTCTTCAGGCTTGGTAGACTTAAGGCAGGTATCTGGGTAAGAGTGATAGCTTCATAGACCCCCAACTTTCCCTTGAATGCATCATCCTAAAGTCTCAACTCAGGGGTTAAAAACTAGAATGCCTGAAAGTTGCTGCAGATCTAAGACAGGTTCTCCAATTTAGCATTATCCATAATGAAAGTGGTATTTTGCCCTTTGGTTGTCTGACATGTATTTCTCATCCTGTTCTGAACTCAGTGTGAAAAAAGAGTGTAATTAATTTCTACCTCTCAAATCTCGGCAACAGAATGAGGATGGGGGATAGAGTGTGGAGAACAATACTTAGATGTGGAAGGACTTCCACAATGGAAGTCATTTTATGGTCCTTATATAACTCCTCTCCTGTGTGTGTGGACGGAAAAATACTAAGGGTAGTCTTTTAAAAACTATAAGGGGGGCAAGAACTAGCTTGACAAGAATAAATTCCTCTTGTCATTATGAGTAGCATGTATAAAGCAAGCAGAAAATTTCTTTATATCTTTTCTGTTTTCCTGAATGATAACTAAATCGAAATATAAGGCACATTTGCACCACACCTTAAATAAGTTATAGAGGAAATTGGTCTCCCCCTCCAGGGATTCCTCTGGCCATGGGTCTTGAAAGGACATCCTCTCAAGATTCCATGTCTAGCTAATCCCTTTATCCTTCTGTTCAGTGGGGACAGTAACTTCTCCCATTTTTATGAGAGATTAACTGTGAAACTGACTTGGTTAATGCTTCCAAAGTGCTGGACAAGTACCAAGAATTGCAATAAGGGAAGTCAGAAAGCAGAAGTGAAGTCTGAGGAAGCTCACATTCCTTTTACATAAATAACTTGTGCCATTATCTTAGTTTCTCAAGTCAGAGTTTCTTCTGTAAATAATTCACAGTAATAGGCAGTGAGCTTGCTGTGAAGGGAAGTGGTTAATTATTTACAGCAGTAATGGTATGTGAAACCTAACACAATCTGGATGGAGAATTGGGAATGTGTTAGGGATAAAGGAGACCAGCCTCTGTCAGAGGAGAAGATGGCAGTGACAAAATTGAATAATATTAGTGTCCTTCTCATAGAGCTAAATCCTATTGGGCTCAGCTCCTGGGGCAGTGTACCAGTGAAAGAGCAGAGTTCAAACAGCTAAAAATACATTGACTTGAACAACACAGGTTGGAAATGTGCAGGTCCATTGATATGCAGATTTTCTTCCATGTCTGCAGCCCTGAGACAGCAAGACAAACTCCTCCTCGTCCCCTCTGCTTACTCAGTGTGAGGATGACAAAGATTAAGACCCTATATGATGATGCACTTCCTCTTAATGAATGGTTTTCTCCTCCTTATTTTCTCTAACAACATTTTTTCTCATACTTTGCTGCAATAACACAGTAATAAAATACATACAACATACAAAACATGTGTCACTCAACTATGTGATCAGTAAGGATTTCAGTCAACAGTAGACTATTAGCAGTTAAGCTCTGATGAAATCAAACTGTATATGTAGATTTTTGACCGCACAGGGGGTTGACATCCCTAATCCTAACATTTTTAGGGGTCAACTGCAATTTCAAGTAGCACTAGCTTGTATGTCTTGAACCTCATGCAAGAAACATACAACTTCAATACACACATTGGATGTCTCTTCCATTGAGTGATATGGGGAGAAGAGAAAGAGTGAACTGGGTCAAGTTAGTATTCCTTTTTTTTTTTTTTTTTGAGACGGAATTTCGTTCTTGTTACCCAGGCTGGAGTGCAGTGGCGCAATCTCGGCTCACCGCAACCTCCGCCTCCTGGGTTCAAGCAATTCTCCTGCCTCAACCTCCTGAGTAGCTGGGATGACAGGCACGCACCACCATGCCCAGCTAATTTTTTGTATTTTTACTAGAGACGGGGTTTCACCATGTTGACCAGGATGGTCTCGATCTCTTGACCTCGTGATCCACCCGCCTCAGCCTCCCAAAGTGCTGGGATTACAGGCTTGAGCCACCGCGCCCAGCCAGTATTCTTTCTAATAACCAGGAAGTGGGTAGAAAATCTGAGAACACTCAAGCACTAATAACTCTTATCATTCCACGCTGTACTAACCTAAATCTATGGTACTCTTACCTTGATTCTACCTGCTCTGTATACACTGAATGTATAATTTGATTCTTATAATGATCCCACTTTCCAGGTACCATCAACCATCCTCTTGCTGTAGAGAAGGAAACTGCATTTCAGAGAAGTGCAATAACTTGGCTGTGGTCACACAGCTAGAAAGCGGAGACCCAGGATCCAGACTCAGGCCGGGCTTCCCCATTGTGTGTTTCTTTTTCACCAAACCTGGTGAAAATACACCACCAGTCCCACAAGAGTTTCCAGCAATTTATATACATACATCCCTTTAATCCTTTTTTCTTTTTGACCACAAAGAGATGCAGACTTAGTGCTGCAGAAAGGGAACAGCATTAGCTCCAGTCTGAGAAAGGCCTGGGCTAGATGCCTTGCACCTTTGTTAATAGCTGTATTAATTCATTCTTACATTGCTATAAAGAAATACCTGAGACTGGGTAAGTTATAAAGAAAAGCGGTTTCAGGGAGGGGAGCACTACACACTGGGGTCTATTGGGGGAATAGGGGAGGGACAGCGGGGGTCGGGGGAGCTGGGGAGGGATAGCAGGGGGAGAAATGCCAGATGTGGGTGAAGGGGAGGAAGACAGCAAATCACACTACCGTGTGTGTATCTATGCAACTATCTTGCATGTCCTGCACATGTACCCCAAAACTTAAAATGCAATAAAAAGGAAACAAAAAGGAAAGAGGTTTCATTGGCTCATGGCTCTGCAGGCTATATAGAAAGCATGGCTGGGGAATGCTTCAGGAAACTTACAATTGTGGCACAAGGCGAAGAGGAAGGAGCCACATCCTACATGGCTGGAGCAGGAAGAAGAGAGAGATGGGGAGGTGCTATACACTTTCAAACAACCGGCTCTCATGAGGACTCACTCACTATCATGAGAACAGCAAGGGAAAAATTTGCCACTATGATCCAATCACCTTCCACCAGGTGCCTCCTTCAACAGTCAGGATTAAATTCAACAT
Source organism: Leontopithecus rosalia (assembly GCA_028533165.1). Lineage (NCBI taxonomy): Eukaryota > Metazoa > Chordata > Mammalia > Primates > Cebidae > Leontopithecus > Leontopithecus rosalia. The sequence continues at coordinate 11,268,198 of CM052648.1, read as the reverse complement.
AAGATTTGGGTGGGGACACAAATCCAAACCATATTAATAGCTGTGTGACACAAGTCAAGTTATTTAACCACATTCAGCCTGTTTGGCTTACTTCCTGAGCACCTGTCATGTGCTGAGCAACTGAGGTAAAGAAAACAAACACAAGTGTGCCTGCCCTCAAGAAGCTTACATGCTAGTGCATATAATGAATAGACAGTGGACGTGGGAAATAAAGATAGCCATAAGTAAAATAAATAAGAAAACGATACAGACTACAAGGAAACTAGGAAGAGGCCCAGCGCGGTGGCTCACACCTGTAATCCCAGCACTTTGGGAGGCCGAGGTGAGTAGATCATGAGGTCAAGAGATCGAGACTATCCTGGCCAATATGGTGAAACACCGTCTCTACTAAAAATACAAAAATTAGTTGGGCGTTGTGGCATGTGCCTGTACTCCCAGCCACTCGGGAGGCTGAGGCAGGAGAACTGCTTGAACCCAGGAGGTGGAGGTTGCAGTGAGCTGAGATCACACCATTGCACTCCAGCCTGGTGCCTGGCAATGGAGTCAAACTCTAGCTCAAAAAAAAAAAAAGAATGAAACTATAAAGAAAAGAGAAAGAGCCAAGGGAATGTGTACCAGCGGGGTCCAGTTTTAAATGTAGTCATCAAAAATGTATCATGAAGATGTGACCATCTGAATACAGACTGAAGGAGTCAGGAGCCAACCATGTGGAGATCTGGGGGAGGATTCCATGCAGAGAGAAGAGCAGGTGCAAGGACCCTGAGATGAAGGCATGCAAGGTGATGAGAGGTTGCCTGGTATGTTTAAGAAGCATCAAGGAGGCCAGAAAGGCTGAGGCAGAAAGAGTGAGAGGGAGAAGGTGGCAGGGGATGAGACCAGAAAGGTGAGTTGGTGCAGGGAGCAGGTCCCACAGAACTTCCCTAGTAAAGGGAGCCGTTCTCATTTTGTGAGATGGGGAACCCCTGGATGGTTTTTAGCAGAGGACCGACAGGATCCGTCTTAGAATGTAAAAGACTTGTCTTGGTTGTTATGCAGTCAGTAGAATGTTGAGAGACGAGGGTTCACCTTCCACCAGGCATAAGATAATACTGTTCCATGCTGGCAGTAGCAGTGTAGGGTTAACACCACTGACAGGCTGGGTGGTGAGAATCAAACACACAATGTCTGAAAAGCACCTGGCACACAGTAGGGTCTGGTAAATGACAGCTATTATTCCATAGATCCTTTTGCAGTGAAGATCATTTTCATACTTGTTTCAATCCCAATGATCTGTGGGCAGACTTTATTATATGAAAGACTGAAACTTCTAGAAAACTGGACATATGTTATTCAGATTTTCTTTGCACAGCTTCACATATGAGTAAGAAAAACAAAAATGCACAGAACTCTCTTTCTAGAGAAAAATGCAGAAAAACACGAAGGGAGACAGCTTTGATCAATTAATTGCTTTGCTATCTGGAATTGTCTTGCTAAGCATACCACGTTTCAAATCCGACTGAATTTCTACTTCATGCTATTATTTCTAACTCCTTAATCCAAGGAGAAAAACAGTAACAACCAGACAACGAACAAGTCCTCTTGGCCTTGGACTTTGTCTTTCCCGAAGAGAGAATTCACGTGAGGACCCCTTTGCTTGGTAGTTTCAAGTCTGTGAAACACTGTTAGATAATTATTTAAGTCACAAATAGTGACGGTATGATTATAAATCGTATCAGCAGAGAGGGGGCGCCAAAAAGGCCGAGAGAAGCCAGCACCAGAATGCAGCGCCCATCAAATGAGACGCAGAGGGCCAGAGGACTTCACAATTCCAAAGGAGGTGTCCGTTCGTTTCTGTGGGACTGATAGGGCACTGAATTTAGGCCGCAGGGTGAGAGCTGCCCGGGGGCAAAGCAAGACTGGGGCTGGGGGGTGGGGGTGGCGCATCTCCACCTGAAACGTGCAGCCGGCTCGGAGTGGCAGGGGACTTAACCCCCTTGGTGCTCTGACACGGATTCTATGCTTACCTCATCCCTCCTGCAACCCCCAGTCCAGGAGAGCCCTGCCAGAAGGTGGGGCGCCGTGGGTAGCCTATGCAAATCTGAGCAGCAGCTACCGCAGGTCGCAGGAAGCTGTGGCAGGGACCTGGGAGGGGGGTTGGACTAACGTCAGCGAGACGGGCTGTCCCACAGAGGGAGGCAGCGTTGAAAGCAGGGAAATAGTCCATAAGGTGAGGCAGGCCTCACCTCCACGGAGCTCAAACTGAAGCCTAGTCAGAAAGCTTGGCAGCAAATACACCAGCTTGACCCCAACCATGAAGCTCCAGCTGGGGAAGGAGAGACGCCATGGGGAAGGCGGGGCCCATCTCACCTGCAGACAAACTCCAGGGAAGGACGACCCACCCAGCAACCTGACTGACCAGAGAGAGCCCAGCATCGCCCTCTACAGGCCAAAAAGGATACAGCTCCAACCTCAACAGAAAACAACGTCTAGAAACTCCTGAAAGCACCAACTTCAAATATTAAAGGGAGATAGATCCACGAAGATGGAAAAAAAACAGCGCAAAAAAGGATGAAACCATCAAAGAACAGAACACCTCTTCTCCTCCCAGGGATCACAACTCCTCACCATCAAGGGAACAAAAAAAGACAGAGAATGAATCTGACTAATTAACAGAAGCAGGCTTCAGAAGGTGGGTAATAACAAACTTCTCTGAGTTAAAAGACCATGTTCTAACCCAATGCAAAGAAACTAAGAACCTTGAAAAAAATGTTAGACGAAATGCTAACTAGAATAACCAGCTTAGAGAAGAACATAAATGAATTGGTGGAGCTGAAAAACACAGGATAAGAACTTCATGAGGCATACACAAGTTTCAACAGCCAAATCGATCAAGCAGAAGAAAGGATATCAGAGATAGAAGATCAAATCAATGAAATAAAATGAGAAGGCAAGATCAGAGAAAAAAGAGTGAAAAGAAATGAACAAAGCCTCCAATAACTATGGTATTATGTGAAAAAACCTAATCTACACTTGATCTGCATAGCTTAATGTGATGGGGAGAATGAATCCAAGTTGGAAAACACTCTTCAAGATATTATCCAAGAGAACTTTCCCCAACTTAATAAGGCAGGCCAGCATTCAAATCCAGGAAATACAGAGAACACCACAAAGATATCACTTAAGAAGAGCAACCCCAAGGCACATAGTTGTTAGATTCACCAGGGTTGAAATGAAGGAAAAAATCCTAAGGGCAGCTAGAGAGAAAGGCCGAGTCACCCACAAAGGAAAGACCATCAGACTCACAACAGATCTCCCAGCAGAAACCCTGCAAGCTAGAAGGGAGTGGGGGCCAATATTCAATATCCTTAAAGAAAAGAAATTTCAACCCAGAATTTCATAAAAGAGCCCACAGAGCCAAACTAAGCTTCATAAGTGAAGGAGAAATAAAATCTTCTATGGAAAAGCAATTGCTGAGAGATTCCATTGCTACAAGACCTGCCTTACAGGAACTATTGAAGGAAGTACTAAACAGGGAAAGGAACAACCAGTACCAGCCACTGCGAAAACGTACCAAATGGTAAAGAATAACAACGCAATGAAGGAGCTTTGTCAAGTAACGGTGAAAACAACCAGCCAGTAACAAAATGGCAGGATTGAATTCAAACATAACAATATTGACGTTGAATGTAAATGGCCTAAACACCCCAATCAAAAGACCTAGACTCTCAAACTGGATAAAATGTCAAGACCCATGAGTGTGCTGTATTCAGGAGACCCATCTCACATGCAAATACTCACATAGACTCAAAATAAAGGGATGGAAGGTTTACCAAGCAAATGGAGAGCAAAAAAAAGCAGGGGTAGCAATCCTAGTCTCTGATAAAATGGACTTTAAACCAAAAAAGATCAAAAGAGAAAAAGAAAGGCATTATATAATGGTAAAATGATCAATGCAACAAGAAAAGCTAACTATCATAAATATTTATTCACCCAATGGAGGAGCACCCAGATACATAAAGCAAGTTCTTAAAGACCTACAAAGAGATTTAGACTCTTGCAGAGAGTCTTTAACAATCCACTGACAATACTGGACAGATCAATGAGACAGAAAATCAACAAGGATATCCAGGGCTTAAATGCAGATTTGGACCAGGGGGACCTAATAGACATTTACAGGACACTCCACCCCAAATCCACAGAATACACATTCTTCTCAGCAGCACATTGCACTTACTCCAAAATTGACCACATAATTGGAAGAAAATCACTCCTCAGCAAATGCAAAAGAACAGAAATCATAACAGTCTCTCAGACCACAGTGCAATCAAATTAGAACTCAGGATTAAGAAAAGCAATCAAAACCACACAATCACATGGAAACTGAACAACTTGCTCCTGAATGATGAATGGAAAAACAATGAAATGAAGGCAGAAATAAAAATGTTCTTTGAAACCAACAAGAATGAAGACACAACGTACCAGATCCTATGGGACACATTTAAAGCAGTGTCTAGAGGGAAATTTATAGCAATAAATGCCCACATGAAAAACAAGAAAAGATCTAAAATTGACACCCTGTCATCAAAATTGAAGGAGCTAAAGGAGCAAGATCAAAAAAAAACTCAAAGCAAGCAGAAGACAAGAAGTAACTAAGATCAGAGCAGACCTTAAGGAGAGACACAAAAAAACCTTCAAAAAAATCAATAAATTCAGGAGCTGGGTTTTTGGAAAGATCAATAAAATAGACCACTACCTATACTAATAAAAAAGAAAAAAGAGAAGAACCGAATAGATGCAATAAAAAACAATAAAGGGGAGATAACCACCGATTCCTTGGAAATACAAACTACCATCAGAGATTACTACAAACAACTCTATGCACATAAACCAGTGGAGAAATGGATAAATTCCTGACACTTGCACACTCCCAAGACTAAGCCAAGAAGAATTTGAAACCCTGAATAGACGAATAACAAGGTCTGAAGTGGAGGCAGCAATTAAGAGCATACTGACCAAAGAAAGTCCAGGTCCAGACAGGTTCGCAGCTGAATTCTACCAGACATACAAAGAGGAGCTGGTACCACTCCTTCTGAAACTATTCCAAACAATACAAAAAGAGGGAATCCTCCCTAACTCTTTCTATGAGACCAACATCATCCTGATACCAAAATCTGGCAGATACATACTTAAAAAAGAAAACTGCAGGCCAATATTCACGATGAACATTGATGCAAAAATCGTCAATAAAATACTGGCAAACTGATTCCAACAGCACATCAAAAAGCTTATCCACCACGATCAAGTAGGCTTCATACTGGGGAGGCAAGGCTGGTTCGACGTATGCAAATCTATAAATGTAATTCACCACATAAACAGAACCAAAGAGAAAAATCACATGATTATCTCAATAGATGCAGAGAAGCCCTGACAAAATTCAACAGCCCTTTATGCTAAAAACTCTCAATAAACTAGGTATCAATGGAACGTATCTCAAAACAATAAAAGCTCTTTATGACAAACCCACAGCCAATATCATACTGAATGGGCAAAAATTAGAAGCATTCCCTTTATAAACTGGCAGTAGACAAGGATGCCCTCTCTTACCACTCCTATTCAATATAGTATTGGAAGTTCTAGCCAGAGCAATTAGTCAAGAAAAATAAATAAAGGATATTCAATTAGAAATAGAAGAGGTCAAACTGTCCCTATTTGCAGAAGACATAATCATATATTTATAAGACCCCCATCATCTCAGTCCAAAAATCTCCTTAAGCTGACAAGCAACTTTGGCAAAATCTCAGGATAGAAAATCAATGTGCTGAAATCACAGGCATTCCTATACACCAATAACAGACAAACTGAGAGCCAAATCATGAGTGAACTCCCATTTACAATTGCTACAAAGAATAAAATACCTAGGAATACAACTAACAAAGGAGGTAAAAGATCTCTTCAAGGAGAACTACAAACCACTGATCAAGGAAATAAAAGAGGACACAAGCAGATGGAAAAGCATTCCATGCTCATAGTTAGGAAGAATCAATATTGTGAAAACAGCCATACTGCCCAAAGTAATTTATAGATTCAATGCTATCCCCATCAAGCTACCATTGTCCTTCTTCACAGAACCAGAAAAAACACTTCAAACTTCATATGGAACCAAAAGAGAGCCTACATAGCCAAGACAATCCTAGGCAAAAAGAACAAAGCTGGAGGCATCAAGCTACCTGACTTCAAACTATACTATAAGGCTACATTAAGCAAAACAGCATGGTACTGGTACTAAAACAGAGATCTAGACCAATGGAACAGAACAGAGGCCTTAGAAGCAATGCCACACATCTATAACCATCTGATCTTTGACAAACCTGACAAAAACAAGCAGTGGGGAAAGGATTCCCTGTTTAATGAATGGTTTTGGGAAAACTGGCTAGCCATATGCAGGAAGCTGAAACTGGACCCTTTCCTTACACCTTATACAAAAATTAACTCCAGATGAATTAAAGATTTAAACATAAGAACTAACACCATAAAAATCTTAGAAGAAAACCTAGGCAAAACCATTCAGGACATAGGCACAGGCAAGGACTTCATGATTAAAACACCAAAAGCATTGGCAACAAAAGCCAAAATAGACAAATGGAACCAAATTAAACTTAAGAGCTTCTGCACAGCAAAGAAACAATCATTAGAGTGAACTGGCAACCAACAGAATGGGAAAACAATTTTGCAATCTACCCATCAGACAGAGGGCTAATATCCAGAATCTACAAAGAACTAAAGCAGATTTACAGGAAAAAACAAACAAGCAAACAAACAAACACATTCAAAAGTGGGTGAAGGATATGAACAGACACTTTTCAAAAGAAGACAAATATGCAACAAACAAACATATGAAAAAATGCTCATCATCACTGGTCATTAGAGAAATGCAAATCAAAACCACATTGAGATACCATCTAATGCCAGTTAGAATGGCGATCATTAAAAATGTGGAGACAGATGCTGGAGAGGATGTGGAGAAAAAGGAACACTTTTACACTGTTGGTGGGAGTGTAAATTAGTTCAACCATTGTGGAAGACAGTGTGGCAATTCCTCAAGGATCTAGAAATAGAAATTATGTTTGATCCAGCAATCCCATTACTGGCTATATATCCAAAGGATTATAAATTGTTCTATTATAAAGACACATGTACACGTATGTTCATTAAGGCACTGTTTATGATAGCAAAGACCTGGAACCAACCCAAATGCCTACCAATGATGGACTGGACAGGGAAAATGTGGGACATATACACCATGGAATACTATGCAGCCATAAAAAATGATGAGTTTGTATCCTTTGTAGAGACATGGATGAACCTAGAAACCATCATTCTCAGCAAATTGACACAAGAACAGAAAACCAAACACTGGTTTTTTCACTCATAGGCAGGTGATGAACAATGAGAACACTTAGGCACAGGGAAGGAAACAATACTCACAGGGCTAGGTAGGGGGATGGAGGGGAGGTGAGTGGCGGACAGCTGGTGGGGGAGCAGGGAGGAGGGGGAGGGATAACACCAGGGGAAATGCCTGATGTAGGCAATGGGGGGAGGGGAGATGGAGACAGCAAACCACCATGGCGTGAAGTACTTATGCAACAATCCTGCAGGATGCAGGATGTGCACATGTACCCCAGAACCCAAATACAATTAAAATTTTTTTATCATATCAGCAGTACTAACCATGCTTTTCTCTGTAGGAGCATTGTCTTCAGAGCTGCAAAAAGCTCATTGTACAGTCTCTGCTTCTGGGAGAGAGTGATGGTTCTACTGGTCTCCATTCTCACTGTACAGAATTGTTTAATAAAGTGATTTCTGGCTATTTTCCTGAAATTAACCAAAACACTAAGTTCTTGGTTTTCTTTATTATTTTTGACACTGGGAACTTTATAAAGTTTGTGGTTATAATAGTATGGTTCTTGGCTTTTTTAATAAATTCCAAGGCATATTGCTAATTTATTCATTTTATTCATTCAGCAAATATTCCTTGGCCATCTGCCATGTGACACTCATTCTGTTGGGTGCTTGATGTACAAAGAAGAAACGGCTCCTGCCCTCAAAATGCTTCTAGCCTAGTAGAGCGAGAGTCAAGCCAAAAGACAATTCAACACAGCAGGATGATTTGTACCTTGGAGGGCTTGAAAAACACCATGGGATCAGGAACTCTAAATCAGAGAGCTGAGGAAGCCTTCACAGGGAAGGTGGCATTTGATGTGAAGCCTAAGAGATGAAGGGGTATCTACTAGAGGCAGGGAACTGGCCCTCCAGGAGAAGGGATAGATTACCCAAGAAGGAACAAGAATGGGATAAGGGAGCCTGTCCTATGGAATGAACTACAAATATTTAAGGCAGATGTAGCGAGGTCATATTTTTGGAATGCATATAAAATATAGAATAGACTCCAAGTCCTCAGAAGTCTGTTCTGATTCTAAGAATCTGATAATTGTCCAATTACACGGGATAATGTGTGCCAGGTGGTAGGAGTTCAGAGATGAATAGACCAGTGTCTTCCTTCTAGAGGTTCATGGTCTTGTCTAAGCTGGTATTCCAGCAGGATAAAACTTAAAGATTTTTTCTGATTTGATAAATCAGAGAGATATGGTTCTGCCCACATATCAGCTTGTCATTAGGTAACTGACTTACCCTTTGAGTGCCTCAGTAGTTCATCTATAAAACGTGGGCCGGCATACTTACTCCTAAGGGGCTGCTGATGAGTGATAAAATACATGGAATTGTCCAGCCTCATGTTCAACACATGGCATGTGCTGAACAAATATTAGTTACACATTTTATTTGTAAAATAAAGAATTCCATTTTTATTGAAAACTACAGAGATAAATTGGCAAGTTCTAGCACTCAGAGGAAAAGAGAGGTGAAGATAATTAATAATCCTGTTACCTCTTCCATTTTTTCCCACCCAGCCCAATTCACAGAATAACATGTGAGGGGAAAAGGTAGTCAACACTAGACCAGGATCCAGGCAATGGGAGAGAGGTGAGGTCAATGTTTGTTCACCATATTTCCCCAGCATCTAGTACAATTTCTGACCGAAAGCAGGTGCTCTATAAATCTTTATTGAATGAATATATTATCTGCAAACTGGATCTGCGTTAAACATCTACACAAAGAAAGATGCTTAGTTCTAGAATTAAAGAACACACATGCCCAATGGCCAAAACCCACCAAGAGGGTTAAAAGAGCTAAGGATGTTTAAGCTTGGGAAAGATGTGATTTCTGCCACAGAGATGTGATTTCTACCATCAAGTATTTAAAGCATCATCTCAAGAATGACTGAGTTGACTTGATTGGTGGAGCTCCAGGAAAATGTGCTAAGAGCAACAGGAACAAGTTACATGGAGATGAATTTCAGTTCAGTTCTCTTTTGGAGCAGTCTTCCCATGCTGCTCCATTTGAGGGTGGCCTCAAGTATGATTGCATTGTCTGTCACTGATGTGTTCTAGTACAAGATCCCATAGTGGGCTCTTGAGCATCAAATGGACAAGTGGAAAAGATAATTTTTAAATTCCAGTTTTCTCTGGTGATACTTGTGGTTTTAGTCTGACACATGCCTCCTTTTCATGAACTTCCCGTCCTCACTGCAGGTGGTTTTGGTGAGGTTGCCAATGGCAAGGCTGTGCTCCATGCCTCCCTCACACCTTCATCCCTACCACTGGAGTAGTGGGCTTGACAAGAGCTAGGAAAATCAGCAGCTCTTTATGACAGGTGGAATTTGAGTCTTAAGCAAAGGTGTACAAAGTCAGAAGATGCTTGCCATTGGAAATCTGATGGCAGCCACACTTGGAACCAGTTCATGCATTTCTAATGCTGAGGTGTCCTGGGGTCTCCTGGTTCCTGACCTTTCTGCTGGCTGTTTGTTCAGCAAATACTTCAATATTATGAGTTACTCAATAGTTTTGGAATTAGCCCCTCCATTATTAAACTAGTGGGTAAGCAAACACTCATACGGAGGAAAAACTCTTGTAGAGAGGATTTATTAGATCTATGACTGATTTTGCAATCCATAGTGTAATACATCCCCTTATTCCCTTAACAAAGAGATGCCAGAGGGTAAAGGGGGGTCATCCACATCCCCCAGCCATGTACTGTAGTACCAATGTGGCAAACATTCTTGAAGAACTAGAAAGGAGACAGTTTCAGGAAGTGCTCTCTCTCTCTCTCTCTCTCTCTCTCTCTCTCTCTCTCCCTCTCTCTCTCTCTCTCTCTCTCCCTCTCTCTCTCTCTCTCTCTCTCTCTCTCTGTCTTGCTCTTGCTCTCGCTCTCTCTTTCTTTTTCCTTATAGTCTACATCTTTACAAGATAAGTGGGGTAGTGTAATTAAGAAAGGTGCAGAAGGAAAGGAAGGAGACTCCGAAGAACAGCAACAAAGAAAGAAAATGGAGGGGAGGAGAATGTCTTCAAAGAGTAATGGCCTCTGTAACTCTTAAAACTCACATCTTGGGGAGGAAGATGGTGCTCTAGAAGCAACTCACGACTGCAGCTCTCAGTCAAGACGCAGAGGGTGAGTAAACACTGCATTTCCAGACGGATCTTTATAGCCCACAGAGCGGGGAAAAGCCCAGGTGTAAGAGGCATGCAGGACTCAAGTGCAGTGCTCTCCGCTGGTGCAGCCAGGCAGCCAACGCCACAGCACAGCAGCAAGGCGCACGAAAAACATGGGTCTGGGTGCCCTGTTAAACCAGCAATTTGAGACTTGGGAGGGCAGATTGCTATGTTCATCTGATTGAACAGGTTTTGGACGGTGAACCAGACCAGGAGATTTCTGGGAGATGAATAGTGAACCAGCACAGCGGGTGCCTGCATGGGAAATCACAGAGATCCCAGGGCCCTTTCGGCCCGCGGCTGAGGCACCTGGGAGAGAGTCAACCCTACAACTTAAAAAAAAAAAAAAAAAAAAGCAAAAAGTCTCGGAGGCAGGGAGCCAAGTGATCAGGCTCGACCGATCACACCCCCACAGGGACAAGCAATACGGTGAGGGGTTGAGAGTTCCACTGCGGGAAAAGCTGAACACATGACTGTGCAGATCGGTGGGGGAGGGGCATCTGCCATTGCCTAGAGTTTCTGCCCCTACTGAGGTACCCGCCCATTGCTGACACAGTCAGCCGTTGCCAAGGCAACCTGCAATAACAGTGAGACTCCGCTAACAGGGCAGAGCCCACATCAGCAGGGTAGAGCCTACATCAGTAGGGCGGAGCCCAAAACAGCAGGACGGAGCCCACAGCAAAAGGGCGGACCTCACGCCAGCAGGGCGGAGCCTCGGCAGCCAAATAGTGACTAGACTGCCTCCTAGCTGGGCAGGACAGCGCAACGGATACTCACAAATAAAGCCCTAACTCCCCGAGACAGAGCATCTGAGGAAAAAAACCGGTTTCATGAGTTCTGCCACAACAGACTTAAATGTACTTGCCTAGCAACACTGAATGAACAACGGAGCTCACAGAACAGCACTTGAGCTCCTATAAAGTACAGATCATCTCCTCAAGCAGCACCCTGACCCCTGCATACCCAAAGAATCACCTCAACAAGGACTGATCAGACTGACATTTGGCGGGCATCATTCTGGGACAAAGATAGAAGAAGGAACTGGTAGCATCCCTCACTGTTCTGCAGCTGCTACAGG
>CM052648.1:11233361-11256037 GCA_028533165.1 Leontopithecus rosalia | reverse complement strand
GGCGTGAGGTCCGCCCTTTTGCTGTGGGCTCCGTCCTGCTGTTTTGGGCTCCGCCCTACTGACGTAGGCTCTGCCCTGCTGATGTGGGCTCTGCCCTGTAGGTGGCATCTCTCTGTTATTGCGGGTTGCCTTGGCAACAGCTGACTGCGTGTCAGCAGTGGGTGGGTACCTCAGTAGGGGTCAAAGCTCTAAGCAATGGCAGACGTCCCTCCCCCACCGAGCTGCACAGTCATGTGTTCCGGTCTTCCCGCAGTGGAACTCTCAACCTCCAGCACTCCGAATCGACTTATTGCTTGTCCCTGTGGGGGTGGGACCCGTCGAGCCTGATCACTTGGCTCCCTGCCTCCGAGCCTTTTTGCTTTTTTTTCTTTTTAAGTTGTAGGGTTGACTCTGTCCCAGGTACCTCAGTCGCTGGCCGAAAGGGCACTGGGATCTGTGTGATTTCCCGTGCAGCCACCCGCTGCGCTGGTTCACAATTCACCTCCCAGAAATCTCCTGGTCTAGTTCACCGTCCAAAACCCGTTCAGTCAGATGAACATAGCAATCTGCCCTCGCAAGTCTCAAATTGTCGGTTTAACAGGGCACCCAGACCCATGTGTTTTGTGTGCCGTGCCGCTGCGGTGGCGCTGGCTGCCTGGCTGCGCCAGCGGAGAGCGCTGCACTTGAGTTCTGAGTGCCTTTTACACCTGGGCTTTTTTCCTGCTCTGTGGACTATAAGGATCCGTCTGAAAATGCTGTGTTTGCTTACCCTCTGCGTCTTGACTGAGAGCTGCAGTGGTGAGTTGCTTCTAGAGCGCCATCTTCCTCCCCATCCCTACCTAGCATTATTTTATTTAATCATCCCAGTTACCCCGCCAAGTAGATACTAATATCCCAATAATGTAGCTGGTAGGCCCTCTAAGGAGGGATTCACTTTATGTTTACATTATATTTTTCTTATAATATGACAGCAATGTGGAAATCAAAAAATATTTCCTCCTAGAAAAAAATATTATAAAAAGGGTGTTTCTATGAATGTGGTAGAGTGAGCTGACTTAGTTCCCCCTATAGGAAATTCTTTGTTCTAAAAACAAAGAGATAGCTCAAGGTCCAAGCATTTAGAGTTTAAATTGATGCCATAGTGGTCCAGCATCATTCACTCCAGAGATAGGACTCAGGTCTAGGGACTTGAGAATAAATACCCAAGGATTAGGAGAATCAGGCTTAGAATAAGCTCAAGAAAGCAGCAAAGAATACTGTCTTCTACCTGTCTGAGTTGAGAACTAAATACTCTCCCTTGAAGTCAAAAGTCCAAGTTCACTCCAGAAGTGAAGAGAGGGTCAGATTTTATACTTGTCATAAGGTAAGGGAATCCCAAAGCCAGAATTTCATGAAAAAACTAGTCCTAGAAACAGTGAAACCTCTGAGTCTTAGAGGAAGCAAACATAAGACTATTCTATAAGACTACTTGCATATTCTAGGATAAATAGTCCCACCAAAATATGAAGCAAAATACAAAAACATAACCAAATCTAACAATCCATCTTACCACGTTAAAAAGTTAAAGGGGAAAAATTTGATCCTAATGATAAATGGGTTTTTTTTTGTTTTTTTTTTTTTAGAGAACATTCAGAAAGCTCTTTAATCATATTGGAATTCTCCATTTGAAGAATTAGAATCTGGCAGATCTGAGTAAGAATGTACTGTAAAATGATAATGGAAGTCAATTGGAAAAAGCAATAGAAATTACATACATTAGATTCACATGCAACTTTTCTTCTTCTCCTGAAACCCCGCCTTTGCCAGCTTCATGCTTTGTAGATGACTCTGCCTTATACTTCACTGAAAATTATAAGCCATCTGACGTAAACCTCCCATCTCCAGCTTGAACTTTTTCTCAGTCTTCATCTCTCTTGTTTTTTTTTACATCTCTGGAAAAGAATTAAATTTTCTACATCCTAAATTTAATCCTTGCCCTCAAATGCTTATACCAGGTATAAGGTCCCACAGTGAGACTAGATGGGGTAGGGTGTTTTCCTAGTTGAGATGGAATTGCTAAATTTCAAAGGGTTACTGTGAACTGTGGACCAAGAGGGAGGCCAGAGTCATCACTGGAGACAAGCATCAAGCATCTGTTGCACAGAGAACTTTCAAAGCTATGGGGAAAAAGTTAGGATCTGGGATCTAGGGAAGGCAGAAACATATCAGAAAGTGTTCATTCAAATGAATGGTTTAGGATGGAGGCAAGGACAAATGGAATGAGTTGGTAGCTGCTTCTCTTTGGGTGATGAGTATGTCAGGTGAGGAAAACTATGTGCTGGTTCGATTCTTATCCACTGGCTTCATCAGTTATCTCTTCTCTTTCTTGAATCTACAGTTTTTCCCATTCCATTGTGTCCTCACACCCAAAATTGCTACATTCAACACCAACTGACAAAAGAACAAATCAGTCTTGGGAAACTGAGTCAAAGAGGACTTTCTTACACTCATAAAGGGTATATGCAAAGCTCTACAGCAAACCTCAACGTTAATGATGAAACATTAGAAGAGTCTCTCTAAAATCTGCAACAAAGAAACTCAACAGATTCTCCCCACCTTCCTGACTCATCTGAAAGTGAGAAGCTGACTAACACATTCCACCTTTAAAGCTCCTCTTCAGGTCTTAAAATGTAACTCTGCCCAGTCCAACCATGTCCTCGAGGTCTTACCTAACACAATATAAAAATAAAATGCATACCAGATGAAAGAATGGGAAAGGAATACACAAAGAATAAAGAAATAATTTTTTACATAGAACAGGCAAAATAACCTAGAGCCATATCATTAAAGCTAATCAGAATTCAGCAACATTGCTGGCTATAAGGTTAACATGCAAAAAATGGAATTCCCATGTTTAATTTTATAATAAACTGCCAAGATACTTCCCAGAGTGACATACATTGAATATCAGTACTGCCTGCCTGATCCAGTTTCTATGCATCCTGCCCAGCGTCTGATGTTGTCACTATTTTTTTATTCTGCCCGTTCTGATAGGTGTGTAGTTACATCTTACTAAGGTTTTAATTTCCATTTCCCCCAAAGCCAGTGATGTTGAATATTTTTTCATGTGCTTCTTTGCTGTTTATCCTTTTGATGAAATGTCTGTTGATATGTTTTGCCCATTTTCTAGTTGAATTGTTTTTTTCACAGTTCATTTTTGAGAGCTCCTTATATATCACAGACACTAGTCTTTTTTGAATATGTGATTTGCAAATATTTTATCCTATTTTGTAACTCGTCTTTTCATCTCTTGAACAGATCTGTTGCAGAGCAGAAGTTTTTAATTTTGATAAAGTTCAATTTTTCAAATTTTCTTTTTATGGATCATGCTTATGGTGTCAAATTTTAGAAATTCTCCACCAACTCTTGGTTCTGAAGACTTTTCTTCCTATGTTTTCCTCTTAAAGTTCTATATTTTCCATTTAAGTCTGTGATACATTTTGAGTGAACTTTTATATAAGCTAAGAGGTTGAAGTCAAGGTTCTTTTTTTTTTTTGCCTATCAACATCCAGTTTCTCTAGCACCATTTGTTGAAAAAATGTATTCCTCCATTGAAACTGAAATAGAAAGGAGCCAAGAAAGCTAAGACAATTCTGAAAGAATGAATAAAGTGGGAGGATTCACTTTACCCAAATTCAAGATGTATTATACAGCTACGGTAATCAAAGTTGTGTGGTCCTGACAGAAGGAAAGATACATAGATCAATGGAATATATTAGAGGACCCAGATATAACTTCACATAAGGAAGGCCAACCGCTTTTTGACAAAGGTTCAAAAGTAATTCAATGACAGCAAAACAAAATAAGCCTGAACCTAAAGCTCACATCTTATAAAAAAAATTAACTCAAAATGAATCATAGATTTACACATATGGCATGAAACTATAAAGCTCTTAGAAGAAGATGTGGAAGAAAATCTTCAGGATCTAGGGCTTAGTTAAGAGTTCTTAAACATAACACCAAAGGCACAACCCATTTAAAAATTGATAAATTTGATCTCATCAAAATAAAAAACATTTTCTCTGAGATAGACCTATTAAGAGGATAAAAAAATAAGCTATGGAGTGGAAGAAAAATATTTGCAAACCACACACCTGACAAAAGACTATTTTGAAGAATATATTTTTTAAAACTTTCAACAATAATTTAAAAATCCCAGGCCAAAACTGCAGTGAGCCCTGATTATGTCACTGCACTCTAGCCTGGGTGACAGCCAGACCCTGTCTCAAAAAAAAAAAAAAAAACGGAAAAGGAAGTCAAGGGGAAGGGAGAGGAGGGGAGGGGGGAGGGCAGGGGAGGGTTGGATGAGATAGTTCATGCCTGTAATCCCAGCGCTTTGGAAGACTGAATTCGAGGTCAGGAGTTCAAGACCAGTCTAGCCAACACGGTGAAACGCTGTTTCTACTAAAAATACAAAAATTAGCCAGGTGGGTAATGGCGCATGTCTGTAATCCCAGCTACTCGGGAGGCTGAAGTGAGAGAATCGCTTGAGCCTGGAAGGAGGAGATTGCATTGAGCCAAGATCCCCCCGTGCCACTACACTCCAGTCAGGGTGACAGAGTAAGACCCTGTCTCAAAAAAGGAGGGAAGGAAGGAAGAGAGGAAGAGAGGAAGAGGGGGGCTTAAAAATAGAAACTTGGGGCCAGGCACGGTGGCTCATGCCTGTAATCCCAGCACTTTGGGAGACCGAGGTGGGCGTATCACCTGAGGTTGGGAGTTTGAGACGAATGGGAGACATGCAGCAGTAGAAGTACTGAGTACAAGGTCTGTAAGTCAGAGGTGTTTGAACTACAGCAGCTCCCTATTGAATAGATAGCCATACAGAATGGCTAGCTTATTCCTCCAGAAGCCAGTTTGGTAATGTCTGGCTTATGCCTCCAGAAACCAGCTGGGTAAAATGAGGCTGAGACCTACCGGGCTGCATTCCTAGATGGTTAGGCACTCTAAGTCACAGGATGAGATATGAGGCCAGCACAAGATGCAGGTCATAAAGACCTTGTTAATAAAACAGCTTGCAGTATATTGCAGTATACTGCAATAAAACAGGTGATGACATCTGGTTGTCCTCACTGCTACACTCCCACCTGTGTCATGACAGTTTACAAATGCCATGACAACATCAGCTGCCCCTTATGGTCTAAAAGTTACCCTACATGGTCTAAAAAGGAGAGGTAGAAATAATCCACCCCTTCTTTAGCATCCAATCAAGCAACAACCATTTTAAAATGGGCAACCAGCAGTCCTCAGGGCTGTTCTGTCTATGGAGTAGCCATTCTTTTATGCCTTTACTTTCCTAATAAACTTGCTTTCACTTTACTCTATAGACTTGCCCTGAATTCTTCCTTGTGCAAGATCTAAGAACCCTCTCTTGGAATCTGGATCCAGACCCCCTTCCCGTAACATGTATGTCTTTTTCCCGTGGTCACTTGGACCACTTGTCCACCTGGAATGCAGTCTGGCATAGGCAACAATGGCTGGGTTGTTGACTAGCCACATTTCAGTCATTTCTGGAGTTTTGCAGCTGGGTCTCCATGCTTGCTCTGTCTCAAGAGTAGCCCCTGGAACTTCTAAGTAAGCACCGAGTTAGATACAACAATGCACTTAGATACATATGCCTGGGGTAAAAGGAGTACACAGTGGGAAAAGGAAGGGAGCGAAGTTTTAAAGTTTGTTTCAAGGTTCTATTTTAAGACTAAGGAAAAAGGACTTTGTTTCAAGGTTATATCTTAGGAGTGAAAAGAAAGAATACAAGAAAAAAAAGTTTTAAAATGTGTTTTGAAGCTAAACTACCCAGTTACAGTAATATAATTGTGCCATCTCTTGATTTCAGTGGTAGCTACACAAGTCTACACAGGTGATTAAATGTCATAGGACTGTATACACATGTTGTACCAACATCAGTTTCCCGACTTTGATATTGTACTGTAGTAAGGCAAAGCTATATATATTTATATGCTTATGAAACTGGGTGAAGGGCACAGAGACTGATCTACTATCTTTGCAACTTCCTGTGGATTTATAATTATTTAATAATGAAAAGTTAAGCAAGAGACTGTCAAACCATCAATATTTTGTAGTATGTAAAATACTGTTAATAAATGTAGTATTATTATAACAGCAACAGTTTTATAATAAAATGCCAAGTCAGCAGTAAAAAGGACAAAGCTACTTTTCCAGGCAGAGTCAGTCTCTCTCTCTCTCTCTCTCTCTCTCTCTCTCTCTCTCTCTCTCTCTCTCCCCCTGCCCCATTTATTTTGAGATGGAGTCTCGCTCTGTTGCCCAGGCTGGAGTGCAGTGGCACAATCTTGGCTTGCTGCAACCTCTGCCTGCTGGGTTCAAGCTATTCTTCTGCCTCAGCCTCCCAAGTAGCCGGGACTACAGGCATGCACCACCACACCCAGGTGATTTTTGTATTTTTAGTAGAGACAGGGTTTCACCATATTGGCCAGGCTGGTCTCAAACTCCTGACCTCGTGATCCTCCTGCCTCATCCTCCATAAAGGCTGGGATTACAGGCATGAGCCACTGTGCCCTGCCTGGACAAAGCTACTTTTCTACCAGATTAGGAAATACTGGGGTTAACTAGAAGCAGAACGGTAAATTCCTGTTCTCAACCACAAATGTCACAGATACTGAAAGCAACATGGCTAAGTAGGCTCTTAAGTGATGCTAGAACTCTTTAGTTACGCCAGAGTGTGCATAAATGTTTCCCTACCTCTTAGTTATCTCTGTTCATCTCCTATGCCACTAATGGTAGTGACAAAGATCATTTTGCTCTTCAGCACCCAGGACAGCACCTTGTTCATCTCTGACTCCTCAGCACCCAGGACAGCACCTTCCACTGAATCAGGCCTCAATTAATAATTGTGGGATTGCATCTCTCTGAACTTCCAATCCTTCTATTTAAAAATTACTAGTTGTTTCTCTATTTTTTGCTTACCACCTCTTGCCTTCAGGAAACTGAATTTTCAAAAGCCACATTTACATAGGAAATCAACAAGATTAACACATTTATTGGTCTATTGTGCAAAGGAAGTATAATCACAATACTGAAAAGATGGCAAAAAAAAGTTTTTTAACCACATCTATCTCTGAGTGTGCAAACAGGGTTTCTGACCCACAATCAGGAGGTCATCAAATACCTGGACTTGTTCGGAGCTGACTGACATCACCCACTCCCTCCCAGGAAGGCTCCCAAGGGGTGACTGCTGATTTGGACAACCAGTCACTTCCTAGGAACACAGAAATCAGACCTTGTATGCTTCTCCTTTAAGCAAGTTTCTTTACTCCCTTTATTTTTTATTCTTCTTTTCTTTGTTCCTCTATTTCTTTATATTTCACATGAGAAGTGTAATTGGTCATTTATATAAATTAGAACCACAGACTAGAACAATCTTTAGATTTTCAGTCTTATTAAATTTTCAAGAATCTGAGGCCTGGATAGTAAGGGGTTTTCCTTATATTCATACCTTAAGTCAATAGCAAAGCCGGAATTTCAACTTGATTGATTCCAGCAATCAATCCATAGCTCACGTACTCTAAACTGTCTCAAAGAATCTCAGAGCCAAAGTGCTCATCTCAATACTAGTCAGTTTCATTTTTTATAAAGTTAAAAAGATGTTAAACGAGGCTCACAGCAACCTTTCTTTTGAGGTGGAAAATGTAGGAGTTTTCTGTGCAATACGGTACTCCCACTTGCTCTGTGTTCAGGATACTCACTCTAAGTTCAGCAGGATAGATCTAAAGAAAGTTAGAGGAAGACAACTCTGACCACCCAACAAAATAAATCACTTTAAAATAAATATATAATAAACAAAACAATTTTTTAAACTTTTAGTAATATCCACTGTGGGTAACAATGTAAAGAAATGGATACTCTCAACCACTAGTAGATAGATAAATTAGTGCAGTCTTTAGGGGCACTACTGAAGAAAACTAAAAATATATACAATTATAAATCTACCAAAGCACATATATGATCTGCATGCTGAAACTACAAAGTGCTGGTAAAAGAAATCAAAGTCCTAAATAAATGGAGAGACATATTGTGTTAATGGACTGGAAGACTCAGCATAGTAAAGATGCCATTTATCTTCAAATTGATCTATAAATTTAACATGAAGTCAATCAAAATCCCAGCAGGAAATTTTGTAGATAAAAGCTGATTTAAAAATTCATAGGGAAAGGCAATAAAAGACAACAGAATAGTTAAAACTATTTTTAAAAGAAGGTAGAAGTTGAGTAGTAACCTTATCTGATTTTAAAACTTCTAATAAAGCTACAGTAATCAAGACAGTATGGTATTTGTGGAGGAACAGACACATCAATCAAAGGACTAGAATACAGAATTGTGAAGCAGACCCACACAAATATAGCAAACGGATTTTCAACAAATGTATAAAGACAATTCAATGGTACTCTAAATATCCATATGCAAAAAAGAACTTCGATTCATATCTCCCATTATATGCAAAACTTAGCTCAGAATGGATCACAGATCTAAATACAAAACAGACCAAAAACTTTTTAGAATAAAATATACCAGAAAATATTTGTGTGCTGGCTTGGTACTGTGTGCTGGCAAGAGTTCTTAGATATGACACCAAAAGCATGATCCATAAAAGAAGAAAAAAGATAAATTGAACTTTATTAAAATTCAAAACTTTTATTCAGAAAAAGACATTGCTAAAAGATTGAAAAGGTACTCTGTAGACTGGAAGAAAATCTTTGCAAGTGACATATCTGGCAAAGTAGCATGAAGCATACATGAAGAACTTGGGAAACTCAACCACAAACCCAATTTTAAAACGGGCAAAAGACTAGAATAACACTTCACCAAAGATGTTCAACATCATTAGCCATAAGGGAAATACAATACCACAAGAAGATATCACTATATATTTATTATAACAGCTAACATTTTAAAAATACTGACAAGACCAAGTACTGCTGATGATGCAGAGAAGCTAGACCTTTGAAACATTACTGGTCAAAGAATGCAAAATGGCACATCCATTTTGGAAAATGGTTTGGCAGTTTCTTATAAACTTAAACATATATTACCATATGACTCAGTAATCAAACTCCTCTATACACACCCTAGAGGAATGAAAATTCATGCTCAGACAATTCTGAACATAAATAAGGTGATCCAAAAGTTGATGGAGAAAGTGTGTATAGCTTCTCTATTCATAATTGCCTCCAAACTAGAGGCAATCTCAATGCCATTCAGTGGATGGATGAATGAACAAATGTACTGTGGGTCATCCACACAATGAAGCATTACTCAGATAAAAATAAGTGAACTGCTAGTGCATACAATGATTTAGATGAATGCCAAAGTATTATGCTGAATGACAGAAGTCAGCCTCAAAGATAACTATGATTTCTTTTATGTGACATTCTCGAAAGGACACAACTATTCTGATGGAGAACAGATTTCTGTTTGGCAAATGTTATAGGTAGGAAAGGGTGTGACTAGAAAGGGGTAGCAGAAGAGAAGTTTTGAAGTTGGTGGAATCGTTCTATATCCTGATTGTGGTGGTGGTTACACAAATCTGCATATGTGTTAGAAGTCACAGAAATGTATTACTTTAGATGTATGTATAAAACTGTATGAGAAAAAGATCAATTTTACTATATGATAATTTTTAATTAAAATTAAAATATGCATATCATTAATGGATCTAGCCAATGATCATAAAAGAATGACTTTAATTTTTAGAAGTTCTATTGCAGTTTTACTGAGCACTGTTGAAAGACACATCTAACACTTCTGAACCATGGTTTCCTCATCTATACAACAGGGATTCATTACATGAGCTAATTCCCACAGTATTTATAGAGAGATAGTCACAGAGCTAGTACCCAACAGGTGGTAATGACTGTTTTTTACCTCCCTGGGCACCAGGTGCTGGAACCAGTTCAAAGAACCAGTGTTGGCTAACTGGCCTTCCAAGTGCCTATTTCTCAGTCTGAGAGTAGGGTTTAGTCAAAGATAGGTCTAAAACATTCTCAGCAAATTGACACAAGAACAGAAAAGGAAACACCGTATATACTCACTCATAGGTGGGTGATGAACAACGAGAACACATGGACACAGGGAAGGGAGCACCACACACTGAGGTCTATTGGGGGAAATAGGGGAGGGACAGTGGGGGGGGGAGCGGGGGAGGGATGGCATGGGGAGAAATGCCAAATATGGGTGAGGGGGCAGAAGGCAGCAAAACACACTGCCATGTGTGTACCTATGCAACAATCTTGCATGTTCTGCACATGTACCCCAAAACCTAAAATGCAATAAAAATTTTAAAAAAAGAAAATAAAGAAAGAAAAAGAAAGCATATTTTCTCCCTCCCCATAAACAATATGTAAAAGAGTTCCTTTTCCTCAGCATTATTGAGCAAGCCATTTACTTCCTCCAAGTCTTAGTTTCTTCACCTGTACAATGGAGTAAATTAAGACTCAGCAATATAAAAGAGACAAAGTACCGGACATCCAGGAGGCTTCCAATAAATCCTGGTGGACACTATGCTTGCGCACTTCAGCCCCCTCCTTAGAGCTCCTGAGATCATCAGGGGAGCACCAGATCTGCCTGCCAAGGGAGAAGCTATGGCTTACCCTGGTTCAGCTCAGAGGACCAGGCTGGAACCTGCCCCAGAACTTCCTGGTTTATACTTGGGCTGAACACTCAGCTCCTGAAGGATGCCCCTGTGCCCAGAGAGATGCATGCTCTCTGCCCATGCGTTCTCTTACCCACCCCTTGCTTGCTACAGGAAAGCTGTACAGCTCATCAGAATGAGAGTTTTCCTTTTTGAATTTTATCGCTGGGGCTCTGGAGCCTTCTGCAAGTATAACTCTAGAGCTTTGGGTAATTTAAACATGCTGCACTGCTTAACCTTTTCTTTTCTGCTGAGCACCTACAGATTTCTGATGAATGAAGGAGAAGTTGAGTGATCTGTAACCACAAACCTGTGTAGCCTCAGTATGTGGTGCAGGAGAGGTACATTTATTTGTAAATCAAAAGGGCATGTAGCTATCATCTTTTCCTGCAACATGTGGTGGATCAGATGCCAATTCCCTTAAATGCCAAGCCTTCTTTTCTGCTATGGGGTTTGCCAATCCCAAAACTCACAAACAGAAATTGCATGCCCCAAAACAAACAAAATACTCAGTCCACGGGGAAGAGAAGTAGCTGATTCTTCTTCTCAACATATACAACATTCGCCTCCAATTGAGAACCTTTTAAGAAAAAAAATCAATAAAATATTTTCTTTTCTCGACCCAAGTTGTGTGGGCTTTTGGCAAACAGGAGGAAATCAGGTGTCAAATAATGCAAGTGGTTGAAAAATGATGGTGGGTGTGCATATGTCCGTATGTGCTTCCTGTCAGAAACAGCTGGCAGCCACAGAGGTACTCTCCACAGAGAGCTATGCAGGGACTGTAAAAACAAGGATGCCTGGTTACTTTTTATGAGCCCATTGGCCATACTTAGATATGTGGATCAGTGTAGTCACCATTGTCCTTCACAGCTGAAGACATGGCTGCTGACAATGTTATTTCCCAAGCACACAAATTAAAATATGGGTGATGCTGTTGCCCTTTGGTGGCAGATCCTAGAGGTCCCTCCAGCTTCACAGCTTGAACAAGGCTGGGCCTCCAAATGGGCCCTTGCATGTTCCTCCAGCTCACAGCCCCTCTGGAGAGCATTTTTTAAATTAGTTCTGGGGTACATGTGCAGAACATGCAGGTTTGTTACATAGGTATACACGTGCCATGGTGGTTTGCTGCATCCAAGGATCTAGAACTAGAAATACCATTTGACCCAGAAATCCCATTACTGGGTATATGCCCAAAGGATTACAAATCATTCTATTATAAAGACACATGCACACGTGTGTTTATTGTGGCACTGTTCACAAGAGCATTTTCTTCCCTAAAGCCTCCCTGCTTTCTCAGGCCACAGTAGGGCCTGGGTGTTTGCTTTTCTACCCACAGAAGGAGAAAGAAAACCAGATGTTTAAGTTACAGGTAAATCAGGACGCCTTTACAACTGGGCATTTCTCTTCCCCCAAATGCTTTCTCCCAGCAAGGCTGTTTACACAGAGAGAAGTAGGAGGGTGAAGGAAACTGGGTTTGATTTCAATGATTTTTCATTCTCCCCTCTCCCTACCCTTTTTGCATATTTTAATGTTCTCCACTTGCTTTCTCCCTTTCATGTTCACCCTCTTCTTTAATGTTCTTTCTCTCCTTTCTCCCTTTTCTTATGTGATATCATCCTCCTAGTCCTCCTCTTCCACCCATGTCTGTGGGTCCTGGTCCTTCTGTAATAACCCACCCTGGGCTGGCATCACTGACCCATCTTAGCTGTAAACTCCAACCTTGCTTCCCCCTCCCTACAACAGCCCTCTGAGTGCATAACTGGGTCATGCTGCACTTAGAAGTGTTGAAGGGCACTGTTCCTCACACTTGTAACCCTTGTAACTGCATCGTGCTTGACATACCACCACCTCCCGCCAGCTTTTGTAAGAAAAAGATTTCCCTTTGATCATTGTGTAGAAGGAGCCTGAACACCTCCCCCTTCTTGGTGACACCTGTGCCCATAGCCCCTTCCTCTAACCTGCTTTTCTGCTTCTGTAAAATTCGGCTTCAGCTAGGCTCCCCCTCCCCTACCTAAATCAAGGTATAAAAGATAATCAGGCTGGGCGCGGTGGCTCACGCCTGTAATCCCAGCACTTTGGGAGGCCAAGGTGGGCGGATCACGAAGTCAAGAGAGCGAGACCATGGTGAAACCCCGTCTCTACCAAAAAATACAAAAATCAGCTGAGCGTGGTGGCATGCGCCCATGGTCCCAGCTACTTGGGGGTCTGAGGCAGGAGAATTACTTGAACCTGGGAGGCGGAGGTTGCAGTGAGCCACTCCACTGCAGAGATCAAGCCACTGCACTCCAACCTGGTGCCTGGCAACAGAGCAAGACTCTGTCTTAAAAAAATAATAATCAAGACCCTTCTTTGGGGCCAAGAGAATTTTGAGCATTAGCCGTCTCTCGGTCGCTGGCTAATTAAAAAAGGACTCTTAATTTCGAACTCAGTGTGTGGCACATTCCTTCTAACTCGCTCAGTTACACTTCTGCCTCCTCTGCAGCTTTGTCCCCATCCACAGCCCATATTGTTACATGGACTACTTTCTAAGGAATGAAAACCTGAGTGTTTCACTCTCCTGGTACATGGCAGGCCTCACCAGCTTCCCCCTAAGCCTCACCAGAAGATCCAAGAATCGGGTCCCACTTTCTCCTACAGACTGAAGTTCCCAGTGCTCTACTTGACACTCTGCTTCAGTAATGCTACTTTTCCTGCCTTGGACTTCCCAGTAACTCTCTGTGCACTGCTGTGCTCTGTGCCCTCAGCCTGGTACTGCCCTCTGCCCCAAAAGTCTTTGTTACTTACTATGTAATACTGAGATAATTACTCAAGGTACTCTTATGCCTGAATTACTATTACTTGCCTTTTTTTTTTTTAATTGAGATGGAGTTTCGCTCTTGTTACCCAGGCTGGAGTGCAACGGCGTGATCTCGGCTCACCGCAACCTCCGCCTCCTGGGTTCAGGCAATTCTCCTGCCTCAGCCTCCTGAGTAGCTGGGATTACAGGCACGCCCCACCATGCCCAGCTAATTATTTGTATTTTTAGTAGAGACGGGGTTTCACCATGTTGACCAGAATGGCCTCAATCTCTTGACCTCGTGATCCACCCGCCTTGGCCTCCAAAAGTGCTGGTAATACAGGTATGAGCCACCGCGCCCAGCCCTATTACTTGCCTTTTAACTCAAAACTCGAGTGAGCCTTCTCTGAACTCATTTCTTCCCCTTAGTCTGGTTTGGGGCCTCTTTTTTTTTCCATTAAAGCAGAGGTCAATGAACTGTGGCCTGTAGGCCAAATCGGGCTGCCATCTGCTTCTATAAAGAATGTTTTATTGATACACAGACACACTTATTTCTTGCCTTCTGTCCAGCTGCTTCATGTTATAACCACAAAGTTTAGTTTTAACTGAGACCATATGTCTGGCAATCCCTAAAGTATTTCCTCTCTGACCCTTTGCAGACAAAAATGTGCCCACTTCTGTTCTAAAGAACCATATCATAGCACACACTACATTATATGGAATCACTTTCTCTACATATCCACTTCTCCACTAGCATATACCTTCTTGAGTTGAAAATCTCAGCCTATTCATTTCTTAGCAGAACACAGTGGTTAATAGTATAAGTTTAAAGTCAGACTGTTAGAGCTGGTGCTCTGGCTTTGTTAATTACTCATTATGAGATACTAAACAAGTTACTACTCAATCTTTCCTGTTTCTTAACCAGTTAAATACAGTGAAACCCACTTCATATGCTTATTACAAGTATTAAATTAGTTAGACGTGAATTTCTTATTACAGTGTCTAATACTCAGAATGTACCATAGAACTATTAGCCACTAATATTTATTAATTTTAATCTCGCCAGGCCCTAGCAGATAGTAGGTACTCAATGGATATGTTTGACATTGAACCATTCTGTCCTGATTTATGCCTTTAGAAAATCAGCACATTAGAAAACCATCTGGGGGTCACACTCCAACTCTCAACCTGAAGACCAAGATATCATTGGTTGAAGCTCTCTTCATCTAAACTGTTGTTTTTATCTTTTCTCTCACTTTCAAAGGCAATCAATTATCAAATCCTTTCAACACTAACCCCAAAACATATGTCAAATCATGTTACATTCCTTCATAATCACTATTTCTGTAATCCAAGTTATCATCATCTTAGGTCTGGACAATCTCAGCAGCCTATGTCAGCAAGGTTTTGCTGTATAACAAGCCAACCAAAACTTATCGGTTTAGAACAAAACCAACTGTGTAGTTCACAATTCTGTGGCTCAGTAATTAGGGCTGGGCTCAGCTGGGTGGTTCTTCTGATCTCTGCTGGGCTCACTCATGTGGCTTGTGGGTAAGGCTGGGGCTGGGTGGTCTCAGACAGCCTCTGCTGAGATATCTTCTCTCTGCTCCACCTGGTTTTCCTTGCAATAGCAGGTCAGCCCAGGCTTCTACAAGTGGTAGTTGAGTCAGTTCCAAGAGGGCATGCAAGGTCTCTTGAGGTCTACGCTTGAGTATACCCTGGCTTCCGCCCCATTCCAATGAAGAAAGAAAGTCGTAGGCCAGTAAAAATTCAAGCCATGTAGCTGGGCACAGTGGTAGGCATCTGTAACCCCTACTCAGGAGGCTGAGACAGGAGAGAATCACTTGAACCCAGGAGGCAGAGGTTGCAGTGAACTTAGACTGTGCCCTTGCACTCCAGACTGGGTGGCAGAGCGAGACTCAGTCTCAAAAAAAAAAAAAACCCAAAACCTCAAACCATGGAGAAACAGACTCCATCCTATGAAAAGAATGGCTGAAAAGTCACTCTGAAAGAGACATGGATACTGGAAGAAGACTAATCATGCCCTTTTGTGCAAATGATTGACCACAACCTCCTCACTGGTCTCCCTGTTCTCCCTTTACTGTTTCTCCACTTCACAGTCTGCACAAGAGCCACAGTGACCTTTTAGAAATGTAGATAGATTAGATTACCTCTCTAAAATCCTCCATGGCTTCCCCTTGCTTTCAGAATAAGACAGATTGCCTAGTGTGACCTTACAAGGTGTACTCTCTGTCTTCTCTCCATTCATTCTGCTTGTTTACTCTGTTTATCCTCCCCTCAGCTTCCTCTGATCCTTCATAGGCCCACCTTGCCCAGGCTTTGGGTCTAAGGTCTGACTTTTCTGACTGCCTTGGTCGGGGAGATGGTGATGACTTCCTTCACACCTGCCTGACTGCCTCCTTCTTGTCCTTTAAGTTTTGACTTAGACTCAAGTTATAGATGACCACCGAACTTAGAGAAGCCCCATCACCTTGCTTCATTTTCTTTATAGTATTGTTATATTCTCTTATGTGTCCTTGCATATCTCTTCATTCTTTCTCTCTCCACACTTAAAATGGAAGCGCCATGAGAATAAGGACCTCTTCTGTCTTGTACGTTGCCTCAGGATCTAAAATGCTTCCCAATTTATAGTAAGTGCTCAATAAAGATTTGTATAAAGGTTGAAGTTACTGAGTCATACCATATGCCAGGCTCCAAGTTAAGCACTTTATTCTCATTATCTCATGTAATCTACGCAGGGACCATGTAAGGTAAACATTTTCATCCCAATTTTACAGTTGGAGAAATCAAAACTCAGAGTGGTTGATGTTCTTTTTAAATCATAAGTCATTATTAGCAGTGACTGTTTATTCTTCTCTGCTGCTTTACACTTCTTGTGGTGTCTTTTTCTGTGCCATTTGTTTATTCTGTTCTGTTTTGCACGTTGTTGCGCAGAATTGGGTGAAATCTAACATTTGGTGCATGATGCTATTTTTTTGAGATGTTCACATTCCTATTACTATAAGAAGTTAGCCCCATAAAAGTAGAGCTGTTGTCTAAATACTATTGACTCAGTATCTTCTGCCACCTCCAGTCTCTAGGTTGAGGCTCTCTGTGACACTTTGTCACATGACATGTACTGGTGGGATGAGGTGTATCTTAGGAAACCTCTGACTCTTAGAGAGATAAGACTCACTGGAGATCATATCATCAGTCTCCTTCACACCACAAATGGAGAAGAAGAAGGCAAGAAATGGGCAATAATGTACCCAAGGCTACCCAGAGACTTCTGCCACTTACCAGCAGATTACACCAAAATCCAGGTCTTTTATGGAAGGTGAGTCTTCCCATTCTTTCATTTTAGTTTCCAAACCAAGCAGAGGCAACCAGAGGACCAAGGGCCAATACTGAGGCACTCTAAGCCATCTCATTTATCCTCTCCCTCCACCTGGCAGAAATTACCTGTTTCCCTGAAATTTTTTCTGATGACAAATAGCATATCACCTTTAAAATACTTTAGTGACTTTGCTTTCTGAATAAGACACTCTTCTGAATAAGACACTATTCTGAAAGCAATGTCACCAAAGTACTCGAAAGCTAATGGGTCCAAGTTAACTTTCCATCCGATAGAGAGTACCACCATTGCATGTTAAATGCATTCAACACAACCATCTCTTATGGACATTAAATCACAGTGTGGCCCTGTGATTTCTTGCAGGCATCCACGGTGCCCACATCTCTTGGATCCATTCTTTTCTCTCCACTCCAACCTCACCACCCTTATTGTGATGCCACCATCTTACGCCTGGACTCAATAGTCACTCCTCACCCGCTTTGCTCCCCTTTTGACTCCCACTCCCTACAAGCAGGCAGAGCATCTCTATCTTGCCTCTGTTCATAGCCTTCCATTGGCCTTCTGCTCTGAGAATAAAAGTAAAATTTCTTGGTGTGGTCCTGAAACCCCAGGTGGGCTAGTTCCTCTTTACATTGCAGTCATACTTCTCACCACCCTCCCCTTTACTCTCTGCTCTCAGGCCACTGGAACCTTTCTTTAGTCTTCACATCTGCCACCTCCCCCCAGCTTAGGCCTCTACCCTTGCTATAGATTCTGTGTGGAATCACCATCCTGACCACCAAACCTTCCCCTGGCTCCCATCACCTAAAAATCTCCTGTCCACCTGCTGCCCTCAGCACATATCACTGACTCAAGGACGTCTCCCCCGAATCTCTGACTGGGTCAGTCTCCCTAGTGCAACTGTTCATTATATGACATGTAGAACATTTCCTGTGGCAGTGTATTTATCTGATAATTATTGGCTTCATGTCTGTCTCCTCCTTCAGGTTGTAAGTAGTGTGAGGGAAGTGACCACGGATTGTTTGCTTGTCGCTCTACTTCCAGAGCCTGACACTCTACTTGGTGCACATGAGAAGTTAAATAAATAAATAAATTTATTGAGTGAATGAATAAATGGCACTCTTGTTTGGGGTTTTCCAATCTGTAATCTCGTGTTTGGCATGAATGACAGATTCATAGGCCAATCAGAATGAGAAGAACAGATAGGTCAGGTCCCAAGAGAAAGATAGTAGCTGTCAGTGGTTACATCAAAGGTCCAGGGTTGCTTACTCTCTGAGTTATTACTGAACTTCAGTTTCAATATCTATAAAAGAAGGATAATAACAGCCACCACATTAATAATAGTAATAATAATAATACTCATCCAGTAAGACATTGGGAGGACTACATGATTGTGTGCCTGGCAGATAGCAAGCGCTCCAAAGTATTAGCCATTGTGGTTATTACAAGAACGTATCAAGACAGCCATAGTAAAGGATCATTTTTCTTAACAAGCAGAGAGCACTATGGAAACCTTTTCTCTAAATACTGGTAAAACCTCCTAAAGTTCAGAGTAAATGACAGCCAAGCACTTATGTCGCCTTATAATCCTGACTCCATGCTTGCTCGGGATTCCACCTTCCTTGTGGTCTCACTCTCCTCATCCTAGTCTTTGCCCCTCTCCTGGCCATATTTCCCCTCTTCCAGCCAGGTTCTCCACCTCTCAGGTACTTGCTTAGCAACTGAATCCATCTAGCTAATGGGGGTGGGAGGCGAGCCTTCAGAATCATTCTACAGAGTCTCATCTTCCCCATTCTCCTTCTCCTTCCTCACTGCCCACGCCACTGCCAATTAGGCACATCCTTTCCTGAAGGCTCTCAACTCCCCAGGAGTAGGACAGAAATAGCTCCCTGGCTTCAAAATCTGGAGCACCATATCCACCTCCACCAAAGACACACAGCTACACTCCTCTTCATTTTCCTGCCTTCCTTTCCACCAGCCTGCACCGTTTCATCTGGACATCATTCATTCCTTTCTAATGCTTTGAACTTCAGAATTCTACATCAATGTGGAAAAGGCATGTGAGTAACAAGTGACTTCTCAAGGGACCTCAGTTTGTTCATCTGCAACAGAGGCTGCTGGAAAAACCGAACTGGCTCTTTCCACGGTATTCATGAGAAAGAAGTAAGATAATGCTTGGCACATCGCAGATGTACAGCAAATGTTGACTCCCATTGCTCTTGCTTTGTGCATATTTTCTAAATCATAATTTACTAATTATGCCTGACAAAGGAAGGGCATATTTGAAGTCAGGGCTCATCTGCAGAATCTGCCCGGCTGTTAGCCACCTATGGTTCTGGCAGGGAAGAGGATGCGGAGTGGCATCCATCCCATGACACCGTGCTGAGCCACTCTCCCTACCTCCTCCCCTTTCACTAAGCCTTAGAAAAATTTTGTGATGAGATTACAATCTTCCCAAGGACAGGAACCTTGTCATGCTCAACTTTGTACCTGGCCCAGTCCATGACAGGTACTCAGCACTCCAAAGAATGTTTTCAGAAGACCAGCCAATGTTGACTGGTACCTCCACAGTTAGATAGAATGGATTATTATGACCCTCATTTCAGATTTTGCAAGTAGGCTCTGTGATTATCTCCCAGGACAGAGATGAATTCCTTGGGAAAGGGTCTTCACTCCATCCTTGGTGAGGAATAATAGGGAGCATCTGACAGAACGTTTAGAGTCTGTGGTGTAGAAGCCTACTAATATTAACTACATAACCCACACCATAGCATCCTCATTACAGGATATGCATTCAGTCATTCCAATATGCCCTTCTATTTTGTTTTATTAAAATCTGTCTTCTAAAAGGCCACCTCTGGGCGAATTTATAAATAGGCATCTCAACAGCATGGAACAAACCTCCTAGAGGCAAGATGCTGGCGGCAAGAATGGGTCACATCAGTGATTAGAATACTGCCTCAATCAAGTTCATACCTGTCAGCATTTACTGCATGTCAGACTTAACCAAGAATCATGCTTGCAGCAAACGTTAAAATGGTGAATTTAATAAACCAGACCTCTCCCTCTCACTAACATAATCCCTTCCTTGTTCCCTGCCTCTGCCACGATCTTGCCAGCCTCCATACAGTGTTTAGTAATTTGCCAACTGCACATAGAAACTGACCAGCTAGAATGTTTCATCTGCAACAGAGATTTCCTTTGGTATTTAGTTCTGCCACCTGCCCTCCATATACACCTACCTCTCACCTTCTAAAGTTCATGAGGCTTTCAAAGCAGCCATTTCCACATGCGCCTGTGGTTTACCAAAGCAAACCAGAGCACCTCACAGCCACAAATTGAAGAAACCATGTGGGCTCCTCAAAATTTCCATGAATGGGTACCAAAAAATGTTCATTAAAACAATGTAATACCCTTAGTGCAACTAATGTGCTTCCTCCTGTTCTAACAAGCTCATGAATAATAGATGAAGGGAGCTTCATCTGTTTTAATTAATTTGGTCTTGAAATTAATTCAATTCAGTACAAAATTAGCAAGCAATTAAGCCTCATTGGCCCAACTGGACAAAAATATGCCAATACGTCACTAGCTAGAGAAGCAAACTAAAAATGGACAATAACCAGAGTCCATTTTCCAAAACCAGAACTCCCAGTAGGAGCATCACCAGTCCCCAGGAGGCCACCACTTGGTCCCGTTTCCAGATCTCATAATTAAATTTCCACGTCATCCCTAGGAATTTCAGCATTTATAAGTTGGGAAATTCTTGAGGGAAGATCCAAATGCATAGCAAGATTGCTTTCGTTTTTGTTCTATTTTGGTTTTGAAATTTCCAAATAATTTATGAGAATTTGCTATGCATTAAGGCGTAGGATCTAATAGCAATTATTGACTGCAATACTTGAGCACATGCAATAAACACTTTGGTCTAAGAAATTACCAGTTTGTTATGTCCATGAGTTTAGCAGATTCTTGGTTCCATTATCTACTTGGCAATCACATATAGTGTTACAATAATAGTTTATCTTAAAATAGTGTACTTCTTCTTCAGATCTTGGCATGCTTAATGAGCACTTTTTTCTTAACCCTCACAATGCCCTTTAGAATTGGGAAGATAGAAATATCATTAAAATTATTTTCAAAACAAAGATACTGGGGTTCCAAGACAGGGATAGACAATCACAGCATTCTAAGAGCTTCAAAAGACATTAACTCCAAATCCCAGCTCTTTGGGAGGCCAAGGCGGGTGGATCACGAGGTCAAGAGATAGATACCAGCCTGGTCAACACGGTGAAACCCTGTCTCTACTAAAAATACAAAAAATTAGCTGGGCATGGTGGCGCGTGCCTGTAATCCCAGCTACTCAGGAGGCTGAGGCAGGAGAATTGCCTGAACCCAGCAGGCAGAGGTTGCAGTGAGCCGAGATCGCGCCATTGCACTCCAGCCTGGGTAACAAGAGTGAAACTCTGTCTCAAAAAAAAAAGACATTAACTCCAACCATCCATCCTGTACTTGAATTCCACCCGCCTCCACTTGAACCCCTCCAGCAATGGGGAACTCGTTAATGCATGAAGGTGCCCATTCCATCTCTAGAGAATGTGATGGTCAGGTGGATCTGGAATTTGTCTCCAGTAGACAATGGCTTTTTAAACTCCAAGCAAGTCTGATTTCTCCTATACGTGGCATCTATTCTCCATGTTTAGCCACCTTCTTAACATCAGTTTCTGCTTATGATATGGCTCTGAACCCTTTAATGCTCTGATCATTCTCCTTGGAATCAATGTTCAGGGACAATGCAATGTAGTAGTAGGAAATATCAGTTTGGAAGACAGCCAAAACTGGAGTTGAGTTCTGGGAGTATCATTTCAAGGCTGTCTGTGCATGGGCTACATGCTTAGTCCTTTGAATCTCAACATTCCTATCTATGGAATATGGATAAAATATCCACTTTGTAAGATTATTGTGATGACTGATGGAACTAATGCATAAAGAATATGTATTATAGAGTCCAGCACAGTTTTCAGTAAATGGTAACCAAATAATAATTTTAGCTAATTTCTACATGGCTCATACTAAGCACTTTATACATTAACTCACTGCTACTTCACAACAAGCCATGACATTGTTATGTTTCCTATTTCATACATGAGGCAACTGATGTACAGAGAAGTTAAGGAACTTGCCCAACGTTGCACAGCCACTAGGAGACAGAACCAGGACTTGAACCTAGATAGTCTAGCTCCAGAGTCTATATTTGGTGGCAGCCATATATCTTAAACTGTGGTCCCTAACATAGGAAGATTTTCAGGGATTGTCTGATCTAAGCTGATATAGTTTGGCTGTGTCCCCACAGAAATCTCATCTTGAATTGTAGTTCCAATAATCCTCACATGTTGTAAGATGGACCCAGAGAGGTAATTGAATTGTGGGGGCAGTTACTCACATGCCACTGTTCTCATGACAGTGAGTTCTCACATGACCCGATAGCTTTAGAAAGGGCTTTTCCCCCTTTTGCTCAGCATTTCTCCTTGCTGCCACTATGTGAAGAAGGCTGTGTTTACTTCCACTATATGAAGAAAGATGTGTTTACTTCCACTATGTGAAGAAGGCTGTGTTTACGTCCACTATGTGAAGAAGGTTGTGTTTACTTCCACTATGTGAAGAAGGCTGTGTTTACTTCTGCTATGTGAAGAAGGCTGTGTTTACTTCCGCTATGTGAAGAAGGCTGTGTTTACTTCTGCTATGTGAAGAAGGATGTGTTTACTTCCGCTATGTGAAGAAGGATGTGTTTACTTCCGCTATGTGAAGAAGGATGTGTTTACTTCCGCTATGTGAAGAAGGATGTGTTTACTTCCGCTATGTGAAGAAGG
>CM052648.1:11163730-11233261 GCA_028533165.1 Leontopithecus rosalia | reverse complement strand
GGTGAGAACAAACTACTACATAAACTGAATAGCATATGAGGACCCTGGCCTGCTCCCAATGGTGAGCAAGATTGTCCTAGTTTTCCTCGTGTGGAGTTTCATCCATTTAGCTGCCCCTCCCTCTGTGATGTTTTCACTGTGACAGGTTGCTTAGCTTTGACTCCCCAATCCTTTGTTTATTCAGCTGCTTTGTAAATCCAACCATAAAACTTAACAATTAGCCTTTTAAAATGCCTTCTTGTTAAATTTAATCAAAATGCTAAGCTGCTGACATCTTCTGGGATCCTGACTCTCTCATTCAGCACATTTTCTTTACTCCCAAATCCAAGTCGTCAACGCATTTGATGAAAGTGCCTCCCCTAACCTCATCCCAGGCACTGATGAAAATATTGGATCAGACAGGGCACCATGCCATTAGAGTCCTCTCTCCAAGATGGCATTGATCTGCTAATCAGCACCCTCTGGGTAGGGCTTAGTCCTGTACAAAAATAGAGTATGAATCACCTTCCCTTTAAGACAGTGGCTTCTTTTTGTTGTTTTCCGCTTTTCTTTTTATTTCAGGTAATTCTAGTTAGCAAAACAGATAGCATAGTTAAAACACTAAAATTAAATTACATCCATTTTCAGGATTTCATCTGCCCATAGGTAAAATGGGGAGGAAAGTAAATTGGTAATTTCTAAGAACATTTCCAAGACTAACAACTTCAGAAAAATACCAGGGTGTATTAGGTTCTCTATGGTCTGGACTTTGTATCCCTCAGAAATCTTAAATCTTACCATTCCCATTTCACATGTAACTTGCCAGCCAGCCACAAAACTTATACAGTCCCTTGTTGACAGTCTCTCCTCCCCACTACCTTGTTGTGTCCCTGCTGCTGCTTCTGTCCTCATTTGTCCAGCTGATGACATTCTAGTTATTCTTCAAAACCAACTCAGATCAACAATTGTTCTGGAACAACTGACCACCCATATACAAAAAGAGAACTTTGATCCATACCTCACACCATAAGAAAAAGATGAAATCAGACTGAATCACAAACCGAAATGTGAAATATAACAATTCTAGAAGAAAACATAGAAAATACATCTTCGAGACCTTGGGTTAAGGAAAGATATCTTAGCTATGACACCAAAAGCATGATCCATTTTAAAAATTTATCAATTGGACTTTATCAAAATTAGTAGTATTTATTTTCAAAAGACACTCTAAGGAGAATGAAAAGACAAGCTACAAACTGGGAGAATTTATTTTAAAATGATGTATCACCATGATGGGCAAATCCACAGAGACCAAAAGTAAATTAGTGGCTGCTAGAGGCTGAGGGGAAGGAAGAATAAGGAGTAACTTTTAGCATATATGGAGTTTTTTGGTGAATGATGATGAAAAATATTCCAGAAACAGTGCTGCAATGAACATTTGTGTGCATGCGTCCTTATAGTAGAACGATTTATAATCCTTTGTTCATTGCAGCACTGTTTACAATAGCAAAGACCTGGAACCAACCCAAATGCCCATCGATGATAGACTGGGCAGGGAAAATGTGGCACATATACACATGGAATATTATGCAGCCATCAAAAACGATGAGTTCGTGTCCTTTGTAGGGACATGGATGAACCTGGAGACCATCATTCTCAGCAAACTGACACAAGAACAGAAAATGAAATGCCACATGTTCTCACTCATAGGTGGGTGTTGAACAATGAGAACACATGGACCCAGGGAGGGGAGCACTACACACTGGGGTCTGTTGTGGGGAATGGGGAGGGACAGTAGCGGGTGGGGAGCTGGGGAGAGATAGCATGGAGAGAAATGCCAGATACAGGTGAAGGGGAGGAAGGCAGCAAATCACACTGCCACGTGTGTACCTACGCAACTATCTTGCATGTTCTTCACATGTACCACCAAAACCTAAAATGCAATTAAAAAAATAAAAATAAAAAATGTTCCGGAATTTGTGGTGATGGTTGCACACATTGTTAAATGCTAAAAACTGATGAACAGTACATTTTTAGATAGTGAAGTTTATGTTGTAATAATTATTATCTCAATTTTTAAGAAGCCTTAGATCATGATCTTCTACTGTTTAAACTTATCAATGGCTTCCTGTAGCACTCAAACAAAATCTAATCTGCTAACCTTACAAGGCTCTATTTTATTTCCAAAAAAAAAAAGAAAAAGGACAGATAAACTCTTGAGTCCCACTCTCAAACCAGTTTCTCTCATATTCATTAAATTATATATGTTCTTCTGTGTATTATGCATTGTTCTAGGCACTTGTGATTGAATAAAACAGATGAAGAACTCAACCCATGTGAGTTTACATTCTAACAGAGGAAACATACATTCTCAGGAAATGGCAAACACTGGACTCATACTTGACTAGTCTCTTTCTCTCAGACCCATCAGTATGCCTTGTCAATTGAACCTTCAAAATATATCCAGAATTTAATCACTGCTTACCAACTTCACTGCAACGGCCCTGGTCTAAGCCACCATCTTTTTCTCCTGGATTATCACAGTAGCTTTTCCTAATGCTCACTCTGCTTCTATCTTTCCAGCTTTCAGAGATTTCTACAAATATCACCTGGAATTATCCTTTTAAAGCATAAGTTAGATCATGTTGCATCTCTTCCTACAACGCTCCAATAGCTCCCTTTCTCACTCAAAGAGAAAGAGCCTTGTCATAATGCCTATCAAGTCCCAATCTGATCCCTAGCTCCTTTCCACAACCACTCTCCCCCTCACTCCCTCTGCTTCAGCTGTGCTGGACTTCTCGCTGTGTATCAAGTAGACCAGGCAAGGATTCTGCCTCCGGAGATTTGCACTTGATGCCGCTGGGCCTGGAATTCTTTTCTCCCGGGTATCCACATGATTTGCAACTTCATTTCTTTCAGGTCTCTTTCCAAATGTTACCTTATCACTGTGACCTCCCCTGGCCATCCTATATAAACTGGGAACTCATCTGCCTAATCTCTCAGGGGTTCTCTCTATCCTCTGAACAATTGTATTTTTCTCCACAGTATTTATCGCTACCTGACAAACTGTTGATTGGTTAATTGAGTCTATCTACCCCAGTGAGCCACTGGGCTCTTGGAGGGCAGATGCTCGTCTGTTGTTTTTCACAGCTATATTCCTGGTGCCTAAAATAGTACTAGCATATGAGGGCATTTTACAAATACTTGTTAAATAAATGAATGAATTGTTTTTGAATGACAGGATATTTCTTTCTTCCTTAAGGGACTCACACACACCAAAGCTGGGTTACAGGTATTAAAGAAACCCAGCATGTACGACCCTTATAATAACACTTGCCATTTATTGAGGCATTCCTTCACCGGCCTTCATTCATCATGGCTTGCATAAAAATACAAAAGAAGCTCAGAAAATCAAAGGCAGGGTCAAAGGGTCTTAGAGGCTGGAACTAGGTTGCTCTTTAAATTCCAACTCTGGTACTTGCCAGTTCTGTTGCCTCAAGTGAACCACTGAGTCTCAGTGTCCTCAACTGTAAAGCAGGTATAATACATGCATATTCTGAAGTTGTTATGAAGATCAGAGATGATGATTTCTTTTTTTGTTTGTTTCATTTTGTTCTGTTTTTTGAGACAAAGTCTTGCTCTTTCACCCAGACTGGAGTGCAGTGGTGCAAGCTCAGCTCACTGCAACCTCTGCATCCCGGGTTCAAGTGATTCTCATGCCTCAGCCTCCAGAGTGGCTGCCACCACGCCCAACTAATT
This sequence comes from Leontopithecus rosalia, assembly GCA_028533165.1. Classification (NCBI taxonomy): domain Eukaryota; kingdom Metazoa; phylum Chordata; class Mammalia; order Primates; family Cebidae; genus Leontopithecus; species Leontopithecus rosalia. Next base: position 11,229,523 of record CM052648.1, on the reverse strand, counting down.
TTTCTATTTTTTGTAGAGATGGGTTTTGCCATGTTGGTCAGGCTGGTCTGGAACCCCTGACCTCAAGTGATCTGTCCACCTTGGCTTCCCAAAGTGCTGGAATTACAGACATGAGCCACCACGTCCAGCCTGGAGATGATGCTTTCTGAGCACTAAGCACAATGCCCAGTATCATGGCAGCCATGATTAAGGGGAGCTCAACATGGAGGTGATGGTGGAGAGTGCATCTCCGGTTGATGGAATCACCTGGATGGAGCATCCTCCACAGCACAAACTTAGAAGAGGGAATGGCAAGTTGCAGATGCAGCAGTGAGCCCCAGACAGGACCCAAGATGGAGACAGGGTTTAAAAGATTTGGTATCTGTTCCAGGCATTCAGCTCCTGTATGCAGAAGTAAGAGAGCCCAGAATGAGGCTAAATATAATACATTTAAGATCCGAGGACCTACTATGCACCCAGAAACGGATCATACTTAACACGTGTGAATGAATGTATTGACATTTGGAAGACAAACCCAGACACCAGATTCCTATCAATATACATTTATAGACACATAGATATAGACATAGAAATAGGTACAAATATAGATTGATATGTCCTCTTTCATTCTTCTGTGGAAGGTGAATGGCCAAAAACAAAAAGGACCTTTTCACCAGGACTTCCAAGAAGGTCTTTCTCAGAGTGAAGTGACTGAAAATCCAGCCCAGGTTTTCATCAAGCCCTCCAGCCCTAGGAAGTAGAATCAGTGATGCTGTGGCTTCCAGGGAGAATGGATGTTTTTAATAAAGGGGCAAAAGCTCTTTCCTTTTGTGGGGAGTTAAAATATATTCATTATCAGCTTTGAAGTTCAGACAAAGTCAGCAAAGATCATGTTTATAAGCAAGGAAAGTTTATCAGACACTAGAAACCCTGCTTCTCCTAATGACTGAGTAGCAAACAATGCTATGGGCTTTTTTTTTTTTTTTTTTTGAGACAGAGTTTCACTCTTGTTACCCAGGCTGGAGTGCAATGGTGCGATCTCGGCTCACCACAACCTCCACCTCCTGGGTTCAGGCAATTCTCCTGCCTCAGCCTCCTGAGTAGCTGGTATTACAGGCACGTGCCACCATGCCCAGATAATTTTTTGTATCTTTAGTAGAGACAGAGTTTCACCATGTTGACCAGGATGGTCTCGATCTCTTGACTTCGTGATCCACCCGCCTCGGCCTCCCAAAGTGCTGGGATTACACGTGTGAGCCATGGCGCCCAGCCCTGAGCTTATCTTTAGGGCACCACAAAGAAAGTTAAAAACTCCTCTTGTCTGTTCCCATTTCTAGAGAAAGTCTAGCATTATTGTCCTTCCATGGGTGGAATTTTTCCTAAGTAAAATGTTTCCTAAGTAAGAGCTCTACTTCTTGTCACAGACCCACAATAAAATAATAATAATAATCAAGAAATACTCTTCCTCCTTCCAATGTCCTCCCCATTTGCCATCAACCACTCCCTACCCTAAGTACACACACACACACACACACACACACACACACACACACACAGAGAACAGAATGTCTAAAATTTCATCGTTGGAAATTCAGCCTTTTGTGCCAGCCTTGTTTTTGTTCCAGCTATCATCACATAAGATGCAAATATTCTAGAAATGGAAATAAAACTGCAGTTTACATTTAGTTTGCAACTTGGAGTTTACAAAGTGCTTTCACTTCCATTATGTCTTCAAAGTTGAACATAGTCTTGAGCTCAGCATACCCAGAACCAGCAAATGACAAAGGCTCAGTGTTCAGGGAACATCTTTTGAGTGAATAATTTAAATGGATGAATGAACAGACACTATGACGTTTGTAGAACAAGAATTATTGTCTCCATTGAAACAAAAAGTCAGAAAGGTAAATGAATTGCCCACAGGCACAAACAAGTAAGTGGTAAACCTACAGTTTAAACATCTGGCTGCAAAACTAAGGAAGTACCAAGCCCCATCAGCTACTATCTTTCCTTTGGACAAACATGTCTGAAGCCAGGTGAGAGTTAACTGAGTACAGCAGGATTAGAATGGACTAGGACACTGGGCAAGGAGAGGAAGGCAATGCTGAGCTTAGAGCTGAAAGAGCTGGGCCGATCATGCAGTCTTGAACTTCACCCTTCACTTAGCTTTGTTTTCCTAATTTGCAAACCGGAGATAATAAGATATTAATGTGCGAGGTTGTTATGAAGATCTAAATAAATATCAGCTAAAATAGGACTTTGCGACTGCAAAGAGCATGCATTGTAAAGATAAAGGATTTCCAACAATATCTTTAGCAGCACATCAGTACTTCCCTATTTGTATTATGAATATCATACTTAGTCCACCATTCATTCATTCCATCATCGGAGTTACTGAATATTTTCTTTGTACCAAGCATGGAGCACCAAGCATTAAAGAGCATAAGGCCCTTGAGATCAAGAAGCTGGAAATTCCTAATAACCCTATGTGGTAGGTCTCCTAATAACCTACCCCATAAGGTTATTAGGAGAAATAAATTAATTACAGTAAATACAGAGTTAGGAGGCAATCAAACCTGGGCAGTCTGTAATTTAGCTTACTTACCTTTAATCTCACTAAAAATAAACCTTAACAGATCTCTACAGAAGTAAAAGAGAACCCCTTTTCCTCTTTTTATATTTCTATTTCCCAACCCCACTTCTCCCTCATAAGATGGGGGTCTGTTGAGTGTATCTCTATATCTGGTTTGGGGTGATTCCTTCTGACCTTCCTTTATCCACTATTTTGCTTTCCTTGCAACCCAATGAGTTCCCTGCAACTTTGTTAGTTTATTACCTCAAACTTAATTTTCACTGAAAATTAATTAGAAAAAGCAAATATTGGCCAGGCGCAGTGGCTCACACTTATAATCACAGCACTTTGAGAGGTCAAGGCAGGCAGATCATGAGGTTAGGAGTTTGAGACCAGACTGGACACACAGTGAAACCCTGTCTCTACTAAAAATACCAAAAAAATTAATCAGCTAGGTGTGGCTAATTAAAAAATTAATTAGGTAGGTGCCTGTAATCCCAGCTACTCAGGAGGCTGAGGCAGGAGAATGGCTTAAAACATGGAGGCGGAGGGTGCAGTGAACCAAGATTGCGCCACTGTACTCCAGCCTAGGCAACAGAGCTAGACTCTGCCTTGAAAAGAAAATGAAAAAAAAGAAAAGAAAGAAAAAGCAAATACTACAAAATAAGCTACATGAATTAGACAGCAATTCATGTTACTACAAACAGATAATTAAGAAAGAACCGAGGGCTGTATAGCTCAGACCACACCACGGCCTGGTCACTGGACTGTGTTTGAGGACTGGAACTGTTCATGGATTTATGATAAGACATCTACTTCCAGCCTATGCCACTGAACCCTCCTGCATCCCAGAAATCCTTATTTCAAGGGCAAAAGACCTTGCACAGCTATTTGTTTAGAGTTAGCAGAGAAATTTCGTTTCTATTTTCCTAAGTTACCAAGATTTGCCTCCAATGTCTCACATTCCTGTGTAGAAGTACCAACAACCTTTCTTCTCCAGAAAGCCCAGTGCTGGCCACCTCCATTGCCCAGCTCTCTAGATGGCAGACATACTCAATTCAGTTAGACTCAGAGAACTCTGACTCTCAGGAACTTATAGAGACAGCTCCTTCAGGTGACTGGGAAGCTGGGGTCCAGAGGCAGGGTAGCTTGGCTAAAGTCACACATACAGAATCATACCACCTGTGTGAGGTGAAAGACCATCTAATCCCATCAGCACCCTCTTCATGAGCGTCCTGAGTCTGCAGGATTCCTGACAAGCATCACTCATCCAGCCTTTCCTTGAACACCTCCAGCAGCAAAGAAGCGAAGGACTTAGCACCTCCCAAAGCAGCCCATTTTATCTCTGTTTATCTCTGACTCCTGGGAAGCTATTACATTGAGCTGTGAGAGCTGCAATCTTCTCTCTGCCTTTCTGTCTCTCCATCTCATTATCTTCCTCCCTCTCTCTCTCCTTCTTCCCTCTTTTTGTCTCTTCTTTCAACTCATCCCTCCCTCTCCCCAAGTTTTACTTATTTACTCTAGTCTTCCATGTTGAAGCCACACAGGATTGGTCATCTCCAATAGCAGAGCTAGAATTAAAGCCAGATCTCCTCCTGACTTGCATTTCCTATTCATCCCACCACGCTGTACCACCTCCCTCACCCTACAACACGCACATAAAAAGGAAAGGTAAAGGATTTCCAACAATATCTTTAGCAGCACATTAGTATTTCCCTATTTCTATTATGAATATAATATTTAATCTACCATTCATTCATTCATTCATTCATTGGATTCATTGAATATTTTCTTTGTACCAGGTATAGAGCACCAAGTATTAAAGGACATAAGGCCCTTGCAATCAAGAAGCTGGAAAACTCTAACTAAAATGCAATGTAACAAGAGCTACGCTAAGGATCCCTGCAAAATGCTATGTAAGCACAGAAGAAAATGTGGCTAATTGGCTGGGAGTGATTTCATCAAAAATGTCTTACTTATTCTTATATCTCCACTCCTTGGCCTGAAGAAGACACCTCAACAAATGTTTGCATGAATAAATGAAGCTGGTCAGATTGGTTTAGCTGATTACAACTGCACCTACTTGGCTGAGCCTATCAGGCCACCTCTGGGGGTGCAGAAGGGCTCTAGGAAGAGCTATACGTGGTCCACCCAACAGCCATCTCTGTACTAGTCCAATGCCTCTCACCGGGTCCCTCCCATGACACATGGGAATTATGAGAGCTACCATTTAAGATGAGATTTGCATGGGGACACAGCCAGACTTTACCAGGCTACCATAAGAGTGTACCACAACTGGGTAGCTTAAAACAACAACAATTTATTTGCTCACAATTCTAGAAGCTAAAAGTCCAAAATCAAGGTGTCAGCATGGTGGGTCCCTTCTAAAGGCTCTCATGGTCATCTGTTCCTTGCCTCTCCCAGCTTCTGGTGGTTGCTGGTGGTCTTTGGTGGCCCTCAGCTTGTATGTATGTCACTGTAATCTCTGCCTCCAGCTTGACATGGTGTTCTCCTTCTGTGTGTGTACAAAAAAGACCAGGGAGTGAGGCAAGACCAGTTTCAGTTAAAGACACACAAGGGTGCATGGAACTCGGCCCCACTGTACAATACACAGACAAAGAGCAGGAAAAGAAATGTGTCCCTTGTGAGAATCATAGCAGCCATTGGAGGCTGTGGTCGTGAGCAACAAAAAGCAGTTCTGAGTTCAGCAAAAATGAATGGATTGTCATGGTACGGGGTAGTTCAAGGAATCAAATGGAAAGTTGGAGCAACAGCTCTTAAAAAGAATGGGAACCAATACAACCGGGGATCTGGGAGACAGGAACAAGTGTTCTTGGATTTATGATGAGACATCTACTTCCAGTGTATTTGGGCAATTGTTGGAATGAATGGATGCCAACATGTTTTTCTTGTAGTAAGATTTAAATTACAGGGAAAAAGTATTTGACTGGCCAAGCTTGAGTCTCACGCTCACCCCCTTGGCGGTCGGCAGGGCACCCTGATTATACACCAAGACTATATCGAATGGGCAAGAGAACATCTCCCACAGCAAAATCTGTATGCTTCTTCCGGATGGCCAAAAGAAGAAATGGTGCTTATCAGGCCGGCAAAAGCCACAGTCGTCCACCATAATTATCAGAAAACGCACTTCGCCAGACTAGTCTTTTTTCTAGGTAGAAGAGCCCACAAAGCTCTGTGGAAGTTTCTGGACTTATTAATTCGTGCCATGACTTTTTGCCTATTTACTTAAAAATGTTTAAATGTCCAGCAGTCATGCAGTTCATTTTTCTCCACGAAGGCTTCTGCCAAGGTGCTGGCATGCCTCCTTCTGGTCACACAATCTGATAGGCAAACACACTGGCATTTAAAAGGCAGGTCTGTGAATGGTCTTTTTTCCCCAAGAAGTAATTCATATTAGAGGCCCGGTGAAGGATGGGAAAATACAATGCCCTAGTGCTGAATACGTTTGAACTTTAGTGCTGTCAGCAGGCTCTGGATGTGAGCCAATCTCAGATAAAACAGCTCCTTACAGGCAGAGGCGCTAGGTCCCAACAACGCCTGGAAACATGAAGCCACCCGAAATGGATTCTCCTGCTTCTCAGGGATATGTCCAAATTGCTCCAATGATGACCCCTCCTGGGGAAAATTCTCACAGTGGAAGAGGCACATTTCTATGTGGAGATGAAATGACTCAATTCTGGCGGTTTGCTGGGACAGGGTCTCAGAGGGAGTGAGGGCACTCTCCTCCTCTGATGAGGATGGAGAGGAGGGGGGCTCAGTCTCTTCGTTCATCTTGGAATGTTATCCCACTTCAGCAGATGGGCAAGGAGACTTGAGGACTGCTTCATTCAGTAGGCACAGCCTTGGGCCACAAGAAAAACCCTCATGGACACCCAGGTCAGGGAAACTACATTTTCAGGAACAGGGGGTGTCTGCCTTCCACTCAGGGAGCTCACAGTACTCATGAGAACACTAGCTCAGAGTCTACAGAACTAGATGAGGATCCTGGCTCTGCCATGTACCAGCTGGTAACCTCTGTTTCTTTAGCTCTAAAATAAAAATAACAATCAACCCTACCACATAGAGTTATTAGCAGAAATAAATTAGTTAATGAAACCAAAGTGTTTGACATGGTGCCCGATATACAGTTAGTGCTGAATAAATGGTAGGTATGATTTACCATTATCACTAGAGGGGTACAAGCCAATTTTCATCTCTTCAACCCTTAGCTTTTATTTACTGAACCAAATCCATCTGTCCTACTGAAGAAGAAATTGGAGGGGCTTGACTGATTTTCACAAATAGGTACAAAAAACCAGGGTCGTGAACTGGAGATAACTTTTGCTAGTAACACTCTGTATGGTAAACATACCTGAGGGTGATAACAGGCATACCTTTAGAATGACCCTGCATGGCAGACACACCTGAATGTATGTTCCAAGCTAGGGAATCCAGGCATAGCCAACCCAGAGATTCATTTCCAGTCTATGAGGAACATCTGACCTCCCAGTCCGTCCGTTAGATCACAGGCCGTACAGGGAATTGACACCCTGAGTTTTGGGTTAAATGAAGGTTGCTAGGTGGAGGTCATGAAAGAGAAGGTGTTACGTGAAAACGCTGCATCAACTCCATGCTGTTTGCAAGTGGCTGTAGTTATCCTGCCCAGCCTGCCACCACCGGGCAGTGCAGTTATCTTATCTAGCCCACTGCCACTGGACTGATTCTACACGTAAGGCAATTCTCCTGTCCATCCTGTGCTGTCCAGCCCGCTGCCATTAGGGACTATCCCCTGTATGTAATCCTCTAACGAAACCCCATGTTTCAGATGCTGGCTCTGGGTCTCATCTTCAACTTCTTGAACCTGGCGGCTTCCCTATTGAGGTTAATAGGGGTTCCATACAACACACCCCTTCCACAGTTTTACTAGCCATGCCCTCCAACCCCCATCAAAGTGATTTCTGCACTTCTATGTGGATCTTGACCGATAAGCTTATGAAGGCTGACATTCATCCAGCTGAAGACCATCTTCTTTCTTAACCCACTCCCTGATTGCCCTCTTACTATGTATGCATCAAATAGATTATCCAAGAGGAAGCTTGGCAGTCGGAGAAAATGCAGACTTTGGGCAAGACATCCCTGGTGAAAATCCCTTGCTAACTATGTGTCCTTAATCAAATATTTCACCTCTCAGGGTTGCATTTGACTTTCAGAGGCACTTTGGGTTTTAGTAACAGTGCATGTGGTTAGGGGAACATAGGGTGCTTCTTTCCCTTGCCAGATGCTTCCTTCAAGTAGAAAAAACCTGGCCTCTCTCCTCCCCTTGTTTGCCTTTCCCAAGAAAGTGTTTTATCTGATGGTGCATTAAAATATACGTGTGTGTGTGTGTGTGGGTGACAGGGATGAATGATAGAAAGATAAATATGTGTGTTTGTGTGTGTGTGTGTGTGTGAGAGAGAGAGAGAGAGAGAGAGAGAGAGAGATGGTAAAGGTAGATAGACTCTTCTACTCTTCTAACAAGTGAGCTACCTAAAGGAAATTCATGCTTCCCCTGCTATCCCTCAGTTATGAAGGGGGCCTAATCCTACAAGCCACACTGCCCCTATAAGAGGTCTGACTCTGATTGTGATTCCCAATATCCTTTGCATTGAGCTATGAATTTTGGGAGACAGACAGAGAAATTTAGGGGAACAAAATAACATGTAGAGAGAGAGCACTTTAGTAATACCCAGGTGGATGACCAAGCTTTATGGTACTTGGTTCAATGCAGGTCATGAGTTGAGGCTTATCCTGGGCACACACTTAGAATCCTAGTTCTATGGATAACTAGTCACGTGACCATGGACAAATGACTCTGCTAGCTTTACACAGAGGAAAGGAACAATGAGGATTCTTCCCTTACAGGATCTGTTTGCCTATAATCATCAGCTTTAAAATTTAAAAAGACCCTATTGCAATCAAATATGCCAGAGAATAAAATATATCAAATTAAAAAAAAAAAACCATGTGCTTGTCTCTAGATGCACTGAGGAAGGAGCTAAGGGAATTAGTTCTTACAATCTCTGCAGGGAGTATAAGACACTCATCTAGCCTTTTAATTATGGATCATATTTGGCTATCAACTTCCTATATCTTTCCTTCAGAGCAAACAGGCCAGACTATGAAAAGCAAACCTTCATTTGTTCACTCAAAAAATTGTTTTTTTTCTGACATTTAAGGAGGATCTACTGTGTGCTGGGCATGGTTCTAGATCCTCAAGATACAGCATGAACAAAAAATAAAATTATTGCCCTCATGGAGCTTATCGTCTAATGAAATAAGACAATAAAAACATTTTTTAGGCTGGGTGCAGTGGCTCAAGCCTGTAGTCCCAGCACTTTGGGAGGCCGAGGCGGGTGGATCACGAGGTCAAGAGATCAAGACCATCCTGGTCAATATGGTGAAACCCCGCACAAAAAATTAGCTGGGTATGGTGGCGCGTGCCTGTAATCCCAGCTACTCAGGAGGCTGAGGCAGGAGAATTGCCTGAACCCGGGAGGCGGAAATTGCGGTGAGCTGTTATCGCGCCATTGCACCCCAGCCTGGGTAACAAGAGCGAAACTCCGTCTCAAAACAAAAAAAATTTTTTAGTGTTTATTTCAGAGAGACTGGGAGAAGATAGAGTGTTCAGGTGACAGTAAGTGCCCAGCAGGAAAATAAATGAAATAATGTTGGGGTCCGGCATGTCTGCTGGGGGGCTACCGACCTGCTGGAGTCCCCAAGACTGCCAACATAGATGTCTCATTCAACCTGAGGGAGAGAGTGCGCGGAAGTAAAAGGAAAAAGGAAAGTGGAGTCTGGAGGGCTGGCTTGGGCTATGTCCAAGCAGAAATTTTGTTTTTCAATACGTTCCATTATATACTTTCCTGAAGTTAATGTTGTTTACGCCAGATCAACATACTTAAGTTACAGTAAGCAAGTTACACCCACTAAGTTACGCCCAGTAAGTAAGTTAAGCCCAGTAAGTAAGTTACGCCCAGTAAGTCAAGGCAAGTAAGTTACACCCAGCAAGTAAGTTACACCCAGTAAGTACTTAACAATTGTAAATACTTAAGTTAAGTCACAAGGTAAGCAAGTTACAGTTTTTATACCTTTTTTCTTGTTACATTTACTTTATCTCAGCAGAAAAAGGGTAAACAGAAAGGGAATAGAAACTTTATAAAAATAGTTATCAGGGGCTTGTGATAATAGCTTACAAAGCAGTTTATGTTTTTCAAAGATACACAGTGCAAGCAAACAATGGTGCCCTTAAGGTGGCTTGTTAATCCTGTTTTCCATCAGGAGGTAGAACAAAGGCTTAGCTCCTGGGAAAATATGGGCAGGGGTCTCTGCCCCCCTCAGGCATCTCAATTGCGGCAAGACTATTGCTTACACAGAGACTGATGGGGACATGAAAGCAGACAGCACAGTGTCCTCGTAAACCGTAAACCTTTGCTTTGTATTCGTTTTTGCCTCAGTAATTCAGCCCGCGACCTTTCTCTGATCTCTGCAGCCCTCGAGAGGATGATTGCAGATAGGTCCAGCAGCCAAAATATGGCGAGTCATGCTAACTGTCTCAAGCCTTTGGCACAAACCCTGCAAAATAAGAATCAAGCAGTAGGGAGTGGGAAGATTGAGGGCTGTGGCCATTTTATATAAAGACCTTTGACAATAGGCAAAGATGTTTGAAACTGGAGTCAGTGAAGGCTAGCTTTTGTCCCTCTTGGGACTTTTGAAACCTGTGTAATTCAGACAGGCTAGATGCAAAGCATGTGCCATACAGGCAGGCAAAGCCAGACCCCCTTCAGACCCAAGCACGGAATGAGCTGTAGTCAGGGAGAACTGACTCAGAGAAAGTCTTCACATTCTCTAGCCCTGAAGTGCCTGACCATGGCTGCAGATTGGAATCATCTGGGAAAGATTTTTAAAATACGGTTCCCCTAGCCCACTCCCAGAGACTCCAACTGGATGGTCTAGGGTTGGGCTTATGTAGTGTCTTCTTTTGTTAAAAAAAAAATTATTTACTATACTTTAAGTTGTGGGGTACATGTGCAGAATATGCAGGTTTGTTACACAGGTATACACGTGCCATGGTGGTTTGCTGCATCCATCATCCCATCATCTATATTATGTATTTCTCCTAATGCTATCCCTCCCCTAGTCCCCACCCTCTGACAGGCCCTGGTGTGTGATGCTCCCCACCCTGTGTCCATGTGTTCTCATTGTTCAACACCCACTTACGAGTGAGAACATGCAGTGTTTGGTTTTCTTTTCTTGTGTCAGTTTGCTGAGAATGATGGTTTCCAGCTTCATCCATTGTCCCTGCAAAGGACATAAACTCAACCATTTTTGTGGCTGCATAGTATTCCATGGCGTATATGTGCCACATTTTCTTTATCCAGTCTATCATTGATGGGCATTTGGGTTGGTTCCAAGTCTTTGCTACTGTGAACAGTGCTGCAATAAACACACGTGTGCATGTGTCTTTATAACAGAATGATTTATAATCCTTTGGGTATATGCCAGTAACGGGATTGCTGGGTCAAATATTATTTCTATTTCTAGACCCTTGAGGAATGGCCACACTGTCTTCCACAATGGTTGAACTAATTTACACTCATGTAGTGTCTTCATAAGGCTCCAAAAGTGATTCCAAAGTGCAGCCAGGGTGGGGAGTATCTGTCTGGAGACCCATGCAGGTCACTAGTCATATAAGACATGGGGAGAGAGGACTGGCCTCAGGGGCTGTGCAGTGGAGCTCATAAGAGGAAACTCAAAAGAAGTTAGAGCTCTTTTCTTGCTGGAAGGTTCTCCTCAGAATTCCTGCTTTGGGTATTGTTTTGCATCTTGGAGGTGCTCTCCCAAAGCAGCTGAAGGTGCCAAAAAGCAGAATCACATCATCCCCACCCCAGAAACTCACATCCTTGAAGGAAAAACCGGAAAGACTTAGGAATCCAGAGGAAAGAGGCAAAGTCAAGCCCCCAGAATAGTTGCCCTTCACTTTAGCCCAGACAAAAGTAGCTCTTGCAGTCTCAACATTCACCATTGGCCCAGCCCAGCTCACCCCAGTAGGAAATTTGACAGAAATCTGAGGCCAACAAACACCCAATGAGAAACCAAGGGCAGCCACTGCCTGAACTATCCTTTTCCCTATTGGGGGAGGATCATGGATTTTTAACAAACTTTTCAGGGGCTGGAGATCTTGGCCAACTCTCTCTCCATTAAAACATTGCTAAGGAGTTCATGACAAGAGACAGGCAGATGGGTGACAATTTAAAAATAAAGGAAAACAATAGCAAAAGCACACACTAGGTACTGCCATGAGCAAGAATGCCTTTGATTGGTTAACCTGCATCTGATTTGGAATCCAAGTCACTGTTGGATGTGTGCAGTATGGTCTCCATTTTACAGATGACAAAATCCAGGGTCAGAGAGGGCAGGTAAGTTGCCTGGTATCACACAGCTGCCCATATCTTTCTAAATAGCCTCATCTGGCTCCTAAGCAGCCACAGAGATGGGCCCATGATGGCCAACACCAGTGGAGACTGTCTGAGGTTGAATTTATAGACTGTCTCCTAATACCCACAGCCCTGGAGCTATGCTCTGAGGAGCCCGGGTCACTCACAGCGCTGCTGCACACAGGACATCTGACCTGGCTGCTGGGAACATTTTGTATCTGCCAGGCAAGGCCAGGGGGATCTCCTTCCCGCATTTGCTTTTCATGAAGGAGATTTTGGAGGGTTAAGTTTTCAGCCTCAACAGGCTTATCAGAGAAACTCCCTCTGCCAGACAGTGAATCACAGAATAAAGTCAAACCAGCTGGAAGCCCTGCTGTGCAGGGAGCCTGCACTTGATTCAGAATCCAGGGAATGAGTAGAGGGTAATGAGATGGGTGGAAGAAGGGGAGGCTAATGGGAAGGACTCATCTCTTGCTTTGTAGGGGCTCCTGCCAGTCAGGGTGAAGCAGCACCCAAGGCTGACAGCTTCTGCCTGTGGATTCACCCACACAATGACCTTATGCTTCCCCAAGCACACCCCCTACATAAACTATATTTGGGTGTAATAAAAACTGCACGCTGGGTGGATTTTCTTAGCAATACATGTTCTTCTGACCCTACCTGCCAATTCCTAGGCCCAAAGGGTACAGGACAGCAGATCATACAGATATACCCTGTGCCTCCACTCAACTAAGGTCAGCAGCCAACTGTGGGCCATTCCCAGCCCTGCTCATGAGCCTTTCTGCCAAATGCAGCCCAAGGAGATCCTGAGTAGCTGCTCTGGGTTAGTAGAGCATGTCTTTCTAGTTGAAGAAGCCAGCATCTCACCCATGAAGGGATTTTATTATCATTAGATTGTCAAAATACTCTGTTCATCAAGAAATAAGAAAGGGGGGGGCTCCATTTTCCTTCCATCAACACTTGTTTCTCCCAGTTGCCTTCATTCAGAGGGCAAGTAATACATTTTTCAGAACATTATCCAAATTATCAGATCCAGCCTGATGAGCTCTGTTTTCCCTCAATGATGCCCCACATGCCCCGTCTTTCTTCTGCTTTCTCCAAGGCCCTAACTCTAGCCTCACCCCTCTACCTTGATGCAGCACCTGGCCATCTTCCCAGTTTCCCATCTTTGGCTTTATTTCCTGAGCTCTCTCATCTTACCTCTGGCAGAGCTCAGCACAGACTGATAATTCAGTAATAAACCTTCAGTCTGGCATGTCCAAGACAGTTACCATGTAATCTGATTGGAGAGGAAACCCTGGATCCATCTGTTTCATTGCTTCTCATTACCTACTACAACTGGATAATTTTGAATCCTGAAGACTTTTCAATTCAATTTAGTGGGCATATACCACACACCTATTATACATTTATTATACACCTACTACATATGTGTATAGCACTGGGCTGGGTGCCCTATGGGGTAGATGATGGTGGCACCAAATTGGTGCTCAAAGAAGCCAGCAAAAGAAATTCTTAATACGTAAGCTGTGGTGTCCTGGGATTATTACATGATGGTTCCAAGTTCTCTAAAAACAAGACATACATTTTTATTTCATAAATTTTCTTCATGCTACGTTATAAATTGCCTATCTGGGAAAACATTTTTATGTCAAATTATATTATTAAGGTACTGTTTTCCTTTTAATAAGTGCTATAATCATGGCCATCATTTCAAGGTATCTAGAATAGAATCTCAGAGTGATAGGAAAGGAGATTTACCTGCAATTATGACTCCAGCATGGCCCGTCTACATCAGCCTGAGCTTGACCTTGAAAATGTCAACAAAGCTCACCTTGCCCATACTTTCATCACCAAACATGGCAGAGCTCCAATGTGGCTGTCTTTTTGAATGACTGTGATTTTGCCCAGAAAGCTGAGAGCCAACCTAACTGAATTGTCCCCTGACCTTTGTCCATTCTTAATCTAACATTGGACAGTGTGAGTCACTGGAAAAAGAATGAACATGGGCTCAAAGCAAAGTCTACAGTGCTCTCCTGAATAACAATGGCAACAACAATAAAAATTTTAAAACAACACAGCAAGAATAATAGGTAACCTTCATTGAGTGCTTATTAAGTACCAGGCATTCTGCCAGGGACAATACATATCATAGTTCACTTAATTCTTTTAACAAACACACACACCACACATTAGATATTCTATCATTCTTCCTATGTTGTAGATTTTTTAAAAACTGAGGCTGGGAAAGATTAAGTAGCTTGCCCAAGGCCATACAGCTGGCAAAGGGGAAACCAAGATGCAAATCTTTTTTCACCAACCTCGGAGCACAGCACTGCACCCCAAAGCTACAGCATCTCGCTCATCACTCTCTTTAATCTTGGAGGAGTGGGTTCCTGTGTTCCATTATTGGGGGAGAACTTTACTGGTGAACAGATGGATGATATCTTGGTGCTTTAGGTAACATGGAACGGCTGATAAAGCTAACACGGGTGCCCTAGGCTGCTGTGGAGCTGCGAACTGTTATCTGTTCTCTTCAACCCAATGGTAGACGCACCAATCCCATTCCCTGGTGCTGACATCAGCTCTTCTAGCTCATCCCCCTCCTCTGCCCCTCCTCTGATGTAGAGGTAACTACATCAACCTACTACTGCCTCTAGCCGAACGTTTTGTGGGAATGATTCTTAATTTGAAAAACCTGCTATATTACCAAAACTTGTATTTGGCCCACCACAGAAGCCTTATCTGGAAGATGCAGAAGGTTCTATGGGAGAATTAAATTCTGTGACATTAACTGAAATGCTCTTGCCCTGTACTTCCCAATCCTTCCCTTCACGCCCGCACCATGACAACCAGCATCACAAACTTTCTGTGTGCCCTACCCTCAGTGGAAAAGGATGATACAGCCTAATACAAAACTCGACTGGGTTTTAGAATGCCAGTTTACAGCCATAGCAGTGACAGCAATCTCAAAAGCCTTGAGAGAACGAGCAAGAGCTGTTCCCTGAACAAAAGAAGGCAAAGCCATTAAATAAATTATAAGAAGCCTAAGAGAAGAGGTCACACACATTAAATGGGCTAAGAAGAGGAGACAGGTTATCATACATTTGGAAGAAGGATGTAAGAGAGTTGGTTACTGAAGTAAATTCCAAAGGAAAGGACCACACTGTTAACCCTTTCCAGTGAAATCTGGAAGGAAGAGAGGATTCACAGAAACACCAAATGGCCTGGGGAGATCTCAGAGCATAAAATTATCTGTATCTTCCCCTCCAGTGTCCCTTGGAGAGTGTGCAAGCCTTGCAGAGAGGTTGTTCCCAGCAAGGCACAAGAGTGGTAGAGTTAACAATGGCAGAGGAGGGAGTCTTGGTGGATGGGCCTGAGACTGGCCTCATAGAGTGGTGTCTCATGCACCCTAGTGGGGAACTGGGGAGAAAAGACACCGTGAGTTGTAAAGCCATTGAGGGGAGAGCAGAAGGGCTGAAAGATTGTAACTGGCCCAAAGAGGTCTGAGCCAGGATGAGGAAGAAACAGAGAGCATGGCCTGTCAGTGGGAGGTCAGATAAGACCACAGACCACAGAGACAAATGTTAACACATGGTGACAGAGACCTTCCTTCTTCAGATATCTCATCAGGGGTCAGCACAAACAAAGGATGATCATGGACCAGATGCCCTATGCCCATCTGATTCCCATCCCTTGAGGAGAAACCAAGGAAAAAGGAGAAGGTAAACATCTTGAATTAATTGTGTATTTGTCCCAAACAGACTAAGTATAAAACTAGACTTGGCTGAGCCTATTTGGTTTTGCAAGATTAAGTTTTCTGCCATCATGGAATTGGAGGCATGAGAGCTAAGACACTCTTTTATATAGAAATAAAGCAAATTAACATCTTTACAAACCTGAGGATGTGTGTGTATGTATGTGTGTGTTTGATTTTTGAGACCAAGTCTTGCTCTGTTGCCCAGGCTGGAGTATAATGGTGTGCTCTCAGATCACTGCAACCTCTGCCTCCCAGGTTCAAGCGATTCTCCTGCCTCAACCTCCCGAGTAGCTGGGATTACAAGCGCCCGCCACCATGCCCAACCAATTTTTGTATTTTTTACTAAAAAAATACAAATAACTCTTTTCACCTTTCTGCTTTATTCCCACGATGGAAAAGGAAGTGCCTGGCATTCACTGATACAGTTTTTTCCTACAGAGCAGAGGGAAAGAGTCTCTACCTAGCCCTCTTCCTCGTGGTGTTTTTTCTCTCTGGCATCCACCTACTCAAAACATACACACATTTTAAGCTCCTGCAGGGGGACAGCTTCAACTCCAGATGGTTACTTTCATTCCAGTAGAGAGAGGATTATAGAAAGTCTGTTCAGACTACAAATGCAAGACGGGTCCCCATTGTAACTTAACCAATTAGTTGGTATTTGATCTGCCTCATTTGACCCCCATGTACTTCTCTCAAGTGGCTCTAAACTCAAAAGTGGGAGAAAGGCATAATATATTGGCCCTTTAACTCTTAAAAGAGCTTTTGTGCTTTGCAAATATGATAGATTAGAAAAATGGCCATATATTAATCTCCTTCCCCTACCAACAGTCTTACAAGAGTTTTTCTCATCAATAGTTGGAGTTTGGGTCCATGCCTTGAAGGTAGGCTGAATAGTACCTTGCTTTGACCAGTAGGACAGGGGCAAAGGGACAAAAACAAATACTTAAAAAGCATTTGGCCTTGTTCTCACAGGCTTGCTCTCTGGCTATTCATGGAAGCCAACCACCACGTGAACAAGCCCAGGCTAACCACCTGGAGAATAAGAAACCAACATGGGGGGTGGGCTCAGACATGCCGACAACAAAGACCAGCCTACCAGAAACCCGCAGGCCCTTGCCAAAGCACCAGCAGGAATGCAGATGCATGCTCAAGCCCAGTTGAGATCAACTGAGCACAGCTCAGACCAGAAGAACGACCAGCTGACACCAGCCCAAACCACCAACACACAAAATAATGAGCCAAATTAATGATTGTTGCTGAAGCACTAAAAAATCACAAGAGAAGTGATATACTGAAGAAAAAAAGGATCAGATGACATTGCCCCTGGTTGTTTTCTCTTTTTTTAATTGTATTTTAAGTTCTGGGGTATGTACATGTGCAGATCTTGCAGGACTGTTGCATAGGTACACACATGCCATGGTGGTTTGCTGCCTCCATACCCCCGTCACTTACATCAGGCATTTCTCCCAATGTTATCCCTCCCCAACTTCCCCATCCCCTGCTGTCCCTTCCCTAGCCCCCCACCTCCCAACAGACCCCAGTGTGTGATGTTCTCCTCCCTGTGCCCATGTGTTCTCATTGTTCAACATCCACTTATGAGTGAGAACATCTGGTGTCTGGTTTTCTGTTCTTGAGAATGACAGTTTCCAGATTCATCCATATCCCTAGGAAGGAAATGAACTCATCCTTTTTAATGGCTACATAGTATTCCATGGTATAGATGTGCCACATTTTTTTTATACAGTCTATCATTGATGGGCATTTGGGTTGGTTCCAGGTCTTTGCTATTGTAAACCATGCCGCAATGAACACATATACATGTGCATGTGTCTTTATAAAAGAATAATTTATAATCCTTTGGGTATATACCCAGTAATGGGATTGCTGGGTCAAATGGAATTTCTATTTCTAGGTCCTTGAGGAATCGCCATACTGTCTTCCACAATGGTTGAACTAATTTACACTCCCATCAACAGTTTAAGAGTGTTCCTATTTCTCCACATCCTCCCCAGCATCTGTTGTCTCCAGATTTTTTAATGATCGCCATTCTAACTGGGGTGAGATGGTATCTCAATGTGGTTTTGATTTGCATTTCTCTAATGACCAGGGATGTTAAGCATTTTTTCATATGTTTGTTGACCTCATAAATGTCCTCCTTTAAAAAGTGTCTGTTCATATCCTTCACCCACTTTTGAATGGGTTTGTTTTTTTCTTGCAAATCTGCAAGAATCTGCAAATCTGTTCTTTGTAGATTCTGGATATTAGCTCTTGTCAGATGGATAGATTGCAAAAATTTTTTCCACTTCTGTTGGTTGCCAGTTCACTCTAATGATTGTTCCTTTTGCTGTGCAGAAACTCTTGAGTTTAATTAGATCTCATTTGTTCATTCTGGCTTTTGTTGCCATTGCTTTTGGTGTTTTAGTCATGAAGTCCTTGCCTATGCCTATGTCCTGAATGGTACTCCCCAGGTTTTCTTCTAGGGTTTTTATGGTGTTAGGTCTTACATTTAAATCTCTTATCCATCTGGAGTTAATTTTAGTGTAAGGTATCAGGAAAGTCTCCAGTTTCAGCTTTTTGCACATGGCTAGCCAGTTTTCCCAACACCTGTTTAAAAAATTAAACAGGGAATCTTTTACCCATTTCTTGTTTTTCTTAGGTTTATCAAAGATCAGATGGTTGTAGATGTGTGGCATTATTTCCGAAGCCTCTGTTCTGTTCCATTGGTCTATATCTCTGTTTTGGTACCAGTACCATGCTGTTTTGATTACCGTAACCTTGTACTATAGTTTGAAGTCAGAAAGCGTGATGCCTCCAGCTTTGCTCTTTTTGCTTAGGATTGTCTTGGCTATTCAGGCTCTCTTTTGGTTGCTTTCTATATCAGCATGCTCAAGTGTCAGATCCAGCCAATCAACTTCTGAGAATTTCCTGTTGTCCTCTCCTTGAGCCACCTTTTTAATACTTATCAAGAAAACAGGAGTAAAACTCAGAAGCTCTTATCTTGGGAGGCTTACCAAGTTAAATGATTAGTCTTTTTTTTTTTTTTTTTTTTTTGAGACGAAGTTTCTCTCGTGTTACCCAGGCCAGAGTGCAATGGCACGATCTCGGCTCACCGCAACCTCCGCCTCCTGGGTTCAGGCAATTCTCCTGCCTCAGCCTCCTGAGTAGCTGGGATTACAGGCACTCACCACTATGCCCAGCTAATTTTTTGTATTTTTAGTAGAGACAGAGTTTCACCATGTTGACCAGGATGGTCTCGATCTCTTGACCTCATGATCCACCCGCCTCGGCCTCCCAAAGTGCTGGAATTACAGGTGTGAGCCACCGCGCCCGGCCGAGGATGGGTCTTGAAGCACTTGATCGAACTCCTGGCAGAGTCATTATTATGGTTAGTATTATTATTACTTTGCAAATTTAAAATGCCCTTTCTCAGAATAATCTGACTGGGAGAAATTCTTGGTGGACATTTTGGCAAGCTGGATAAAGTAGCAGTTTGAATTTAAGCCCAGCATTCACCATTATGGACACTGCCAAAAAGTTCCAAGCATTTCAGCCACTTTTACTGTTCTGGAAGAACTAGGAGGTGGAAAATTATCGTGTTTCCCAGTCAAGAAAAATGTTTTTGTAGACTGTTGTACACAGTGACAAAACCTTGTCTGTTTCTCCATAAGCAGAAATCTGTAGACAGCAGAAAATACAGCAGAATTCTTCTAAGGTTTACTAGTGTGTAGACAGCCTTACGATTGAACTGGATTCATAATCCTCGCCTTGCAGACACAGATGGCATCAAGAATGTGGAGCCAACCTCATTAACTCTAGGACAAAGGAGATTATACAAAATAAATTAAACTCAAAGAGTCTTAGAGGATTCTGGGCCTCCTTGACACACATCTGACCTTGTGTGGCAAAGTGAATTCTGGAACAATAAATAGGGTTTGTTACTTACCTTTCTGAGTCACAGTTTTGGGGACTTGTTGCCAAAAAACAATGTTGAAATGATTATATTGCTAAAATGATGCTGTCATGCAGACAGCTCCCACATTTCTATTTCTTTTTTAAGTCAAACAACAGCAGGCTCCACACTGAAATGTTACATTTTAGCAGAATTTCAATTTACATTTTTATTCATTTGCAAAATTTGGATTTATTGCTTTTTTAAAAGGAAGAGAGCGTTAATATTTTGGGGGGGTGGGAAATGAGATAAATAATTTTTTGTAAGATTTGTTTGTATAATCTGCTGTATTAAAAAAACAAAATTCACATGCAATAAAATAAATAACAAGCAAAAGTTTGTTTGTATATAGTTCCATGTATGTTTCTGCAGAGAGAAATGACAGCTTTCATCAGTTGATCAGAAGGGGGAAAGGGATTAAAAATATTTGTCAGAAAGAGAAAATAGGCAATAATATAGCAGTTTAAAACTGTGTTCAGGGGCCAGGCTTTTTTTTTCTTTTTGCCACTTACTAGTAGAGTGATTCAGGAAAATAAAAATATCTGAGTTTTGTTAGTAAGAACACGACTAACAGTGCTTATCCAATAGGGAAGCTGTGAAAATTTGATAAAATCAGGTATATACCTGGGATACAGTAGGCACTCAGTAAATCACAGTGCACTTTCTGTTCTCTAATTGAGCCCTTTGTATTATATTTAAAACCACTCATGATCCAAAGCCAATGCAAATTCTCAAGAGTTTCATTTATCATCACTCTGTATGTTTCTGTCTTATCGAAGCAGCCCTCGCCTGCTGTGTGGCTTCTGTCAACTGCCCTAACCCCTTCTCACCAGTAAAACAGGTATCAGCCTCATGGAAACACCATAAGGATCAAATGATATTGTATATACAAAGAACTTGAACCAGAAGACGGTGTATGATAAGCACTCGATGAATGTTAACTAGATAAAAGACTTATCCTCATCATCTTCATTATTACATTCTAGCCTCCTACCTCAGCCTGACCTCTTCTTTCTCTGTATCATCATAGATGACACTTTATTCTTCTCTGCTTTCCTAAATCCTGCTCATTTTCGAGTCTCAATTCACTGATCCCTCCCAGGAATGGTTGCCTCTTTTGGGCCACTATGCCATCTGACCCAAGTGCCTCTCTTATCTCACATACCATATCACTCTATGGTTCCTTGCTCATCTGTCTGTCTCTCTAGCTAGTCTGTGAGCTTCTAAGGGCAAGAATTGTGCTTTATTCATCTCTATACTGCCAGGGTCCAGCACAGAGCCTGGCTCACGGCAACTGCTCAGTGAATAATTGTGCAATTAAAAGAAAGAATAGATATATGCATTCTATCTCCTTCTAGACAAGCATAGTTCTCATTTAATTCCTTCATTCATTTTAATTATTTTAGTTTTCAGTGGAAAAAATGATTTAAACTGGTATCTTAGTCCATTCAGGTTATTATAACAAAATACCATAGACTGGGTGGTTTATAGAACACAGAAATTTATTTTTTACAGTTCTGGGAAATCCAAGATAAAGGCAGCAGAATAGTTGGTGTATGGCGAGGACCATCTTCCTGGTTCACAGATGGTGCTTCCTCACTGTGTCCTCACATGGTGGAAGAGACAAGTCAGCTCTCCGGTGTCTCTTTTAAGGGCACTAATTCCTTCATGAGGGCTCTAGCCTTATGACCTAATCACTTTCCAAAGGCTCCATGTTTTAATGCCATCACTGATACGGTTAGGCTTTGTGTCCCCACCCAAATCTCACCTTGAATTGTAATCCCCATAATCCCCATAATCTCCACGTGTCAAGGGAGAGACCAGGCAGAGGCAATCGAATCATGGAGAAAGTTTCTTCCACGTTGTTCTCATGATAGTGAGTTCTCACATGGTCTGACAGTTTTATAAGAGACTTCGCTTCACTTGGCACTTCTTTTTGCTGCCACCTTGTGAAGAAGGTGCTTTGCTTCCCCTTTGCCTTCCACCATGATTTTAAGTTTCCCAAAGCCTACCCAGCCATACTGAACTGTGAGTCTGTTAAACCTCTTTTCCTTAAATTACCCAGTTTCGGGTTGTCCTTCACAGCAACATGGATAGAAAGGGACTAATACAGTCCCCTTGGGGACACAGCAATATGGATAGAAAGGGACTAATATAGTCCCCCTGGGGATTTAAATGTCAACAAATGAATTTTGGGGAGAGACAAACATTCAGACCACAGGCAGTGGTTTAAGCAAAGGGACTCTATCTCTCAATTAAGAGGTTCAGTAGACAGCTTCTGGCATATCTGGTTACAGGTATTGTACCCACTTCCGACTCTGCTTTCCTATGTTTGTTTCATATTGATGCATCCTCACCTGTGCTTCCTCTTGGTGGCCAGATGGTCATTGGTGACCTCAATCTTGCATCTTCCAAGACGACTGATACCACAGCACGCAACTGCTCCTTCCCAATAGTTCCATAAATGTTCCAGAATTGCAATTCATTGGCTAGATACCCTCCCCTGGAGAATGGTAGGAGGAGTCCCACATTCTCCAAAAGACTAGTCACTTCCCAAAGGAAATTGGGTGTGGTTACCAGGAGAAGAAAAAAATATAGGTTCAACAGGCAAAAACATACTTGTCTAATATCAAGGTTATCTCCCTGTCTCTAGTCCTGCTTGCTCCTAAATTTTCGCCTAGAGACTTAGGCTTCTACCAGTACTAACCACCTGTTTCCTTCTCAGTTTGTGGATGGCCTCTCCCTTACAATTCGTGACACTTTGAGAAGACCCACTAGCCACCCTCGGTCCTCCTATGGGCTCTTCTGTGTGTGAACCATGGCCCACGGCCTGTTTTCTTAAGTCACATCTGCGAAGCTACCTGCTCAGGCTCAGTGTTGGAGTTTTAGAGGTGTCAATACGGGACACCTCTTTCTGCCTTAGCACAAGACCAGTTTAGAAATAAGCAAAAGATTCAGGCAGTTGGGATTTTAAAAGTTCCATTCCCCACAGATAACAGTTGTTATCTCTACTTCTACAGCATTGAGGAGTACAGTTGTGCTTTCTGCAGGCAGGTAGGAATAAAGAGAAAAACAGGAAGGGGCCACCCAGGGATACCCGGTTTCTTCTTCCAAACTAACCAATTAAGTAAGTCTCTGCACCCCGAGAGAGGGAATGATGGAGGTGTGAGAGAGATTCCCGGGTATTACACTGATGCATGCTTTTCTGTATACAGTGGGAGACAAGGGTCCCCCCAGCAGTCAACCTGAGTCTGGCTTGTTTGTGCGGTGCTGTAATCATGGCAAAGAAAGCACCTCCTTTCTAATCATGCTCTCTTTGCAAACAGCTGGAAGTAAACAATGGGGATATTGTCACTCTTTGGACAGCCCCAGGGAGATCCCACCTCCCATTCCACAAGTAGCAGGATGGGACACAGGAAGAGGTTGAAGTGGAGGGGACAAGTATCTGACCCATGAAACCAACTTGATGGCAGTTCCTTTTGTCTTCCAGGAAACAGTGTGTGCACTGCCAAAGATTTTTGCTGACTCTTGGCTTCTTCGCTTTTAGTGCTATTGTTCACCCTGTGGATTTATGGTAATTCTTACTCCCTAAAAGATACCTCTGTAAGAATGTCCATAAATTTAGGAGGAATTGTTTTGATTTTCCTAACTATTTTGCCTCTCAGTTACCTATCAGCAATTTTTAAAGTCAAGTATGTTTCTTAGATACAATGGAGTATGAGACACAGGGCTCCGGGATTCCACGGACACCTAATTAAGAGTAAATCAGGGAACTACGAGTAAAAACGGGGAACCTACTGTGCACAGAAGATTGCTCTACCTGCTATGGGAGACTAGAGGGCAACAGAAAAGTGTTGTCTGACCTTGAAGCAATAGCCATTCCCAAGGCTACTTCCATGAATACAAAATGACTTAGCAAAGCAAGCACATTTTAATACAGCAAGTTTTGTTTGGGATATTTCCAACTATATAGAAAGGGGTCTCTTGATGAGTACACAAGGGAGGCATTTTTTTCTGTTCTCTGTACAAGAAAAATCTAGTCTTCTACTGACAAATTATTTTGTTTGCAAACCATGCGCCATGAAGATCATACAAACTAGTATATGTTTTTCTTTTTTATATTGACTACCAGGGAGCTCAAAAACCAAAATTCAACCTGCTTCTAACAATTGTATAGGAGCTTGTAGCAGGCATTTTACGTGCTAATATTAGTTTTCCTTGGTTCTCCTATCCTAATTGTCCCTTCATATTGATATGTTCATCCATTTACGGTGGCCTGCTCATTGGGTTACAGAGTCGCTGGTTTTCACAGGTTCATAATCTTAGAAAGAGCCCCAGCTACCTTTCTCTGCTTCTCTGCTTAATTTCAGAAGATGTTTGTCATTAGAGAAACCTGGAAGTAGCCCCATGCCTGGAAACGGGTAAGGGGTAGCTGAGATAAGGTATGTTCATGACTTTGGGTAGAAGGGGAGAGACTAGGAAAAAATTCCTACAACAGAAGCTAAGAGTAGAACAGAGTTTTGCACAGCCAGGAAGGGTAATTAGCATTACAGAATTGAGTAGAAGTCATGAACAAGGACTTCCAGAGCCAGGATTGAGGTAAAGAGACAGAAAAGGATGGGAGTACTTATATATGCTGTAGAAGGTAAAACACTGGGAAGGAGAATATATATTCCAAGAAAGCAGGAGACACATTGTCTCGCCCATTACTGTCACACATGGTGGGCATGGGATGGCATTCAGCTAATATGTTTTCAATGAATAAGTGCCTAAGTAGGGATGGTTAATCCATGATCTGATTCTCTCTTGACACCTCCATACCTTGAATTCAACCTTCCTTTCATTCTCTAATACAACAGTGTTGGAGAAGGCAGAGTAAATACAGTGACCTAGTATCAACAGTTGCAATACTGGTGAGCCCTCAGCACGTTCAGCTAGCCAGGGCATCAGGGGAGAGGCGGATGCCATACTAATTAAGATTCTGCAGAGCTTAGCAGTTCAGCACATTGGCTCTATATCCTTATACCTTGGGTTCATCTCTCAACTCCGATACCTGCCCTCTGTAGGACCACAGGCAAGTTATAGAAACACACCATGCCTCAATTTCCTCATCTGTACAATGGGGATATTAACAGTAGCAACTGAATAGGACTGCTGTGCTGACTGATTGAGCCAAGATATGTGCCTGGTGTCTAATAAATATCATATAGGTATTAGCCACTATTTCTGGCTAAAGTCCTGGTCAGCTATGGCTCATACCTGCATGGTGATGCTATAGCCTTTACTCTATATATGGAGCAGATACTGGGAGCCAGGGTGGTACAGAGCATGGGAACAAAGCTCTAGAGAAAGGGAAAAGGTCAACAGAATAGGGTACCAGTGAGAATGGGGTCAGGAAGGACAGAGTGCACCAGGAGAACACGCACCTGGGGATGTACCCCCAAGTCCTCATTGGCTGGGATCTAAACGTGAGACCCAAATCTCTGGACCAGACTGGAAAAAGCAAGTCAGAGGGCCAGACCTAGAGGGTCTGGCACACAAGCAATAATTACTGGTTCTCGGCTTCTTCCCAACGTTCTGCTGGGGAAAAAAAATCCTTGGTCCTTCCCTAGTGTTTTCCAAGGAACCACCATTCAACTAGTCATGTAGGTCAAATACTTTAGAACCACCCTATAGTTCTCTGTTGCCCTCATCCCCAGAATTTCCACTGCCAAAACCTGACCTACACCCAGCTACTTCTCTCCATCACTGCTACCACCACCTGGGCCAGGCCACCACCACCTCTTGCCTGTGTAACTGGTCAGACCCTGCTCACTGGTCTCCCCAGAACTTCCTCCTTCTCTGCACAACCCACTCTCTGAACAGCAAGCAGATAGATGTATTTTTTAGTGTACATCTAATCCCTCTTGTTCAAACTCTACGCTGGCTTTCTGTCATCCTTGGAATAAAGTTGAAGCTTCTTCTTTTAACCCATGAGGGTCTTAATCATCTGGGCTCTGCTAACCTCATCCTTCCATGTTTCCTCTTTTGTACCATAATTTAGCTGCATCATTCTTTTTTGCATTTCCTAAACATGTTAGCACTCTGTGGCCTTTTGCATTGGCTAGTACATCTGCTTAGAACTTTCTGATTTCCAGTCTTTTCCCCCAGATGGTTCCTTTTTGTCATTCCAGCCTCAGCTCAAATGGAAGATCTTCCCTAACCACCCATGCTGGAAGAGCATCCCATTCCACTTTATCTCACCCCCACCCCCTTCGTGGCACTGAAAACTAATGGGAATGCTCTTGTTTGCTTGATTACTTTTTCACTGTGCCCCCAAATAGAAGGTGAGCTCTACGGGAGCAGGGATTTTATCTGTCTTGCTAACCGCTACTTCCCTAGATCAATACAGTGCCTAGAACAATACCCAGCACATAGTAAGTGCTCAGCAAATATTTGTTGTGTGAGCAATTTAATCAATCAGAATGTGCCCCCTGAGCCTGTGGTGTAGTCTTTACCCTCTGTAATTGAGTATCTGCTACACTATGGAGAGTAAAGCCAGGGTGGTACAGGGCATAGGAACGGATCTATAGAGAAAGGGAAGAGGTCAACAGAATAGGATATCAATGAGGATGGGGTCAGAAACTTGAGTAAGTTTGCAGGTAAGTGTAAGGAGAGAGAGGACACAGGACCAGAAGTCAAGCAAGACATCAGCAGCAATGTTCAAAGTCACTGCCTTGGAGATAGAAAATCTGCATGTCAAAGGAAGGTAAGGGCAGCTACTTGGATGGAGCATGTCAAGTTGACGGAGAGCCCATTTGGTCCATTCATCCTATCAACAACTCTCTAGGAACTTCTACCATGAGCAAGGCACTACAGTGAAATTTGTAAAATATAAAGAAATTAGCGCACTTCGGTCCTTGCCTAAAGTAGGCTCCTGGGCTACTGGGAGGTCAAGCACAGATGTGGTCCTGTGTGGTAAGTACTATGCTATGGGTAACAGAGTATAAGGGAAAGCAAAAGAATTCCTCCCTCAAGTCCACTCTGGACCCAAAGAAGGCTTTGCAGAGGAGAGGGCAATTGAGCTGGGCATTGATGGCCAAGGAGTTCCCAGGAACCACGTTGAACCTGGAAGAATAGAACACCTGAAATTCTGTGAAATCCACAAAATTCATCCCCTGGCTTGTTGGCATTATGCTTCCCCAGCTAAACCTCCCCAGCTACCAGGTCTGCCAACAATCTCCCTTTTCAAATCATGCCTTTTATCTGAAACGCTTTGAAGCTCCTGGGCTTGCTCTCTTCCATTGTTCAAAGTAACTACTGACAATGCTACCTCTTGGCAGTGAACTGGCGCTCTGATCCATCGCCAGTGGGAGGTTCAATTGGTACACCTTTGGAAGAGTAATTTAGAAGATGGTTTCAGAAGTCTTTTTTAAATGGCCATACATTTATTGTTCTGAATAATCCTGTTTCTGGAGGTCTATCCCAAGGAAATGATCCTAAATTCAGAAAGAAAGACAAAAGCTGTATGTGTAAGCGTTCACTATATATACTAGTAATATGAAGAACAAGCTAAATGTTCGGTTATACGGGAATACATATTTTTAA
Organism: Leontopithecus rosalia; assembly: GCA_028533165.1. NCBI lineage: Eukaryota > Metazoa > Chordata > Mammalia > Primates > Cebidae > Leontopithecus > Leontopithecus rosalia. Next base: position 11,202,206 of record CM052648.1, on the reverse strand, counting down.
ATGGTCTATGTAGTGGAATATTATGTAACCATCACAAAGGCCATTTTCTCAGAATATGTAAGAGCTCAGAGAAATACTGCTAAAATGATGTTATATGAAATAGGATTTCAAAACTTATGGGCAATATGAACACAACTATACAAGAAAACTACGCCTCTGTCATGACAAAGGCTGAGAAATGAGTAGGAGGCATGTTATGTGCTCTGTTACTGCATCTTTGGAGGTGTTTGTTTATTGGTGATATGCAGAAAGCACTAGGACTCTTTAAAAGGATTGGGTTAGTGTGCCGTTGAAACCCAAATGGAAAGCGGCTCTTGCACTTGGATGGGTTCATGCCCATTCTACTGAGGTAGCTTGTCTTCCCCTTCTACCACCCAGATCCCACACAGAGAATACAAGCTTGCCCAGGGCATGAAAAGAGACAGAGACTGAGAAAGAAGAGAGAAACTTAAACCTAGCAATGCAAACACACAAACACTCTCAACAACAGGGAACTCAGAGGGACAGCACGTTAGAGACACATTGAAGGAAGCGATATTGTCCATGGAAACCAGCTGGTAAAGATTTAACTCTTACAGCAAACTTGGAGCAAGTGCCTAAGTGATGACTGTCAATGAACTCATGCCAGTTAGAAGGACTGAAAACAGGAGCCGGATCTTCCAATACTGAGCAATGTGGAACTCCCAGGAGCGTCTGCATAGCATATTCTCAGAGACGCAGAGGCCGGGCAGACCTGAACTTGGACGGGTCTACCAACCACACTGGTCAAGAGCTCACACCAATTCCTCAGTGTGGAGAGCCAGGGATCAATAATGAAATCTGCTGTTTGGTGTTTACTCTGTGGATGTTATAACTAAATTCTGTGTATCTCCTACTCTGGAAGAATTTGGTTTACGTCATTCTGTTATTTTTTACCTTAAAAAATAGAAACAAAACCTTTCTTGTTCTAGACAGATATATGTGGATACTTGAAATTATAGTAGTCAAGATTATGTTCTCTAACATCGCAAAAACAGAATATAAAAGCAAATCGGCTTAAAGACGGTGGCTTTTTAAATGCTCATTTATAATGGGCGTAATATATATAAACACATCTGTATGCAGGAGAAAAAGATGGTTAGAGAAATGTATTAGGGTGTTAACAGTGATTGTCTTTGGCTGATTAAACTGAATGATTTGTTGTATTTTTTTTTCGATTTTTCTGATTTAGACCAATTTTTCTTGATTCTCATGTATTACTTTCATAAAGTATAATTTTAAACCCCCCCCAAAAAGAAAACCTAATTCTCACATAGATTTTGTTGCAAGTTATTGGCAGGGTGGGGCAACGGTGTTTATGATGCTGCTCCATATCCCATCATACAGTTTTGCCAGCAGACGATTCTCATCACACAAGATCTGTCCCATGGCTGCCTACACGTCACTGCTGACAGTTCATTTCCTTGTGGTTCCTGCTCTGCTTGGACACGAATATGCCTGGCTCCACCCCCCGCATTGCCCAATGTCTTCAACCACCTCTATCCCAATCCTAGACCTGATCAGGGGAAATTTATGAGACTAGGCCAGAGGTTGATGACCCAAAATCAACGATTCTGGCTGCTGTTCTGTTGTGATGTTGATCCTGACATCTAGTAACTGGGTCATTCCAGGTATGAGTTATGGTAGATTGACTGTAGTGATGCCCCCAGTTAAAGGCCTTCCTGAATGTATGCCCTTTGCAATGGGGTAATGAAGTCCCCAGCGCATGAGTGCGGGCACACATGCACACACACACACACACACTCACACACACACACACACCTGGAGATGGTGTTCATTTTTCTTACCTCCTTGAATCTGGGCTGGCTGTGTGAATTGCTTTGGCAAACAGAATGTGATAGAACCCTAGGCCTAAAGAGAATCTGTCCACTTCTCTCTCTCTCTCTCTCTCTCTCTCGCTCTCGCTCTCGCTCTCGCTCTCGCTCTCTTGCTCTCTCGCTCTCTTGCTCTCTCGCTCTCTCGCTCTCCCCACCCCCACCTTTTTCTCCCTCTCGCACCTCTGCTACAACATGAGAACATGCCCAGGTAGCCTGGGACCACACCCAAACTAGCCTGGTGCAGGATGAGAAGACAGCCTACAGCCCACTAAGCAAGAGAAAGAGCCCTGCCAAGATCCACAGACTTCCTACCAAGCCCATAGCTGACTGCAGAAACTACACGAGCCCATCTGAAAGCAGAAGAACCTCCCAGGTGATCAGCAGATTCATGGGTAGTAATTCATGGTTCTCGTTTTCAACCACAGTTTTAAGGTGATTTATCACATGGCATTATTGTGTCAATAGATTGCGATACAGAGTTGATACTCCAGTTCCAATGATTGCCTTTTCTCCCAAATCATCTAAGTCTCTGCCCAACATGCAGCTCCATGCCCTGGTGTCCAGAGAAACGTGAGCCTTGCCATGGCCCTAGAGTGCTCTCTGCTTTGGCCCCAGCATCTGCCTGACCAGATCATTTTCTAGCTCCTCTTGCCAAGACTTTCCAGACACAGTTCCTGTCTGGGCCAGTGCTACCAAGCTCCATGTGACCTTCATAGTGGCCATTAACCTTATTCATTGTGCATAGAGCCCATCCCACAGCCTGTGAACATGGATATACATTAAATGCTTAGTGATAAGCACTAAATGCAGTAATAACAGCAATTGGGAAAATGAAGACACCCACGGTTATTTCTTTTTTATTTTATTGTACTTTATTTCTGAGGCAGAGTCTTGCTCTGTCCTCCAGGCTGGAGTGCAGTGGCGTGATCTCAGCTCACTGCAACCTCTGCCTCCCAGGTTCAAGCGATTCTTCCGCTTCAACCTCCTGGGTAGCTGGAATTACAGGTGCATGCCGCCATGCCTGGTTAATTTAATTTTATTTTATTTTTGTATTTTTAGTAGCGACGAGGTTTCACCACGTTAGTCAGACTGGTCTTGAACTCCTGATCTCGTGATCCACCCACTTCAGCCTCCCAAAGTGCTGGGATTACAGGCGTGAGCCACGGCTCCCTGCCAACACCATGGTTATTAAGCACACATTCTGTGCCAGACACCATACTCGATGTTTTCGTTTATCCTACTAATACAGTGTCATCTAGTCTCGGAGTAGCTGTTATTATCCCCATTGTGATGAGGACACTGAAGTTCAAAAAGTTTGAGTGACTTGATCAGGATCACATAGTTAATAACCGGTACAAGTGTGATTTAAAAGCATGTTTAATTCAAAAACTCCGCCGTTTTCACAGTTACCATCAATATCAGTTAGCTTTTGCTTAGTAAAAATCCACCACGAGACCTCAACATCTATTTATCATTGGTCTGGGGATCAGCTGGAACTTAGCTGCTCTCAACTGGGGTCCCTCATCCATCTGTGGCCAGCGGAGGGAGGGGGAATGGAGCAGTGGATCTGCTCTAGACCCGACTCTAGAATGTCCTGGTGGAAGCAACCCAGCTGGGATATAGCTCAGCTCTACATCCATGAAGGAAGATCTCTCTCATCCACCTACCTTTGTGGACCAGCAGGCTATTCTCCTGGCAATGGCAGCAGCACAAAGGAGCAGAAAGAGACATGCAAGTGCTCTCCAGGCTTGGACTCAGGGTTGGCGCACTCTCTTCACCATCACTTCTGTCTTACTTATAAAGGAAGTCACATGACAGAGCCGCAAATCAAAGGGTGGAGAAGCACATCCTACCTAGAGGGGGAGAGCCCTGCTAAGTTACATTGCAGAGGCATGGATTCAGGGAATAGTGAAGAATTGGGCCTATTCATTAAACTTAGATATCATGTCCCCTTATACCTGTGAGGTGACAAATGCGAATCCTGCAAAGCAATGTCATGTGGGTTAAGAGCATGAGCTTGGAAACAGACCGCCAGATTCAACTATAGTTCTGCCACCTTTTCGCTGCGCAGACTTGATTAAACTATGAACTTCTCTGTATTTTAGCGACCTCATCTATAAAATTTAGCATTGTTTATGAAGATTAAATATAAAGCACTTTGTTTATATATGTATTATATGTACAGATAACATGATCGCCTATGTAGAAAATTCTGAAGAATCAACAGAAAAGTTACTGGAACTAGTAAGTAATCATAGAATAATTTCAGAATACAAAGTTAATAAGCAAACGTCAATTGCTTTCCTATAAAGCAGCAATGAACAATTGGAATCTGAAACGGAAATGTATATAGCACTCAGTAAATGTGAGCTATTATTACATAAAGAGGCTATAGGCACAGAGAGCAGGATGCTTCCACTTTCCTTATTCCATTCATTTGCCTCAACCTAAGCCTCTGTAGGCCACTCCCAGCCTTTAGCGCCCAAGACTGGTGTGTAATCTCAAGGCACCCTGATGAGGATTCTTGGTTACTGGCCTCATTTTCCTCATGAAAAACTGAACTCTGGAGGAGATCTGGGCTTTGTGCGAGGTAACAAAGTAGGCATCATCACCACCATCATCATCACCATCATTATCACCATCATAGCCCCAGTCTTCAGGTTCTCGGTCTCCTGGCTCCTAACCCAACCAGTGAGCCACGCTACTCCTTTAAGTAAAATGAGGTGCTTGGAAGAGAAGATGAAGAGAAATCCCTGGGAAATTTGAGAGAAATGAGTAAATAAAAAGAAAACACATCTTTTTACCAAAGTTTTCCTTCTCGACTCCTATATGGAGTTGCTCTTTGCTCTGGAGGAGAGTTCTAGACCAGCTGGGAGATTTGGTTCTCATTTGTAGTATTTCTCAAAAGTAGCTGTGCAAACCCAGGCAAGTCATTCAGCCTCTTTGGGTGTCAGTTTCCTCCCTTGAAAAGTAAAAATGACGCCTCCCTGTCTGTCTTATAAGCAAAAAGGAAAATCACGTGAAATGATGGACACAAAGTAGCTGTTCAAAGTGTAAAACATAGCATGAATGCGACCGTAAGAAAAAAAAATGGAAAAAGAAATCAATGAGGTTGTGGCCTAGTCCTTTGCAAAGACATTGAAATTTGGTGTCCTGGTGACTTTCTGCATGGTTCCTAGGGAGTAAAGAAAATGTCATCTATATACATACCTCAAGGGCTCATTAACTGCACTGGTGGGTAAAACCACATGCATATATTTGAAAATCTATCACTCACGGGGCTCTGACAATACCTGGGCTTTGCAGCTAGGAGAAGTCCAAAGCAGAGACCTGCAGGTACCTAGTGGTCCAATGGACTGATTGTGCACCAAGGCTTTGAAGCCAAGCAGAACTGGGTGTAAATCACTGATCTAAATCTGATGCTCAGATGCATTGTTAGAGGAAAGGGAACAGGGGATGATAGTATCAACCTCATGGAGCCATTGTGCCAACACCCAGAGGATTATAAATCATTCTACTATAAAGACACAAGCACACGTATGTTTATTGCAGCACTGTTCACAATAGTAAAGACCTGGAACCAACCCAAATGCCCATCAAGAATAGAATGAAGAATAGAATGAAGAAAGAAAATGTGGCAAATATACACCATGGAATACTATGCAGCCATAAAAAAGGATAAGTTCCCGTCCTTTGCAGGGACATGAATGAAGCTGGAAACCATCATTCTCAGCAAAACAACACAGGAACAGAAAACCAAACACTGCATTTTCTCACTCATAAGTGGGTGTTGAACAGTGAGAACACAGGGACAGAGGGAGGGGAACATCACACACTGGGGCCTGTCAGGGGGTTGGGGGTTAGGGGAGGAAGACCTTTAGGAGAAATACCTAATGTAGATGATGGGTTGATGGGTGCAGCATGTGTACACCTATGTAACAAAACTGCACATTCTGCACATGGATCCCAGAACTTACATATATATAAAATGAGATAATGTCTATAAATCTCATTGACGATGTAAAAGGAGAGGGAGAATGATATCTTAAGTGCCAAGCCCTTGGTGTGTGTTACCTCCCTGGAATCCTTACAGGGGTCCTGCATTGTGGTGTCAGTCTCCTTCAAAGCTTCCAGCTCTTTGTGTGTCTCACACTAACACCTCTACAAATAGACGAACCAATGCTGTTAAAATGCTGCCACAGATCAGTGGGCTCATGGAAGGAGCCAGGAAAGGCTGAGGAAGGGAACAGCTTATGCCATCACGGCAGCCAGCAGTTGAACAGCAAAGGTTGCAGCAAGAATAACTGGGGATATTCTGTCTGAATCTTCAGCTCCCAGCGTCCCACCAGATTTGCTTAGAGACTCACTCCACTCTATGGACCACAGGCACCTAGAGCACTTTCTGTGACAAAAGGAAACAAACAGGAGGATAAATAAGAAGTACAATTTTAGGTTTTTACAGAAGATTATTGCAAACAAGTAGACCTAGGTCTAAATCTCAGCATGCTATTTACTAGCTGGATGGACTTAGGTGGGTCCTATGACCTCTCTGAGCCTCTGATCTATAAAACAAGAATAACCAAGTCTACCATAGGATTGTGCCGAGGATTAAAGTGCACACCACTTATAAAACACCTAACCAGAAGCAGGTGCTTCATATATGTTAGTTCTCTCTACTCCTGTTTCTTCTTACTTCTTGCTGTGGAATAAATTATCAGATTACATTTTTTGATTGTACTTTAGGTTCTGGGGTACATGTGCAGATCATGCAGGATTGTTGCATAGGTACACACATGGCAAGGTGGTTTGCTGCCTCCTTCCCCCTGTCACCTATATCTGGCATTTCTCCCCATGTTATCCCTCCCCAACCTCCCTACCCCTTGCTGTCTATCCCCTAGGCGCTCCCCAACAGACCCCAGTGTGTGATGCTCCCCTCCCTGTGTCCATGTGTTCTCATTGCTCAACACCGAAATATGAGTGAGAACATGTGGTATTTAATTTTCTGTTCTTCTGTCAGTTTGCTGAGAATGATGGTTTCCAGGTTCATCCATGTTCTTACAAAGGACACGAATTCTTCATTTTTTATGGCTGCATAGTATTCAATGGTATATATGTGCCACATTTTCCTTATCCAGTCTATCATCGATGGGCATTTGGGTTGGTTCCAGGTCTTTGCTATTGTAAACAGCGCCACAATGAACATATGTGTGCATGTTTCTTTATATTAGAAAGATTTATAATCCTTTGGGTATATATAGAATTCAAAAGGAATGTAGGGTAGAGGAAAAATTCACAGTGTCCATTCCTTAAAACTTCAGACCTTATTTTAAAAATAGATTATTACAAACCAATGGGTGCTTTGAGGAAATTGTGTCTAATTCTTCTCATTTTGAAGATGGCATAATGTGGAACTGATGCCCAGAAATATAAAAAGACTTGAACAAAGTCACACAGAGAGTTACAGGCAGATGTTGTAATAGAACCCAGTGTATTAATCAGCTACTGCTGTGTAATAAACATCCATCAATCTCAGCAATGTAAAACCCCCATTATGGATTCCCAGGCATCCACCTGTGAACTAGCTGGGCTGTGATGGCCACGATGCTCTTCTCAGGACAAGAGCAGCCCCAAGACAGCTCCACCACCAAAGCACATTTCAAACCTTTTCTTGTATCATCAGCTAACTTCCCATTGCCCAACGCAAATCACAAGGCCAAGCCCCTCAGTAATAGCATCAGGGAGGATGCCACATTCGGGGAGGATGACTCAGCCCAGGGTGTTCTCGTGGGAGTGGTAGGAGATAAAAGAGAGAATATAAATGCCTGCAGTACAGGAAGGTAACATGCAAGGGTGAAGTGGGCCAAGGCAAAAGGCAATAAGGAGAGGTTGGGCATATGGAACTGTGAGAACATGCCTTCAACTCCAGCTGATTGTTGCTAGATCGTATCTTTCAAGAGATGCTAATGTGCAGATCTCTACACAGAAAGCTTTCTTCGTCTTAAATCACTGAGCAGGACAACAGAACAAGCCGATAGATAGGTCACATTTCCTTGAGCCCTGCTCTTCACCACACTACCTGTCCCTAAGGTTTCCTCCGGTTTTTCTGTGACTGAGGATTTCAGTGTGAGTCCCAGGAAATACTCACAACAGTCAGATGATGACCAATCATAACAACAGGTGCAAGGCAGCCCTGCCATGTTCCGAGTTGACAGTATGTAGCAGGTGTCCTAAGATTATGTGGAAGCTGAGTAGTTTTAGGGAAGTAGAGAAAGGAGAGGTCTTATGAACTTAATTCTTAGTGGCAAGTGCCTTTCTTTCATCAGGGCTCCAAGCTACAGCCATCTGCACAAGGAGCAATCTGCACATTTTTATCCCTTCTATCTTCCCTGGTTATCAAATATTTCTTGTCTAAGCTAAGTCGACAAAGCTTCTTCCAACATCTGGAAATTTTAATATCTGAGACTGTTTGGGGGAACTTCATAGTATTCTTCTGCTGACAGGTAAAAAAATAATGACAGCATTAAGATGATGGTGACAATACTAATGAGAATAATAACGAGTCACCATATAATGAACCTTTGCTGTATGCCAGGCACTGTGATAAGCTCCTTACATGTACTAAGATGCTGGATTTTAATTATCCTGTAATATAAATATTGTTCTCCATTTTACAGAGTAAGAAACTGAGACACAGAGAGGGGAAATAATCTGACTAATATTATTCAGTAAATAAAGGCATTCATTTTTCCCAATAAATAACCCTTACTAAGCAAGTGACACAGCCTTCAGAAGAATTCAGATAACATCCAAAATTGCCTTTATGAGTCACAAAGACAGTTATTTATTAAATCTCTACTCCATGGTCAACATATTTTATTGAATTCTTACAAGAGCGCCATGGGGTGTACATAATCCCCATTTTCTCCAAAGGAAATTAAGCCTCGGAGATTTGCGATCATTTCCCCCACTATCTAGATAGAATTTGGAAGAAGAGGCTTTGGAACCCACATCAGTCTGGCTCCAATGGAAGACAGAGCCTCCGATTTAGAAATGAGGCTCAGATATTATGATATATGTGTATATTGATTTTTGCCCAAAGTTCTTGGCTCATAACTCACAGTCTTTTGTTATGATGTTGGGGCACTTTGGGTCTCAGAAGCAGGCCTCAGAAAACAGAATCTCCCTTTCTTTGACCTTCCCCTGACTGCCTTTCAACAGACCAAAGCAAGACTCTAATCTTCCCCTGCCTTTCTGATTGAGACCCTCACTCCACAGAGAGTCCTGCCTCATATCCTGGAAGAAAGAATTCTTCACAGAGAGGCCCAGTCATATTTTGACATGGCTGTCCATGCTTCAGTCATGCCTATGCAAAGAAGTCTCCATAAAGGGGCCAAGAGGATGGGTTCAGGAAGGTTGTGGATAGCTGAACACTTGGAGGTTCCTAGAGGGCGGCGGGCCAGAGAGGGCATGGAAGCTCGGCACCCTTCCCCCGTACCTCACCCTACGCCTCTCTTATCTGTATCCTTTGTAATATCCTTCATAATAAACCAGTAAATACGTGCTTCCTTGAGTTCTGTGAGCGACTCCAGCAAATTAATCGAACCCAGAGAGGGAGTCGTGGGAATCCCAACTTGAAGCTTATTGGTCAGAAGTTTGGAGACCTGGACTTGTGACTGGTGTCTGAAGCAGGAGGAGGGTAGGGAAGCAGTCTGGTGGGACCCAGCCCTCACCCTGTGGGATCTGATGCCATCTCTCGGTGGATAGTGTCAAAATTAAATTAGAGAATACCCAGCTGGTGTCTGCTGCAGAATTGATTGCTTATTTGTTGGTGGGGAGAAACCTTTCACATTTGGTCACAGAAGTCTTCTGTCTGTATTGATTGTTGTGTTGAGTAAGAGAATATACAAACACACTTTGAGTTTATGTTTTTTTTCACTGACGGGCTCACAAATTCTTACCTACTTTCCTTCCCTCTCAGGTCTTCACTCCCATCAAACTCTCAGACTCATCACAGCCTCCACAGAGCCTAAACCAGAGATGCTGAAAGTCAGATCCTGCCTTCGTCATTGCCTTTTTATCTCACCAAGTGTGGTGCCTGCTCCTTCACATGCTTGGAAAAGGCTATGACCAGAAGTGCTCTCTGCCCTCTTGTCTTCTTGCCATCCTCAACTTCTCTTTGGCAACCACATCCAACTCGCCTTTTAATGCCCCAGTAAGGTCCATCTCATAAAATCATGGGCTTTTAGAAACTTGGGTAGCATCATGAAACTTAGAGATGACCTAGTCTACCTTTTTTTTTTCTTTGAGATGGAGTCTCACTCTGTCGCCAGGCTGGAGTGCATGATTTCGGCTCACTGCAACCTCTGCCTCAGCCTCCCAAGTAGCTGGGATTACAGGTGCACAGCACCATGCCCAGCTAATTTAGTAGAGATGGGGTTTCACCATGTTGTTTGTGATCCCCCCGCCTTGGCCTCCCAAAGTGCTAGGATTATAGGCATGAGCCACCATGCCCAGCCAGACCTGGCTTTTGAGGTCACATCTATCTGTCCATCCCCAAAGCCCATGTTTTATTACACCTCACCTATTTCCTTGCTTTAGACAGAAAACCTGTGTATTCAGCCACCTCAGGGCCCAGGACTGGGAAAGGTAGGTCTTTCCTAACATAAGAAGAAGAACCTGCAAATGAAAACCTCCCAAATGCCTAAACGCTCTACTAATTTTTAATAAGAATTATTTAAGGTCGGATGTGGGAACTGTTATCATCTCCTGTCTCTAGAGGAACCTGAAATTAAAGTGGTCAAGTGACGTGCCAAGTCATACAGGTGTGGCTACTAAGCGGAGACAGGACTTGAACCCCAGCAGAGTATCATGGATGGGGACCCAGGCTCCTAACCAGCACAAACTGCCATCTATGGTGATAGCGTACCTACACGGTGCTGGGGAAAGCTGTTTATGGAGAAAATGGACAGAACCTGTCTCCCTGAGACTCGTCAATGGTGACTCACTCTAACACATCAGTAAAAATAGTGTACTTAGGCCTGGCACGGTGGTTCACACCTGTAATCCCAGCACTTTGGGAGGCCGAGGCGGGTGGATCACGAGGTCAAGAGATCGAGACCATCCAGGTCAACATGGTGAAACCCCGTCTCTACTAAAAATACAAAAAATTAGCTGGGCATGGTAGCTGTAATCCCAGCTACTCAGGAGGCTGAGGCAGGAGAATTGCCTGAACCCAGGAGGTGGAGGTTGCAGTGAGCCGAGATTGCGCCATTGCACTCAAGCCTGGGTAACAAGAGTGAAACTCCATCTCAATTAAAAAAAAAATAAGTGCAGTCATCACTGATGAGCATGGCTTCTCTATCAGGGAGTATATCCCCAGAGCAGGAGAGACCAGGAAAGGGAAGGAGTTAGGGAGAACTAGCAGCCATCGAGAACTAGCGAACTTCCTCTATCTTGCAGGGCCATCCCTACGAATGTATCTCAGGATGCATTCTTAGAGGCCTAAAGGGCTACCTGGAGGTGGAGAGGAGTAGGGAAGAAGAAATTACCCCTTGACTCCTACATCCCATGGGTTAAGAGTTCATCCTGGGGTGGAGTAGGTAGAGAAAAACAACATCTCCAAGTCTCAAGGTGCCTGACGCTTCAGCTTCAACAGAGAAACTCTAGGACTTGATACAAGAGGCTCACAGCATTGGACATGGGAGAGACACGGTCAGGTTGAGCCAGCATACAGTTGGTCAAAATCCATATAGTGTAAATAGCCAGGGCCCAGTGCCAAATGAAAATGCAGGGCCCCTTGTTCCAAAATGATTACAAGCTTCAAAATGTCTATGGCAGAGCATTCCACAAGCGTGGAGCCCTTCAATCCCAGGGCCCTATCCAACTGCACTAGCCACATAGCCATGAAGGAAGCTCTGCCACTGGGCAACTGATCACCACAGGGGCAGCTGGGCCAGAACAAAAAGCCCTGAAGACAGGTAGACAGGTGAGGCTGAGAGCACCTGAAGTGGCTTCTGAGATGGGTTCAATGCAAGGCTTGATGAAAGGGTGAGAGGAGACAAGCTCAGAGGACAGGGTGGGGCTAGAATGTGCTGGGACTTGGAGAAATTGGTTTCTGTTGTGTATACAGAGCACTTACAGAAGTTAGCACCTGTGACAGCAGCCTCTAGGCTGCCTGTGTTATATAAAAGGTTAGCAGTCCAGGGAGTAATCTAGTTCTCATTTGGTAATGGGCTCGGGGAGGCCATTAGCTGCTACCTGGGGACAGAGGAAATGGGAGGAGGAAAGTAGGGGTCATTCCCATTAGTTCTTCCCAAGTATCAGGTAAAATCTGGTGCCTTCTGGCTGGTAGTGGACACCTCTGTGTCCGTGGAAGTTAACAAGTAAAAGCTTTGCCTGTGTGCAATAGACAAGGGGGATGGCTCTCATTTGCAGCTGGGCTAGAATATCTCTAAAGTAAGAGTTTCATTTCCTACTGGAGTACTTTCTCCATTATCCAGCTGAGCAAGGCTCTGTTGCCCTCCCCCCGTCCTCCGCCTCCACCCACTTGGTACCAGGCAGTGGCAATCTTATTATCTGATTGCACAAGGACTCAGCCATGGATCACTTGTTCGATTTTTCATAGCCGGGCAGCTTCTTATCTTTTAAGGGTTGGTCCTCATTTTTCATTCTATTTCCAACCTTGCATCAGCCCCTAAGATGCGATATTCAACACTGTAGTCCTAATAAGATTCTGAAGTTCCCTCCAGCATGTTAGGATCTTGATCTTCTGGGCCCACTCCAAGCTGTGATATCTTTAATTCACACCCATCATTCTTGGACGAGGTCCCAGTCCCCCTTCTCCATATCGCAGCTCCTCTGAAGCTCACCCTAGTCTCATGAATGGGAACTAGTTATCTCTAGTTCAATGAAAGTACGGCCTTCATCTTCAGGGTTAGGCATTAGCCACTCCCAAAAGAAGACGGTCACATAGTTCTAATCCCCTCCCTCTCGATAATTCTATAATTTAGATTTAGGTTATATGCAAGCTTGGGATCCTGAGGCCCAGACAAGACTACCAGGTTGCTGGGACAAACAGGACCCTGGCATCATCAGGCTGTTGAGAGCCTTGTGGCAGGTGAGAGCCGTTTTGTTCTTTGAGACCTATATCATATACCAATGCCTTTCACCTCAGACCCTTTATAGGAACCTCATGTCATTCCCAGTGTTTATGGGTCTCCTCCTCTCTGGTACCAGACCTGCCTCTTCCACTATAATAGAATACTCACCACTAATTTCCACCAAAGCCCGTGTGGTTCTCGTAAGGTCAGCCTCCACCTGTTATCCCCACTGCTCATTGCTGCCCATCTGTTTGGCTACTTCAACAAGCCCTACTGCCAAAATTGGGTCTGGGATGGATGCAGACCCTATGCCTGGGCTTCCCAGGTGTCCTTTCTGGAGCCAGCCCCTGTGGCTGAGCCAATTTCCCCAGCTACTACCGTACCTGGCCCCAGCTTGTTCCCCATGCTTATAGAGCCTGTGCTGTCAAGACATCAGCATGCCAATTTCCAAGCCCATCTAAGCATAGGTAGAAACCTTTCTTCCTGGAATACTTTGTTAATCGTATCCAACACCAAGCACAGAAATCCGGGAGAGAGAGAGAATTAATGGGAGCAGGAACTCCATCAGCATCGCCAGCTGTGGATTTTATTTGGCTTTATTCATTTATTCATATTTTAAAAATACTGATTGGCCAAGCTCCCCATGCCAGACACTAGAAAATAGCAGTAAACAAGAGAGATTCTGTCTTCATCACTCCTGGAATCTAGTAGGCAGAACAGACTTTCAACAGAGTCACACAAGGAAATACACAGCAATTACATTCGCGGTGGATGCTAGCAAAACCTGCATAACCCTGGATCATAAAACACAGAGGGATCCACCGCTGACTAGCCCTTCATTATCCTCCACTGACATAACAAGGGGATTTCAACTGAAATTCTCCCGGATTCACAAATTTTGTGGCATTATTTCCCACTGTTCTTAACTTTGATACAGGCATAATTTTATGGTTCAAATAAAAATAAAAAGCAAACTACAACCTTCTGATCACTGCCATCAGCTCTATTAAATGCTTTGAGCTCCTTGAAAAGAGGGTGGAAAAAGCAGAAGAAAACCCTCTGGATAGATAGCTGCTAAGCATTGTTTGATGACTGTAGTTCACGTTACAGAGGTGAGCACAGGAGCCAGCAAGCAGAAGTCAGGCGCCTTTGGGATTTCACAGGCTGGAGACCCCATGCATTTTTCTAATTCAAATAGGATAAGCCTCAGAGGCCCTCAATGCAAGATGGGTTTTAAGTGTTTCCAAGCTTCCTGAGAAAGATAAAGCCCGCCTTCTTCATCAGAATGATTCAACTGTGGTGCAACTGCTTAGCAAGGGAATGGGGAGGGCTTGCGGGACTCTCGTAGCTCCTCCTACCCACCCTGAAGATTTGCTTGTACCCTGAGCACACGCAACTTTCTTTCTGGGCCTCTCCACATCTTGTCTACCCAACACCAGCTCCCCATGCCTCAAATCCCACACCGCAGACAACCTCCTTTCCTCAACCTGCCTGCTGAAGCACCTCTTCCCCACTCCCTTACTCACAAATCCTAATTTCCTCAGTCAGACCTGCCCCTGGTAGGAGCCAGGAAAGCAATCAATCCCAGGAAACTAATTTGAGCCACTGACATACCCCTAGGCTGTTTTCTTTTTAAAAAGGAGTGTCGCCTGAGTTCTGGTCTCAGCTTGCCACTTATTATGTGTGATCTTAAGCAAGCCTCCTGCTTTTAGTAGCTGCAGGTTACTCATCAGTAAAACAGAAGAGGTAACATGGTCCAGTGGCTGAGAGTCTAGCTTCCTAAGTTTGAATCCCAACTCTGCCACTCCCTAGCTGTGAGATCTCAGGCAGATTACTAAAACTCTTCCTACCTTAATTTCCTCATCAGCAAAATGAGGATAGCAGTAATATCTACTCCAGAGGGTTTGATGAGGATTTAATGATACGTAAATATAAAAGCTCTTGGGCGAGTGCTTTTGCTTTAAGCACTATATAAGGATTTGCTATTCGTAATAATGCAATTATTATTATTACATGCACTGAAGGATGAATGGGCTAACCAAATGTGAGAACTGCTGGAACAACGTGCTGTGTACTCCAAGGGCAGGGAGAGATCTCAGAACCTGAGATCAGTGTGTGGATGTCTTGGGAGGAAAGGAGCAAGAGAACTGAAGGGATAAAAACCGTAGTCAGGGACGGATCAGCAGAGGTCAGAGATGGAACAGACCCTATGCCTCTTGAGGGTAGGACTGTGCCTATGCTGTGGTCTAATGTGTGTGCCCCCTCCCAAAATTCATATGTTGAAATCTTAACCCCCAAGGTGATGATATTAGAGGTGGGGTTTGGGGGAGGTGATTAGGTCATGAGAGTGGAGCCCTCCTGAATGGGATTAGTGTCTTCATAAGAGAACTTGCGTCTTCCACTCTGTGAAGACACAGCTAGAAGGCACCATCTACGAACCAGAAAGCAGATCTCACCAGACACTGAATTTGTTGGTGCCATGATCTTGGATTTCCCAGTTTCTGAAATGGTGAGAAAAAAAAATTGTTGTTTAGAAGCCAACTGGTCTAGGGCATTCTGTTGTAACGGCTGAATGGACTAAGATGGTCTATTTTTACCACTATTCAATCCACAAAACTCAGAGTAGGGCCTGGCATATAGTTAATAGACATGGAAGAAAGGAAGGGAAGGAGGAAGAGAAAGAGGAAAAACAGGGAGGAAAAGGAAGTGAAAGGGAGGAAGGGAGGGAAAGAGGAAGGGAGGGAGGGAGCTGTCCTTCATAGTTTGGTGATGGGAGTGGGCAGTTTAAAAGGGATGATCACTGAATTTGATAAAGTGAGTGAAATAGAAGAAAGTACTTGTGAAAGAAAAATAAATCTTGGGGCCCCAAAATCAGTAAGCTAAAGGGAAAAGTTAAGTCGGAAACTGCTTAGGGCAAACCATCCTTTCACTCTATTCAAAGTCAACCATCTGCTCACTGAGATAAAACGTATAACTGATTGCCACCTTTGCTTTGGAAAGGCTAATCAGAAACTCAAAAGAATGGAACCAGTTGTCTCTTATCCACCTATGACCTGGAAACCCCCTCCCCACTTCCAGTTGTCCCGTCTTTTCCGGAACAAACCAGTGTTTAGCATATGTTGATGGATGTCTCCTGTCTCCCTAAAATGCATAAAACTAAAGTGTGCTCTGACCACATTGGGCACATGTGGTCAGCACCTCCCGAGGCTGTGTCACAGGCACATGTCCTCAACCTTGGCAAAATAAACTTTCTAAAAAATCTCAGACCTGTCTCAGATTTGAGGGGGTTCACATACTGGACGTGCCAGCCTCACAGGCATCAAAATCCTTCAAGATGATGGTAGGACTGAATGTGGCAAGGAAGCCCATGAGTCAGGAGCTTCAAGAATGTGGAGGAGGAACCAGGAGGTTGAGAAAACAGCCAGGAGAAGAGATAGACAGTGGTGGAGCTGCTGAGAGGCACGAGCCTCGGAAGGGCTTCTACATAAGGATGCAGGAGTAAGGATGGAGCACGTGCAATCAGGAGAATGTTGTCTAGCACATGGTGAAACATGCAGCTCCCCATGGGGAGGGCAGGTAAAGTGGTGTCTTTACGGGAAGGCAGCCCTCAGCAAAGAGCAGAAAAGCAGAGAGAGCAGTCAGGGAAGCAGGATGTGTTTCCAGTATAACAGCCAGCACAGGACAGTCACAAGTTATATTTGTGAGCACATAAGCTTGCTTCAGTTTTATACTGCCTATAATTTATTTTAACAAGCCTCTATTCCCAGCTGACAGTAAGAAAATTATATTTAGCCCAATGCAGTCCACACAGTCCTGTCTAGTAATTTATCCAGTCACTTCTGCTTTAAGACTTAGTCATATCTCAGATGTATCACTATTAATATTATCAGTTCTTAGAACATAAGCTGTATGAGGGCAAGGATGAACTGATTTGATTTACCCCTGTATTCACAGCACCTGGAAGGGTTCCTGGCTCCTAGTAGGTGCTCGTTAAATAGATGACTGTCCAGTTCAAAGCCCCTTGCTGGATACACACTCTGTTCCCAAGCAATAGTGGTCTTCATGCTGCCCACTGCGTCATGGCAAGGAGTGTGTGACTTGACCCTGGCATGCCAGCTGCTGCATCTGTTGCAGCAGATGGTTCCTGGGCTCCCAGGAGCGACATCTATGCAGCTTCCTGTCCTGGGTAATCAAGCCACAGCAATGCCCTTCCTTTCCTGAAGATGCTAGTGCTGACTCCACCAGGAAGTATGGTAGGATGGTGAGCCAGCCCTGTCCCTACTAAATTCCATGGCTCATCCAGGCCCTTACAGATTACTGTATCACTTATCTCTCACCACACAGTGTTGCAGAACAAACTACCTCCAAACTCGGTGGCTTACAATAACAGGAGTTTATACTACCCAGTTCTGCAGGCCAACGAGGTGGTCTTGCCTCAGGTTGTGGGCCATGTGTGTTTCACTTTCCTGGAAAGGCAGTCTTTCCAGTCAACCCAGCCCTTCTCAGGGCAACAGCAGAAGGAGGGAGTGGAAACACACATGTGCACATGCACACGTGCACACACATGATGGTTCTCCAGGCTCAGAATTCTGCCCATTACTCTCACCCACGTCCCACTGGCTAAGGCAAATCGTATGGCCATCTCCACATCAATGGGGTATGGAAAGAGACCCCGACCCCCCCCCCAGTAGGAATAACCCCAAAGTCTCCCGACAAAGGGCGCGGATATAGAAGGGGTAAAATATTGGGCATGATTGTGCAGCTGATGGCAGCAACCCTGTCAGTCCACCTTGTGGGGACTCAGGCATTCCTGGGCACTGATCTCTCTCTCCACCTCTCTGTCCACCACCATCTCCATGGCTGCTGGGTCCCGTTCCTTAAGGACGTCTGTGTGAGCCACTAGCTTGCATTTAGGATCTTGGCAGGAAGCAGACACTCTGGCCAACTTTGGAACATCCGCCCTTCATGGGGAAGCATGGGTCCCCAACCCCTGTCCTGTCAAAGTGGGAAGGAGTTGCACTGACTTCCCTCCAATACCATCCCCTCTCTGCCTGCAAAATTGCTTCACTGGCGCTCTGGGGAAATGAGACAGAACCAGCCATTCTGGGTTTCCTGGTGGCTTCTATCTGACACTCCACAGGGTCTCGTTTTAGGTTAGTCTTGGGGACACTGGCATCTTCCTTGTTGGTGACCTAAATAAAAATGACGAAAAGAAATACAACTCATAGTTCAAATTATTGTCACACTTCTTTACCCTAGGTACCTAGGTTTCAGTGAAGAAAGAGAAAAGACTGAGGATGGCAAGAGAAAGCACAGAGATGAAAACACTGGTGGGGGAAATAATGCTCTCTCACAGTTTAAAGGGGACTTAAGTAAGAAAACGTTGGTGTTCAGTAAATATTTGTTTGATTTTCTTAAACTTTTAATTCGTTCTACCTCCACTAAAAAGAGCTCTGGCCAAAAACACCACTGGGCAACTTTAGAGAAAAATAGCAGCAGTAGGGAGTGTGGTCTGAGAATGATAACTTGCCAGTAGATAGGGGGAATTTAGCCAAAGGGAAAAAATAGCGTTATTTATCTTAGACTTTTATAAGCACCAACCTGGCCCAGGCACAATTTTTCAAGTGACACACACACACACACACACACACACACACACACACACACCACATGAAGAAAGCCTATTATTATCCAAAGCAAGTAAATGTACTAAGCAGATTTCTCACTGAAAGGAAATGGCATGAAACGAAGAAAAACCAATGATGCCTAGAAATTTTGATTAATAAAAGCACAAAGCTGGCTAACTTTTGGTCTTTCATGTCTATATCAAAATTATGATAAATAGCACACATTAGGTGGGCCGTAGGCATAAACAGTGCTTTGCCCTCCATATAAAAAGATGAAGTCCTAACCCACAAGCAGCGTTTCCTACTACTAGAACCCAAGCCCACCCTATCAGGCACAGAATCCTGGGAAGAGACCATTTAAGAAACTGAAATGTGACATGCCTTATGCTCAAGGTGAGGGGAAGGACTGGGATGTCCAGAGCATTTCAGGAAAGGGAAACAGCTATGCAAAGGCACTGAGGTAAGGGTGACACAGAAGAGTCAGGAAACCAAAAGGCCAGGATGCCTGGAACACTGTCAGCAGGATGGTTAGTGCCAGGAGGTACAACTGTGGAAATATCAATGGCTGGACCATGCTGTGCCTTGGAGGACACATTACTTACTACTTGATTGATGCCACCAGCTTTCAGCTCATTTTAACTCATCTGCTAAGCAGATGTGATTGGCATACACAGAGCCCAATCAATAATGAGATCTTTCCCAATTCATGTTACTAGACTCTCTTCCTTTTTGTTTTCTTTACTTACATCCTAAGCAGTCTCTAAAGCTATGCTTTGAAAAACTATATATTTATCACAATCTGTTGGCCATGAAATAGATTCCTAACAAAAGCACAGATTTCTTTTCTTAATCCTGTTGGACAACTGAGGGATTAAGGTCTATCCCAAAGACTAGCTTTTCACCAAATCTGTTTTCCTTTTATCCTGGGACAACAGCTAGACTATATTTCTCAGCCTTCTTTAGAGTTAGTTGGAGTCATGTGACTGAGTACTGCCAATGGAATGCAGGCAGAAGGGATGTATGTCCTATCCAATCCTAGCCCATAAAAACTTCTCTCTATTCCCCTGTCTGCTGGCTGGACCTCAGTGTCTGGGAAAACCCTTGGAAGTCAGCCACTGGACATGGCAAAACCACCATCAGCCTGGGTCCCTGAATGACTGAGTGGAGCAGAGCTCATTCCTATCCATGCCCTACCTTTGATTTGACTTCATGTGAGGATGAAAGAAACCTTTATTGAATGAGCCATTGAGCTTTTGGAGTACACATATTATACCAAATAATGGTGCCTTAACTATATCTGGAATTTGACCTATTTCCTAAATGACAGTTTGCATTAACTTTTCCCTATTTGGAACTACAGAAAGCAAGACTTATTATTTTCAAAATCCTCTCTTGAAGAGAAGGTAAAACACTATACTTGTTGGAACAGCAGAAGCATAGTTATGCAAGCTGGAATCATGGCAATCTGGCTGTCCCTTCTGGAATCTGCAGTTAATAATGCCTTGGAGATATTGCAGATTCAGTTCCAGACCACTGCAATAAAGCAAGTATAATAAAGTGAGCTACACATGTTTTTTGTTTCCTAGTGCATATAAAATTTATGTTTATACTATACTGTAGTCTATTAGGTGTGCAATAGCATCTGAGAAAACAGCATACATATCTTAATTTAAAAATACTTTATTGCATGACAAAGATCTAATATGCAGAAGCTACAAGGAACTTAAACAAATTTATTAAAAAATATATAAAGAACCCCATCAAAAAGTGGGCAAAGGATATGAACAGACACTTCTCAAAAGAAGACATTTAAAGGGCCAATAAACATGGAAAAAAGCTCAACATCACCGATCACTAGAGAAAATCAAATCAAAACCACAATAAGATACCAACTCATGCCAGTCAGAATGGTGATTATTAAAAAGTCAAGAAACAATAGATGCTGATGAGGCTGTGAAGAAATAGGAATGCTTTTACACTGTCAGTGGGAAGATAAATTAGTTCAATCATTGTGGAAGAAAGTGTGGCAATTCCTCAAGGATCTAAAACCAGAAATATCATTTGACCCAGCAATCTCATTACTGAGTATATATCCAAAGGCATATAAATCATTCTACTTTAAAGACACAAGCACACATATGTTTACTGCAGCACTGTTTACAATAGCAAAGACATGGAACCAAGCCAAATGCCCATCAGTGATAGACTGGATAAAGAAAATTGGTACATATACACTGCAGGATATTATACAGCCATAAAAAGGAATGAGATCATGTTTTTTGCAGGGACATAGATGAAGCTGGAAGCCATCATCCTTAGCAAATGAACACAGGAACAGAAAACCAAACACCACATGTTCTCACTTATAAGTGAGAGTTGAACAGTGAGAACACATGGACTCAGGGAGAAGAACAACACACACTGGGGCCTGTGGCAGGTGGTAGGAAAGGGAAGGGAACCTAGATGACAGGTTAATAGGTGCAGCAAACCACCATGGCACACGTATACCTATATAACAAACATGCATGTTCTGCACATGTATCCCAGAACTTAAAGTAAAATTAAAAAAAAAAAAAGATAACAGTCAGAAACTGAAAACTACAACCTCAAGTAAAGCTATGATTAGTACAGAACCTTGTTTTTGCTTAGAGAGGAAAAAACAAGTAGAGTGGAAGTGTCTGAAGACAAGCTGAATAAATATGGGGAAAATGTGATAACGGTTATTGATAGGTTATTCAATAAATCGTTTTGGAAGAAAAAAAATACTTTATTGCAAAATCTGCAAATGAGCCATTATCTTTTTGCCTCGATGTTGACTGATTGATCAGGTACTGGTTGAAAGCTGGGGTGGCTGTGGCAATTTCTTAAAATAAGGCAACAATAAAGTTTGTCATATCCGTTGACTTTTTTTTTTAACAAAAGAGCTCTCGGTAGCATGCAATGCTATTTGATAGCATTTTACTCACAAGAGAACTTCTTTCCAAACTGGAGTCAATCCTCTCAAACCCTGCCGCTGCTTTATTAACTAAGTTTTATACAATATTCTAAGTTATTGTTGTCAACTCAACAATGTTCACACATCTTCACCAGGAGTGCATTCCATCTCAAGAAACCAACTTCTTCGCTTGTCCATCAGAAGCAACTCCAAATTTGTAAGGTTTTGTCATGAGATTGCAGCATTTCAGTCATATCTTCAGGATCCACTTCTAATTCTATTCTTTTACTATGTCCAATACATCTGCAGTTACTTCTTCCACTGAAGTCTTCAAACTCTCAGTCATTCATGAGGGTTGGAATCAAGTTCTTCCACATTCCTATTAATTATTGATATTTTTATCTCCTCCCATGAATCATGAATGTTTTTAAAGAACGGTGAATCCTTTCCAGAAAACTGTCAATTTACTTTGTCCAGATCCATTAGAGGAATTGCTGTCTATGGAAACCACAGCCATAGAAAATGCATTTTTTAAATAATAAGACTTGAAAGTCAGAATTACTTTCTGATCTACAGGCTGCAGAATGGACATTGGCCTGAAAACAACATTAATCTCTTTATGAGTCTCCAACAGAGCTCTTGGGTGATGAGGTGCATTATTAATGAGCAGTACTATCTTGAAAAGAGTCTTTTATTCTGAGTGTCAGGTCTCAAGAGTGAGCTTAAAATATTCATAAATCATGCCATAAACAGATGTGCTATCATCCAGGCCTTGTTGTTCTATTTCTAGAGCACAGGAAGAATAGATTTAGCATAATTCTTAAAGGTTCTAGGATTTTCAGAATAGTAAATGAGCATTGGCTTTAAAGTCACCAGCTACATTAGCTCTTAACAAGAGAATCAGCCTGTCATTGGAAGATTTGAAGCTAAGCATTGACTTCTCCTCTCTAGCTATGGAAGTTCTAGATGGCATCTTCTTCCAATAGAAGACTGTTTCATCAACCGTACATGGAAAATCTATTGTTTAGTGTGGCTGACTGAATTATCTTAACTAGATCTTCTGGGTAACTTTCTACAGCTTCTACATTGGCACTAGCCTTACAATTTGATGTTGTGCACACAACTTCTTTACTTAAACAGCATGAACCAACCTCTGCTAGCTTCATACTTTTGTTCTGCAGCTTTCTAACCTCTTTATGAACATACTCAGTATGATAAAAGCCATATATGACAGACCCACAGCTAGCATCATACTGAATAAAAAAAGACTGAAAGCTCTTCCTCTACTATCTGGAACATGACAAGAATGCCCACTTTCACCACTATTATTCAACACAGCACTGAAGTCCCAGCTAGAGCAATAAGACCAGAGAAAGAAATAAAGATCATCCAAATTGGAAAGGGAGAAATCAAATTATCCTTGTTTACAGATGGCATAATCTTATATTTGGAAAAACCTAAAAATTCCACAAGAAAACTATTAGAACTGATAAACAAATTTAGATAAGTTGCAGGATACAGAATCAACATATGAAAATCAGCAGATTTCTATATGTCAGTAATGAACAATCTGAAAAAGAAATTTAAAAAGTAATCCCATTTGTAATAGTCACAAATAAAATTAAATACCTGGGAATTAACAAAAAAAATGAAAGATCTCTATAATGAAAACTACAAAACACAACTTCTGATGAAAGAAATTGAAGAGGACATTAAAGAAATGGAAAGATAGTCCATGTTCATAGCTTAGAAGAATCAATATTATTATTATTATTATTATTTGAGACGGAGTTTCGCTCTTGTTACCCAGGCTGGAGTGCAATGGCATGATCTCGGCTCACCACAACCTCCGCCTCCTGGGTTCAGGAAGAATCAATATTATTAAAATAAAATGTCCATACTACCCAAAGCAACCTACACATTCAATGCAATACCTATCAAAATACCTATGACATTCTTCTCAGAAATAGAAAAAAAAATCCTAGAATTTGTATGGAACCACAAAAGACCAGAATAGGCAAAACTAACCTAAGCCAAAAGAACAAAACTAGAGGGATCACATCACCTGACTTTAAATTATACTGCAGATGTATAGTAACCAAAATAGCATGATACTGGCATAAAAACAGACACCTAGTTACCAATGGAACAGAACAGAGAACCTAGAAACAAATCCATCCACCTGCAGTAAACTTTTTGACAATGGTGTCAAGAAAACACACTGGGGAAGACAATCTCTTCAATAAATGGTGCTTGAAATAAAGGATATCTACATGGAGAAGAATGAATCTAGACTCTTATCTCTCACTATATACAAAAATCAAATCAAAATCTATTAAAGACTTACTAAAATCTAAGACCTCAAACTAAGAAACTACTACAAGAAAACATTAGGCGACCTGTGGTGGCTCACACCTGTAACCCCCGCATTTTGGGAGGCTGAGGCAGGTGGATCACCTGGGGTCAGAAGTTTGAGACCAGCTTGGACAACATGTTGAAAACCCATCTCTACTAAAAATACAAAACGTTAGCCGGGCATGGTGGTGGGTGCCTGTAATCCCAGCTACTTGGGAAGCTGAAGCAGGAGGATTGCTTCAACCCAGGAGGCAGAGGTTGCAGTGAGCCAAGATCACGCCATTGCACTCCAACCTGGGTGACAGAGTGAGACTATGTCTCAAAAAATAATAATAATAATTAATTAATTTAATTAAAAGGATCCATCAGAGAAACTCTCCAGAACATTGATCTGGGCAAAAATTTCTTGAATAATACCTCACAAGCACATGCAACCAACACAAAAAATGGACAAATGGGATTACATTAAGTTAAAAAGCTTTTGAACAGCAAAGGAAACAATCAACAAAGTGAAGAAACATGCCAGAGAATGGGGAAAAAAATCTGCACACTATTCATCTGATGAGGGATTAATGACCAGAATATATTAAGAGCTCAAACAGCTCTATAGGAAAAAAATCTAATAATCTAGTTAAAAATGTGCAAAAGATTTGAACAAACATTCCTCAAAAGAAGACATAGAAATGGCAAACAGACATATGAAAAAGTGCTCAACATCACTGATCATCAAGGAAATGCAAATCAAAACTACAATGAGATATCATTTCACCCTGAATAAAATGGCTTATGTTCGAAAGACAGGTAATAACAAATGATGGTGAGGATAAAGAGAAAAGGGAACTCTCATACACTGTTGGTAGAAATATAAATTAATACAACCACTATGAAGAACAGTTTGGGGATTACTCAACAAACTAAAACTAGAGGTACAATATGATCCAGCAATCCCACTGCTGGGTATATACCTAAAAGAAAGGAAATCTGTGTACTGAAGAAATATCTACACTCCCATGTTTTATCCAGCACTGTTCATAATAGCCAAAATGTGGAAGCAATCTAAGTCTCCACCAAGAGATGAATGGGGTACTTTTACACAATGGAGTATCATTCAACCATAAAACAAATAAAATCCTGTCATCTGCAACAACATGGTCATTAGGTTAAGTGAAATAAGGCACAGAAAGACAAACATCACATGTTCTCATTTGTAGAATCTAAAAACCAAAGAATTAAACTCATGGAGATAGGGAATAGAAGGATGGTTGCCAGAGGTTGGGAAGGGTAGGAAGGGTTGGAGTAAGCTGGGGATAGTTAATGGGTACAAAAAGAAATAGTTAGAAAGAATGAATAAGACCTAGTATTTGATAGCACAACAGCGTGACTATAGTTAATAAAACTTTGATTGTACAATTTAAAATAACTAAAGGGGTATAATTGGGTTGTTTGTAACACAAAGGATAAATGCTTGAGAGGCTGCATACCCCATTTTACATGATGTGATAATTACACATTGCATTCATATATCAAATTATCTCATGTACCCCATAAATACATACACCACCTGTGTACCCACAAAAATTAAAAGTTAAATCCCTGGCACAGAGTAAAAATTCAACAAATGGTCACCATTGTGGCCTTAGAGTCAGTGGATACCCTTTGACCTGTTCATCATGTCATGATTTTGTATGTACAGTTTTCATCCTTGTTTTATGTTTTGATTCAGCCAGCTACCTCAGCATAGGTAGCTGGTTTCCTACACACTCTACACTTCTTATGACCTTGAGTCCCTAGGGAAAAACTCTAGAGCTGTGCTATCTGGTATGGTAGCTGCTAGCCTCATATGGCTATTTAATTTTCCATTTAAATTAATTAAAATAAAATTAGAAATTCAGTTCCTCCATTGCACTAGCCACGTTTCAAGCTCTCAGTAACCTGATGTGGCCAGTAGCCACCATATTGGATAGCACAGAAAGACAGCATTTCCCCCATCATGGAAAGATCTATCAGACAGCACTGGGCGAAAAAGGATTACATAGAACTATGAGCTATTTTCCAGCATTCCCAAAGGCCTACTGAAAACTCTATATTTACTCACAATGAGACTGCCCAGGTTAGCTAAAACACCCGGGGTACTACTTTCAGCTGGAACTGTAACAGGCTGTGCTGTGAGAACTCTGGTTCATATCCTCCATGGCTACTGATCAAATAGGTAGACTGAGAACGAGCCAGGGCTCTAGGCTTTGCATCTGGACCTGGAGAGCTGACTGTGCAGCAAGTACAGCAGTTAGTGGAGGCAGTGGGCAGGACCTCTGGCTGCAATCCCAGTCCCTGCTATCCTTGTGGTAGAGAGTGTGGAGGAGCCAGGAGCTATAAAGCCCAAGTATGGAGAAGCCAAAGAGGTAGGAGGTGAGATGTGGTGACTGGGGACCAAACCAGGTGTCAGGGATGTGGGAGGGAATCTAGCAGTGGACCCAAGCAGAAGCTGGAACTTGTGAAGACGACTGTGTAAGAGCAGCTCAGCTTCCTGACCCTGTGTACGTTACACAGGCTCCTACAGATAGTGGGCAATGGATCTATATATTACTTGTCAACAAAAATGCGCCTCTAAGAAGTTGTGTTTTTGACTTATAAAAGCGGAGGAACAAGTTAAATATTACTTTATACATGCAGTCTGCTTGTCGGATGTGACTGATATTGCCAGGAGCCCATGAGATCTAGTCTCCTTTTTTCTTACTAAGAGAATCCCAGCTTTGTCTAGTCCGTAGTCATATGCCTAGCTAAAAATACTTCCAAACTCCTCTGCAACTAGGAGTGGCCATGGGACCCACTTCCAGACAATGAGATTTAAGAGTAGGGCTTCTGAGAAAGCTGTAATTTTCCTCATCTAAAAAGTAATGAAAAAAAAATCACTCTTTTTTTTGTGACTTTTTCCCAATGTTTTATGCCTGAAATTCACAAGTGAAGTCCGACTGTGCAGCAGACACCTTGAGGCTGAAAGCCATAACCTAACAAGGGCACATCAGGGTGCTGGATGGAACATGTGTTCTTACTGACTTTGTACATACTCTAAACCACTAACTCTGGACTTCTTATTGCATGCAAAAAAACAAACCCCTATTTGTTGTGTTAGATATAGTAAACCCCAAGTTTCTCTTCAAAGAATCAGTATGTCAGTATGTTCAGCTCTCTTATTCTTTAATTCTCCATTTTAAGGTTTAACTTCCTTGTAGTTTCAGTAAACAACCTTTTCTATCAGTTCTAATCAGTACTTCACACATCTGTCCCTCCGGTCCCCTTCACATCTGTTCCTCTGGTCCCCTGCTCCATCCTGACTCATTCCAGTCACCTGCTACGGTCACCTGCTTTGACCCCTGGTTACCTCCTTTGACCCCTGGTTACCCTGCTCTGACCTGCCTATAACCATCCTTCCCACCAAACTACCCACCCCACCTCGGCTCATACCACTGCTCCCTTTAAAATAGCCAATCAGAATTAGACTAGACTATGTGGTCTAACCCTAGCCAATAGGGGAACAGCTCAGTAGTAGGGGAGACCTCCATCAGGCTTAAAGTACCCCTTCCCCTCCTTGTCCAGGTGTGTGCTCACCATTCTTCCATCTGTGAGCCACATGCTTCTATAGAAGCAAATTGCCTTGCTGAGGAAATTTATATTCAAATGCTACTTCTTTTGCGGCACCGAAAATTTTACTTATAACAGTTGAGGCCAAAGAAATAATGGTTCTTAACATGCGATCATATATCAAAATGTGCCCCTTATGGAGGCAATACTATTAAAAGGAGCCTTTGACAGGAAACGGATACTGCTTTTCTCTGCTTTGTGAGCTCAGATATCAGATTCTGAAGTCAGACTACAGAGTTTGAATACTGGTTCTTCAGGGGTCACTGTCCTATACTAAGTTTTCATGCATATCAAAAAGGCAACTCCTCTAGGCAGATACAGGTCCAGTGGGCCCAAGCTTGGTGAAAAGGTCATATCTTTTAATGAATTTGATAAAGGTTTTGTTCCTCCCAGCAAACTCAGCCTCATAGTAGCATCTATGACTTGTTAACCAGAGAGCTGGCTGGATTTCAGACTCCTGGGCCAGGCATCATTGAGCTGTGAAAAACAACGTGCAGCAGTTAACATAACCACCCAGCCAGCTGCCTGGCCTCCCTCCTGTGTTTTCCATGGCCAGTGGCCATGGTCCATGGGGATTGCCCCTCCTGCCCCCTTGTGCACACCCAGCAGTCAAGTGCGACATCTCCTCCATAGCTCTGGGTTCTTAGATCTTGGTTGGACATTTGTTTTCTCCTTATTTGCATTTTCCTGGGTTTTTGTGATGATCAATGGACTTTAACGAAAAAAAATAAAAACAACCAAAAATATTGAAGAAAAAAAAAAGTCATACCTGGTGGCCATGGGCTCAACCACCTCCCACTTGTGAAGCTTGGGCCAAATTAACAAATTTCCCTTTGCCTCAATTTTCTTATCTAAAAGATGAAGCTAATAATAACATGCTGTCTTTACTTGCTATCATACGCAGTGGGCAAAATATATCAAAATATGTACTTTGTGGAGGGATCAAAGTGAAAAGAGACTTTGGGCTGTGCACGGTGGCTCATGCCTGTAATCCCAGCACTTTGGGAGGCCAAGGAGGGTGGATCGCCTGAGGTCAGGAGTTCAAGACTAGCCTGGCCAACTTGATGAAACACTGTGTCTACTAAAACTACAAAAATGAGCTGGGGGTGGTGGCACACACCTGTAATCCCAGCTACTCAGGAGGCTGAGGCAAGAGAATTGCTTGAATGGAGGTGGAGGTTGCAGTGAGCCAAGATTGTGCCACTGTACTCCAGCCTAGGTGACAGAGCGAGATTCTGTCTCAAAAAAGACAAAAAAAGAAAGAGAGAGAGAGAGAGAGAGAGAGAGAGAGAGAGACTTTGGCAGGGAATCTCACTGGATCATATATTGGGGAACAGATTTGAAGGCTCCTTTGAATCAATGAGTTTAAGCCTCAATTCCTCGACTTCCTCCCTTTCAGAGTTATTTTGCGTATTAAATGAGATACCCGGTATCTATGTCTGCAAGTAGAAAGCATACTACCTACTACTGTTAACAGTGCAATGGCCATTATCATAATTATCACCATCGTCATCACCATCATTTTCCTTCCCTCATAATTTGTTTATAAAACCTTGAAATGTTGACCAGCAAATAAGGACCCAATTATTTTTAAATTTAGAATCCAGTTGAGGCCGGGCGCGGTGGCATAAGCCTGTAATCCCAGCACTTTGGAATGCCAAGACGAGTGGATCACGAGGTCGAGAGATCAAGACCATCCTGGTCAACATGGTGAAACCCCGTCTCTACTAAAAATAAAAAAATTAGCTGGGCATGGTGGTGCGTGCCTGTAATCCCAGCTACTCAGGAGGCTGAGGCAGGAGAAGTGCCTGAACCCAGGAGGCAGAGGTTGCGGTGAGCCGAGATCACGCCATTGCACTCCAGCCTGGGTAACAAGAGCAAAACTCTGTCTCAAAAAAAAAAAAAAAAGAATCCAGTTGAATGATGGCTCACAGCTCTGCCTCCATCCATGTTCACCAGCTCCTCATCTTTCTCAACTAAATCCCAAAGCACTGCTTTGATTCCAAGCATCAGTCTGTCATCTCTGCAGCAGCATCAACTCAGAAATTTTTTCATTGCCAATAGTTCTGTTGAGCCAGCTGAAGAATGAGAACTACTTGTACAACAGCTGTCTCAGTTTATTGTCACATCAGCACAAATAGAAGATTTTCTCCAAGTGAGAAGAAGCAGAGAGTGCTCTGGACCATCATAAAGAAGGAATAAAGGGCTGTGTTGAGTCTGGGAGCTCAGGTCAGTGTTTTGCTGATGAGGAATCAATAAGGCAGGACCAGTGGCTAGAGATTCCTGCTCGGGTTTTAGAGCTGGGACAACAGCTTGATAATGTGGATGGCACCAAGTGGTGGATCCAAGGACAAACAGTGATGTGATTCCTCCTTTTCTCCCCTCACCCTCAGCCATAAGCGTAGGTGTGAAAACAGGTAAAGAGTATCACTGGCAAGATGCTCACTTAGGAAGAGCACCAGCAGCATTGGGGTGGAAGAAAAGCCTAGGAGATGTACATAACCAAGGAGCCCTGGTCCCCTCCACCAACTGCCCTCACCCCAGATGTGGCTGGTATCAGGTCTTCAGAGGAAGGGAGCAGGGACAGAGTGAAGAATGAGGTTGGAAGAAGAGTGAGGAGCCAGGAGGATGGAGATAAACTGAGATGAACTCAGCAGTGAAATTCCACAGTAGCAAAATGGCAAATCTATATCAGAGAGCCGTAATCCCTGCAATGCCTGTCAATGATGCCTCAACATCTTCCCCTCAAATCGTCAACCAAATTTCCATTGCTCACTGATGCCTGGTGTAAGTGGATTCACCTGAGTGAGAACACAAAGAGATGATGAGATTCACAGCTAGTTCCTCACTTTGCTCAGTAGAGGCATCACAGGATGCCTGAGCAGTCCGGAGACAGTGAGCCCCTGGGACTCTGCAGAAACCCAGGGGATGTGCTCTGGACTTCCTTAGGGATTGTCAGGGTTTTGAGTCATTTACATCTTTGAAGGGCAATGGTTTCCAGAGGAGCTCTGGGTTACGCAGCTGGACAGGAATTTGCACATTTCATATTCTGCAAA
The DNA here is from genome assembly GCA_028533165.1 of Leontopithecus rosalia. Lineage (NCBI taxonomy): Eukaryota > Metazoa > Chordata > Mammalia > Primates > Cebidae > Leontopithecus > Leontopithecus rosalia. Next base: position 11,171,639 of record CM052648.1, on the reverse strand, counting down.
CTCTATTTGGAAGGAGGGTGGGGTGCCTCCAAAATGGAGACTCTGAAGATATCCATGCAGATCACAGCTCTGCACTTACAGGCTGCTTGGCCTTGAGCAAGCTCCCTGACCTCTTGGAGTGTCATTTTCATCTAGCACGGTGCCTGGTTCCTAATTGCCCTCAACCACTCTTCAATGACTGTGCAAATAAGCCTGGTGCTGAAGGCAGTGTTTATGCAGAGATAGCTCCACAGGCCCAGCCTGAGGGAAAGCTGTGTGGGGAGGAGGAAAGGCTGAGTGCTGTGTCTATGGGGAGCAAAGAAGAGCAGGGTCCCCTGGCTCTCTGCCCCATGTCATCTAGGGTGGTCTACATTTCACCCCAAATACATAGATATATGTTATACCATGTAAAGGTGTGGAGTAGAGGCAGGGATAATATTGAAAACACTTAACAACAGGTACGGTCAGAATGGACACCATCTGCCATGTTGTGCATCGGCCACATGTATAAGGTATTCGTGCATGCAGGAAATACTGTCTCCATAGGCAGCACATTATGATCACCAGAATGTCAACTCATGGTCTTTGAAGGAAATTGCATGCTGGTCCCTGCTTTACAGACTCACTTAAAACCACGCAATGTTGGAAGTAGCTCTTTTCTCCATGAGCTTCAAACTCCTCACCTATAAAGTGAGTAGAGAATGCCCTGCGGAGCTGATGTCAGGGTGAGGGAAGCAGGGCAGGGTGGAGTCAAACAAGGGAGCAATTTCAGGAGTCTGAGTCTCAGCCCCATCCCTGGGGAAGCTTTGGGGCACAACCAACCTCAGATTCTGATGGAATTTGTCTGGAGACCAAGGAGCTGGGCGTTTTGCACTCATACTGGCCAATTAGTGACTGCAAGGTGTTCCCATTGTGGCATGGACTACCAGGCATGGTGATTCTGCCTGTGCTCTAAGAGACTCTAATACCCGAGAAGAGTCCTCTGACCGTGGCAGTGCAGGTGAGAGCCACAGCAGCAAAACAGTACCTGGGCTGGGGGCACAGAGAGGGTTACAGGGATGAAAGGGGAGGACCACACTACCTGGAGCTCTTATGGGAATCAAGTTAAACAGTATTAATGCATGCCGAGGGGGTTTCATCTTCTCCTCTCTGGGTGCAGTAATGCTGACAACCACTGACATATCTCTCACCAAAAGCCAGGCACTATTCCAAATGCTTCATGTGGATTCACTCATTTTGTTCTCACCTCCAGATGTGAAAACTGGGGCACAAAAAGGGAAAGGAACTTGCTCTAGGTCACACCGCCAATAGGTAGCAAAATCGGTACTTACAGCTGGAAAATCTAGGTCCACAGCCCCTGCTCTTAAACACCATGATATGCTGCATTCAGGTGTGGCCAGGGCCACGCTCCCTCATGTGCTGTCCCATGTGGCATCTGCCTGCCACGTGTGGCTACATAAGTGTCATTTCAAAGATGTTTTTAAAGTTAATGAAACTAAAAAAAGGCAGTCTTTCATTTGAACTAGGCACCTCTAAAATCCCTCATGTAGAAAGTGGCTACCATGTCATATTGAACAGAATACACACAGAGTATTTCCAATAGAAAGTTCTATTGGACATTAAACACATATATAATGTATTTTTTGAGATGGAGTTTCATTCTGTTGCCCAGGCGGGAATGCAATGGTGCAATCTCGGCTCACTGCAACCTCCACCTCCCAGGTTCAAGCAATGCTCCTGCCTCGGCCTCCCAAGTAGTTGGGATTACAGGCGTGCACCACTATGTCCGGCTAATGTTTTGTATTTTTAGTAGAGAAGGGGTTTCACCATGTTGGTCAGGCTACTCTGAAACTCGTGACCTCAGGTTATCTGCCTGCCTTGGCCTCCCAAAGTGCTGGGATTACAGGCATGAGCCACCGCATCTGACCAACATAGTTAGTGAAATAACTAAATACATGTTAGCTATTATTACTCCTGCCACTTCTACTTATTATCTTTGTTGCTTCTATTATTGTTCCTGCTAATACACAGCTGGAAAGAAGCACGAGAGAGTTCATATCACATCACAGATGAGGAAATCAAGGCACAGAGAAACAACTCCACATGAAGGGGACCAAGCCAGAACTCTTGCTCTCTCAATTCCCCGGGCGGCCTCCTTTCCACCAGTCTGCAATAAAACAATTCCATGGCCATTTTAGCACTTCAACTTCAAGCTTTGTCTATGGGGTTTAAATATTCCATCTCTGACCAACTGTGAAACCATGGAAACTGAATGGCAAATTGAAAAGGCAGCAAACAAATTAGCTTGCAAAACCCCACAAATGATATAATCGCTCCAGTATTTAAGCTGCAGATACTCTCTGCATTTCAGCCAAGGCCTTTCTCGATTGCTTTTGTAAGCCTGCACTTGTGTGTTCCATGTTCAGCATCAGCCCACACAATACTGTGGCCAGACTCTGCTTCCGTCCTCAGCTCCACAGATTCAGAGCCAAACTCAAAGGGGTGAAACTTACCCTTGACCCAGTGGGAGACCTTTACCCTCCCATCCTGGGCAGGAAAGGCCAAAAGCACATGAACAGGTCTCCAGTTCCGTTGTTTTATTCCTCCTTGGAAGCTCCAAAAATAAGTAAATAGGAGGGGTATCCTGTGGGGAAGGGAGTAAAATTGGTTAAAGTGGAACAAGGGGGAAATTACAGTAAAAACTAGCCAGAAGCAGAGAGGCATCTGTGGTAGAATATATTCATGGTCCAATTTTTCACCCCTTCTGGTATCCACACCTTTTGCCAATTAAACAGGGTGCCGTATTTCCCACTATGCTAGAGCAGAATTCCTTATCCCTGCAGGATTTTCTTTAACCAGTAGAATGCTAGTAAATGTAACACAGAGTCCTGAAAGGTTCTTGTGAAATAGAGCTCGCTTCTTCTTGTGCCTGTGCCCTCACCATGAGAAGAACATGCCCACACTCCAGAGAAGATGGAAGAGAGGCAACTGGGTGAGAGCTGCCTCAGCTTAGCTAACCCAGATAAGCCCAGATGACAGCAGGGCACCCATTCCTCCCACCCATGCTGACCCAAAAAAGCATGTGTGTGTCCAACCAAGCTCAATAGGGAGCCCACATTAGCCCAGCCAATCCAGGACCAATGCAACAAGACATGTGATCTGTAATAAATGACTTGTTTTAAGCCACTGAATATGGGTGTTATTTGTGACTCAGCAATAGCTAGCTGAGAAAATTAACAGATTCCTTGACTCCTCTCTCCCTCAGAGGCATCCTTGATTCCTCTCTCCCTCACTTCCCACATCCAATCCATCAGCCAGCTCCAAATAAATCTACCCATTTCTTTCTGATTGCACGATCACAAACTTAGTCTATTCCAACATCATTTCTCACATAAACCACCAATTCTCTCTCACCTACACTTGTGCCTACCTCCTATCCATACTCCATACAAAAACCAAGATTCTTTTTACAAAGCAAAATTGAATGAGGTCTCCCCAGACCTAGAGTAGAGATAAATCTGAATAAAAATGTTTGCAATCTACCCATCTGACAAAGGGCTGATATCCAGAATCTACAAATAACTAAAACAGATTTACAAGAAAAAACAAACAAACCCATTCAAAAGTGGGAGAAGGATATGAACAGACACTTTACAAAAGAAGACCTATATGAGGCCAACAAACATATGAAAAAATGCTCATCATCACTGATTATTAGAGAAATGCAAATCAAAACCACATTTAGATACCACCTCACACCAGTTAAAATGGCAATCATTAAAAAATCTGGAGACAACAGATGCTGGAGAGGATGTGGAGAAATAGAAACACTTTTATACTGTTGGTGGGAGTGTAAACTAGTTCAACCATTGTGGAAGATAGCATGGTGCTTCCTCGAGGACCTAGAAATAGAAATTCCATTTGACCCAGCAATTTCATTACTGGGTATATACCCAAAGGATTATAAACCATTCTATTATAAGGATTCATGCACACATGTGTTCATAGCAGCACTGTTTACAATAGCAAAGACCTGGAACCAACCCAAATGCCCATCAACCTTGTCCAACACTGGACAAGGAAAATGTAGCACATATACACCATGGAATACTATGCAGCCATAAGAAACGATGAGTTCATGTCCTTTGTAAGGACTTGGATGAATCTGGAAACCATCATTCTCAGCAAACTGACACAAGAACAGAAAATCAAACACCGCATGTTCTTACTCATAGGTGGCTGTTGAACAATGAAAACACATGGACACAGGGAAGGGAGCATCACACACTGGGGTCTGTTGCAGGGAGTCAAGGGAGGGACAGTGGAGGAGAGTATGGAGGTCGGGGAGGGATAACATGGGGATAAGTGCCTAATGTGGATGATGGGGGGATGGAGGCAGTAAACCACATTGCCATGTGTGTACCTATGCAACAATCCTGCAAGATGTGCACATGTACACCATAACCTAAAGTACAATTTAAAAAAAAAATCCCAGCTCCTAATGATGCCCGCCAGGCTCCTAGAGGATCCATCCCCTGATGACCTCTTCCAGCTCTGCTCATCCCACTCTCCCTGAAGTCTGACCAGCCTTCTTTTAGTTCTTGGAATGTGCCAAACTCTTTCCCGCATTGAGTTCTTTGCACATTCAGTTCCTTCTGCCTGAAATGCTTTCCTCCCTGCTTTTAGCATGGCTAACTCTTTCTCTCCCTTGAGTCTCACCATAACTGTACTTCCCCAGCCGTATTCCTAAAGGATGGTTCCCTCTGTTTTCTCCATCTTAAACTAGCTATCTCTTCCATGGAATTATTGAAACAGGTTATTGTCTTATTCATATGACTGTTTTCTTTATTCATTGACTCAAAAGTTATTTATGGAACTCCTATTACATGCCAGGCATTGTTCTAGGTATTGGGGAGACCACAGTTAACAAGATGGACCAAGTCCTTCCCCTCATGGAGTGCTCCCAATTGGGGATACAGACACTGAACAAGTAATAAATGAATTGTGGCTTATACATCTTGCTCTCTGTGGGGTGTCGTGTCATGCAATCAGGGCAACAGAGTAAACAGGGGAGACTCCATAGGCCTCAACTGCTCTGTTTAGTAGAATTGGCTGCAAGTGAAATAGTGAGAGAAATAAAAAGCATATGCAGGCCCAGAAGCTCTAGGTCAAGCTCTTCTATACAGCATTCAATTTCATCCCTTTGTGATCTCATTCTTATTCTGTTGAACAGTCCCTCTCAGTTCCTCCCCTAATCTTGAACTGACCTGTCTTCAATGTTGCTTACTTCATTTGCACAGGATGTCTCTCATCATTATTTGTATGGGTCCCGATACCTAAGCAACTTAGTATGGGAGATCAGATTCCCATCCCTATTGTGCCCTCTGTTCCATTTGATCAAAGCCCAGCTGTGTTCTTGACTCACCTCACTCTTGTGCTCATCAGAAAATAGACCTCTGCTGGGCTAAAATCTCCTTATTTTTTGTCTATTTCTCCACAAGGTGTTAATGATTTATAGCAGTTCCCATGAGTTCACAGACTTCCCGCATTATATTTCTTCTAGCTCTAGCAAAACTTGATAACTTTACCTTCTCTAATGCAATAAATTTACCTTCTGGTAAATACTACTCCACTTGAGAGATAATGTAATTTTTAATAGTGATAAATGAGATTAAGAAAATAGAGCAAGGTTTCCAGTCCTATGTGTAATAGAAGTGGTGAAAGTGGGCATCCTTGTCTTGCTCCAGATCTTAGAACAAAAGCTTTCAATTTATCTCTGTTTGGTACATCAACCTTGAGTTTGCCATATATGGTTTTTATTGTGTTGAGGCACAATTTTTCTATTCCTGATTTTCTGTGAGTTTTTATCATGAAGGGATGTTGAATTTTGTCAAATGCTTTTACTGCAGCTATTGAAATGATCATATATGGTTTTTGTCTATTTATTTTTTTCAACATAGCACTAGAAGTCCTAGCAAGAGAAATAGGCAAGAGAAAAAAAAAAAGAAATTCAAATTAAAAAGGAAGAAGCTAAATTGCCTCTGTTTGTAAGCAACATAATCTTATATATAGAAAACCCTACCAACCCCACTAAAAAATTGTTGGAACTCACAAACAAATTCTGTAAAGTTGCAGGACACAGTATCAACATACAAAAATCAGTAATATTTTTATACACTAACAGAAGACTATCTGAAAAAAAATTAAGACAACAATCTCATTTATAATAGCTACCAAAAAATACCTAGAAATAAATTTAGCCTAGGAAGTGAAAGATCTCTACACTGAAAACTACAAAACATTGAAGAAAAAAATTAAAGAAGATGCAAATTGGTGAAAAGATAAGCCATGTTCATGGATTGGAAGAATCAGTATTATTAAAATGTCCACACTACCTATTTAAAGATACAATGTAATTCCTTTCAAACTATCAATGACATTCTTCCCAGAAATATAAAGAAATTCTAAAATTAATGTGAAACCAAAAAAGACCCTCAATAGCCAAAGCAATCTTGAGCAAAGAGAAGCTGTAGGCATAACACTACTTGATTTCAAAATATATTACAAAGCTGCAATAGCAGAACGGCATGGTACTGGAAGACAAAAAGACACATGGACCAGTGGAATAGAATAGACCATCAAGAAATAAATCCATGCATATACGGTCTATGGATTTTCTGCAAAGATGCCAAGAGCACATGACAAAGAAAGGACAGTCTCTTCAATAAATAATGTGGGAAAAACTGGATATCTACATGTGGAAGAATGAAATTAGACCCTTATCTATCACCATATACAAAAAATCACTCAAATAAATGGCTATTATTTAAAAAACATAATAAATGCTGGTAAAGATATGAAGAAATGGGAATCTTTAAACACTCTCACTGGAAATGTAAATTAGTTCAGCCATTATGGAAAACAGTATAGAGATTTCTCAAAAAAATAAAAACAGAACTATCATATGGCCCAAGAGTCCCATTCCTAGGTATATATCCAGAGGAAATAAAATCAGTATGTCAAAGAGATATCTGCACTCCTGTTTATTGTAGCAGTATTCACAACAGCCAAAATATGGAGTCAACCTAGCATTCATCAACAGATATATAGATAACAAAAATATGGTACAGACAGACAATGAAATACTCTTTAGCCATAAAAAGGAATGAAATTCTTTCATTTGTGGCAAATGAACCTGGAGGACATTATGTTATGTAAAAGGCGGCAGGCACAGAGAGACAAATACTGTGTACTCTCACTTATACGTGGGAGTTAAACAATTCAAACTCATAGAAGTAGAGAGTAGAATGGTGGTTGCCAGAGACTGGTGGGGAGGAGTAAAAGTGGAAAGGGGAGAAGTTGGTCAACAGGTGCAAAGTTACAGTTAAGAGGAATAAGTTCTGGTGTTCTATTACACAATAGAGGGACTGCAGTTAATAATATTGCATGCATATTTTACTGTTTTATTTTTTACTACCTTTTCTTTTTTGAGACAGTCTTGCTCTGTCACCCAGGCTGGAGTGCAGTGCTGTGATCTCGGCTCTCAGCTCACGGCAACCTCCACCTCCTAGGTTCAGGCGATTCTCCTGCCTCAGCCTCCTAAGTGGCTAGGATTACAGGCATGCATCACCATACCCAGCTAATTTTTGTATTTTTAACAGAGACAGGCTTTCATCATTTGCCAGGCTGGTCTCAAACTCCTGGCCTTAGGTAATCTGCCAGCCTAGGTCTCACAAAGTGATGGGATTACAGGCATGAGCCACTGTACCTGGCCTGCACTGCATATAATTTTTTTAATTTTTATTTTTATTGCATTTTAGGTTTTGGGGTACATGTGCAGAACATGCAAGATAGTTGCATAAGTACACACGTGGCAGTGTGTTTTGCTGCCTTCTGCCCCTTCACCAATATTTGGCATTTCTCCCCATGC
>CM052648.1:11152302-11163230 GCA_028533165.1 Leontopithecus rosalia | reverse complement strand
GAGCCTCGGCAGCCAAATAGTGACTAGACTGCCTCCTAGCTGGGCAGGACAGTGCAACAGATACTCACAAATAAAGCCCTAACTCCCCGAGACAGAGCATCTGAGGAAAAAAAGCGGTTTCATGAGTTCTGCCGCAACAGACTTAAACGTACTTGCCTAGCAACACTGAATGAACAACGGAGCTCACAGATCAGCACTTGAGCTCCTATAAAGTACAGATCGTCTCCTCAAGCAGCTCCCTGACCCCTGTATACCCAAAGAGTCACCTCAAAAAGGACTGATCAGACTGACATTTGGTGGGCATCATTCTGGCACAAAGATAGAAGAAGAAACTGGTAGCATCCCTCACTGTTCTGCAGCTGCTACAGGTGTACCCCAGGCAAGCAGGGCCCGGAGTGCACCTCAGCAGTCTTACAGCACAGGGGCTAGACTTTTAGAAGGAAAACTAAGAAACAGAAATACTTCATCATCAACAATCTGGGCCTCTACTCAGAGACCCAATCAAAAAATCAGCAACTACTCAGATGACAGGTGGATAAATCCACAAAGATGGGAAGAAACCTGCACTGCATATTTTTAAACAGCTAGAGAAGAGGATTTTGAAGTTCTCATTGCAAACAAATGATAAATATCTGAGATGACAAATATGCCAATTAATCCAATTTGATCATTACAAAATGTACACATCTATCAAAACATCACTGCACCCCATAAATGTGTACAATCATTAATTAACAAATGAAAGAAAAAGTGAAGGGTCCTGCAGCTTTTCTCCTCCTCCCCAAGTCAAGCTTCCTACCACCCCTCCGTTTTCTGTCTTCTCCTGAGAGTTAGACTGAATTAACTAGGTGATTCCTCCTCCAGATGTGATCCAGGTTAACATCCAGTACATTCATTAATGTACAGACTAATCTGTTATAATGAATTCACCCCAAATTTCAGCTGGTTAATAAGAAAACAGTTTACTTTTTTCTTATCTAACAAAGACAAGAGGATCAAGCTGACAGAGCAGCTCTGCTCTATGAAGTCATTCAGGGGCCCAGGTTCCTTCTGTCTTCCTACTACATTACCCCCTGGTATTTTGCCTTCACCTCTGTGATCAAAATTGGATCACTACCATGCCCATACTTCAGCCTACATAAAAGAGGAGGCAAGCTGTTTCTTAAAGAAATAACAGCAAGTTACATATTCCATTGGTGAGACTTTCAGAAACTCAGAGAATCTCAGAAATGTTGTCTATAGTTGGGTGGCCATGTACTCTGATAAAACTTGAAGATGTGCTGTTTCTAACAGAAAGAAGGAAGGAATGGATATTGGGAAACAGCTAACTACCTTAGCCACACTCAAACCTTTTCTGATACCCAAACCCTGGCAAGGTACCACTGATCCTGCTGCTTCCCCTCTCTGAAATGTTCCTTTTCTTCTTCTTCACCTATCAAACTCCTCTTCCTGTAGAGTCCAGCTCAAATGAAGCCAGCATCACTCAGCTATTTTGGACCATTTGTGCTGAGGGTTATGGAAGGAGTGTGAGTTCCTGCACTCTGAAGTGTTCGCCAGGAGATGGTGTAGATAAAGCATCAGCACATTGCCTGACTCCATAAGGGAGTGAATGGATAGTGTGTTCTCAATAAATGAGCAATGTCGTTACCGCTATTGTTCTTTTCCCAAAGTTTTCCTGGGAAGAGGCTGTATGTACAGCAGAACAAGCACCTGCTTGAGGCTGTATGTACAGTAGACTGTTGCTTGAATCTGTATCTATCACTTTCTCACAATGTGACCACAGACCTGTGCTTAGCCTTTCTAGGACTCTGTTTCCTCATCTGTTAGATGGGAATAATAGCAGTGCTACCTTATAGAGATAATATATTCATTAAATTACATGATCTATGTAAAGCATTTAGTACAGTGCCTGCAAAGAGAGTTTCAATGAATGGTAGTTTTTCTAATTTAGCCATCATCGTTCTCCTCATCAGGGAAACATAGCCATGTGTATTGACCAGGTGTGCATTTAGCTGTAGAATAACAGAACCCTGTAACAAAGACCCTGAAAGATGGGAGTTCATTTGACTTCCAAATCAATGAGCCCAGAGCTGGACAGGGCTACAGAGAGACTTGGGAATGCCTCAAGGACCTGAGCTGCTTCTCTCTTTTCTCTTTACCATCACTAGTGTGGGGGCTTTTCTCCTTGTCTATGTCACTCCTAGCCACCAAATGATGGCTGTGCCTGTAATACGAGCATATTTCAAACCAGAATTAACTGGGTGATTCTTCCTCCAGATGTGATCAAGCTGAGATCCAGTGATTAATGTACAGACTAATCTGTTAAAACAAAGAAGCCCCCAAAATTCAGCTGATTAAATAAGAAAACAGTTTACTTCTTTCTTATCTAACAAAGTCAAGAGGTCCAAAAATGAAAACAGGAGACTTGCCAGTCAAGCCCCTTCCTAGTTATCAGGGAAACTAATGCTTCCCTGGGTGCCTCATCCCACAAACCTCCATTGTGCTCTCAGTGGTCAGAACTGTGCCATATGTCTGCCCCTAAGTATCAGGCAGCTGGAAGAGGAGGTTGTGAGTGGGAGTTGGGTCAGCCACCAACAGTGACTGTTATGGGTTAAATTATGTGCCCCACAAAGCTATGTTCCGGTTCTAACCTCTGATGCATGTGAACGTGACCTTATTTGGAACTAGGGTCTTCATAGATGTCATTAGTTCCTGGTGTAGGGTAGGCCTTTAAGGCAATATGACTGTGTTCACATAAGGAAAGAGGGGCACAGGGAAAAGACAGCCATGCGACAATTAAGGTGAAGATTGGAGAGATGCTGCCACAAGCCAAGGAATGCCAAGAGTCATCAGAAGCTGAAGCAAGCAAGGAGGGGTCCTCCCCTGGAGATTTTGGTGAGAGCATGGCCCTGCAGAAATCTTGATTTGGGGACTTCCAGCCTCCAGAACTGCGAGAGAATAAACTATTGTTATAAGGCATCCAATTTACAACGTTGGCTACAGCAGCTTTCAGAAATAAACACAGTGACACTGCCACAACCAATCACAACACATCACACTGTGACTAGTACTAAAATTGAGGGTTGTATTAAGCAGACTCCATTAAATCATTCATTCATTCAGGACACCACAGTCTGACCTGGGTGGTTTGCTTCAAGCTAATGTTATGGCCCCCTGAGTGCAGCTCCTTATCTTCCTAACAACCCCTGTTCTCAGGTCTCTAGAACTCCTTGCTCAAAAGCAGGTTTACTTGTTCTCATGTCAAGTGGTTACCTGCACACAGCTGAAGCCAATAGTGCATGAGGACTTAGCCCCTGCTGGCCCCTATGCCTGCACCTGGCTGCACCACTGGGACACTGGCTGGTGACAGGTAAGTGTAACCTATAGCCCCAAGGCCCCAAGACCCCAGAGCTGCAGGAATGTCCCATGAGGAGCTACTGATGCAATGAGCTTAGGAAACACTTGCTAAGCGTTGGAGTAGAAAGAAGTAACCCATGGGGCAATTGGGACAAAAGACACACTTTTATGCAATTAGGTAGACTTGAACTGTCAGTTAAGACTGCTTATCAGAATGTCTTTCCTGCTCTGCAAACCATCTTTAAAGATAAACAGTGCTTCTATCAGGGTGGAGTCCTTCTCTTATATTTATTAAACTCTATGGAGCAAGCATAATGCATCATGCCCCATGCATCAGTATACTTCATCCTCACCACAACAGGAAAATGGGGGAAAGTGCTATTTTAATCCTTATTTTATAGACAGAAAAACTGAGGAAATTGACCAAGGCCGTGTAGCCAGCAAACAGCAAAGCCTCGATTCAAACCCAGATCTACTGTTTCTGATTTGTGTGCCCTTGACCACTTAAAGCAATTTCGCCAGCCCAGAAATTATGCTTAATGAGCTCAGAAGACCAGTTTATTTACTGAACACTTGCTGAATTCAAATAAAGTTATTATACCATATTTCACAGGGAAAAATACATATTAGTCTTCTTAAACTTAAGTTTGCTTCTCATAATTTTTCTTTAAAATATCATACATCTGCTGGTCTATGTGGGCAAAAGACAAGCAAATGAACAAAAGAAACATGCTTTTTATAGAAAATTGGGATGTCTTTAAAATTCTTCACGTATTTTTTTTTAGTTGAGACCAACTTTCACTTAACATTGTCGGATCTGAATCTGACCACATCATCAGCAATATTGTTTGTAGTTTGCTTTGTAAAAGAAAATGCAACCATATGTCACAGAATTTGATATAGAAGTAAATGTTTCAGAGTACTCTAACCCTCGAATCAATTAAATAGTTCAGAGAATTCTGGATTTAAATCACAGCTCCTCTATGTCAAATGAAAAACCAATCTTGGCCAGGCATGGTGGGTCAAGCCTGTAATCCCAGCACTTTGGGAGGCCGAGGCAGGTGGATCACGAGATCAACAGACCGAGACCATCCTGGTCAACATGGTGAAACCCCGTCTCTACTAAAAATACAAAAAAATTAGCTGGGCATGGTGGCGCGCGCCTGTAATCCCCGCTACTCAGGAGGATGAGGCGGGAGAAAAAAAAAAAGAAAGAAAAACCGATCTTGACTTTGGGTAGGAGAGACCATTACAATGGAGAGAACACTGTGACTGTGGATGCTTTGGATGCGTCTCCAACCACCTCCAAATCAAACAGAATAGGGCTTTCTTTTCTAGGGAGGGGGACGCAGGGCTGGCAGCGACTTTGGAGGAGGCTGGCAGGCAGTGAAGAGAGCATATAACATGAAGGGGGACTTTCACTGGACTTCTCTTTCTGGTGAGCCTCCCAGAACAAGCTGTTCTGCACCTGAGTGCCTGCTTTAACTCAAGGATGAGCAAAGTTTAGGAGCATGTAGGAAAGAGAAGCCTGACTAAAGTTTGGCTGAGCCAAGTTCATGGGCACTAGGATCACTTGCTCACTTGCTTCTGAGCTGTGTGACCAAGTTTTCCACTCTGAGGTTCAATTCTCCTTTTTCTTCAAAATGTGCGCAATAACCAGTCCCTGCCTCACAGCATAGTAAGGAATAGATAGAACGCTTTGCAAAGAGCCGTTGAGCTCTATTTCCTCAGGGCCTAGAAGAGCACCTAATAACACAGTAAGTCCCTGTCTACTGTAGCTGCCATCCTCATATACCCACAAAATGGGGCTGCACAAGGCCACTTGTGCTTATGTTCGTCAAGTTTCTCTGAGGCTGCAGTGTGAAAGCAAGGCCATCCCCACTCTCTCTGAGGTTGAGACCCTCTCTCTTCCCTGCAATGACATCTCAAATGCACGCTTGGTAAATTTGTCCTCAGCCACAAAGGAAATGGATAGCAAAGCGGAATTAAAGAGAATGTTTTCCATTCCCTTATTGTTTTAATGCATCTGGTCAGGGAAAATAAACACTTTTTATCGGCCGGAAAATTCTTCAGATGCAATTTAACCTGGGATGCCAGAACCAAGTGAAATGCTCAGAATCTTCAGTTCTTAGGAATGACATCTAGAAGGTAGAGCTGAGGGAGGAAAAGGAATCAGGCAGTTTGAAGAATGGGGAGTGTGTTTATTCCATCTCTGCTCCTTATCCAGCAGGGGGTGTGACAGATGATGGCAAAGAGCCATTTATTCAACTGAAAGTACCCATTAACTCATGCACTTTACATATACCATCTTATAGAACCTAACTCCAAGACCCCACCCCACCCCTGCTGTGTAAAACAGCCCTCCCACTGCCCCTGTACACCACCCCCGCCATGATTCCTTTATACCCATGGGACTTATTATCACTTAAAAATGACTTTTCACATTTGTTTTCAAAGTCCATGTTAAGTCCCACTACAGTGTAAACGCCATGATATCAGGGACTTGGGGTTTTTTGTTTGTTTGTTTTTTCTTTTTTGAAGCAGCCTCGCCCAGGTTGGAGCATAGTGGCGTGATCTTGGCTCACTGCAACCTCTGCCTCCCGGGTTCATGTGATTCTCCTGCCTCAGCCTTTCAAGTAGCTGGGATTACAGGGGCCTGCCAACACACCCGGCTAATTTTTGTATTTTTAGTAGAGATGAGGTTTTGCCATGTTGGCCAGGCTGGTCTCGAACTCATGACCTCAGGTGATGCCCCTCTTCGGCCTTCCAAAGTGCTGGGATTACAGGCATGAGCCACTGTGCCTGGCCAACTTTGTTTCTATTCTTACCAAATTTCTATTGTCTAGAACAGCTCCTGGCATAAATGTAATAGGTGATTTATAAATATTGCTCTATTATTTCATTTAATCCAGCCTGGAAGGTAGGTATTGTGGTCCCCATTTGACAGATGGGGAAATAGACCTTCAGGTAAACTAAGTCACTGGTGCAGGGTTGCACAGCCAGGAAAAGGGAGCCCTGGCTCCCTGCACCACCCACTGCCTCCTTAGAAACAGTGCTGTTAAAACTGACTCTCAGAGTTACCTGCAGTCTCCAGAGAACCAAGAACTCAGCTTCAATCCTAAAGTGCAGATAGGCTATGAACTCTGGCTCATCAAGGTACTGGCCACGTACATAAACTCCAGGCACGCCTTCAAGATATCAGACGCGCTAAGTTCAAGTGCATTAGAATCATCTGTCACCCCTTCAAAATTACTCTAAGCAGTTGATAGAACACTTATAAACAAGATGCCCACCTGAATAGTATCTTAAAGCAACAGACAGCGGATGCAATGGTTTGCTAATGGTCTTCGCTAAACATCAACTCAAATGGCCAAAATACTCCTTAATGGACCACCTGGAGGTCCAGATGCAGGTGAGATGGGAAAGAGCCTTCAGCTATGCATACTGTAGGCAGGCCCTGAGGCCCTAAGGAGAGAGTGTGGAATCTGGCAATGAACTCAGTGAACTCAGGCTTTGGAGCCAAGTAAACCTGAGAGTCTCCCTTCTCCCAGCCCTACTCTCTCCTTTCCTACTACTTATACTTACAGCCTTAACGGGAAGTGGGCTGTGATCAACTTCTCTGAGCCTCAGTTTCAACATCTACAAGGTGTGGGATGAAAGACATAATAATGGTACCCGAATTTTTAGCAGACTATGGGAAATAAACCACATTGTACCTACAAAACACTCGGCACATTCCCTGGCACATGGCCGGTGTTTGATAAATGACAGTTCACACGTTTCTCTTGCGTGCACCTGTTTCCCTGAGACAAGTTACCCAGAAGCGGGAATTCTGTTAACTTTTTAATAAGGAGGATATGAAATTATCTCAAGACAAGAGTATGCTTGGTCATTCTTTTTAAAACCCATTCACTGCTCACTTGTCTTACACCAGGCTCTGTGCTCAGCTCTAGAAGAGATAGAGATGAATAAGACATGGACCCCAAGGATGAGACCTTGACAATTGCATCTGTGGAGATAATATTGCATTTTGCCTTCTAAACAAAGTTTGTTTTCTCATGTTTAATTAGTACCATTTCTTCTATGTGCTTAGTAATTGGTTCAATGGATTATTGGAACTGTGGATCACTGTGGTGATAAAAGTGCTTTTTCAGTTCTGGTCTTTATTACCGTCTTAACTGTCTTATTCATTTAGTAAACATTTGGGGGCACTCACTAGGCAACAGGCACCATTTGAGATGCCAGGGATACCACGGTGAACCAAGCAAAGCTCCTGTCCCCATGGAGCTCCCCTATCCAGCTGGGGAATGTATGTGGTTATTTTAAGACATATCTGTCTGCAAATTCTTTGTTTGTTTATTTTTTGAGATGGAGTTTTGCTCTTGTTGCCCAGGCTGGAGTGCAATGGCACGATCTGGGCTCACAGCAACCTCTACCTCCCAGGCTCAAGTGATTCTCCTGCCTCAGCCTCCCGAGTAGCTGGGGTTACAGGCATGCGCCACCACACCCAGCTAATTTTGTCTTTTTAGTAGAGACGGGGTTTCTCCATGTTGGTCAGGTTGGTCTCGAACCCCCAACCTCAGGTGATTCACCTGCCTCTGCCTCCCAAAGTGCAAATTCTTCAGTCTTTTTCTCAGCAAGAGGTGGGCTCTCTATTCCTCATCTTAAACCTGAGTCCACCTTAATGATTGGTTGATCATCAGAGCAAAGAGGAAGTAATATTCCGTGACTTCCAGGCTGGGCCATAAAAGCCAAGCAGCTTCCTCCTGGTTCACTGGACCACTTGCACTGGAGCTGCCACGGAAGAAGTCTGACTATCCCAAGGCCTCTTTGCTGTGAGGAAACTCAAACCAGTTCACATGGAGATACACTGAGTCTACAAGAAAAGAGAGAGACAACAGACAGGGATGCTGCTCTGGCCACTGTCTGACTGCAACTACACTAGGGTCACCAAGCCAGGACCACCGAGCTGAGCCTTTCCCAGGTTCCTGACCCACAGAAACCATAAGAAACAATAACATGATTGACGGTGGCCAGACACAGTAGCTCACACCTGCAATCCCAGCACTTTGGGAGGCTGAAGTGCGAGGACTGCTTCAGGCCAGGAGTTCAAGACCAGCCTAGGCAACATGACCTTATCTCTACAAAAAAAGTCTAATTATTAACCAGATGTGGTGATGTATACCCGTAGTTCTAGCTACTCAGGAGGCTGAGGTGGGAGGATCACTTGAGCCCAAGGAGTTTGAGGCTGCAGTGAGGTATGATTACCCCACCGGACTCCAACCTGGATGACAGAGTGAGACCTCGTCCCTTAAAAAATAAAAAAAATTTAATGTTGTTTTAAGATACTAAGTTTTGGAATGGTGTGTGATACATCAACGGATAACAAGAATAGGGACAAAACAATAAATAAAGAAATAAACACACTTATCACGTAGTAATGATCATAAACACTATTAAGGAAAAGAAAGCAGAACAAGAGAATAAATTGACATGGGTGTCATCAGGGAAGGCTTCCTTGAGGTGGTGACAGCTGCACAAATATCAGGGAAGGAGGCTCATGACTGCCTGCAGGAACAGCATTCCCAGTGAAGCAAGCAGCAAGCGTGAAGGCCCTGGGGCAGGAACGCACTTAGACTATTCAAAGTCAAGTAAGAGGGAAAGTGTAGCTGGGCCGCAGTGAGGGAAGAAAGGAATCGAGGAAAGTTAAGTAAGAGAAGCAGGCATGGGTCAAATAGGGTCTTACAAGATACCATCATCACGATAAAGATTAACACAAAGTACTGCCTTACAAAATGTCAGGCCTTATTTGAAGCTCTTTACACACAGAAATCCATTTAATATCACAACCTCCTTCAAGACAAGTAAAAGTATTAACCTCCTTTTACAAATGAGAAAACGAAGGCACAGAAAGGTAAAATAAGTTGCCCGAGATCACAGAGCCAGGATCTGAATCCAATCAGTCTGTCTCCGGAACCCACAACTTACTTAACCACTACTCCTCAATGCCAGGGTGAGAAATTCAATTGCGCTCTAGGCTGCATGGGAAGACACTGAAACTATGAACAGGGCACAGCATGGCATGACTGACATCGCGTCAAGGTTGTTCTGGCTGCGCTGCGGAGCATGGATTATAGAGAAGGAAGGGTGGAATCCAAAAGCCTCGCCACGGGACTCTTACGGTCCCAGTAAGAGACGATGTTGGCTTGCACTGGGGCAACAGCTCAGGAGGGAGTACAGAGTGGGTGGGTTAGGAATAAAGCTTGGAGCTGAAATGGCCTGCTGATGGGTAGAACCAGATGTGAAAAAAGCAGCAAGGATGACTCCCAAGGATTCTGATATGAACCGCTGGATGAGCAGTGATGACATTTAACAAGAAAGGGAACTGAAGAAGGGGTAGATTTGGGGATCAGTCCTTCTGGGGCACTTCTAAATCTTAGTCATTTCTACATGGACCCACGAGCCTCCAGCACAAGGCCTAACACATGTGAGCAGTATTGTTTGAACAACTGGGCCACCAAGATCCAGGTTTGGCCTTGCCAGAGTCTACCATGCACAAATATTAAAAATTACAATTTCTGGCTGGGCACAGTGGCTCAAGTGTAATCCCAGCACTTTGGGAGGCCAAAGCAGGTGGATCACTTGAGGTCAGGAGTTTGAGAATAGCCTGGCAAACATGGTAAAACCCCATCTCTACTAAAAATACAAAATTAGCTGGGCATGGTGGTGCATACCTGTAGTCCCAGCTACTGAGGAGGCTGAAGCAGGCAAATAGCTCGAACCCAGAACGCAGAGGTTGCAGTGAGCCAAGATCACACCACTGCACTCTAGCCTGGGTGACAAGAGTGAAACTCCACCTCAAAAAAAAATCATAATTTCTCTCTAAAATCATCAAAGACTGCCACGAAAATCCTTCTTCGTCATTAATACTTTAAGATGAATGATTTTGTCACACCCTTTCCTGGGATTACTTTTTAAGATCAGGGGAAGAGGGGTGCAGTTGGGGGAAGATCCTGAACATTTGGGTCAGAGATGAAACCACACCTCTGTAAGTTCAATGTGCAATATCAAAGGACTCCTGAACTCCTGTAGATCTCACATGCACAGCACCCAACATGGAAATGATTGCACTGACTGAATGCTCCAGGCCTCATACTAAGCACTGGTCATATCTCATCTTTTTTTTTTTTTTTATGTCTAATGTTCTAGCTCTGTCGGAAAATGGTTATTACAACGTAAGCAAAGGAAATCTTCGTTATGCAGTATGTTATAGTTGTTTATAACAGTTTGAATTTTATAATTAAAGGCAAATAATATTAATATTTTTATTATTTTTTTTAATTTTTTTTTTGGAGAGAAGGAGAGGAAGAAGGAGGAAGAAAAAGAGGGAGAGAGAACAGGAATATTGCTTAATTCTAAGAATGGTTATTAATAATGGCTGATCAATATTTTGTGTATTGAAAGTGGAGAATGTATATTTTGTGTATTTAAAGTGGAGAGCGCTATACATATTTATTAAGTTTACTTGTTCTGGATCTGAATTCAAGTCCTGGATATCCTTATTAATTTTC
>CM052648.1:11095604-11144451 GCA_028533165.1 Leontopithecus rosalia | reverse complement strand
AGCTGAATTCTACCAGACATACAAAGAGGAGCTGGTACCACTCCTTCTGAAACTATTCCAAACAATACAAAAAGGGGGAATCCTGCCTAACTCTTTCTATGAGACCAACATCATCCTGGTAGCAAAATTTGGCAGAGACATAACTAAAAAAGAAAACTACAGGCCAATATCCATGATGAACATCGATGCAAAAATCTTCAATAAAATACTGGCAAACCGATTCCAACAGCACATCAAAAAGTTTATCCACCACGATCAAGTAGGCTTTATCCCAGGGATGCAAGGCTGGTTCAACATACACAAATCTATAAACGTAATTCACCACATAAACAGAACCAAAGACAAAAACCACGTGATTATCTCAATAGATGCAGAGAAGGCCTTCAACAAAATTCAGCAGCCCTTTATGCTAAAAACTCTCAATAAACTAGGTATCGATTAAACATATCTCAAAACAATAAAAGCTATTTACGACAAACCCACAGTTCATATCATACTCAATGGGCAAAAACAAGAGAGAGAAAGAGAATAAATGTACTTAATGCTACTGAATTATACACTTAAAAATGATTAAAATGGTAAATTTTGTTATGTATATTTTACCACAATGAAAAACTAAAAATTTGAAAAACCAACAAAACAAGTCATTCCAGTTGGGATTCCTAGTTATAAACAACAGAGCCTACTCTAGCTAGTTTAGCAGAAAGTGAATTTATTAGAATGTCAGGGCACTCACAGATCCCCAAGTGGGTCAGGAATCACTCTCAGAGGCTGTGCAGCCAGGACCTGCTTCAGTAAAAGCTCCACAATGCCACATGAGCACTAACCCCACAGAGCTCAGCTCTGCTGGAGCCTCAACCAAGCAAGACACGCCTGCCATCACCCTCACTGAGTGGATTCTACATGGCTTCTGTAGAAAGGAGCCATGTAGAATCCACGTCAAGGGAGTGAGGTGGAAGTCCACGTTTTGCACAGACCTGTACCTTCTGACTGGACTTGCTTTCCTTGTAGTCATTATCAAGGTCATATTTCAGTTGCAGCTTCTGCTTTTGCAGCTTTGGCAAACTGGACACAGAGTATGAGAAGTACTGGGCTAACCTGCTGGAGGAACAGAGATAGCCTCCCCAATTCCCCCAGCCAGCAGCCAGGCAGTCCCCAGGCACAGAGCTTCCTAGATGACCAACAGCTGGCCACAGACTTATGCGCGAGACCAGCCAGAACCAACAGAAAATAAACATCCACTGGAGCCCAGCCCAAAATGCCAATTCACAGAGTCATGAGCTAAGTAAATGGCTATTGTTTGAAGTCACTAAGATTTGGGGTAACCTGTTACACAACAGAAGGTAACTGATAACATACGGCACCCCAAACCATCAAGGTAACGGGTTCTAAAGGAGGCTCTAAGCCAGTGCCTGCCTGCCATTGAAAGGGCTTCCCATCACCTATGGTTGTGGGGTACTCATAGGTCTCCCATGGAACCCTTCTGTTGCCTTTCCTCTCTGAACCTCTGGATCCCTGTTCTGAGTCCTGCAACCCTGAGACAGTTCTGTTTCCATCGTTCCCTCCTACCGTCTCCCATTATCATGGGGACATATATCAGAAAGGAAACATGGCGCATTTCTGCAAATCAGCTAAGCACTAGGTTTGGCAGTTAGTGAGGTGGCTTTGCAGCAGAGATGGCTGCTGGGATTGCTGGCCCATTGTGGGATGCAGTACTACAAAGATCACTTCTAGATGGAGAGGCAACCTGGACCCACTGCAGGAAGCAGCTCTGTTCTCACTAACAAACATAAGGGTTTGGGAATCTAGTAGCTTTTCTAGGGCTGGAGATTGTGTTGGAATTGCTAGTGACATGATGGAGACTACAGTGAAGGTCCCAGCCCCAGAAACTACAACCTTCTTCCTCCATACCCTGTTGACGTGTTACCTGAAATTCCAGCGTTCATTCCTTTCATTTTGCACAGTGGAAAATGCTCTGACATTAACTGTGTACTGCCTGTGCAACAAAGCCAATATCAACAAAGGTAAAAGGCCACAGAATGGGAGACGTCTGCAAAGCCAATGGCTAACAAAAGATTCGTGTCCAGAATATATAAAGAATTTCTACAAGTCAGTAACAAAAAAAACAAACAGCTCAACAATGATGGATGAAGGCGGTCAGAAGACAATTCACAGATGAGTTCACTTGAATGGCCAGTGAACATGTGACAAGGAGCTCAGCCTCACAAGGAGTCAGGAGGAGAGAAACAATTCCAAATCATGAGATATCAACTCAAGAGTCACCAGATAGGCAGAAGTCATTGCAGGAGGGAACGTCAACAGGTACGGCCGCTCTGATGAGAAATTCAGTAACACCTAGTAAATGGGAGATGTACCCTAAGACCCAGCAATTTCACAGCCCAGATCTAAAAAGAAAAAGTTTTCTCACACATGTGCATGGAAGACACGTCCCAAGGCATTCACTGTGGCTTTGTTTGTAATAGCAAAAAATTGGAAACAACATACATATCCATTTATAGGGGAAATAACAAATTATAAAATATTCATACAATGGAATTCTATACCAATCTTAAAATGAGGTTTTTTGTGTGTGTATCATGATGAATAAAATATAATGTTGATATAAAAAGCAAACTATAGAAAGTTAGGTAAAGTTTGCAGTTTATGTAAAATTTTAAAACCCCAAAAGAATACTAGAGACATATATAAAGGTACAAAATTGGGCTGGGAGATTACCTACTATCGTTAGAATAGGGTTACTACCTCTTGGGGACTTGGAAGGGGACAGGGACTGGGGAGGTGAACAAGGGGGTTTCCAACAGTATTAAACACATTTTATTTTTTTAGAAAAGAAAGAACCTAGGGAAATAAGGCAAAGTTTCAATACCCATCAAACTGGATGGTGGATAGACAGGGGCTTGTAATTTTTTTTAATACTTTTCATTTGTTCATTCTTCCATTCATTCACTCATTCATTCAACAAATATTTACGTCAGGTACTGTTCTAGGTGCTGGGGACACAGTTGTGAATATGACAAGCCCTGCCCTTGTGGAGCGGACAGCAGAGATGTGCAGACAATAAACAAATGAGTAAAATTATTAAATTGTCAGATGATCATAAGATCTATGGAGAAAAATAAAACAAAGAAGGTCAATATGGAGTAGAGGTGTCAGGAAAAGAGGGCAGGTTTAAATTGAGAAGCCAGGAAAGGCGTTGATAAAAAGGAGATGCAAGGATCAAAACCTGCAGGGATAAGAGAGGGACCCACAGGCATTGAGCAGGGAAGAACCCACCAGGCAGAAGAGCAGCAGGTGCTGAGACCTAGGGCGAGTACCTGGTGGGCTCCCAGAGCATCTCCTGGCAGGAGATGAGGTCATGAGGTGATGGAGCAAGGGATGGACTTGTCGGTGGCGGGTGGGAGGCATCATGTATTTTTTCAATATCTCATAATTTTTAGCAGAAAAAAAAAACAAGAACAGAAAGAGAGATCTCCAAATGGTTGGTTGAGTTCAAACAAAAATATATCAGGTTGGGGAAAACGTAATTGCGATTTTTGCCACTTAAAAAGTAATGGGTAAAAACTCACTTACTTTTGCACCAAACTAATAGTTGGAAAGTGCAAGTTTTACAAGTAGATGCACTCTTCAAAGTTTGAAATGTGCCACTAAGTCCAGGGAAGTTTCAGGAGGGACTGGAAGGGTAGTTCCCACTGGCCCCACACTGGAACCACCCGGGACCTTTACAACATCCTGATGCCCAGGTGGCACCCAAGTTACACTAACCAGAATGCCTGGAGCTGGGCCAAGCACGGGTCTACACCAACCATGGTCTGATGATCCCAAAGTACAGCAAAGCCTGGGAACCACGAGGACAAAGTATCCAGTTTCCCTAACCTAGATGACCCTGGAACCTTCCGATTTTCATTACCTGTTTCCCAGACCAAACCACAGGCCTGGGTTTCCCTACAGAACATCAGTTTGTGAAATGGAACTCAGTTGTTTGGGGTTATTTTTAACATAGTTTTTAAAAACATGATTTTCTTTAATTAAAAAAGCAATATATTCCAAGTCATTTCCATACAGGTGTAAAGTACTTAAAATGGTATCTGACACATCATAAGAGCTCAATAAATGTTGCTCTTATTGTTGTTGTTATTTATACCTTAACATGAAGTTATCGGGTCTCTTCCTAAAAACAGGTCTTGGTTTAAACATCAAAACATTTATTAAGAATATTTATTACAGCCTTATGACAAGTCAGGGACTTTATATGTCTGCAAGTCAGAATATTCTGATTTTAAAGATGAGAAAACAAAGGCTTAGAAAGGCAAAGCAACCAGCTGAGGGTCACTTGGCTAATTGGTGGCATAACCAAGGCTATGTGCATGGATCTTGCCCACAACTAAAATTCATCCTTATTTTATAAGATGGTTATTCTTCCCCTACATGTGCAAGTCGTTTTGGATTTTATTCTTGTGCAAAAGAATACGGAAACGAAAGAACCAGATGGTTTTCTGGGCTCCCCAGGCAGAACTAATCTCTCCCCTCTCTGGGCCTCCATGGGCCTTTGTATGTTCCTCCATTATAGCTCTTAGCATATTGCTCTCCAGCTGGAGTTAGGATTCACGGTAAAGTCAGGGAAGGGGGTGGCTGCCTCAGGCAGCTCCAAAAGCTGTTGTTCTGAACTGTGCTGTGGTTCTGAATTATGGGTGGGTATGGGCTACCATGCATGGACTGAGGATTTGCTGTATGAGCTACACTGCATGGGCTGCAGATTTGCTGGTAATGCTATGACCCCTTGTGTGAGGGATGAGATCACACAGAGGCAGCACATCCTACTGCTTAAGAAAGGGAGTCTGGTGGCAGAATGCCAGAGTTCCAATCCAGGGTCTGACCCTTGGTGGCCCTTGGTGACCTTGGATGACTTTCTGGACCTCTCTGTGCCTTCATGTTTTCATCTGTAAAACAGAGGGAATAGCAGTATCTTCTGCATAGGGTAGAAAGGATGAAAAGAATTGATGCACGCAAAGTTTCTGAACAGTGCCCAGCATACGTCAGCATTAAATACACATTAGCTGTTTTGCATCATGTTATGGTTGAAACTGGCATCAGAATAGGGTTACCTTTTTGGAGGTTGGGAGGGGCCAGGGACTAAGGAAGTAAATAAGGGGGCCTCCAATAGTATGACTTGGATGACTTTCTGTACTTCTCTGTGCCTTCATTTTCTAAATCCAAACAAATAGAACACAGATTGGTGGTTGCCAGGATCTGGGGTGAGGCGGGAAATGTAGTGACTGCTTAACGGGGTTTCCTTTTGGAAAGATGAAAATATGTGGGCCTAGATAGAGGTGGCGCTTGCACAACGTTGGGAACACATTTAAGGTCACTGACTCGTTCACCTCAAAATGGCTGATTTTATGTTATGTGAATTTCACCTGGCCAACCTGTATTCCCATCCCAGTTCACCATATCTCAGCCAAATCACCTCTTCCTCATATTTCCTCATCTGTCAAAGGTAATAATAGTAACATTTTGATCACGGGTCACACGTGAGGGTTAAATTAGTTAATTATGTAAATTAGACCACACATATAAAGAACTTGGCACATAGTAAATGTCCAAGAAATGATACTGGTTTGCTTTGGAGATTAAAGGCTAAAATCATGAGTGATTTGGAAGTGACCATCTCTGCCTTTTCGTGGAATAGATTGACACAGGTAACCTACAAAAAGATTGCACTGTCAAACACATGCATGCAGGTCGTGTACAAATTAAAGATGAAGCATTCTCCAAGACTGGATTCCTGGGATTCATCTGGAAAACCCATTCTTGGCCACTCAAAGATTCTTATGCTTAGCTCTTTTAGAACTAACAATAAGTTACTTAGCAAATATTTAAATTAAACCCATCAATTCCAATGCAATGTATCTCTAAAGAGATTCTACCTTTACTCAGATATCAAAATGGTTCCTACTCCAATGCCTTTGATGGAAGACATTGGCAGAAGGGAATCTCTTGCACACCATTCGGTGTGCACTATTCAATTTTGTTTGAAGAAGAGTCACCCAGGAATTCCTACAACACCTGTTCTGGCCTAGGGGAGGGGGATGGCTTTAATTAAAGAAACACGTGTCTATACCGCCCTTCCACAATCTGATCAAACTGCAACAGAAGGAGATGAAGGAAAAAATAGAGAGATTTGTAAGATATAAATCATAAAACCAACAAAAAGACAGAAATACTATAAACAAAAGACCAGGTGCACTATTCCAAATTATGCTGAATTGAGCCCAAATCCCTAACGTCTCATTTTGTACCAGCTATCCAAACAGATGTCTTAGCCTTCAGAAAACTCACTAAAAATTGAAGTGCAAATCCTCCTTGAGCTGTTGCTTTACCCAGACCTCCTGCCGCCATGTTGACACCGATGGTATAAAAACACCAGCAGACTTTGGGAGGCCGAGGCGGGTGGATCACGAGGTCAAGAGATCAACACCATCCTGGTCAACATGGTGAAACCCCGTCTCTACTAAAAATACAAAAAATTAGCTGGGCATGGTGGCGTGCACCTGTAATCCCAGCTACTCGGGAGGCTGAGGCAGGAGAATTGCCTGAACCCAGGAGGCAGAGGTTGCAGTGAGCCGAGATCGCGCCATTGCACTCCAGCCTGGGTTACAAGAGTGAAACTCTGTCTCAAAAAGAAAAAAAAAAACACCAGTGGCAGAAGTAGGCAAAGTCTAGTGCCAGAAAGTGTCATGCGACTTTTCTTATTCACCTATTACATGTCAGGAAATACGCTAGAAAAGTTAGCATTCATTAGCTTACTTAATCCTTAAAATAATTCTTGGGGGTAGAACTTATTAGCCAGTTTTTTTAAACATGCAAGAAAGCAAGCTCAAAGCCAACAGGAAGTCACCACGTGGGCATATGTCCTATACTGTCACACAGGGCCCACGCTTGGTTGAATGATCTGCTGTTGTTCTTTTGAAGTTTCCATATTTGAACAAGGAAACCAAGATTGTTCATTTTGCACTGGGTACTGCAAATTTTGAGCTTATCCTGCTACATACAGCCACGTGATTTTTTCAACAGGTGCACCACCATCTTAGGTATTTCCTGAGACAGCAGAATTAAGCCCTGTGGTTCCTGTTCTTTCTGTTGGATCAGAGATACAGGTTCATAATGAGGGTAAAAGGAGATTGCACATGCAAGAGAACTCTTAAAAGACATCTGTTGGTGGGGCGCGGTGGCTCATGCCTGTAATCCCAGCACTTTGGGAGGCCGAGAAGGGTGGATCACAAGGTCAGAAGATGGAGACCATCCTGGCCAACATGGTGAAACCCCATCTGTACTAAAAATACAAAAATTAGCTACGCATGGTGGCACACACCTGTAGTCCCAGCTACTCAAGAGGGTAGGGTAGCTGAGGCTAGGAGGATCAAGAGGCTGAGGCAGGAGAATCGCTTGAACCCAGGAGGTAGAGGTTGCAATGAGCCAAGAGCGTGCCACTGTACTCCAGCCTGGTAACAGAGGAGACTCCATCTCAATTAAAAAAAAAGAAAAGAAAAGAAAGACATTTGTCAGTTACAGAGAGATAGAATTCCAGAGGTGTCCTAGAGCAGCATTATGGCCCACAGACCAAATCAGGCTTTTTGCCTGAGTTTTACGACTCACAAGCTAAGAATTGCTTTTGGTTTTTCGCTTTGAGACAGGGTTCTACTCTGTAACCTAGGCTGGAGTGCCACAGTGCAATCATGGCTCACTGCAGCCTCGACTTCCTGGGCTCAAGTGATCCTTCCCTGCCTCAGCCTCCCAAAGTGCTAGGATTCCAGGCATGAGCCACCACGCCTAGCCCTAAGAATAGTTTCTACCATTTAAAAAAATTGAAATTTTAAAATAATATTTCACAGCACATGAATGTTATATGAAATTCAAATTGTAGTGTCCATAAATACACTTTTACTGGAACACAGCCATGCCCATTCATTTACATAGCAATGATAGGCTGCTTTCCAATGGCAGGATTAGGTAGTTGCAACAGAGAATGTATGGCCCAACACCCTAAAATATTTACTATCTTACCCTTTACAGAAGAAGTTTGCCAACCCATGCTCTAGATGTTTCATGAGTGAATGAATGCATGCATGCATGAATGAATGAATGAATGAATGAATTTTAAAATGTTCTTAGAATTTCATTGTTAGTATTACATTTACACAGTGTCAAAACTCGGCCGGGCGCGGTGGCTCAAGCCTGTAATCCCAGCACTTTGGGAGGCTGAGACGAGTGGATCACTAGGTCAAAAGATCGAGACCATCCTGGTCAACATGGTGAAACCCCGTCTCTACTAAAAATACAAAAAATTAGCTGGGCACGGTGTCGTGTGCCTGTAATCCCAGCTACTCAGGAGGCTGAGGCAGGAGAATTGCCTGAACCCAGGAGGCGGAGGTTGCGGTGAGCCGAGATCGTGCCATTGCACTCCAGCCTGGGTAACAAGAGCAAAACTCCCTTTCAAAAAAAAAAAAAAGTACAGAACTCAGTAATGGTACTCAGTACGTGTTCTGATTTTTCCCCCAGAATTACCCAAATGTTTTGGAAAGCATAACATTTAAATTCCACATCTCTTTATTTTTCAGTTTATGGTAGACTGATTGTAAAAAAAAAAAAAAAAAAAGCACTAATTCTTCTCTGTAGATCTATGCCCCTTGTAATATGACTTTGCAGTTCCTTCTACCAAGGGGATGAATCTCTCCACCTGCTGAGTCTGGGCTGGTCTTGTGATGTGCATTAGTCAATAGAAGTAGCTGAAGTGATGGAGCAGTTTTCAGCCCATGCTTCAAGAGACCTATGAACTTCCACGTGCTCTCCTGAAACCCTGTTTGAAAAAGGTTCCCTGAAGACAAGGCCAGGCTAGCCTTCTGGAGGGCAGGAGACCACGGGGAGCAGAGTGACAAGTCAGCTCAGATCAGCAGAAACTCTCAGTCAATCCACAGACCCATAAGCAAAAATAACATCTCTTTTTTTTATCATTTATTTAATTTTTATTTTTATTCTTTTTTAATTTTTTTATTTTTATTGCATTTTAGGTTTTGGGGTACATGTGCAGAACATGCAAGATAGTTGCATAGGTACACACGTGGCAGTGTGTTTTGCTGCCTTCTGCCCCTTCACCCATATTTGGCATTTCTTCCCATGCCATCCCTCCCCCGCTCCCCCCTCCGGCTGTCCCTCCCCTATTTCCCCCAGTAGACCTCAGTGTGTGGTACTCCCTTCCCTGTGTCCATGTGTTCTCATTGTTCATCATAGAATGCCACTGTGCTTTGGGGATTGCGTGTTATGCAGCATTATTATGAACATAGATAACTGATACACCATCCCTTTTTTGTTCACTCATTTGCATTCCTTCTCCATTATCATCTGCTTCTGCAGTATTAGCAATGGACATTGATCAAACCCTAATAATAAAAGCAATAAGAACTGCTTCTGAAAATTATTATGTGCCAGGCAATGTGCTAATGGTTTTCCCTGAATCCTCTCACTTAATCCTCACAAAAGTCTTGGGAGGTTCTGTATGGTATGCAGCTTCTACAATGGCTTCCACTGATCCCTGCTTTCTGGAATTTATACCCTTAATGTCCTCCCCTGGAGTGTGGACTAGATCTGCTGACTCACCTCTAATGAATGAAATCGCTCACTCTGGTGGAAGTGGCTGCCTTGTTGTGAGCTGCCCTAGGGAGAGGCCGACATGGGAAGAAACCAAAGAAGGCCTCAAACCAACAGCCAGTGGGAAACTAAGGCTTCAGTCCAACAAGCCAGAAGGAACTGAATCCAACCAACAACCCCTTGTCCAGATCCCCAGTCCTAAGAAACTATAAAACAGTAAATGATTGTTTTCTCTTTTCTTTTTTCTTTTTTCTTTTTTTTTTTTTTTTTTTGAGATGGAGGCTTGCTCTTTTGCCAGGCTGGAGTGCAGTGGCACGATCTCAGCTCACTGCAACCTCCACCTCCTGGGTTCAAGCAATTCCCCTGCCTCAGCCTCCTGAGTAGCTGGGACTACAGGCACGCACCACCACACCCAGCTAATTTTTTGTATTTTAGTAGAGATAGGGTTTCACCATGGCCGGGATGGTCTCGATCTTCTGACCTCGTGATCCGCCCGCCTCAGCCTCCCAAACTGCTGGGATTACAGGCATGAGCCACTTCACCTGGCCAAATGCTTGTTTTTTCAAACTGCTAAGTTTTTGAGCCATTCGTTATGCAACGATAGATATCTAATATATTATATGATGCCTGTTTTGCAGATGAGACAGCTAAAGCTTGGTGAGATGAAGGAGGCCTGCAGTTTACACAGCTGGCTCCCCCCAGAGGCTCTGCCCACACCCGCTGCTGGACTCCTGCTGCTCTCCGAGGCTTGGCGTTGGTGGCTTCTCCTCCAAACCAGCCTCAACACTCACCCTCACTTCCTGCTCTTCAGGCTCTCAGCTTCCTTGTTCTTCCTAGACTCGTTTTTTCTCTTCCCTTTGTTTTACTTTTGTTTCTCTCTCTCTCTCTCTCTCTCTCTCTCTCTCTCTCTCTCTCTCTCTCTCTCTCTCTCTCTCTCTCTCTCTCTCTCTCTCTCGGTCTCTCTCTCTCCAGTGGAACCCTAGTCTTAGCATTTTCCTTCTTTAATCCTTTGTTCCACTTCCTTTCTCTTTCCAGGACTCTAAGCTATAGCACAGTGTTTACAGTTAACTCAACCTCCATCAAGGCCTTCGGTTGCTGATGTTAGAAAAAATCAACCCAGAATAACAACATACTGTCATATAAATTGCGCCTCAGAAATAAACCGGTCAAATCCCCTTATGCCCCCAGTTCACATGGGGGAAATCTTGCTACCTGATGTTCTAATATGTAATAGTCGTTTTCTCATTTACTTTCATCCCCAATGTCTGTAAGCTTCAAGAAGGCAAAGATTTTGACTATTTCACCACTCTTTCTCCAGGTCGAAAATAGGTCTCACTCCAAAACAGACAGGCAAAGCTTGTTTTCTGAATGAATGAATATTAACTGCAGAAGATAACAGATAAAGAGGGAGAAAAGGGGCTGCAATGTAATGGATACCTCTTATGTACCCAGCACATTTTATGGGACTTCCCATTTTGTAGGTGGGGAAAATTGAGGCTCAGAGAAGTAAGTTAATTTCCCAAAATAACAGAGCCAGTATGGGACACAGCAAGGATTGGAACCCAGGTCCCCATGGCCTCCGAGCTTGTTCTCTTTGTTTCACATTGAGGCCTGTGAGTCTCAAGGGTGGTGTCTCAAGCTCTCATACTAGAATCTACACCTCCTGTGATCTGGCTTCTTGGCAAGAGGCTGAATGGCCAGAAATCCCACCACAGCCCATACTACACCTTTACAAATGCAGGTCACCAATCCATCACCCTTAGCATCACTTCTTGCTGGAAAATAACAATACAATCTCGTGTGACTGTGGGAGAAGGATTAAAAGCACAGCTGCACTGGAATCCAGCCCTCCCAATTACTCACATGACCTTGAGCAAGTTATCTACCATCTGTGGACCTCAATTTGCTCCTACGGAAAATGAGGGGAAGAAAAGCACCTAACTTCATCGGGTTGCTGTGTCAATGAAATGAGTTAGTCCCTGTGAAATGCCCAGAAGAGTCAGGCACATAGTAAGTCCTCAAAAAAACTAAGCCAAAATAATTATTGTCACTTAGCTTCTCACGTCACCCTCCCAATCCAGTTAAGTGTGACCCTTTTTTAAGGATGAACAAACTGCCTCGGAGAGTGTTAGCAATTTGTCCGGATTGTATAACAAAGCTGGGAGAAATGAAGCTCTATGCAAAACTCCCCGTCCCATTCTGTGTACCTCACCCAGAACCCACGTGGCTCCCGCATCAGCTCCTGCTCCACCCCTCCCGCACTAGCTCCTGTATCTTTACACTTGATAACCTGGCCTCACATTTCCAAGCTGCACTTGGAATCATTCAGATCACACCCAGGCATCTTCATGGGCTGTTCAATCTTTGCTTCTGAAATGAGGCTTTCTTTAAGAGAAGAGAGAAGAAGGCAGAAGATGGAGCCCCAGATGAAGATGGAAACTTGAGTAGGAGATGGGAACGACAATGAGAAGGTTTCCAGCAGGGACCCCGTCCATCTCCATGAAGCTCAGCACACTCATTTCCCCAGCAAAAGTCTTCTTCCTTGCAGAACGGAATGCGGAGCCCACAATAACGAGCCTTAAATTACGAAACTCTTTACCTTATTTCTTTTGTGTGGCCTCGATGAAAATGAGCAGTGGCAGTTTCTATTAGAAATGTTAATTACTTTCCCAGGTAATTAGACTCACTGGGTATCAGGAGCACCTGACCTCACTTCGGAACAGCAGAGTTGGGAAAAAGGGAAAAAAACGTGGTTAGAGGTTGAGGGAGGTGGAGAAGAAAAGAAGCGTGTTTTTAAATGCTGAGAAAAGCAAAATCATCCAAATTAGCTAATGGAAACTGCAGCCACAGGGCCCCTGAGGATGGCTGGGAGAGGAAGCCTAGGAAGAAAGGGCTTTTGAATGCCAGGGACTGACTTGTCATGAGGATGGAAATGGGGACAAACCCCTCTTCAAATGATGGGACCTTGGAGAGATTCCTACTGGACCTCCTCTTGCAAATGAGGCTGCTGAGGCACCAAGCTGCTGAGACTTCCCAAGGTCACACAGCAAAGTGCAGGCAGGGCTGAGACCAGCAGGGCTACTGCTTCACCCTGGCTGATACCACCGGGGATTGATTCCTTCAATGAGTAGCCATCGACCACATGCTAAGGGCTACTTTGGCACCAGGAGAACAGCACTCACACAGTTCCAATTCCTAAGGAGTTTAGGGTCTAGGGATACAGAGAGGAAATGACCATACTGCTGTGAAGGAAGCATAATAAAGAATAATTGGTATAGATGGAGTAGTCAGGGAGGGCTTCCCTATGGAGGTGGCTTTTCCCCTGAGACTCAAAGGTAGAAAAGAGTCCCCCCATTTGGAGAGTTGGGGTGAAAGAGTGTATTATGTAGTGTTGTGAATTAAATAGCGATCCCCAATATTCATGACTACCCAGAACCTCAGAATGTGACCTTGTTTGGAAATAAAGTCTTAGCAGATGTAACTAGTTAGGATGAGGGCATACTGAATTAGGATGGGCCCTGAATCCAGTGGCTGGTGTCCTTATAAGAAGAGGAGAGACACAGAGGCACAGCTGCACTGGGGAGAAGGCCAGGTAATGACAGAGGCAGAAATTCGAGGGATGCAGCTGGAAGCCATGGATCACTGGCAACCACCAATGCTAGAAGAGGCAAGGAAGGGTCATCCCTTGGAGCCTTCAGAGGCAATATGGAGTGTGGACCTGCTGACACCTTTTCTTTTTTTCTTTTTTTCTTTTTTTTTGGAAACAGAGTCTTGCTCTGTTGCCCAAGCTGGAATGCAGTGGTGCAATCTCGGCTCACTGCAATCTCCACCTCCCAGGTTCAAGCAATTCTCCTGCCTCAGCCTCCCAAGTAGCTGGAATTACAGAGGCACACAACCACACACAGCTAATTTTTGTATTTTAGTAAAGAGTGGGTTTCACCATGCTGGCCAGGCTGGTCTTGAACTCCTGACCTCACATGATCTGCCTGCCCTTGGCCTCCCAAAGTGCTGGGATTACAGGTATGAGCCACTGCATCCAGCTTGATAGCTTGATTTTGAACTTCTGTCCTCCAGAACTGTGAGACAACAAATTTCTCTTGTTTTAAGTCACCCAGTTCATGGTACTTTGTTATAGCAGCTCCAGAAAATTAATACTCTTGGCTACTACGACCCCACCTCCCTAGCACCACAGAATACATTCTGAAAATATAGGATAAGGTTATGAAGAAAGTGCTGAATGAGGGCTCCAGCTCTCCTGCTGACCTGTAACTTTCAGACCTTATCTAAGTCAGAAAGAACTTGGAGTTCCCAAACACACAGGGCCAAGCCAAATCTCAATCGCTTAAGGAAAATGCTTAATATGCAGATTCCTGGGCCCACACTCCTAGGCTTATAGAAGCAGCATCTCTCAGTGGGACTCCAGAAACCGTATTTATTTATTTATTTTTTTTTTTTTTTTTTTTTTGATGTGGAGTCTCGCTCTTTTGCCCAGGCTGGTGTGCAGTGGTGCGATCACGACTCACTGCAACCTCCTCCTCCTGAGTTCAAGTGATTCTCCTGCCTCAGCCTCCTGAGTAGCTGGGATTACAAGCACCTGCCACCACACCCAGCTAATTTTTGTAATTTTAGTCGAGACTGGGTTTCACCATGTTGGTCAGGCTGGTCTTGAACTCCTGACATCATGATCCACCCGCCTCGGCCTCCCAAAGTGCTGGAATTACAGGCGTGAGCCACCATGCCCAGCCATCAGAACTGTATTTCTAACAAGCTCCCTGCAAGAGGGATCCAGATGTGCCATTACATTTTTAGAATTTCTGAGTCCAAACACACACTCTAGGGCCTTTTTAGAGCAACGTGTGTCATATTCTAAGGGCTGCACGGTCTGGCCTTGACAATGAGCTACACCTGCCCATTCGCACCGACCAAATGCACTGCTGAGGCCTGTTTGAAAACCCAGGCATCCAAGATGCCAAGAAATGCTTCTGCCAAAGGGAAGAGGCAGGCTCAGTCCTCACAGTCATTAAAGAAGCTATTTGCAGAGCCCTGCTCCTCTTTTAATCTGTCTTTTCAATTGTGTAATTGAATCCACAAGGGCTCAGCCAAGCCTTACCAGGGAAGAAGAGATTCCTTAATACCCAGGAGTGACTGATACTCATTTCTGAGGCAAAAGGCACTCTGGGTCTGGGTGGCAGGAAGGTCTGAACCTTGCCATGTTTCTGAATGGAAGCAGTGTGGTGCAGGGGACAGTGCCTAGACTTTGCAAATGAGAGAAACCAAGGTTCAAATCCCACCTCTGCCATGAGGCAGCTGTGTGACCTGCACAAATTGCTAAGCCACGCTGTGCCTCAGATTCTTCATTTGTGAACCCAAGCGTGGCACACCTGCCTAGCAGGGTTGCCGGGAGAACTACAAGAAGCAATGCACACAGAGGCCCCAGCACATGTGGATGCCCAGCAAACGACACATTATTGCTATATTATTACATTTGTTATTGTTGCTACTGAAGAGAAGGCTCGCACGGAGAATCCCAGCCCCTCTGGTAGTGGATGGCACATGACTGTTAGAGCCAAGAGAGGATAGAGAGATGGCAGCCTGGTGTCATGAAAAGAGCCCAGAATCTAGAATCAGGATTTCTTTCTTTCTTTTCTTTTTTTTTTTTTTTTTGAGATGGAGTTTTGCTCTGTTGCCCAGACTGGAGTGCAGTGGCACAATCTCAGCCCAGCAGCTGGGACTACAGGCACCTGCCACCACACCTGGCTAATTTTTATATTTTTAGTAGAGATTGGGTTTCACCATATTAGCCAGGCTGGTCTCAACCTTCTGATCTCCTGATCCACTCACCTCGGCCTCCCAAAGTGCTGGGATTACAGGCGTGAGCCATAGGGCCCAGCTGAGAATCAGAATTTCTAAGTTTGAATTCCAGTTCCGCTCTCTTCCTTCTGTATGGCCTCAGATGAGTTAAACTCTCTCATCTCCGAAGTGGAACCAGTATTCCTATCATACCCAACTATGCTTGTGACAATCAAATGAGACAACATATGGGAAATTGGGAAAACTCCAAATCTTTTTACAAATCCAAAAAAGAAATTATTCTCTAAGCCCCTGGTTTTTAAGTCTGGCTGCACATTAGAATCCCCTGGGATGTCTTTTATAAAAATCTCAGTGTCTGACCCAGTTGAATGGCCACCTCCAGGAGTGGGGCTTAGAAGAGCAGGCAGCCACTGAGAGTGGCTGACCTGGCCCAGAGCTCTTGTGCTACAGAGGAGGAAGGCTAGGCCCAGAGACAGAAGGGGCCTTTGCACACAGCAGGTTAGTTACACTCTGAAGTATCCTCACTCCCCACCTCTGCCTCCCACCAGGATGAAATTCCAACAGGCAGCATCTCAGGGATGAATCAGGAAGCCAGGAAGGATTATTTTCATTGTGGCACCCTCCTGGGAAACTAGGGAGTGCACAGTAGCTGTTAGCCAGAAGGGATATGCCCAGAAGCTCCTCAGCTTGTGGGCACTAACCTTGCAGAGGCATCCCTGTTCTTGTATGATCAAGAGAGGCAGGGGTGTAGTGGCAGGCACCTCAGAGGTGGTTACTGCAGACAAGCCCACAAGAAAAAGGATGTAGAATGGAAGGTGAGCAAGTCTCAGGGTCAACCCAGCTGGATTTGAGTTCCCCGCCCCCACAATCCCCTCCCCACGCGCCGCCACTGACTAGCTGTGTACCGTCAGGCAAGAAGAATGAATGAGAGTTTTGCTATTTAAACACCATGTTTCCCTGCTAGGCTGGCTTTGGTTCCTGCTTTGTAAACATGCTTCCTTTAGCTCTGGTATTCTGTCTACTCCCTTAGATGAATCAGCCCTTTTTGGGAAAGAACAATGTCAGGAAAGCTCCTTTATCTACAATGGTACAGCTAAGGAATTGAATGAACAAGGTTGGGTTGCTTGAAGATCAGGGAGCAAAGGCAGTGAGGCCCCAGCCTCCAAAAAGCTGTGTGAGGAGGAGGTCCCTGAAGCAGGCTAAAACTAGGACCCCAGGTGGAAGACCCAGCAAGGGAGATGCAGTCCGGGGGAAAGAACTTTGTCAGCATGAAGTCGTGTAACAAAGGAACCAGCTGCCTTGAAAGGTCATGAGCTCCCTGTCACTCAGGAATTAAAGTGGTGGGGGTTGCATGGCCACTGGTGAGGATGTTATTAATGGGATTCATGTATTCAGCGGAGAGGTGGACTAAACACACTGCAAAGGCCTTTCCGTACTCAGATTCTCTGTTCTCGGAAGTCTGAAGTCCCACTGACTGGATCTGCTAAAAAGAAGTCAGGCAGACTTTCAAATCCTGACTCCACCACTTCTCGTGTGACCTTGAGCAAGCTGTCTAATCTTTCCGAGTCTCTTCTCTCATCTGCAATACAAAGATAATCATATCCATCTCGAATAACTGCGGTGAGAATTAAACCATATACCGTTTGCATCGAGTGCCTTGAATAGGCCTTCCACACAGTCAGGTCTGAAATAGCAAAACACCACCCTGGCCGCCCTGCTAATCTCCAGCAGTAGCTTCCCAGTGGTCCTCAGGTTTCCCAGGATATGCGCTCATTAAGCAGATTAGTGCACAAAACCAGCCATTGCTCACATCCTTGGATGCCCAGGATTAAATGCTGGTTGCAATCTCCCTTCCCATTAAGCTCCTGCCTTGCAGGACCCAGGCTATTTCACAGGGAGGGAGGTATTAATAGCCATGCCTAAAGGGAAGCTGCTACCGAAAGGGGAGGGAAAAAAAACTTGGTGTAAATGACCATGAAGAACGCAGACATGGTGTTTAAGCTGAAAACGCACATCACTGATTTTGGTCTGCACTGCTAAGCAAGAAGGCAGATTCCTTCCTAGTTGCTGCTGCCAAACACTCTCTCCCCAGGGCACCAGCAGACTGCCTCCCAAGTTTGTCTCCCCAGGCCCATCCTAAAAGTGGGAGGTGGGCATCAACCTGCTGGGCAATACCAGTCAGGGCCGGAAGGACATGGCTGACCCCTACCTCAACACCTACGTGCACAATGTAAGTAGGGATCCTTCTAGTTGGATTTTAGGATCCTAGCCATACTCCCACCTTGTTCCAAAAATCATCTCCCTATTAATTTACTCTGCATGCTTGGAACTTAGTACTTTTCCATTTTTTATTTTCAAAGTACTTTTACTTCTGATTCCTAAAACTGAATTCCTAGACCTCAAGAAATGGAGGCAAAGTGGTCAAAACTATTTCCCACATCTAAGAGCTCCTAGTTGGTTTAGAAATTACCTCCCAGTTAACCCTGGTGACCTGAGGGAAGAATAAACATCATCCTTGGAAATTGAGATGAAACTCACAGTGTCCAGGACCCCTCTATTTCCCCTTCACAACACACACACACACACACACACCCCACCAGATTCCACCTTGAGCTATCAAATGCCCAGTCAGCCCATTTGTATTAGTCCTATCTCACATTGCTCTAAAGAACTACCTGAGACTGGGTAGTTTATAAAGAAAAGAGATTTAATTGACTCACCACTCCGCAGCCTGTACAGGAGGCATGGCTAGGGAGGCCTGAGGAAACTTACAATCACGGTGGAAAGTGAACGAGAGGCAAGCACATCATCACGTGGCAGCAGGAGAGAGGGAGTGAAGGCAGAAGTCTCACACTTTTAAACAACCAGATCTTGTGAGATCACTATCACAAGAACAGCAAGGGAGAAATTCACCCCCATAATCCAATCGTCTCCCACTGGGTCCCTCACTCAACATTGGGAATTACAATTCAAAATGAGATTTGGGTGGGGACACAGTCAAACCATGCTACCATTCATTTACAATGATGGCAGCCAACACTCTTGTCTCGCAGGTAAGGAACAGCAGTGGCCAAGGGGCTAGGTTCTCTACTACCTAACACTATAAAGCTCTAGATGGGCTCATATTATAGAAAATTAACGACAAACCTCCTGGTCAAAACACAAGGACAGATGATTTCTCTGGTGGGTCAAATCAAAGAGAGTGAAGGTAAGGATGAATTAAGTATCATTGTATCCATTTTACAGATGAGGAAGTTGAACTGATAAGAAGTGATGGCTCATTACCACAGCAGATGGCAGAGGTAGATTTAAATTCAAGTTGGCCAAGCACTAAAAGATGTGTATTTTCATTATGTCACATGAGTCCTTACCCAAAAGCTCAACTTTGCCTACTTCCCAGTGTTGGCAGAGTCTAGGTCTGGGCCTTTTAGAAACAAGGCTGCTCTCTTAGGCCTGTGACTGTCAAAACTTAACAGCATAAGAATCCCCTGGGAGCTTGTTAACCTGCCAAACAAACTGTGGTCTAGACCAGCACTTCTCAAACTTAACATGTGTATATGAATCACCTGGGGATCTTGTTAAACTGCAGATTCAGATTCAGTGGGTCTGGGGGGGCAAGACAGCATTTCTAACAAGTTCCCAGATGAAGCCCATGCTGCCAGTCTGTGGACTACATTTTTGAGTTGCAAGAGGCTAGAGTTAGTCAGCCAGTGCTTGAATCCTGGTTCCACCACCTACTGGCTCTGTAATACTTAGCCTTTCTGTGGCTCAGCCCTTTCTATATTAAAGATGTGTGTCAACACGGTGCTACCTCATGGAGTTGTTTTAGGATTAAATGAGAGGACTCACGTAAGTCACTTAGCACAGCAAGTGGTACACAGAAAAATCTCAATAAATGGAGAGCTATTATTACTACCAGTGAGTTTTGTGGCACATTATAAGCTTTCAATAAGTAAATAAAAATTGTTAGTGTTATATTTTTTCATTAGCTTACATTTATTCAGCTTTCCCAAATTCTATAGTTTCCCCTGGAAATGAATTTCAGAGCTAGCAGTTTGCATTTGTATAATGTATGTTCATGTATATTTCCATTTTAGTTATCAATGCTACTTTAACACTGAAAACTATTATGATGTATAACTTCTGCAATTCTGTGCTTGACTGAGTTTGACTGGCCGGTTCTTCTGCTCCACATGGTGTAGCTGAGGTTGTTCACATGCTTGGGAGCTTAGCTGGAAGCAATGCTGAGGCTGAAACATCCAGATTAGCCTCTCATCAATCCAGGGCTCTCTCTCCACATGGTCTTTGATCATTCAGTAGTCTAATGTAAGCTTTCTTCACAGCATGATGGCTGGTTTCCTAGAGTGAGTATTTCAAGAGGAGGTATGCAAGTGCATGTCAATCCTCTACTTATATTAATTATGCTTACTGATGTCCCATGGGCTCAAGCCAGTCACATGGCCACACCCAGAGTCCAGGTGAGAGGGGACTACACAGGAAGTGTGATTCATAAGAACACACCCATGTGAAATCTACCATGATGAACTCATTTCATTATAAGCCCTTTGAAGATAGGAGCTCATACGCTTGGTACACCATCGTATCCCCAGTCCTAGAAGACTTGAATACCTCTATGCCTCACAATTAACCCAAGAAGCAATTAAAGCAAAAATATTCTCCCCAAGTGCAGATGGCTATGAGATCTTGAAGTCCTGCTGCTAGTTATGGTCTGGTACTCAGGATCCCAGGCTCTGGCCCTCATTCCTTCCTCTCCACTGTCCTGCCTAACCTTGGAGCTTAAAGCTTTTCTGCCAGCCCTTCTCTCCCTGTGTGACTCCTTCTCCAAGCCTCCTGGTGACATA
This sequence comes from Leontopithecus rosalia, assembly GCA_028533165.1. NCBI lineage: Eukaryota > Metazoa > Chordata > Mammalia > Primates > Cebidae > Leontopithecus > Leontopithecus rosalia. The sequence continues at coordinate 11,124,115 of CM052648.1, read as the reverse complement.
GTTAATTATTTATAAATGAACACTTAAATGCACCAGAATAAGTGCTATTTAAGGGAACCCTGCGGTGACTCATTGAGTAATTAAAATAATCATTTATTCCATAAGCATTTATCAGGTTCTCAGTTTATACTAGGCACTGCAGGGACAGAGATGGACAAGAAAGAAGTACAAAGAGTCAGAAGATGTGGTTCCTGCCCTCAGGGAGCTAAATCGCTTATTCTTTCATGCCACAGATAGGTATTATGCACCTCCTACTTATGTGTCCAGCTAAGTACTGGGCAATGGAGCTGAACCCAGCACTGTTTCTGCCCTCAAGATGCTCACAGACTGGCAGGGAGTTAATGAGCCCATGGTATGTAACCATTATCCTCTGCAAACAGAGAAGGGCCTTAACTCTGCCTAGTGCAGAGAAAGGGGTCAAAGAACTTCCCAGGAATAGTGACCCACAAATTTTCCCTGGACACAGAAGAAGTTGACCCATTAGACAAGACGCAGAAGCCAAGAAGGCAGGGAGAACAGTACAAGTCACGGAGATGGGAAGGGAGGGCTTCTGTCTTCTGAATCTTACTTGTAGAGCCAGTTTTCCAAGACAGACAGCCCAAAGCTGTTCCAGCCAAAGGTACCAGCAAGCATCACTTGGGCAGGGTGAGGCCTCCCCTCTTCATCCTTTAAGATTCTGATCAATGCCACCTACTTGCACAGGACTCCCCTGATGGCCAAAGTGGGTTCCCCACTTCCTTTGCTATCACCCACCATGTTTGCCCCCAGCTTTGCTTATGTATTTACTATCTGTCACTTCCCTTCGAATTAAACACTGTGAAGTAGGGACTTTGCCATTCCTTGATATCCCAATTAGAATGTAAGGCACAAGGCAAGGACTCTGTTTTGTTCATGTTAACCCCAAGCATGTAACAGAGTCCCTGCACATGGTATCTTCCTAAAGAATGAATGAAGGGAAGGGTCCCTGAAGGAGGCATGAAAGGTCTGTGACATGAGGGATATTAAGAGTAAATACGAGGTGAACTGTGGCTTTAGAATAAGACCAATCTGAGTTCTGATCTTGCCTCTGCCCCTTACTTGGGAACTATAGTAAAGCAATTTTCCTCCTCAGATTCTCCACATTCCTCAGCCTGGTGTCAGACATCCTTTTTCAGATCAAATTTTAGAACAGATATGAGGGTTCAATTTTTGACAGAGTTAGGGATGAGGGGGCCTTCTGAGTCCACCAAAGGGGTCAGCCTGGGAGAAGCCCAGCCAGCAGCATAGGATCAACATTGTGATAAGATATCAACTGCAAAGCCTAGCTGAGCTTGGTTCCCAGGTCATCGCACCTAGGTTCCAAGTGGAGCTAGTAGAGTTCTGTCTGGGCTGACGGAGCATTGAGAACACATAATACACAGGGATTCAGTTACTTGGCAAGTCTGTCTAGGACCTCAGCCTAAGAGTTAGAGAGATAAGGCGAGAGAGCTCTGTTTTCATATATGGTGACCCCTCTTGAGAAAAAGTCTTCCTTGCCTTTCACACGGAAGACTTTTAACCATCCTTCAAAACCCCATTGAAATAGCTCTCTTCTCTAAATCTGTTCTTCCTTTCATACAAAGGTAGTCACTCCCTCTACTTCACTCCTGTTGTAACTGGAACATGCATCTACTGACAATTATCATCTTTTCCATTAGCTGGAGAACTTTCTCAGTGCAGAGTTGGCCTTACCTCTCTGCAGCTTCAATGCCCAGCATAGTATCTCTTGCACAGTAGCCCTAACAATCACTACCTTTTATTAGACACACACCCTGTTTTCAGGATTTGTACTAAAAGCATTCTGTGCATTACTTAATTTAACCCTTACAACAGCCCAGTGAGTTAAGTTCTAATATCCCACATTACAGTTGAGAAAACTGATGAAAGGAGAATTCGCTACATACTCAATGAATGTGTGTTAAATAAATGGGCAAATAAGAAAGTGACACAGTGAAATAACCAGAAGTGAAGTTCTTTTTTGGCTGCCTTTGTCTTCAAGAGAGCAGATAATCACTGGGACATCCTACTGGGTGGAAGTGCTCTATATCCATGTGCTTAGACTCCTTGAATGCCCATAATGGGAAAAAGGTTGAATGAAATGTATGACTGGCTGGGCACAGTCATACATTTAGGACACACCTGTAATCCCAGCACTTTGGGAGGCCAAGGCGGGTGGATCGCTGGAGGTCAGGAGTTCAAGATCAGCCTGGCCAACATGGTGAAAACCATGTTTAGTCTCTACTAAAAATACAAGAAAGAAAAAAAATTAGCCAGGCATGGTGGTGTGTGCCTGTAATCCCAGCTTCTTGGGAGGCTGAGACAGGAAAATTGCTTGAACCTGGGAGCCAGAGGTTGCAGTGAGCCAAGATCACACCACTGCATTCCAGTCTGGGCGACAGAGCCAGACTCTGTCTCAAGAAAAAAAAAAAGTGTGGCTAAAATCCCTGGTTACAAGACATAATTTCTCAGATTCCCTAGAATGAACAACAGGGCCTCTAAACCATGGCCTAAGAGCAGATCATTACCTCTTGAGGGGCTGCTCATTCTGGAATTTCTTTCATTCCGTAATCCACCCACCTTGGCCACCTGGATGGTCCTCCAACCGCCTCGTGGAGGAACGTCCCAACAACTTGCATGTCTCCTAGCTTGAGTGATGTGGACAACTGTATGTTTTAATGCATACACATTTCCATTCCTATCCAGCCCGACCTTGGTTGGCAAGAGCCTTCATCAGGAGCACTGTGTCCTGTGTACTCAGAGATTAAAATGGACTTCCTCTTTAGATGATTTTCTTTAAAGCTTTGGGCTGGTGAATAGCTGGCTCTTATGATTATAGCAAATTTGTTGCTCAGGTCTGAATATAAGAAGTTCTAGACTCAGTTTCAGAACTTTCATAAGGTGCTGTTACACTGGTTCTGGACCTAAGATAAAAGTTGTGGGTGGGTGAGCCCTGATCCCAAAGTGACAGCATCTTCTCAGGCGCACCATCCAAATGAACCTAAAGGTTCTCAACCTGGTCCATCCCCAAAGCTATGTGCTAACTACCCAAGAAGGGCCAAAGAAATGCTTCCTCCCAGGCAACAGCTGGAGCCACAGAAATTGTTTCCATATGAAAAAGGCATGAAGGTGGATGTGTAACATGCTAAGCCCTGCAACAGATTTAGCAGTAGTTTCAGATTAAGACTGTGTAATTCAGATAACAATCATATTTGGGCATATTCAGAAGTCTTGCAAATTAAACTGCCTCTAATGATATTATTTAATATTTATTGAACACTCACTGGGGCTAGACCCTGTACTAAACATTCTACAGACAACCTAACAGTTCATCAGCAAATGAATGAATGAAGAAAATGTGGCATATATACACAAAGGAATACTATTCAGCATGAAAAGAAGGAAATTCTGTCAGTTTCAACATAGATAAACCTGGAGGGCATTATGTTAAGTGAAATAAGTCAGCACAGAGAGACAAGTACTGCATGACCTCCCCTGTACGTGGAATCTCATAGTTGACATCATAGAAGTAGAGAATAGAATAGTGGTCACAAGAGGCTGGGGTGGTTAGTGGGGAGGGTAGGTTGGAGAAAGTTGGTCAGAGAGTACATAATTACAGATAGATAAGAAGTGTTTCCTTAGAAGAAGAGATCTAGGGCTCAGCATCATGACTACAGTCAACAACTATATATTATACTCTTGGGAAACAGAGTGGATGTGAAGTGTTCTTGCCACAAAAATGATAACTGGCCAGACATAGCAGCTCTTGCCTATAATCCCAGCAATTTGGGAGGCCAAGGCTGGTGAATCCCTTGAGCACAGGAATCTGAGACTAGCCTGCCACATGGTAAAACCTTGTCTCTACAAAAAATATAAGAAAATTAGCCACACATGGTAGTGCACACGTGTAGTCCCAACTACTTGAGAGACTGAAGTGAGAGATTCACCTGAGTTCAGGAAGTTGAGGCTACAGTAAGCCATGATTGTGCCACTGTATTGCCTGGGTGACAGCAAGACCCTGTCCCCCATACACACTTCAAAACATCATGTTGTAAGTGATAAATACATATATTTTTTTTGAGATGGAGTCTTGCTCTGTCACCCAGGCTGGAATGCAGTGACATGATCTCAGTTCACCGCAAACTTCACCTCCTGGGTTCAAGCAATTCTCCTGCCTCAGCCTCCTGAGTAGCTGGGATTACAGGAACCCACCACCACAGCCAGGTAACTTTTGTATTTTTAGTAGAAACAGAGTTTCACCATGTTGGCCAGGCTGGTCTCAAACTCCTGACCTCATGATCCACCCACCTCAGCCTCCCAAAGCGCTGGGACTGTAGGCATGAACCACCACACCCAGACAAATACATACAATTTTATCTATTTTTTAAAACTTGTTTTCTAATTTGAAAAATTAAAAAAAAATTCACAACTCTAAGAGGGAACAACTGTTAACATTACTCTAATTTTCCAGCTAAAGACATTGAAGTTCAAATAGATCCAATTGCCTGCACAGGGTTTCATAGCTGTGGGGTAGGGGAGTGCAGATTTGACCCCAGGTCTGTGTGACTCCCGAGTCTCTGTATTATTCTGCCAGAACAAGAATCCAATCCAGCTTTGGTGGGCCAGGCCATCTAATTAGTGGAGCTTCCAAGCCAGGAATCTCAGAGTCACCCTGTAGACTTACATCAAAGCTTCTCAGCAGGACCTAAGAACGCAGACCAGTGTCCTTCATGAGGGAGCCAACCTGTCACCTGGGAAACGATCCGCCCCTCCACTCACTACTCAGGCAAGTATCTGCCTCTCCCATCCATATCTACATCCCGTTCTGATTCTCTAAGGGTCCAGGAGGAAATGCCCCACCCCTCCCTTCCCTTCCAAAAACAGTTGATGACTTAAAACCAGAAGTCACTACCAGAGCACTCTGAACACACTGGATTCCACGACAGTTGTACTTTTCTAGACCTTGGTTTCTATTATTTTTTTGGGAGATGGAATTTCGCTCTGTTGCCCAGGCTGTAGTGCAGAGGTATGATCTTGGCTCACCGCAACCTCTGCCTCCCTGGCTCAAGCAATTCTCCTGCCTCAGCCTCCCGAATAGCTGGGATTACAGGCATGCACCACCTGTAATGCACCACATGCTAAATTTTTTGTATTTTTAGTAGAGACAGAGTTTCACCATGTTGGCCAGGCTGGTCTCGAACTCTTGACCTCAGGAAATCCACCCGCCTTGGCCTCTCAAAGTGCTGGGATTACAGGCATGAGCCACTACACCCGGCCAGGAATTAGACTAGATGGACTCTGATAACTTGGCCAGCTTTGGCATTGCCAGATATTCTAGAACAGTCCATTTTCTGCTGTTCAACAGAACTTTCTGCAGTGATGAAAATGTTCTGTATCAGTGCTGTCACATACAGCAACCACTAGCCACGTGCAGCTATAAACACATGAAAGGTGGCTGGTGTGATGAAGGAATTGAATTGTTAATTGTATTTAAATTTCCTGGATTTAAATTTAAATAGTTGCATGTGGCTGCTAGCCGCATATTAGACACTCCAATTCTAGAGCTAATATTAATATTAAGATAGCTTCTGGGCTTCACAAGGTATGTAAGGTCATTGGGGGTAACCATTAATATCACTCTAATAGCCAAGAGGACACTGAGAAGTAGCTGGAGGGGCTGAATCCTCCCAACCTCCATCAGCCACTTAGCAAAGACAGCAGGAAAAAAAGCAATTTTATTTAAAAACAAAATGGCTTCCTGTGCAAACAAGCTTCAGAAATGTTTGTTCAGAAGCCCCGCATGACTGCATTGTGTCCCTAACCTCTCTGCATCCAGACATTTTGCGGCAGCCACAGCCTCTCCCAACAGTTGTTTGAAGGTTTTGGTCTTGCCACATCCATTCTCTCTTTGATCCTCAAAACAGCTCTCTGAAGAAAGTCCCATTATTCCCATTTTATAGCCCCCACATCTGAAATTCAAAGGATGGAAACACTTCGAGCAAACCAAAGAAAAATCCTACTCCATGCAATGAGGCTTGAGGCAATTGGCTGATCTTCCCACATTTGGAAATGATAAGAAACCTGGGTCTGTAACTCTTTTAAATAGATAGGTAAATTCTCGTTACCTTGCTGGCCTGCAGGTGTTACCGAATGCACAAAGCAGTGAGAAGAGCTGCAGGCATGGACAGACAGCAGATGGTGCCTAGCCTAATGGGAGTCGGGTGCATCACACAGAGCACTCGGGGCCACGTGTAAGGCTCAGCTCAACTTCAGTGCTCTGCGTGATGTCCAGTACATCTCTCCACCTCTCAGGGCCTTGGTCACCTTCTCTGGATAATAAAGGGATATACCAGATAGTCTCTAAGGCCTCGGACAGACTAGGACGTAAGGAATTCATGGAGCACTGCTTGCTCTGAGTCTAGCACCATTCAGGAGCTACAGGGAAGAAGGAGGCAGGGCTATCTTCCCTCAGGAAGCTCTGCCAACTGGTCATTGCCATTTGCAGAGTCATCTGACCTGTGGCAGTGTGTGTAGAGGGGATAGAATGAGACTTAGGAGTCAGCCAGATGTTGGTTTGCCACCCTGCCCTGCCTCTTCAAGCTATACAGGCTTGGGCAGATCGCATAACCTCTCTGAAAACCTCAGTTCTGTCAACTACAAACCACCAAGGCCCCTCTCCAAGGTTGTGGTGAGGACCACATGAGCCAACGCATGCCAAGTGGTGACTATCAGTGCAGCATGTAGCATGAATGTCATTTCCTTTCCTTTTGCTTCTTCCACCAACTAACAGAGAGAGCACCTGCTGTCTGCCAGGAAACTCCTGTCATCAGTCTTGATTCACTGCAGGTTCCCCCACCTACTCTACTTTCCAGCCCTGATCTATGCTTCCAAGCCCTGCTGGGTGCCTAAAACTTGCATACCAGTCCTGCTTGGTGAAGCAGGAGACAGAGACAAGAAGAGATGCAGGTTAGGATGACAGAGAATGAAGGCTCCCTCCCCATGACAAGATCTTTAGCCAACTCCTCCCCCGTCTTGGCTGAGATAGGCTGGAAAGTTGCTCCCACCCAAAGATCCCACTCATACATCAGCCTTCAAGCAGGAACAGCTCCCACAGCTACAAGGAAGAGACATCTGTCCCTCCCCTTCCCACTGACACCCAGAATGAGTCTAATTAGATTGTCTCTGCTCTCAGCTGCCACTATGGTCGGTGCCATGGAAGTAAAGCAAGAGGGTGATGTGAGACACGGACGCCCAGAAATGTCAGGCATTTGCCAGCCTGACCCAGAGGTCAGACACCTTGGCTGGGATGGAGAGCCGGCAATGAGCCTGTCAAACCACAGAGATCTGTAGAGGGTGGACAGTGAGTTGAGGCCAAGGTAGGAATTGTTTTTCTGGAACGAAGTGAATAGTTTTTCAAAATAGGCTCCGAGCCAAGCTAGCCTTCGAAATCTTATTCCCCAAATTTTGGATCTCTGGTTAGAAATTATATCAGTCAGGGTCTTGGCAGGAACAGAAACTCACTCATCTGGTATTCTGGGGGAGATTGTTAACAAAGAGACTATGATGGGTACACAGGTTTGGGCAGAATTCAGACAGCCCAGAGAGAATGTTGAGGAACCCAGGCACTAGCAAAAGCAGGAAGCTATGGCCACTCCTAGAGCAGAAAGGAAAAAAGGAGGAAAAGTTGCTATCAGGGTTGAGAGCTGGATTCTTTACAAGGGGCCACCTACCAGAAGCTGTGGAAAGAGATGAATCCAGCCATCACCAAAACCACAGAAACCAGGCAGGACAGGATGAATTCAGACCCCCAGCATCTCTCTCCTCCTAAACTCCAACTCCCACAACTGGTCAAACCCAACCAGAAGTTAAAAGGCAAGAGCCCTGCGGGTGCAGTCCACAGAGGTCAGGCTCCTGGGGCCCCAGAGCAAGGCAGAGAAAGAATCAAGACAGATATGAGCAGATGAAGAGTATCCAGATCAAAAGGGAAAAACTCTTGATTTTGTTTTGGAGTTCCTGACCTGGGATCACGTCTTTTTTTTATTTTGTTTTGTTTTGTTTTTGTTTTTGTTTTTGTTTTTGTTTTTGTTTTGAGACAGAGTTTCGCTCTTGTTACCCAGGCTGGAGTGCAATGGCGAGATCTTAGCTCACTGCAACCTCCGCCTCCTGGGTTCAGGCAATTCTCCTGCCTCAGCCTCCTGAGTAGCTGGGATTACAGGCACGGGCCACCATGCCCAGCTAATTTTTTGTATTTTTACTAGAGACGGTCTTGATATCTTGACCTCATAATTCACCCGCCTCGGCCTCCCAAAGTGGGGATTAAGTCTTAACTCCAGCACATATTAGCTAAGTGACACTGTGCCAATTCCTTACCTTTTCTGAACCTCAGTAAACTCATTTAGAACTGTCCTACTATCAAATTCAAAAGATTAGAAATAATGTTTGTAAACAGAATTTATAGTGCCTGACACAGAAGTGTTGGACAATGACATAGAGGTGGCTAAAAAACAATCACTGGCTTTGAGATCAGGTACTGAGTTTCCTATCCTGGTTCCACCACTTCCTCATGTGACTTTTGGCAAGCAGCTGGACCTATCTAATCCAAGTGTGTCACCTGCTAAATAGGTACAAGAACATCTGCTTCATGGGGTGACGTTAGTTGAATAATATACATAAATAGTTTACTTGGCTGGGCACAGTGGTTCATGCCTGGAACACCAGTACTTTGGGAGGCTGAGGAGGGTATATTACTTGAGGCAGGAGTTCGAGACCAGCTTGGCCAAAATGGCAAAACCCTGTCTCTACTAAAAGTCAAAAACAATAGCTGGGTGTGGTGGCATATGCCTGTAATCCCAGCTACTCATGAGGCTGAGGCACAAGAATTGCTTGAAATCAGGAGGAGGAGGTTGCAGTGAGCGAAGATCAATCATACCACTGCATTCCAGCCTAGGCAACAGAGCAAGACTGTCTCCAAAAAAACCACAAAACAAAACAAAACAAAAAGTTTAGCACAATGCCTAGCACAGACAGTACTAATAAATACTTGTTATTGCCTTCTTGTTTTTGACAAAGATTGTGTAGGAAGTATGTCTCCAGTATACCTGATTTTCTCATGTTGACTTTGTTTCCTCTATCAGAGGCTGGTGAACTTGAATTTCAGTGGTTCTTCACCCAGCAGAGTGAAGATCTAGGCTTGGTATTCTCTTCAAGCCGAGACCCACAGACCCAGGTCAGCCAGACCAACAATCTTCCTATAAACTTGGCACCCACCCTCCATGATCTGGCTGTTCTCCCACCCAAAGAGGAGAGCAGCACTTGGATTATAGGTCATGGAAGGAGGCTCAGCTGGACAAAAGAAATTTTGGCCCCTCCACATCCCATGTCATGATTTCCTCAAAGCACAATTAATCTAGAGACACCACCCTGAGGACCTGAGCTTTGACAGCTCTTGGCCAGTTGAAGGAATGGGTGTGCTCTGACCCAGGCTCACATCTCGATGGTGAGAAGCTTGGGGACTGAGATGGTGCTACCCACCTTGCTGCTTCTGCATCTGACACAGAGCCTTGGTGACTGACCTCAGCACTCCCACTGTGCCAGGCCCTGGGCTGGGCGCCAGCTGTACTTCACTGAACAAAGCAGACATAATTCGTGCCCTCATGATGCTTATAGACTGGCTGAAGAGTCAGAAATTTTATAAGTAATTACAAATGCTATTGTGATTGAAGTTAATGCAGGAGATCCACTGCCAGTTAGAATGCACAAGGACCAGTGTTCCCATCAATAACAGAATAAAACAACAGATAAACTCAATATCGTATTTCTCTTTAAAGTCACCCAAGAGTGGTGGATGCAAAGAAGTTTAAATGAACCAAATGCCAGAGAGGAATGAGCCCTTCATCAGTGAGGAAAGAGCAACTGCTACTCTCATACCTGGGCCTATTGCCAGGTCTGGGTATGTGTGGGTGGAGAAGAAGGCCTGCCATAGGCAGAGGAGCTTTGCTGGAACAAGGATAAACCAGCCGAGCTTTTAGTGACAATGTGGGCTGGTGTGACAGATTGGAATCTCAAAGAGTCCAAATGCAATGATAAATCTTTTGGCACAACAGATCTCCCCCACAGGAATTGTGCTGAGCCAGCAGCTGTGGGGGAGGAGCTGGAAAGCAGAGAGAGAGAGAGATCCTGCAGTCTTGTGCAGCACTTAGGCTAAATCTGGAGATAAACTGAAACTTACTAAAGCTGCAAACCAACTCTCTCCTAGCCCAAATACTGATAAGATCAATGGATCAGTCCCTCACCAGTGGCTGCATAGGAAATTGGACACTGGGATAAAGGAAGATGAGGGATATCTGTTATTTCATTTGATACTAGGGGTAAACTAAAACTAAACAAGGTTTCAGCTCAGCACAGTTCAGCTTGATCATGGTGGGATCTGAATGATCAGCCTCTCACTCTAGATTCCTGATAGGGAAAAGGATGTGCACTCTCTGGAGAAAACAAAATAAAATGTATCATCTCATTCAGTCTCTACTGTTCTTTTAATCAAAATGTCCAACACAAAATTGAAAATTATGAGACATGCAAAGAAGCTGGAAAATGTGACCCATAATCAAGAGAAAATATAGTCAATAGAGATAGGCCCACAGATGACTTAGAGTTGGGAATGAGCGAACAATAACTTTAAAATAATTATTATACACATATTAAAGAATTTTAGAAGAAAATTTGTGCAGTTTAATAGTTAGAGGGGGAATTTTCAAAGATAAATGCAACATTTATAAAAAGAACTAAGTAGAAATTCCATAACTTAAATATACAATCTCTGAAATGAAGAAGTCAATGAACAGACTTAACAGCAAAGCAAATTTAGCAGAAGAAAAAATTAGTGACTCAAAAAGCAATCAATACAAAACCCTCAAACTGAAGCAGAGAGAAAATAATGTATGGGGGAAAGAGTTTGTTGTAATATACTACCTATTGACCTAACATATGTAATTGCAAAGGTAAAATGGAATTACTATGGGAGCATGTAACCCATCAGCATGTTCCCTTCTTAGATCTTTAATTGTGCTGATCTTTTTACCTGGAACACAGATAGCCACATAGACCATTTCATCACATCCTTCAGGATTTTGCTCAAATGTTTTCATCTCAGTGGAGTCTTTCCTGACCACTCCACAAATTTACATTCACCTATCTTCCCACTCATAGCTTGGATTTCTCCATCTATTTGTTTTATTTTTTCCTTAACTCTTGTTACCACTCATAAACTAAATATTTTACTTATCTTGGTTGTTACTTCTTTCCTCCACTTTAATATATGTTCCCTGAGAAGTTTTTATCTGTTTTGTTGACTCTCCAGCACCTAAAACCTAGTAGGTGCTCAATTAAATTTATTGACCAAACAACAATGAGATTTAAAGCTTCTCACATATAAAATAAGGCATGAAGAAAGAGCTTTAGGCTTTAACTGCAGAGACAAGTGTTTCAAAGCAGGTCCCTTTTAAACAAGGGACAGAAATCTAATTAAAAATGATCAAAGTAAAAAAGAAAATATATTGGTTCATACCATTGAAAAATGTAGGGTTTCTTGCTTTAGACATGACTAGATCTAGATGTTAAAATGACATAACAAAAAAATGGCCTTTCTTTGTCTCTGCGTTCTATTTTCCTCTGTGAGAGCTTTATTCTCAAGCAGATTTTCTCCATGGCAGTGATAAAGAAGGCCCCGGAAGCTCCAGCTTCGCATGCTTATAAACCACTCCAGGAGAAGAAAGCTTCTTTCCCAACAGTTCCAGCAAGAACTTCAAGCTATGCTTGTTGGCCAGACTTGAGTCGCAGTCAATTTCTGCATAGATCCACTGTAACCAGGAAATGGGGTATTGTCACACTCCTACCAAACCACATGGCCTAAAAGTGGCAATTCCTCAAATAAAAGTCAAGGTGCAATTTCCAGAAGAGGTAGGAAATACTGGGCAGGTAAAAGCATGTGTCTATGTCCTTAAGAATCATCTGAAGTGTGGCTATTTGGACAAGCAAAAGTATATCAAGCAAAGACTTGTGGTGGGGGGAGCATGAAGAATTTTATTAAAAAATGATAATTTCTCTTGAGTTAGAGCATGAAAAAGGTGGTGAGAAATGGGGAATTAGAAGACAAAATTTGGGGACCTTGTCAACCATGTTTAGAAGTTTGAATATAATACTAATAAATAGCAAAGGGAAGCCCTTGAAGTATTCAAAGCAGGACGTTTAAATGGTTAACTTTTGGTTTTGGGGAGATCCTGTTAACTGTCCTATTTAGAATGGATCAGACAGAAACAAGACTGAAGCTGACCACCTGTTTGGCATCACGATTGTCTATAAGAAAGATAATGGAGACCTATGAAGGTGACAGCGGGGATGAAGGAAGTAAAACTATTTGGAAGACAATATGTAGAACACAGTTCAAGAATGTGGTAAGAAGATTAGGGTTTATCAATAGCTCTCACAGCCTTACCCAGAAGATCTCAAGCTCTCTTTCACGTCTATGCTCTTCCTCCATAGGTTGTAAATGTCTAGCAGGAAGACAATGCTGTACCTGCTGCTTTCTCTCTCCTCTACTTTCTTAATCTCACTACAGGGCATAGCCAGACAAGCATTTCCAGAAGTGGGTCCCTGCTCTGAAATCTATACGGAGAGGAGAGGTTTTAAAATGTTTAGATAGTAAGGGTAAGTAAAGAGAGCCCATGCTGGCACCACCAAGGGCAAGTATATTGCCCTAGAGTCAAACAGAGCCAAGTTTTATTCCTGCCTCTGCCATTTATTAGCTGTGTGACCTTGAGCAAGTTACTTAACCTCTCTGAACCTTAGCTACCTCATTTGAAAAATGAATATATCACATTCCTTCACAGAGTGCTTATTAAATTTAAATGGCTTTGTGCAACTGAAGACTGGGAACAGTACCTGGCACACAGAGTGAGCTCAAAGGAGATTGGTTCCATCTTCCTCCCAATCTTTCTTCCTTAGGTGCCTAAGGACCTATTTGCACCTATTTTCCTTTTTGACAGCAATCCTTCATCATGCCCCAGTTTTATGATATAATTTTTTAAAATTAAATGCAAATAGTCAAGAGTCATCTAATTCATTACATTCAGTTTCAATGACAATTACTAACTGTACCAAGCCTCTGGCAGGACACTGCCAACTGTTGGGCAGCTTCAGAGTATTGATTAGATCCTCCTGGGCCACGATGTTTAGGCTAAGAAGGAAATGGCACTTATCAAATGGAAGGTTAGACCTAGCCCTTTAACCACTGGGGCATTTTATTTTTTTGAGATGAAGTTTGCTCTGTAACCCAGGCTAGAGTGCAGTGGTGTGATATCAGCTCACTGCAACTCCCACCTCACAGGTTTAAGCAATTCTCCTGCCTCAGCCTCCTGACTGTAGCCGGCTAATTTTCGTATTTTTAGTGGAGAGCTTTCACCATCTTGGCCACGCTGGTCTTGAACTCCTGATCTCCTGATCCACCAGCCTCAGCCTCCCAAAGTGCTGGAATTACAGGCATGAGCCACCATGCCAGCCACTGGGGCATTTTTGAGACCCCCTCCCCCGACATCAGAAAGTTCCTAATGAGTTCCCCAGCAACAAGATGCTCCCCTCATCTAGTCCCCCACCTCACTTACACTCATACACTATACACAACTGTGCTAACCATCCCTGCTAGAGCTGGTGATTAGAAATTATGGAGGGAATAAGAAAAGGATACCTGAAAATCCCTGAGTGTGGCTAATTCCTGTGACTTACTTCTAACCAATAGAATGTATGGAATGCAATGGAATATACATGTTTACATGTAAGTGATTATGTGACTATGTTACATTAAATTGCAGTGCCCCTCTTGGTGGAGTCTCTCATTCTGTTGCTGATTTCAAGGGAGCGAACAGCCATATTAGGGAATGCTTTGTGGCAAGTAACTACAGACAGCTTCCAGTTGCTGAAGACAGCAATCACTAACAACCATCAAGAAACTGAAATCCCCAGTCCTATAGCTCAAGGAACTGACTTCTACTAAGAACTGTGAGTTTGGAAGTAGTTACTTCCCCAGTCTAGCATCCAGATGAGAACCCAGCCCTAGCAATTACCTTAATGACAGCCTTGCAAAGGGCCCACATAAGCCACGTCCACATTTGAAACCCACAGAAATTGTGAGATAATAAATGCAAGTTGTTTTAAACCACAAGATGATAATATTATTACACAGCAGTGGATAACTGATACACATGGTAAATTCTAGAGGAATTAATTAATGAGGAAATTGAGAAAATTTTCAATCAGAAAAGGGACAGACCAAGACAGTTTGAGTCAACACACATGTATCTATCAAGGTTCTATGTAGGCAGAATACGAGCTGATTGATTGTGCTAAGAGCTGGTGGAATGGTTTATTAATCAGGGTAGGCCACTGCTATAAAAACTAAAACCCCAAATCCTTAATGAGGATTCACATCAGAACCCAATGCCTGTCATAGAGCAGCAAGAAGAGAACTTAGTTCTACTCCATGCAGTCATTCAGGAACCCAGCCTCCTGCCATCCTGTGGCTTCCCCACCCCCTAGTCTCAGAGTTTTCCACTGGAACTTCTGCATCCAGCTTGTAGACAGGGGGAGAAACAGATCATAAAGAACCATAAGAGTGGATTTTTAGTAAGGAGTAAAGTCAGAAAGTAGACAAGTCACTTCCGTCCTCATTAACTCAGGCTCATGGTTTCTCCTGACTACAGGAGATGCTGAGAATTATAGTCTAGCTCATGCTCAAAGAAAAAGGAAAGACTTTGGTGAACCCATCCTAGTCTCTGCTCTGGAAACTAACAGTATTTTTTTTTTGAGACGAAGTCTTACTCACTCTGTTGCCCAGGCTGGAGGGCACAGTCTCAGCTCACAGCTCAGTGCTACCTCTGCCACCTGGGTTCAAGCAATTCTCCTGCCTCAGCCTCCTGAGTAGCTGGGATTACAGGCATGCACCACTACGCCAAGCTAATCTTTATATTTTTAGTAGAGATGGGGTTTCACCCTTTTGACCAGGCTGGTCTCAAACTCCTGGCCTCAAGTGATCCTCCCGCCTTGGCCCCCCAAAGTGCTGGGATTACAGACATGAGCCAGTGAGCCCAGCCAGGAATAGTAAATGTTCAAGAATAACTCAAGTACAACCTTTACCTCAATTTATAATGTGCTAAAGAAAGCAGGAAAGCAGCAACAAATGATAATACATGACAAAATATAAAACATTCTTGAGAGAGAGAGAAAAGTTGGGGGGAGAGAGAGAGAGAGAAGTAACTTGATATAATAGAAACTGTGATCCAGGTTTCTTCACTTACATCCTCTGAGTTTATGTTTTCTCACATTTCAATTTGTGAAAATGACTGAATCTCTCAGTGCCTCAGTTTCCTCACCGCTAAATGAGAATAATCGTGCTTCTCTCAAAAGTTGGCTGTGGCTATGAGACAAGTCATGTAGATAAAATGCTTAGTATAGTATCCGACACACAGATTGTATAAATACTACCTATTATTATTATTATCATATTATTATAAATTCAGGGAACTCAAAATGATTTGGAAGTGCTCCATAAAGTATAAAGAGTTTTTCTACATGCAACAGATAGTTTTTTATATTACCCTCAAGTGCTTCTGCTGTTCAGAATACGGGGAGATTGATTCTGGCCCCAGGAAATTTGGATGGGCTTCTGAGAGGAGGCGTTATTTAATCCAGACTCTAAAATGTCAGAACTGTCTTCACTCCACAGATGGGCTGCTGCCGGACAAGCTGGACAATTGGCCTCTTCATTCTGGAGAGTTACAGACTGAGAGGGGAGGAAATGAAATCCACAGAATTCAGGGCAGGCTGCAAGGTGACCATGAGCACATTCACCAACTCCTGATTAGAGGCAGGTGTGCCACCACCCCCGTCTTTTCATGGCTTGGATGATTTAAGAAATTTAAAAAGAAGCACCAGGTGACGCAGCAGGTAATAAACTTATGGAACTCATTTCCCCAGGAGGCTACTGAAGTGAAAATTTTGAATCATTTCCCAAAAAGCTTAGTTAAATTCATGAGTGATTGATTCCTAATGGATTATCAAAGCCTATTAGGAAGGAAATCCTTAAACTTTAAGGTTGAAGTCTTGGAAAACAGGTGTACTCTCTGATGAAACTTCTCTCTGCACTTCCCTCACAGACAAAATATTAGGCTGCATCTGTCTCTCTGAGTTGACTCACTGTGACAATTCAGTTAGAGAGTCACTACAAGGAGATGCCCGAAATAGCACTTTGGACCAGAGAGGGCCAGTAAGGGCACCTGCACCATCACTCTTCCTGACGGATTCGTGGCAGACATCATTAGTCCATCCCAGCACCATTTCCCATGGAGCCCCATGATAGCTCCAGTCTCTTTCCTAGCACAGAAACAACTTGGCCAACCCTGATAGACCCCACATCTTTACTCAGGATGAAATGAGGCCCAAGGAGTAGAATTCATTGATCCAAGATGTTTGCTTCAGGGTTTTCCCTTTAAAATCTCTAGACAGGCAGGTTAGCAGGGGAGGCAAATAAAATCTGGTGTCTAGTCTCACGTTCGTGCCTCTAACCCTTGTGATTCAGAGACATACAATCCTACAGGTCCTTCCCACCTTTCATGTTAATAAACCCACTCTTCACTTTATATAACAGATGACTGGACTCAGAGAATAATACACATGAGTCAGGAAGAGGAGGAGTAGAAAGAAGAGGGAGGAAGAGGAAGACGTGAAAGAGAAGGAGAGAATCATGTTTGCATTCATTTGACATTTACAAACACCGTCATAACAATCATTATTATATTTAATTATCACCATCTTCCCAGCTTCACAAAGAAAATTAAAAAATAATGAGGTGAAGTGACTCGCCTAAGTTCACACAGGTCCTCAGAGGCAAAGCTAAGGTTAAATCAGGCCTCGGTACTACATTGAGCTTGTTTTTCACTCCCACAAACCAGGATTTATTTGGAAGTAAACCTTTCCTCTAGGTGTCGGAAGCACCAGTCTTCCACATGGATTGAAAGGGCAAATCAGCTAGATCACACCCTGTGTCCCAATAGCATGACCGATTCCTCTAGGCCGTGCTATTTTGTCCCTGGCTCTCCTGCCGCCCAGAGAATGAAGACATATCTGTTGACACATTAGCAGAGAATGTCATGCTATGACAGCTGTGGCTAGCATTTGAGTACTAGATGTCCTCCATCTCCCAGGCCAGTTCTCTGTCCCTCTCTAATGGACATATCAGTGCTGCTGGAAATAACCTAATTAACCAACTACCTGTTATTGACTCAACGAACAAATATTTATTGAGTGTTTACTATGTTCTGGGCCCTGAGCCAGGCCCTGTGGACAAAGGCAAGATAGTTCATGGAGCTTACATTGTAGAAGGGAGGATAAATAATGAACATATTTATAAGTAATTGAAGAAAATAACATCACAAGTGATACACAGAGTCACCACAGGATTAACGAGGGCGTGCCTATATTGGACAAGCCTCTGCGGAGAGGACATGAAGCTGAGCCTTTAAGGATGAAGAGGAGTCATTCATGTAAAGAGAAGACAGAAGAGGATCCCAAAGAGTGTTAAGTACAAAGGCTCAGAGGCCGCAGAGCTCGTGTTCAAGGAGTAGAAGGCAAACAGGAAGCTAAAGCAAGATGAGAAAACCATAGCCCTGGGAGTTGGAGCAACTTGTCTACAACCTCACATGCATTTTTGATGATGTAAATTAAAACAGACATCCCCAAATGGATTGCAACGTTGTAAACAGTTTCCCCAGGTTTTTGTCAGAAAGCTGCTCCCACTGCAGCTCAATATTCACTGCTTCTCCCTGCTCAGTCTCCTGTTGGTCCTAATTTTCCCAGAGTAACTTCACAGTAACTCCCAGGCAATTGACTGCAGTGTCACCAGCCGGAGACAATCATCTGAGCTGAGGCAGGCTGCAAGGAAGGAGAGGACATGCTCTCTGAACAAGAGAGTTCTTTTCTGCTCGCAAAGAAACTTCTCCAGCAGGAAGAACAGCAAAGGCAGGGGGAAATAGCATATTAAATGACATGAACAATTAGGCAGGTGGCTGGCTTGTTTTTCCAAAAGCATAAGCTAATCTAACTGGGTCTGGGGGCTGGGGAGTGGGGCAATCCTCTGGGTTCTCTTCATTCCACTTCTGCAAACTGCTTCCTATGCAATTATTTTATCCCTTGCTCTGGGTTTATTTCTAACCTCTAGAAAAGCTCTTGTATCCAGTAGGCACCTAATAACTATCAGCAGAATAAACGAACAGGTTATGCACGGTAAGACAAAGATGCAAAGGGGTATAAGCCTGTGTTATTCAGAGTTCTACAGAGAAACAGAACCAATTGGATATATATCTGGAGACATTTAGTATGAGGAATTGATTCACATGATTATGAAGTTCCATGAGCTGCCACATACAAGCTAGAGACCCAAGAAAGCCAGTGGTATAATTCCAGACCAAGTACAAAGGCTTGAGTACCATGGGAACCAGTGATGTAAATCCAGTCCAAGGGCAGAAAATGATCTATGTCTCAATTCAGCAGGCAGGAAGCAAAAGGGGGAATTCCTCCTTCCCCTGCCTTTTTGTTCTGTCCAGGTCCTCAATGGGTTGGATGAGGCCCACCAACAAAGGAAGAGCAAACTATTTTACTGAGTCCACCAATCCAAATGTTAATTTCATCCAGAAACACCCTCACAAACACACCAAGAAATACTGCTTAATCTGGGCACCCTTGATGTAATCAAGTTGACCCATAAAATTAACCATCACAAAGTCCATTCATTCATCATTCCTTATCCATAAGCACCATATGCCTGCTATATGTCTGGCACTGTGCTGGACATGAAATAAAAGAAGCTAAAGATGGAAAAGGCCTTCATTCATTGATTCGTTCCATCATGCGGCCCATGTTAAGTACATGGAATAATGTTTCACAGCATTTTGTAGTTGTGTGGCTTCATTTTCTAGTTGCCATTTAATAGCACAGGAGTCAATCCTGTCGTCAACAGGTCTGGTCATCTGGACAACCTTGGGCAAGTTACTTAACCTCTTAGTTTCACCATCAGAAAAATGAGAATAATAATACATTTCTGCTTGTGTTATTATAAGTCTTCACGCAGTAACATGTGAAAGCAGCTTAGCACAGATCTTAGCACATGATACGTCCTCAACAAATGGTAGCTTGTCTATTATAATGTATGTTATCTTTTATCCTCCCACCAATTCTTTGAAGAAGGTATTTCATCCTCATTTTACAATGCTGAAAGTCATAGAAAGTTACGTGGACAAATAGCTCAAGGGATCAGAACTAAGCTGAAGCCTTTGCCATCCATGGCAATGATATCTCCAAACTCACACCTTCTGATCCAAATAAAGTATTTGGGAGGCTTATTAGACACCATAGTAGCAAGCTTCACAGTCGAGGCTCACTTTATAGGTAGAGTCATTGAGGCCAGAAAGGTTAAGCAAATTGTCCATGGTCAACAGTCTTGGTGGAGCTTGGAATCAAATCAAAGCTTCTTGGGTTTTGAAGTTGTTACTATAAGTCAGTCAAGATGCTCAACTTCAAAGATGCTAAATTAAATACGGCCCAGGCCCTACCCTTGAGGACACTCAATCTAGGAGATTCGAATGGAGATGCATCTTTCTGAGAAGAAAGATTGTTCAAGACAGTCTTCACATGTATATGAAGCACTATCCTTTAAAAGGCAAAATAATAAGGTAGCATGACACATTGACTTTGGGTCAGGCAAACCCAGGTTCAATTTCCACCTCTTTCACTCTCAAACCTTGTGACTATGGGCATTTAAATCGCTGGGCATTTAACTTGCTGAGCAAACCTCAGTTTGCTCATCTCTAAAACGGACATGATAACAACACTTACCTCCATAGGCTGCCCACGGACCATCAGGAATGGGTTCCATCTTTAATTCTTCCCCTTCCCAGAGCATTTAAGTCAGAGTAGAGCAGAAACTCTAGGGATCTTGTTCATTGCAGTTTGTCTGGCACATAGCACAAGCACTATGTGGATGAAGAGGGTGACCCAAGAGAGGCATGCCAGGCAGAGGGGAAAGCATTAAAAAATCATAAAGGTGTGAAACAAATGGACAGCATTCAGAAAACGGGAAATAATGAGTAGGTAAGGCTGCACCTACGAAGGAGTATGGCAAGGGGAGTGATCAGGGACATTGGCAGTGGAGGGGGACGGCGGGAACCTGTGGGCCATGATGAGGACCTGCCTTTTAACCCCTGTTTTTTTACCTTGAGTTCTGCATTGAGTCTGTTCATCCCCATATTTCTCACAAGGGGGCTGAGCAAGACACTGTGAATTGTCTACCCAAAGACTATTTATAACCAATTTCTCCTTGTCTTTCTCTATTTCAAAGGTTGAGAAGGGTAAAATAACCTATTTCCCACCTGCCTGGAGAGCCTTATACACAGTTATGGCCAGTGAGATGCAGCAGAAGCCGCAGGGGATGCTTTTCCTTCTAGGAGAAGTCATTTTCCTTCTAGAAGTCGAGTGCATGCACGTGTGGATGTGTGTGTGTGTGCATGTGCATGTGTATGTTGCCCTTTTCTCCTTGGTGCTGTTTGCCCCTTCCCCCTTCTTTCCTACTTAATGACCCTTGGGGATGCAGAAACCAACGTACAACTTACTATGAGGTATCAAGCGTGAGAGTACAGGCCTACATGGTAAGAAAGGCGAAGCACTTGGTCTATTCGACAAATAATCTTTATGTGTTCAAGCCACTATGGAGGTGTTTTTCTATTACGTGTGGCCAAAAGCAATCCTGGTTTATGCAAGGACTTGCTAGCCACCCTCCCCAGGTAGCGCTGCTTGGACAGATCTTTGCCGATTCCTTTTCTTTTTGGATCAATCTTCTGTATGTTTCCAACTGGGGTCATCAGGATGCACCCTCTACCCCCATAAGGTTTAGACTTGAAGTTTTTCCATACCATGATCCTGGCTTCGTGACCGAGACATTTATTTCCTTTCATTATCAAGGTGAGACTTGAGACAGAAATGGCTTACCCACTGATGCGTGGCCTCTGTTTTGCGGCTTTGTCTCATGCTGTTTGAGCTCCCAGCTTCCTGACTGCTCTGTCTGCCAGGCTGAAAACACTGCCACTCCCAGGATACCAGGCTTAGAAGAAGGCTTTCAGGGAATTGCGCTGGAGCAAGAGCAAATCTCAATATGTTTATCCTTATGCTTTTTCTTTTCTGCATTGCCTGGAGGATAATTAGGATTATGATAATCTCTTTACTGTATTCTTTTTTTGCTTCCACAATAAGCTCTTTGGAACCACAGGGAAGAACCCAGAGGGAAGATGGACATGGAGCTTATGCCATAAGGACAGACCAGAAACAGAAGGGAGAGAGTCAGGAGGCCCTGTCACCAGGGAAACCAGAGGAGGGTTTCTGATGTCAGCAAAAACTGACAAAGACTTGGAAATGAATGAAACCAAGCACTGGGTGTCCTCTCCCTGGAGTTCCGATGTTATCCCATGGCTCTCCAGGGATTACCTACTCTTACCGAGATGAGTACCTTTGACCGACTTCAACCAGCTGGGCTCTTTTACAGCTCTCTATGGGTAAAAGTTAGAGAGCTCACAGTAATGCAAATGATTCTTGTCCATAGCAATGAAAATGAATTTTATTGGGAAAACTATAACCCCGACCATTTCATTTTATTCGAGAGCAGTGGCTCTCAAAGTGTCACTTGGGTACATCAGGAGATTGCCTGAGGCACTTTCAGGAGTCTGTTAGCTCAAAACTATTCTCATAATAACGGCTAGGCGCTGTTTGCCTCTTTCACTGTCACTTTCTCGTGAGTGTATGGCGATGTTTTCCAGAGACTACATGACTGGTAATGCTCCTTGTATGGCTCTGGCAGCAAATGGAATGTGCGCATGCGTATTCCTGTGTTTTAAAATGGCCTCAGTTTCAGCTTCTAAAACAGCAACTATTGGGTGGGCAGTGGCTCACGCCTGTCATCCCAGCACTTTGGGAGGCCAAGGCAGGTGGATCACTTGAGGTCAGGAGTTTGAGACCAGCCTGGCCAACATGGCAAAACCCTATCTCTACTTAAAAGGCAAAAAAAAAAAAAAAGCCAGGCATGGTGCCACACACCTGTAATCCCAGCTACTCAGGAGGCTGAGGCATGAGAATTGCTTGAACCCAAGAGGTGGAGGTTGTAGTGAGCCAAGATTGCACCACTGTACTCCAGTCTGGTGACAGAGTGAGACTCTGTCTCGAAATTTTTATTTATTTATTTTAAAAGGAGCAAATATTGATAGATATAACCCATACAAACAAAAGCTCTTTGAGAGGTCCTCAATAATTTCTAAGACTGTAATGATAATCCCAAACCAAAAAGTTTGAGAACTGCTGCCCTGTAGACTATGAATTAATCTAACTAATTTGGCATCTATCAGCAAATTTATGTCAGTATCCCTGATTGGGCTGTGTGTGTGTGTGTGTGTGTGTGTGTGTGTGTGTGTGTGTGTAGGTGTATGTGTGCATGCATGTTCTCCTTGAAACTTTTAATATCTTACTGATCCTTTATTAACTGAGTTAAATAAAATATTCATTTTATATCTGAACATCATGTTTTTAACTTTTTAAAAAAATGATGCTTAAATACTAGGCTTGGAGTCAAAGAGAGAGATGTGAGGTGTGGGCAAGAAGAGGATCCAAGGGCCAAGACCACACGGACGGCAACCAGGCAGCCTGACACGGGTCTCATATTCTCCCTGCACCCAGCTGTACAGAGCCATATCAGAATCTGGTCAACACACCACACTAAGCCTCATCGTTCAGGCAAGGATAGCACTTGAATCAAGTCCTGCCTAGCAGCCCAGGTCACCCATGGACTATCCAGCAGCGGAACTCCAGCAACACCCAGAGGCTTTGCTCAGCCTCTCCAGAATTTCCAATATGGAAATCCCACTTTTCAATGGCCCTGTGTTTTAGTAAACCCCCTCAAAACAAAACGCAAAGCTCTTGACACCCAGAAGCAGGTGTAGAAGGGGAAGTCTTGCTCCTGGTTATAGAGTAAAACTGGGCAATGTCACCACACCATCCAATCATGTGGCCCAAACCCCACAAAAGACAAGAGACCTGCCCAAGATAGTACAGAGGAGACAGGAGCAAAATGCCGGCATCCATCTCCCAGCCCAGGGCTCTTTCTTCTGCTTTCTACTGTCTCATTATGCTGACGAACCCACTAATGCATGCACTTGATTTTCCTAGGAGTCAATACCTTTGTAAAGGCCATCAGAGCTCCCAAGAGGAGACACGATGTGGATTTCGTCAGCTCCATCACTGGCTCTGCTCTCTTTGACCAGCCCCTTATCCTCACTGAGGATTTCCTTGGTGAGGATATTATAAATGTGTTTCCTCACCTGATTGTGAAGATGGTAAGAGGGATAAACAAACTAGCCAGATGTTGAACCCGCAGGAGTGGCTGAACAAACATTTGCTGACTCAGAATTCTTTTCTCTTAACATTAATTCCTGCCTATGGCTCTCCAGCCTAGATGGAATCCAAGTGCTGGCCGGTGGAGGCACGAGCAGCGCAAGGAGAGCAAAGGTGGGAGCCAGGAAGATAAAGAAGGAG
Source organism: Leontopithecus rosalia (assembly GCA_028533165.1). NCBI lineage: Eukaryota > Metazoa > Chordata > Mammalia > Primates > Cebidae > Leontopithecus > Leontopithecus rosalia. The sequence goes on along the minus strand of CM052648.1, from coordinate 11,100,430 downwards.
TGGCCAAGCCAGAGGAAAGTCACTCCTGGTCAAATGGAGTCACAGCGTATGGAAGAGTTTTAAAGGAATCTCTTAAAATGTGTATGTGTGTGTGTGTGTGTGTGCATGAGAGACAGAGAGAGAATGTGACACCCCCTTAGTGAAGCAAAGAAAATATTATAAATGTGTGAATATTCCTGTAGTCCTCTCCCTCCAGATGCTAAAAGGGGAGGATTCTTGCCTGCAGTCTCAGCCTACATCTCTCCTTTGCTGGGGAGAATTTAAGATAATGGGTGAGAAAGAACTTAAGGACCCCTGAGAGGCTACAATAATCTAGATAAAGCTTTGGCAAACTATGGCCTATGGGCCAAATACAGTCCTTGTCCTGAGCTAAGAATGGTATTTAGATTTTTATTTTATTTTAGAGATGGAACTTTACTCTGTTGCCCAGGCTGGCGTGCGGTGGCACGATCTTGGCTCACTGCAACCTCCACCTCCCAGGTTCAAGAGATTCTGCTGCCTCAGCCTCCTGAGTAGCATGGTGGCACCCACCATCATGCCCAGCTAATTTTTGTATTTTTAGTAGAGATAGGATTTTACCATGTTGGCCAGGCTGGTCTTGAACTCCTGAACTCAAGTGATCCACCCACCTCAGCCTCCCAAAATGCTGGAATTACAGGTGTGAGCCATTGCACAGTACAGGTATTTAAATTTTTTAATGGTTGAAACAAAATCAAAACAAAGTACTATTTCATGGTGTGAAAATTATATAAATTTCAAATTTCAGTGTAAACAAATAAAGTTTTAATGGAACACGGCCACACTCACTAATTTAAATTATTGCCCATGGCTGCTTTGAGGCTATAGTGGCAGAGCTGAATAGTTGCTACACAGACTACGTGGCCTGCAAAGCCTAAAATACTTACTCATTGGTCCTTTAAAAAAGAAGTTTGCCAACCTGATCTACACAATAAGCCAAGAGAGAGGAAACAGAATGCAGGCAGATTGAGCGTCAGGAAGAATGTGAAGGAGGGAGGTGGGAGTCACAAGGAGGCAAAGATATTTGGGGGTAAGTGAAGCAGCCACCATCTCCATGAAGATACTGACAGCCAGAAGCAGCATTCAAGACAGGGCATCTTCAGGATGTTTTTGCGTTTTAAGAATACACCAAGCCTGGCGCAGTGGCTCATGCCTGTAATCCCAGCACTTTGAGAGGCCGAGGCGGGTGGATCCCAAGGTCAAGAGATCAAGACCATCCTGGCCAACATAGTGAAACCCCATCTCTACTAAAATATAAAAAAATTAGCTGGGCATGGTGGCGTGTGTCTGTAGTCCCAGCTGCTTGGGAGGCTGAGGCAGGAGAATTGCTTGAACCCAAGAGGTGGAGGTTGCAGTGAGCGGAGATCATGTCACTGCACTCCAGCCTGGTGCCTGGCGACAGAACGAGACTCTGTCTCAAAAAAAAAAAAAAAGAATACATCAGCCAGACACAGTGGCTCGCACCTGTGATCAATCCCAGCACTTTGGGAGGCCGCGGCAGGCCAATCGCCTGAGTCCAGGAGTTTGAGTCTTGGCAACATGGCCAAACCCTGTCTCTACAAAAAATACAAAAAAAAAAAATATTAGCCAGACATGATGGTGGCGCGTGCCTGTAGTCCCAGCTACTTGGGAGGCTGAGTTGGGAGGACAGCTGGAGTTCAGAAGGCAGAGGTTGCAGTGAGCCAAGGTCATGCCATTGCACTCTAGGCTGGATGAGAGAGTAACCCCGTCTCAAAAAAAAAAAAGCTGGTAAAGTTTTGTTGATACATATAAAAAGATCTGTCATCAAAATTAAAAACCATCTATGAGAGTAATATATGTCACGAAATTTAAGATTGTCATTCCCTCTGGGGAAAAAAGGGGAAGGGGAGATAAAGCTTTATCTGTTATACAGTGAGTCTTTCAGATTAAAAAACTATGTATTTCAAGAAAATAAGCTGTTAAGAAATAAACAGTGAACAGGTTAGTTAGGGCTGCAGATGAAACAACAAGAATGGACTTTTTTGTCATTGTTTCCAATGTCCAGAACTAGGGAAGTGAAAGGCCAAGTGAGCTTCTCAGTCCTAGGCTCCTCCACGCTACTTTTTGTTGTGATTGTGGCTGTGGTAGTGGTGGTTGTTATGCTATGTACATATATTTTGCAGTGAATCTAAGACATACACTTTTTCACATTTTAACAACTCTGAAACAGGCCTGCCTTTTCCAATGGATGGTAGAAGACAATTAAATTGGAAGAGTTTTTTCCTTCCTTGGTGCTACAAAAAAATAATGATTCATCTTATCATCAGTATATTACATCTTCTTTCCAAGGTATAAATAAATATTCTCTTCCTTGGCATTCCATTGAGAGACTAAGTGAAGAATGAAACATTGCGGGTTTCCTTTTTGGGACTGAAGAAGGGGTTTTTTTGAGTGAGACGCTGTACTGAGACATGGTCACAGACAGCCCCAGGATTTACCTGTTTAATTACCTTATGGGACGAGGAGAAAAGGGGAGCTTGAGTCATGTACTGTTGTTTGAGATTGTCCCTTTCTAAAAAACGAAGAGAGTAAAAGTCATATTGAGTTGCTTTGATTTAGATGATGATGAATCAAAGAAAACTCTGTGCTGGTCAGCAGAGCCCAATCTGGGAGAAATACTTGTCCTAATTCCTAAGTGTTATTAAACTTTGTCTTCCAGAGAAAAATACAGTACAGAGTCAATAGTAATTAAGCCTCCTTTCTTCTGAGATGGTCTTAGAAAGAAGGGATTCTATAAGAAGCAAGCCCCTACTTCCTGATATAACCATCCCATGGGAGAGAAAGCAAAGCGTGCTCTGTCGAATAGAACTGGGAGCAGAGGAGGGGGAGGGTCAAGAGAGGCTCGAGCTGTAGTCAGAGACCACGGCTGCAGAATGATACACAAAATCCATCCGAGAATCAGCTCCCCCTTCATCTTTGCCACCATGTAGGAGGCTTGGAGCAGAGATTAAAAGAATGAGGCGTGGTCCTCCCGAAGCTATTTATACGACGTCTGTCATCAGCCATATCCACCCCAAGAAGAACAAGCATCAAACCCTCAAATTCTTCCCTGATGCCAGAAATGAAAAAGCTGAGGGAGCAGGCAGCCTCTGCAAGCCAGATAAGGAGGTGTCATTACCTTTAAGTGTTGAATTCAGTAGACCCACATGGATAATTTATGGATTTATTCATTCAACACACAATTTTTGAGCACTTACTATATGCCAGGCACTGTAATAGGTACCTGAGCTAGAGCCCTTTCTTAGTGGTTCTTACATTTCTCCAATTTAAACACTATATTAATGACCTCCCTTAATTCTCTATTATTACTAGTAAATAGTAGAGCTGGGATTTGAATCCACAGTATCAAGATTCAGAGTCTGTTCTTAACTACTATCCTGTATGACCCCTCCAGATGGAAATTAAAATTAAAATACGGCATCTGAAAATTGTTCTGCTCTCTTAGAAGTCATTCTAACGCAATCAGTAAAACCCTGGGTTTTGGAATCATTAGGAATTAGAATTCCTTCCTCTCCGCTGGCCTCGGATCTCCATAATGAAAGATACCCTGTCTGGCTTAAAAGTGTTGTGTTCCACAGCATGAAACCTAACACATAGTAGGTACTCAGTAAATATTCATTGACTGACTCAATGAATGAGTTCATTTACCAGTGGTAGGATCTCGGAAGAATGAACTAATCAGTCTATCCTCAGTGTCTCAGTCCATTTTGCTAAAACAAAATATACTAGACTGGGTAATTTTTTAACAATAGAGATTTGTTGCTCACAGTTCTGGAGACTAAGTCCAAGATCTAGGCACCTGCAGATTCACTATCTGGTGAGGGCTAGCTCTCCACTTCAAAAATGGTGCCTTCTTGCTGCATCCTCACACGGTAAAAGGGGCTAAAAAGCTCTTTTATACGGGCTCAGTGTTCATGACCTAATCATCTCCTGAAGGCCTCATCTCTGAATACCATTGCACTGGTGATTTTTAACATATGAACCTGGGAGAGGGGACAAGTATAAATATATTCAAACAATAGCAAGTAGATATTCTACCTGTATCATTATCTCCTTACAAAGCCACCATATTAAGTGAAATTAGAAATTTCAAACACGCAACACAATGCCTAACACACAATAAGCACTCAATAAATAAGTCTGACACCCACCTGCCATGTGTCACACTACTGATCCACGGGCAGATGTGTTAAGGAACACAGAGCTTGGCTTCGAAGACAACACATAGCAGAGACAGTTGTTGATTTGGGGGTTGGGAGAGCAGAAGAAAGGAAGGGAGATAGAACTAACTCTCCTTGATAATAGCACTTTCCCATCCTTTCTGGGTGTGCCCCCATGGCAGGAAGTGTCTGCAAGCAGTAGCACCCACCTGACCCCATAGAAATCTGAATGACTCATCCTCAGTCGCTCAGCCCGGGATCTTCAGGGACCAAAATATCTGATTCTCATTCAGCTAGAGTCTCAGTCTCTCTCTCTCTCTCTCTCTCTCTCTCTCTCTCTCTCTCTCTCTCTCTCTCTCTCTCTCTCTCTCTCTTCTCTCTTCTCTCTTTCCTCTCTCTCTCCTCTCTCTTTCCCTCTCCTCTCTCTTTCCCTCTCCTCTCTCTTTCTCTTTCTCCTCTCTCTCTCTCCTCTTTCTCTCTCTCTTCTCTCTCTCTCTTTTTCTCTCTCTCCCCTCTCTCTCCTCTCTCTTTCTCTCTCTCCTCTCTCTCTCTGCTCTCTCTCTCCCTCCCTCTTCTCTCTCTCTCCTCTCTCCCCTTTCCCCTCTCCCCTCTCCCCTCTCCCCTCTC